>OZ034976.1:34998431-35598431 GCA_964030785.1 Siderastrea siderea | reverse complement strand
CCAAAGCCTAAATAGTTTTTTTTACTCTGAACAAAACATTTTTTGTACTCTATAAATCAACCACGAAATTTAGAATCTATTCAAGGCGCTAATAACGATATTAATTTGGAAGAGAAAACAATAAATAGCTTTGGTTGAAGTACCGCTTTTGTAATCCTTCAAAAGGAAAAAAGACAATTCAACGCTTCTTTAAACAGTTAATTAATTTGAGTAACGTTTAAATAAAAACTATCTGAACCCAAGTACATAAGTACTTCAATGCACAGAATGTAATTGGCTGAGAAGAGCAGTGCTCGTATTAGAGAGGTGTCCGGATGTGACGACATATAAGTACTTTAATACACAGAATGTAATTGGCTGAGAAGAGCAGTGCTCGTATTTGAGAGGTCTCCTGATGTGACGACATATAAGTACTTTAATACACGGAATGTAATTGGCTGAGAATTAGTCTGTTAAGGCTTAATACATCAACAACTAAAATCGTACCGTACTGATATTATATCTCTCTTAACAACTTGTAGCGGAGCGTTATTATTGTTATGTTATTATTATTATTACAAAAATTCCGTCGTGCGTTCGCGTTCTACACAAAACTTTGAATTTGGTCATTTTTCACGTTGTAGTTGTGCACAGAACGGCAAAGAAATATACCAAAAAAAAACGCACGTCAGAGTCGTTGTTTTGTTAATTAAAGCTTTTGTTTTGTGACGATCTCGTTAGCCGTCGCCGTCGTGCCAATTTTTTTCGTAAATGGGACGGATTTCTGCAAATGGTAAGCGGCAGTCCCGAACGGAATTTCCCAACACGGAAATCTGCTTACCATTTGCCCAAACCGTAAACCGACCGGTTTGCACATGTTAATGGTAAAGAACCAAAGACTACAAACATCAGAAATTTTCCCCGTGCAAAAGCAAAGTCAAAACACTACTTTCGTTTGTTCAGCTTTCCTTGACAGCCAGTGATCAAATTCTTATTCTTATTAACCTTGAATCACCTGTATTCAAATATGACATGGAACGCATCTTTCCATTACAACGTTGTTTGCGTACCTGTTAGTATTATCTTTTATGTCTCGGTAATGAATATGTACAAGAGTTGATTAAGCTAGAGTGTAGCGAAGACACGTAAAGGTGAACTGAACAGCTTGGAGAGGAAATGAAGTTCTTTGTTGTTCTTTGCATTTCTCTGTTTTGCTGGGCAGTTGACGCCGGTGAGATATGTTACATATTATTAAGAGGTTGTGGCATACGTGATCTCAACATTTTTCACTCTCAAGAGCATACAAAATCGAAATTCAAGAAAAGTCTCAAATGAATTCGAAGCAAAATCCTGGAACAGACTGCACCGTTGAAAAGTACTGCTGAGTAGCTTTCATTTGAAAGATTACACTTTAGAATTTCTTACATACTTACACTTAGAGTCACCTAACATAAAAGACAGCACTACAGGAAAGTACTGCTCAGTAGCTTTCAGTTGAATGGTCACACTTTAGGATTTCATCCACAGACCCAAATGTTAGAACCACCTTGTACAGCATAATAAACAGCACCACAGGAAAGTACTGCTCAGTAGCTTTCATTTGAATGGTCACACTTTAGGATTTCATCCACAGACTCAAAAGTTAGAACCACCTTGTACAGCATAATAAACAGCACCACAGGAAAGTACTGCTCAGTAGCTTTCAGTTGAATGGTCACACTTTAGGATTTCATCCTCGGACTCAAAAGTTAGAACCACCTTGAACAGCATAATAAACAGCACCACAGGAAAGTACTGCTCAGTAGCTTTCAGTTGAATGGTCACACTTTAGGATTTCATCCTCGGTCTCAAAAGTTAGAACCACCTTGAACAGCATAATAAACAGCACCACAGGAAAGTACTGCTCAGTAGCTTTCAGTTGAATGATCACACTTTAGGATTTCATCCACAGACCCAAATGTTAGAACCACCTTGTACAGCATAATAAACAGCACCACAGGAAAGTACTGCTCAGTAGCTTTCAGTTGAATGGTCACACTTTAGGATTTCATCCACAGACCCAAATGTTAGAACCACCTTGTACAGCATAATAAACAGCACCACAGGAAAGTACTGCTCACTAGCTTTCAGTTGAATGGTCACACTTTAGGATTTCATCCACAGACCCAAATGTTAGAACCACCTTGTACAGCATAATAAACAGCACCACAGGAAAGTACTGCTCAGTAGCTTTTATTTGAATGGTTACACTTTAGGATTTCATCTACAGACCCAAATGTTAGAACCACCTTGTACAGCACAATAAACAGCACCACAGGAAAGTACTGCTCAGTAGCTTTCATTTGAATGGTCACACTTTAGGATTTCATCCACAGACTCAACAGTTAGAACCACCTTGTACAGCATAATAAACAGCACCACAGGAAAGTACTGCTCAGTAGCTTTTATTTGAATGATCGCACTTTAAGATTACGCCCAGAGACTCAAAAGTTAGAACATAGTTAGAGTATAGTTATAAAAAGTGGACCACATATCAGTACCAATTCAAAGATTTCATTTAAATGGTCACACATGAAGATTTCATCAACAGCTTGAAAAGCCAGAACCACCTTGTACAGCACAATAAACAGCACCACCATAGGAAACTTTTGTTCCATAACTGAGTTTCGTTTAAATGGGCACATCATGTAAATATGGTAAAAAGAGAAAAAAATGGGTGAATTCTGGTGATTTCATGATCAAATGCAATATGGATGACATAATTTCGCCCGACCGACTACGACATATGTATATACAGTTTCTCTTACGTAATTTAAAATTTACTTGGAATTATCATATGCTCTTATTCTATTCTGGTAATAGATGTTTAAATAGTTACTTTCTTACAGTGGGACCCTGATTTAACGAAGTGCTAAGGGACTGGGGAAATTGGTTCGTTATATCGAGGTTCTGTTCCATACAGTTTACTATTACTAGGCTGAAGATTATCGTTCGTTATACCTGGGTTTTCGTTATATAAAGGTTCCACCGTGTGTCCTTTTATACTTATGATGTACTATTACATACATTTTTTGAACTGTTATATAAAAGAGAAAAGCCATCTAATGGAACTGCTAAAAAAACCTTTGTTATTATCAGTAGCGTTTTTGACACATCTGGATGTTAAATCAGAGAGCGCACATAGGGCGCTAACGTAGCTATTATTACGTTCGTTATTATTATTATTATTATTATTATTATTATTATTATTATTATACATTAATATTATTATGTCCTTTATGCCTTTATGCTTTATCCCTCTAAAGCACCGGGGCCAAACCATGTGGGTAGCAAGGAGTTCACTTTATTGAAAGAACTTCCTCAAAATGTGAGCTGTTCCTAGAAGAGTAATCTTTTGAAGTTCATTGATGTTGACTGAGCCTGAATCCCAGTGCTCCTACAACAACTGGCATCGTTTCGGTCTGCATCTTCCACATTCTGCTTATTTCGATTTCTAAGTCTTTATACTTAGAGAGTTTCTCAGCTGTCTTTATTGAGGTGTTTCTGTCAGATGGTACTGCCGTGTCAATAATTTGACAAGTGCAATTCTTGTGGTTATTATTATTATTATTATTATTATTATTATTATTATTATTTTGTAATAAAAGTTAACGATAAAAGGCCACGACGTTTCGACCTCTCCGAAGTCATTTTCAAGTGCGAGTAAAAAAATAAAAAAAATAGCATAAATATATTACAAGCGGTTTAAAAATAGTTTAAAAGGTAAGAATACAATGAACAATAAAGTGCGATAAAATACGTAAACGATAAGTGATAAAATATTTACAAAATTGAAAAGAAATGATTATAATAAGGCTAATTAAAACCGATCTAAACAAATAATTTAGCGCGGATGGAATCGCACTGTTTGTTTAGAGTTGGTTTCAGTTCTTTGATAAAAAGCATTTCAAGAATAAGGCAATCAAGTTTGTTCAGACACTTCCTTAAAATTTTACAATTTCGCGCAATGTCATTTGAGGACATATTGTGCTGATCCTTCAGGTGGTTTCCGATTGCAGTTCCCTTAGCCGACATAACCTGCATCACACAGGTTACACTGAAAATGATAAACAACGTATTGTTGATTCACAAGGGGTGGCTTGTCTTGCCTCACTTTGATTTCGTCCTTGATCTTTCGACTTGTGTACACAGGGCTGATAGTTGCATTGATCTTCCGACTGAGGTCTGCAAGTTGTCTGCGTACTGCATCTGCAGATTTCTGGTCCTTAAAAGGCAGCACGATTCTGACTGGGGCTTCATTGTTGTCAGGAACTTGTTGTTGTGTTTGTGATTCCTCAGATACTTTGGAAGCAATAAATTGGCGGATGGTAGATTGTACGAGTTTGTCCGGGTAACGCCGACGGGAAAAGATCACTTTGAGGCGCTCACATTCCTGATGAAAAAGCTCCCATGTAGATGAGAGCTTAAATGCACGGTTAAGCATGGTATTCAGCAATGACCGTTTATATCTACCGTCCACGTGGCTGTGGTAATGTAATAGTAACCCAGTGTCTGTTGGCTTCCTATACACCTTCGTGTCCAACCGGCATCCGTTCCTGATTATATCCATTCCCAGAAAAGGAAGCCTGCCGTTAACTTCAAGCTCTATTGTGAAATCAATGGAAGGATGAGTGTTGTTCAACGTCGTCAAAAACTCAGAGGCTGTTTCAACATCAGGCATTGCGCTAAGCGTATCATCAACATAGCGTTTGTAAAAGGCAGGCATCTTGTTTTCGGTTTCTAGCTGTTTCTCGATGTTACACATGAATGCGTTAGCCATGAGAGGTCCTAGTGGCGAACCCATAGCAACACCGTCCACCTGTTCGTAGAGATTTCCTTCAAACTGAAAAAGCTGATTTTTGGTTGCAATTCTCAACAGCTCTATCAAGTCTGACTTCGTGATGTTGAGATTGTGTTCTTTGTTGAACCAATCGTTTTCAAAGGCTCTTTCCGCAATACTCTCAATGGTCTCATCTACAGGTACGTTGGTAAAGAGTGAGGATACGTCATACGACACTGAGACATCTTGGTCGTTGATTTTCATCTCATGCAACTGGTCTGGTTTTAAGTAAGTGTCCCGAATTAGTCTGTTAAGGCTAAATACATCAACATTTAAAATCGTACCATACGTTGTTTGTATACCTGTTAGTATTATGTTTCATGTCTCGGTAATGAATATGTTACAAAAGTTAACTAAGCTAGAGTGAAGTGAAGACACGTTACGGTGAACTGAAAAGCTTGGAGAAAAATGAAGCTTATAGTGTCTCAGTAGCTTTCATTTGAATGGTAACACTTAAGAATTTCATACAGACTTCCAAGTTAGAACTACCCTGTACACCATAATAAACAACATCACAGGAAAGTACTGCTCAGTAGCTTTCATTTGAATGGTCACACTTTAGGATTTCATCCACAGACTTAAAAGTGAGAACCACCTCGTACGCCAAAATAAAAAGCACCACAAGAAAGTACTGCTCAGTAGCTTTCATTTTGAATGGTGACACTTAGAATTCTGCCCAGAGACTCAAAAGTTAGAACTACCTTATCAGAGCACAACCACCTTGTACAGCACAATAAACAGCACCACGGGAAACTTTTTTTCATTGCTCAGTTTCATTTAAATGGTCACATCGCGTAATTATGGTAAACAAAATGCTTCAATACTGGTTATTTCATGACCAAATTTACAAATTCGAAACAAGATGATGACATTAGTGCGCCCAATCGGCTACTATATATGTATATATAATTTATTCTTGTGATATGTATAAAGAAGAAATCGAAAAACATTTTTAAAAAATACTTACGCAAGAACATGACGTTTCGCCGTCACCCTATCGCCATTATTAGATGCAAATTATAAGGTTTTGAGTTTAGAATACAAGCAGTCTAAGTGCGAAAAAAAACGAATAATGTCATTTAATCAGAACAATGTCAGCTGATTAAAAAGTTTCGCACGGATGGAATCTGCTTGCGTGTTTACAGATGGTCTCCTTTCCTTGATCAATACCATTTCATAAATCAGGCATCCCAGGCCTATTGGAAACTTCAACCGAGCCTTTCTGATGACAAACAAGATCTTGCCGCAGCGACCCTTCGTTCAATTGCATTGAATTACATTGAGAGGAAAACGCCAAATCCACCAAAGGCACTCCTGAGATCAGTCAACCAACTGAAGATACGAGATGACATCGTAATAACAAAGCCAGACAAAGGTTCAGGCGTTGTCATCATAAACAAGTCTGACTACATTCGCTATACACAAACTGTCGAATTAAAAATTAAGTTTTTACGCACACGCAACTAAGAAAATATTTTAGCGCGCACGTGTAACCGCATGCGAGTTTTTGTTTGAGCGTAAAACCATCATTATCATTAAGACCATGAGGTGTTTAAGTCCCAAGTTTATACATCCACGAACCCTCCCTCTCTTCTTCTTCTTGTAATGCGATACGTGTAACAGTTTTTGGTCACCCTGAATATAGGTAATAAATATAGGTGTCAGACAAAATAGTAATGGTTTGTCTTCATTTGTGATAAATTTATATTATTTTTATGAAAGACTGTAAGAGTGGATGCTTGTGACAAGTTTATAGAAAGTCGAGGACGCGGGTTCAAATCCCGTTCAGGATAAATTTTAGGGTCTTCACTCTGCGTTTGTTTATTTCTTTCTTTTACTGGTTTAAGTTCATTTGCGTTATTTGTATAGATGTGTGGTGTGTAGCACCGAAGTATATTTTTGAGTTGTTCTGTGTTTCTGCCTTACTCTTAGGATGTTATTGCTTCTGCTTCCTACTGTAGTGTTTTCATGGTGGGCTTGAGTTTTCTGCAAGATCCACCCAGTAAGTCAATAATAATAGTAATAATAATAATAATAATAATAATAATAATAATAATAATATTAATATTGATAACAATATTAACGATTCTTGCGAAAGAAACAGAAACAGAAACAAAACGACACGTTTCGTTTGTTAAGCTTTCCTTGTCAGCCAATGATCAAATTTTTATCCTAATTAAGCTTGTTCACCTGTAGTCAAATTCAACATGGAATGGCATCTTTTCATTACAACTTTGTTTGCGTAGCTGTTAGTATTATGTTTCATGTGCCTCAGTGATGAATATGTTACAAGAGTTAATTAAGCTAGAGTGCAGTGAAGACACGTTACGGTGAACTGAACAACTTGGAGAAGAAATGAAGCTATTCGTTGTTTTCTGCATTTCTCTGTTTTGCTGGGCAGTTGACGCTGGTAAGATGTCTTACATGTTACTAAGAGGTTGTAGCATACGCGATCTCAAAGTTTTAACTCTCAAGAGCAAACAAAATCAAAATTCAAGAAAAGTTTCAACTGAATTTGAAGCAAAATCCTGAAACAGACGGCACCATTGAAAAGTACTGCTCAGTAGCTTTCATTTGAATCGTCACACTTGGGGATTTCATCTACAGACTCAAAAGTTAGAACCACCTTGTACAGCATAATAAACAGCATCACAGGAAAGTCTGCTCAGTAGCTTTCATTTGAATGGTCACACTTTAGGATTTCATCCACAGACTCGCAAGTGAGAACCACCTTGTACAACATAGTAAATAGCACCACAGGAAAGTACTGCTCGGTAGATTTCATTTGAACGGTCTCACTTAGGATTCCGCCCAGAGACTCAAAAGTTAGAACCACCTTGTCAGAGCAGAATCATAAAAAGGGACAATATGTAAGTACTCAAAAATTAGAGCCACCTTGTACAGCAAAATAAAAAACACCACAAGAAGTAGCTTTCATTTGAATGGGCACACTTTAGAATTTCCTACAGACTTACAAGTTAGAACCATCCTGTACACTATAATAAAATTAAAGTACTGCTCAGTAGATTTTAGTTGAATCGACACAGTTTAGGATTTCATCCACAGAATCAAAAGTGAGAACCACCTTGTACAGCATAATAAACAGCACCACAGGAAAGTACTGCTCAGTAGATTTCATTTGAATGGTCACACTTTAGGATTTCATCCACAGACTTAAAAGTGAGAACCACCTCGTACGCCAAAATAAAAAGCACCACAAGAAAGTACTGCTCAGTAGCTTTCATTTTGAATGGTGACACTTAGAATTCTGCCCAGAGACTCAAAAGTTAGAACTACCTTATCAGAGCACAACCACCTTGTACAACACAATAAACAGCACCACGGGAAACTTTTTTTCATTGCTCAGTTTCATTTAAATGGTCACATCGCGTAATTATGGTAAACAAAATGCTTCTATACTGGTTATTTCATGACCAAATTTACAAATTCGAAACAATATGATGACATTAGTGCGCCCAATCGGCTACTATATATGTATATACATTTTCTCTTCAGTAATTAAAAATCTACTTGAAATATTTATACGCGCTTAATTTATTCTTGTGATATGTATAAAGAAGAAATCGAAAAACATTTTAAAAAAATACTTACGCAAGAACATGACGTTTCGCCGTCACCCTATCGCCATTATTAGATGCAAATTATAAGGTTTTGAGTTTAGAATACAAGCAGTCTAAGTGTGAAAAAGAAAACGAATAATGTCATTTAATCAAAACAATGTCAGCTGATTAAAAAGTTTCGCACGGATGGAATCTGCTTGCGTGTTTACAGATGGTCTCCTTTCCTTGATCAATACCATTTCATAAATCAGGCATTCTAGGCCTATTGGAAACTTCAACCGAACCTTTCTGATGACAAAAAAGATCTTGCCGCAGCGACCCTTCGTTCAATTGCATTGAATTACATTGAGAGGAAAACGCCAAATCCACCAAAGGCACTCCTGAGATCAGTCAACCAACTGAAGATACGAGATGACATCGTAATAACAAAGCCAGACAAAGGTTCAGGCGTTGTCATCATAAACAAGTCTGACTACATTCGCTATACACAAACTGTCGAATTAAAAATTAAGTTTTTACGCACACGCAACTAAGAAAATATTTTAGCGCGCACGTGTAACCGCATGCGAGTTTTTGTTTTGAGCGGAAAAACCATCATTATCATTAAGACCATGAGGTGTTTAAGTCCCAAGTTTATACATCCACGAACCCTCCCTCTCTTCTTCTTCTTGTAATGCGATACGTGTAACGGTTTTTGGTCACCCTGAATATAGGTAATAAATATAGGTGTCAGACAAAATAGTAATGGTTTGTCTTCATTTGTGATAAATTTATATTATTTCTATGAAAGACTGTAAGAGTGGATGCTTGTGACAAGTTTATAGAAAGTCGAGGACGCGGGTTCAAATCCCGTTCAGGATAAATTTTAGGGTCTTCACTTTGCGTTTGTTTATTTCTTTCTTTTACTGGTTTAAGTTCATTTGCGTTATTTGTATAGATGTGTGGTGTGTAGCATCGAAGTATATTTTTGAGTTGTTCTGTGTTTCTGCCTTACTCTTAGGATGTTATTGCTTCTGCTTCCTACTGTAGTGTTTTCATGGTGGGCTTGAGTTTTCTGCAAGATCCACCCAGTAAGTCAATAATAATAATAATAATAATAATAATAATAATAATAACTATTATTATAATAATAATAATAATAATAATAATAATAATATTAATATTAATAACAATATTAACGATTCTTGCAAAAGAAACAGAAACAGAAACAAAACGACACGTTTCGTTTGTTAAGCTTTCCTTGTCAGCCAATGATCAAATTTTTATCCTAATTAAGCTTGCTCACCTGTAGTCAAATTCAACATGGAATGGCATCTTTTCATTACAACTTTGTTTGCGTAGCTGTTAGTATTATGTTTCATGTGCCTCAGTGATGAATATGTTACAAGAGTTAATTAAGCTAGAGTGCAGTGAAGACACGTTACGGTGAACTGAACAACTTGGAGAAGAAATGAAGCTATTCGTTGTTTTCTGCATTTCTCTGTTTTGCTGGGCAGTTGACGCTGGTAAGATGTCTTACATGTTACTAAGAGGTTGTAGCATACGCGATCTCAAAGTTTTAACTCTCAAGAGCAAACAAAATCAAAATTCAAGAAAAGTTTCAACTGAATTTGAAGCAAAATCCTGAAACAGACGGCACCTTTGAAAAGTACTGCTCAGTAGCTTTCATTTGAATCGTCACACTTGGGGATTTCATCTACAGACTCAAAAGTTAGAACCACCTTGTACAGCATTATAAACAGCACCACAGGAAAGTCTGCTCAGTAGCTTTCTTTTGAATGGTCACACTTTAGGATTTCATCCACAGACTCGAAAGTGAGAACCACCTTGTACAACATAGTAAATAGCACCACAGGAAAGTACTACTCGGTAGATTTCATTTGAACGGTCTCACTTAGGATTCCGCCCAGAGACTCAAAAGTTAGAACCACCTTGTCAGAGCAGAATCTTAAAAAGGGACAATATGTAAGTACTCAAAAGTTAGAGCCACCTGCTCAGTAGATTTCATTTGAATGGCCTCACCTAGGATTCCGCCCAGAGACTCAAAAGTTAGAACCACCTTGCCAGAGCACAATCTTAAAAAGGTAACAATATGTAAGTACCAATCAAAATATTTTATTTAACACACTTGAAGATTTCATAAACAGCTTTCAAAGCCAGAACCACCTTGTACAGCACAGTAAACAGCACCACAGGAAACTTTTTTTCGTGGCTGAGTTTCATTTAGATGGTCACATGGCGGAATTATGGTAAAAAAATGCGTCAATACTGATTATTTCATGACCAAATTTAAAAATTCGAAACAATATGATGACATAAGTTCGCCCGATCGGCTACTATATATGTATATACATTTTCTCTTCAGTAATTAAAAATTTACTTGAAATTTTAATACGCTCTTAATTAATCTTGTAATATATGTTTAACTAGCTACTTTCTGATGTTCTTTCTTGTAATGTAATGTACTGTATGTAATGATGTACTATTACATACGGTTTCTAGTTTTTTTAATTGCTACGTCATTTAAGGAGGCGATCCACCTCGTGAAACTTCTAAAAGAAATTTTTGTTGTTATCAGAGAAGGTGTTGCACAGAGGGCACTTACGTAATTATTATTATTATTATTATTTTTATTATTTGTACTTTATTTTTTTTGTTTAGATTAAGTATCTTCCATACACATACAACAGTGGAAAAGAAAAACGAAAGACTAACAAAAGAAAAAGGCAAAAAAAAAAAAAAAACTTACTACAACAATAAAGAAAATAAATAAATATATATGCATATAATGATGGCTTGGCAACAGCTTTTTAAGTTGATGTGAATAGGAGTACGGGATCCCACTTGTGGAGAGATATATTGCCTTTACTTCTCGCTTTTCCGCGCTCAATTTCGTGCCTGTTTTTTATCCTTTGAAGTAGCAATCACACAGACAAGGGTCTATTGTTTAATTTACAAAGATTCAAGAAATATTTGCTTTCCAAAATTATATAGTTGGTCGGGACATGGAACTCATGTGGATCGAGAATTCCGAAAAGAACATCTCTTATTCCTAAGTTTCTGGTCCATGACACCTTATTGTCGAATAAGTTTCTTTGTCTTTCCAAAATGACTGGACCATTGGACATTCAAAAAGGAAATGTTCTAAAGTTTCTATGTCAGTTTTGTATAGATAGCACAAAGGAGAATCTCCTGTTTTGAACTTGAAAAGTTTTTCGTTGGTGTATAGAATTTTGTTAGGTATCTTATACTGGAATTCCCTCAATTTGGTACTTAGGTACTTTGGTACTTTGGAATATTTTGTTCCAGTTTAGCTGATATGAGTCAGTGTTAAACGCTTCTTCGTACTTCCCTGCGGCAGTTGGTTTTAGGGTATGAATGAGATCAATACGTTGTAAAGGAGTTCAGCCTGAAGCTCTCCCGTATTTAATTTTTCTATCGCCAAGATATAGGTAGAAAGAGTTTGGGTCATGAGCGAGTTTATTTTCTATTGAGTAGAGACTTCCATGTCCCTGGAATGGCATCGAGCATGCTAAACAGAAGGAATATATCAACAGGAGAGAGATTCGATCTCCAAGGCTCGTTATAAAATATCAGTTGCCCTGTGTCACCTTAGAGGTCTCCTACTTTATTCAGACCCCATTCGTGCAGCTTTCTGCTATAGACAGACTTGTTATTGATGCAGATAATCTTGTTGTTCCATAATACCTGGTTTGTCAGGTTTTCCAGAGTACATGGGTTGTTTTTGTCAAATGAAGCCCAGGTTCGGACACATTCTATGTAAAATTCAGGAAGGTATATTGGTAGCTTTGCATAGTCAAAATTGCATTGGAACAAACATTTGCCGCCTACGTTCTTGAGGTAGTAGTCTAGGAGAAATTTCCAGCTGGCTGGGTAGGAAACCAAATATTTCTTCAGACACAATATTCTTTGCGCTGCGATCATTGATCCAATATTGGGCATTTTTAAACCTCCGTTTTATCGAATTTATCAAGGCATGACGCTTTACTTTATCCTTACCTTTCCACACAAATGAGTAAATTAGATCATTAATTTTCCTTATAAAATCTGTTTTTTTTTACATGAGATGAAGGCCACACCATAAAGGATTTTTGGTATAGCAAAAGATTTAATTATTTGGATCTTTCCTATTTAGGTAAGGCCTCTCCAAGCGCACCCTTTCAAGTATTCTTTCAATGCTTTTTCGATAGACTCAAAATTCTTCTGATAAAATTGCTGAAAGTCGTATGTAAAATGCACCCCTAATATTTTGACTATACTAGAAATGGCTTCCACCACTAACTGCCTAGGGTTCAATTTCATATCGCTAAGTGAGACGACTTCAGTTTTTTTCATGATTCATTTTCAGACCGGAGTATTTACTGAAGCATTCGATAGTGTCTATCAAAAGCGAGAACGATAAGACATCACGCGGAAATGCCGTAATGTACAGCACAATAAACAGTACCACGGGAAACTTTTTTCATGGCTGAGTTTCATTTAAATGGTCATATCGCGTAAATATGGTAAAAAAATGCGTGAATTCTGGTTATTTCATGTCCAAATTTACAAATTCGAAACAATATGGATGACATAAGTTCGCCCGATCGGCTACTATATACTTAAAATTTTTATTCGCTCTTAATTAGTCTTGTAATATACGTTTAATTAGTTACTTTCTTATCTCCTTTCTTGTAATGTAATGTACTCTATGTAATAATGTACTATAACATACGGTTTCCAGTTTTTCCTTTTTTTAATTGCTACGTTATTTAAAGGAGGCGATCCACCTCGTGAAACTTCTAAAAGGAATTTTTGTTGTCATCAGAGAAGGTGTTGCACATAGGGCGCTAAAGTAATTATTATTACGTTCGTCGTCATCACCACCATCATCATCATCATCATCATCATCATTATAGGGTGCGAACGTAACCTACGGCACTTACATACATATTTATTATTCAACAAATTGCCACTATGCCCATATATGATAAGGAAGCCCTCAATATCTGTCATCCGTATATGACAGATATCCTGCGATATACGAAAATGACCATATTTGGAAGTGCACTGCAGATTTTCTTTCATTGCTTGTTTGGCGGCCATTTTGAAAAGCGAGGCAGTTTTAGCAGTGTTCTCCGGAAATTTTAACTCCCTGGAAGAAACTTTCCACGATTAAATGCTCTCAAAAAGTCAACAAGTATTTGCTTCAGCTCACAAAGATATCCAGAGGTTGACTTGGAATTTTCATAGTGAGAACTCAACCAAGAAAATGCTATTGCGAACACGGCAGCACACTTGCTCACGGAAAGTTGTATAGTTGAAAAGATTTTAATTCACAGGAAGAGGACTTATTCTCGGTAAGGTAGCAATATTTTCTTTTACTCATTTTCAAACATGAGTTTGTAAATAAGTCTTTTTAAGTGAACGGTAGTAGACTTCGATTTCTTGAAGTTCTGTTTTGATTTTTATTATGTGTTGCTAGCTTTTAGCGTTTTCATCATAGAATGATAGTTTTTCTCGTTCAGAAAATGGTAGTCGAAGAGAATTTGTTGAATAATAAAACAATTATCTTGCTCAATCTTGCGGAATATCCCCTGATTTAGCCAACTAGGCCTACGGCCTCATCGGCTAAGTATCAGGTGATATTCCGCGCGATTTTCCAGGATAACTGTTTTATTATTCAACAAATTCTCCACTACCATTTTCAGATTTATCTAAATATTTGACATGCCTTGACGTAAAGAGCTAAAATAAGACGAAAGTAACAATATGGAAATAAGCTATAGAAATATCTAAATGTGGATTATAAAAATTATACAAGGCTGTTTATAGTAGGTTTGAGTCTATGAATCCAGTAATTTTCCTGAGCTCTTCTGATATCTTGATTAGGATTTCTAACTTTTTCAACAACAGTTAATTTAAGATATTTAACTCCACAGTTTTTAAAGTGCCTCACAGTTGGAATATTTTTATGTCCAGCGTTAATGTCACTGCGGTGTTGATTTGCCCGGCGGTGAATGGGGTTTCTTGTTTCACCTATATACTGATTATTGCATTTGCTGCATTCAATCAAATATATAACGTTACTAGTTCGGCACGTTGTGCGTTGTTGTAGTGTAATTTTTTCTCCTGTAGTAGTGCTTGTCACTGTCTGCGTAAAATGTCCATATGTCTTGCAGCATGCACATCTTGTGTCCGCTCCACAGGGCCAGAATCCAGAGCTATGATATTGTGTTGGCCTTTGTTGCTTGTGTTTGTGCGAAAAGTGAATTTTTAGGTTTCTGTTGGTTCTGAAGGAACGGCCACAGATTCTGCAGATGGTTTCACGTGGATTCAGGATGTTTCTATCAATTGGTAGTGTTGAGTGGTCATTAGAATCATTAGGATTACTGGTATTAGACGGTGGAAGTCTTTTGTTTGTTAGCATCTGTGACAAACTTCTCCCTCTTCGATAAGCAACGAGAGGGGTTTCTTTAAAGATGGTCTGGCATTTGGATGATGTGTGTAGAATATGCTGATGATCATTGAGAATTTTGTGTAGGTTTGGTAGTGCTGGATTGTGGATCACTACAAGGGGCACACGGTCGGTGGAGGCATTAAGCTTAGTTTTAAGTAATTCTTCTCTTGTTGTTGTCCTTGCTTTCATTATGCATTCCTTGATCAGCTTATTCTTGTAACCACGTTCACGGAGTACAGTACATTTTGTAGTTCACGTGCCCGTTTCTCAAAGAATTAGTCGTTTGATCAGATGCGACGTAATCTCAGTTCCAGATGGATGGATGGATGGATGGATAGATGGATGGATGAATGGATGGATGGATGGATGGATGGATGAGTGGATGGATGGATGAATGGATGGATGGATGGATGGATGGATGGATGGATGGATGGATGGATGGATGGATGTTTTAGTGTGACGTGGGTGGTAGCTCGTCCAGTTAAGATATTGTTGGGTATTAGTTGGTTTGATATTTGTGGTCGATGTTGTTTGTTCAAATTTGACATGTGGATCAAAAGTGTTACAATGGTTAAAGAACTGTGTTAGTTTTTCTTCGCCGTGAGTCCATATGAAGAAAATATCATCTATATATCTGAACCACATGAGAGGTTGATCGGCGGTTTCTCTTAGGAAACGATCCTCTAAATGACCCATGTACAAGTTTGCATAGCTTGGTGCCATTTTGGTACCCATCGCTGTTCCTGTCTGCTGGACAAAGTGTTTGCCTTGGAAGATGAGGTTATTGTAAGTTAGAACTAGGTTTATGACTTTTAAGACGGTTTCTCTCTTGTCGTCTGTGAAGTTATGACGGCGCATAAAATAGTCGCATGCTTCCATACCACCATCATGTGGTATGTTTGTGTATAAGGATTTGACGTCCCAAGTAACAAACAGTGTTCCTGGTGGAAGTGTGTGATTAGTTCTAAATTCCATTAGTTTTCGGAGAAAGTCATTATCGGCCTTGAGATGGGAGGGAAGACTCTCAACAAGCGGGCGAAGTTGGTCATCAACCCACTCAGAGAGGTTGGTTGTAGCAGAGTTGATGGTATTGCAGATGGGCCTAGCTGGAGGTGCACGTTGTGGTTTGTGGATTTTGGGTAGGAAGTAAATGTTGCCTGGTCGAGCGTTATCCATTACAAGATAATCTGCGGTAGTGGTGTTAATTACCCCTTTGGAATGAGCCTCTTGGACAGCATCCTTCACTCTGATAACAAAGTCAGATGTTGGGTCGGTCGGTACGTGGAGATAGACCTTGTCGCCATTTTCGTCAGTGCCATTTAGTTGTTTGTACGCTTCAGTTAGATAGTCTTTCCTATTTTGCACTACTACAGCAGCCCCTTTGTCAGCTTGGAAGATTACGATATTTTTGTCACGTTTAAGCGTTTTGATAGCTTTCCGTTCTAGCCTAGTGATGTTAGATCGCAGCTTGTTATTAGGCGTGTGTTGTAAGATGGCATGTTTCACTGCATTAATGTAACAATCTAAGGCCTGATCTCTGCCAGAACCTGGTGTCCACTTTGATGGTTTCTTGTATGGTGAGTCACTAGTTTGTTCTATATCTGACTTATCTTCATCCCAGAAATATTCTTTTAAGCGCATTCGACGGACCCATCGTTTAATATCTGTTATGAGTTCTGTTTTGTTTACACTTGTCGGTGTTGGCACATACTTAATTTGGCGTGTGATCCCCTCCAAAATTGACTTTTTAATTTTTCGGTTGTCCAACCGAATTCTGGTCCATTAATTTATCAATTATGCACCAAATTCTATTCTGTGACTCTAAATTCGATAACACTAAGTCACATCCTAAGACAACAAATTCGGTAAGATTAAATTGTATCCCGAGATATCCAATTCGATAACAATAAATTCTATCCTGTGACATCACATTCGGTAACACCAAATTCTATCCTATGACCTTAAATCCGATAAGAGTGAATTCCATCCTGTGACATCACATTCGGCAACACTAAATTCTATCCCGCGACATCCAATTTGATAACACCAAATTCGATCCCTTGACATTAAATTGGGCAAGATCAATTCGATAAGGACCAAATTGTATCCCGCAACATTAGGAGTTGTCAAATATGAAGCCACCAAATTTCACTGTTGTGCAAATTCTGTCCCTCACTGCGCGCGCACGTAAAACACCGTATCCTGCAGCTTTATATCCTGGTACGCAGGTCCCCGTAGCGTGGAGAAAGCCTGGTTAGCTGGTAAAGTAATTTATTTCCCGCGCAAATTAAATGTATTCTCTCTCTTCGCGATATGGCGGACAGTGGACCTTCTCAATCGGGGGGCGACAACACTAACAACAAAACAAATTTTGAGACCGTTGTTTCTTTGCTACGGCGAGCAGAATCGCTTCTTTCTTCGCGACGTTCTGGTGACAACGTATCTGGAGGTGCTGAAACCATTCGAAACACTGGTGGTTCAAACCCAGAAACTGTAAGTTAAAGTGAGAGAAGTGACCGTTCACTTGCCCACCTGAACGAATCTCATCATTTGTTGACTACCTCCTTCAGCCTATTGCTAAAGTACAGAAATCACATCTTAAAGACACAACAGATTTCTTGAACTTTATAGAGAAAACAAAGGTCGAAAAAGACACAATGCTTGTGTCCATAGACGTTGCTAGCCTATATACTAACATCCCACAGGAGGAAGGAATCACTATTGTATGTAAAACACACGAAACATTCCACCTAAACAAACCTCCTATACCTACACTCCACCTCAGAGATATGCTCAGGCTTATCTTAAAAGAAAACTCTTTCCATTTTAACGGAAAAAATATCTTCTTCAAACACACGGTACCGCAATGGACACAAAAATGGCAGTATCTTTTGCCAACATTTTCATGGCCGCGGTCGAAACAGAAATTATTGAGCGCAGTTCTAAAAAGCCGCTCATTTGGAAAAGATACATCGATAATGTCTTTTCTCTATGGAACTTAAACAAAGAGGAAATAACCGCGTTCATAGAGCTAGCAAATAACTATCACCCGACCACAAAATTCACGGCTGAAATTTCAGATACCGAAATAACTTTCCTGGATACATGCGTATACAAGGGCGAAAGATTTAAGGAAGAATCTATTCTCGACGTTCGCACGCACTTCAAACCGACAGAAACTTTCCAATACACGCACTTTACATCCTGCCACCCTCCAGGCGTCAGGAAAGGCTTTACCCAAGGCGAAACATTGCGTCTTCTGAGAACCAACTCCTCAAAAGCTACTTTTAAAGAAAACATTACACAATTCAAGCGTAGATTACGCGACAGAGGTTACCCAGATAACCTCGTAGACAAGACTCTCTCAGAAGTTAAATTTAGCGAAAGAATGTCGGTGCTACAAAATAAACAAAAAGCGGGCAAAAGATTTTTACCGTTTGTAACAGAGTACCGCCCTTCTGTGCCTAATCTTAAAAACATTCTTATGAGCAAATGGCATTTAAAGTGTATATGACACGAAATTTTTTTCTTCGGTTTTTGAGAGCCTGATGTGTATAAAAAACGATACTTAACTTAAAACCTGCCTAAAATTTTAAAAAACCCCTTTTTTCGCGGGCAAAAGACCCTATTTTTCACTTCAAAACTGTCCCGGGGACTGGGACCGAATTTACGCATAGTGACGTCAATCGACTTGATTGCGTTCCCGCGAACGCAGTGTTTTTTGTTACAAATCGCCTCAAAATGTTGACATTGTTCAGCAGTATCGGGGATCTTTTCGAAACTTCCAAGACCTACAGTGAGAAAGAACAAGTAGGAGAAAAAATAGAGCTGTTTTAGGTCTTATCAAACCAGACAACGACGAACATTTGCGATGTCTTCTCTTCTTTCGTACTGTGGTGAGGATGTTGATCTCAAAGTCGAAAACTTATCCTGACTGTACATCAGTGGAATCACCTCAGTTGTGAGATTTCTTTCTTGAGTTCTTTTAGGTTTTATCGAGAACATCAAAGCCCTTGTGTTCACATAAACAGCTTACTATTTCCATCAACCTAAGGAGAACCGAAAGTGCCGATTGTTTTGATGTTTTAATACCGCAAAAATGTCGTCGTTCTTATAGAGAGTGCGCTGGATTTTCGATTCATTTCGATTTAAGAACGAGTTCGCAGAGTTTATTCCCAGCCTGGCTTAGTTTCAGTGGTTTCTGCAGCAAGCAAAAGTGTTTTACAGAGTGTAGAGAAAAGCCAATGACGAAATCGTTTTGTTGATAATATGGCCGTACGCGAAACTTCCAGGCCACAAGACATTTAATTCCACTGTTGTGTTATCCTGCAATTAGAATCTATATACGCTTTACTTTAAAAACGGCACTGAAACTGACTTCGGCTCGCATGCTACTTGCCATATCACTGGCTAATTCAGCAAATATAGCAGCTTAAGACTGTTGTTATCTAGAGTATCAATGTTAGGGTATTAACACTAATCATGGCTCAGTAATTTTTCAAACAACTCGATACCATGAAGGCAATGTCACATTTCGCATTAAAATACAGTTCATTTTGTTTTGTTTTGCTGTGGGTATGGTTTTCCAGTATTTTAGAACTGTTATTGAATCATAACCATGTTCATAAGCTTTTAAAATAACTGGTGTCCTTGAGCTTCTTAAATAGCTTTTGGTGTTTCTAATACCACAGGAGGGGAGTGCGGCACATCAAACTCTTCTAAAACTAACAGTTTATCATAAATAAACCAACAGGAATTGACAATTGACGAATAAATTTGCAAATCAACAGTGGGTCTCCATATTGACTCCTTCTCAAACAATTTTCCTATCAACAGTGGAAATCAACATCAACCTTCATCGATAATAATCATTATCTTTATCAATAATAACTGGTCGATTACCAAAGCATATGTATCACTGAGACACAGTGATGAGGATCCATACATCCCTTGTAGATATTGTTTACAGCAGCTCACTCCCCCCCACCCCACACACACACACACACACGTACACAATACAGGTTCCTGACACAGGGCTGGCCCCACAAGCTTAATCTGCTTAAGCCTGATTCTGGTGGAGAGAGGTGGAAGCCCTGTATGGAGCACCTAAATTAATACCATAGTTCCTAATAACTGGAGACAGAGTTAAAGCTTGGGGTAATTGGGCATCCTTAACAACATTGTAAATCACCAGTCAATTTTTACTTAGGAATAACTATTGTGTTTGTAACATCATGTCATAGTGTACCTGTTTGGTCACAGCCAACAAAGAGTGGCAGTACAACAACAACAACAACAACAACAACAATTTACCTAAGTATTCCTATATGGGAAGTTCCTAAAATAGTAAATTAAATACAATGTAATGTATCGTTCTTGTTGACAATAGGTCACAGTCATTGCAACAGAAGGAGTGTCCTTCTAACAGCATCACTTGATCTTCAATTTTGAAAGTTGATATTTATTGATTTATCAGAACCACCACCAAACATAAAGCAACAAGAGATAATGATTCCATGTTAACTTCATCTGACCAAAAAGCAAGGGTGGGGGGTCTGAATGCCCTGTGTCAGTATCAACAACCACCCAATCTAGATATTGCGAGGCCTCGATGGATCTAGCTTAGTTACAGCTGTTGGTATTAACAGGGATTTTTGTTGTTGGCAAGCTGATGTAAATCAGGTCAGGTCAGCGGTCATGGTCATCAGTGAAAAGGCAGGGAATTTATTTCAGCCTGATTGGTAAAAACCTTGATATGTTGACATAGGATTAGACAAACTCCTAGAAAATGTTTGTTTTCATAAACAAATATAACCGAGTGAGACATTTTCCTGGAATTCTTTCAGCGACCTATTGATTTTCTTTCTATTTTCACTCTCTAACAACGAGGCATTTACAGACTCCTCACAGGAAGAGTCAAACAAAATCCTGAACTCTTGTCTTGCTAAAAAGGTGATTTATTTAAGTTAAAATCCTTCATCTAGTGCAGTCAGGTTAAGACAGTGTATGCACAGTCCGGTGTAAAAATGTTACGAGTAGGCGATCGTCGTTGAAATTATATTGATATCATAATGTCTTACTAAAGTCCAGAGAAGAATAAAAACAAATTTCATTTTAAGACCGTACTGGTAGCTCTGTTCGCCTGTACAATCGAAAGTCAGACCACGCTATCGTACCTGTCCTGCTTTGCGAATGAAATGCATCCCTGGGCTTTGCAGTAAAACGTCTTTGCTTATCGAGACAGATCCTTATAAAACAATCCTCGTTCGTTACCATATCTTCAAGTTAAAAACATGGTAAACATCAAAATCTCGAGTAGCCTGAGTGCTTCGATCTTGCATCTCCTTCAACACCATTATTTCGATTCCCTTGTCCCAAAATGCTGGATCTGAGGTATACTGAGTACTTTCCCTCCATATCGCCAAAAGGAATACGCAAACCACTGCTTATTAGGCGCTTCAGCTACGAGAAACCTTTCCCAACTCTGCCAAGTTCCTTCCACTTTGTTATCAAGTCGATTGACGTCACATTAGCTAATCACGTGATATTTTGGCCGCGCGAGACGGCGACACTTCTGAAGTGAAATTTGCGCTATTTTCACCGCGAAAAAAATACCTTTGAAAAGTTTGATGCCGGTTTAAAGCTTAGAAACGTTTCTTATACACATAAAACAATCAAAAACCGAAGAAAAAATTTTCGTGTCATATACACTTTAATAGAAAGTCAGCCATTGCTAAGAAATATCTTTAAAGGCCCTCCCCTACTTTCATACAGAAAAGGGAGGTCATTGACGTACTCGTTAGAGCAAAGCTTTGAAGGTCAACGTTTTATCGATCTTAACCAATAGGAGTCGTGTTTGGCCTGTCAAGTTTTTGTAACATCATACAATTTGGTCCTTATCGAACTTGATGTAAATGGTCTTGCCCAATTTAATGTCAAGGGATCGAATTTGGTGTTATCAAATTGGATGTTGCGGGATAGAATTTACTCTTATCGGATTTGAGGTCACAGGATAGAATTTGGTGTTACCAAATGTGATGTCACAGGATAGAATTTAGTGTTGCCGAATGTGATGTCACAGGATGGAATTCACCCTTATCGGATTTAAGGTCATAGGATAGAATTTGGTGTTACCGAATGTGATGTCACAGGATAGAATTTATTGTTATCGAATTGGATATCTCGGGATACAATTTAATCTTACCGAATTTGTTGTCTTAGGATGTGACTTAGTGTTTGCATAATTGGTAAATTAATGGACCAGAATTCGGTTGGACAACCGAAAAATTAAAAAGTCAATTTTGGAGGGGATCACACGCCAAATTAAGTATGTGCCAACACCGACAAGTGTAAACAAAACAGAACTCATAACAGATATTAAACGATGGGTCCGTCGAATGCGCTTAAAAGAATATTTCTGGAATGAAGATAAGTCAGATATAGAACAAACTAGTGACTCACCATACAAGAAACCATCAAAGTTAAATCTGATTGGGGTAGACGCGTCACCTCATTCCAAGCCTTAAACGACTGGATGGCTCTTCCCATGGACTTGAGGAGGCCCATGCCATGCAATACATTTAAAAGGCTCTTGAACATCTTTTTATCAAATCAAATTGTATGATTCAATAGTTTTAGCAAAATATGTATATATATTTTAAGGACCTTTGATCTATTTTTACCATATTTGTACTTTTTATATTTTTAGTTTTAGCTTGTATCTATTACAATGTTTAGTTTTATTTTATTCTTTTGTTATAGAGGACCTCCCTGAAAACCACTCAACGTGATGGGAGTATCCTCTTTAAAGATTAATTATTATTATTATTATTATTATTATTATTATTATTATTATTATTATTATTATTATTAAAGTGGACACCAAGTTCTGGCAGAGATCAGGCCTTAGATTGTTACATTAATGCAGTGGAACATGCCATCTTACAACACACGCCTAATAACAAGCTGCGATCTAACATCACTAGGCTAGAACGGGAAGCTATCAAAACGCTTAACCGTGACAAAAATATCGTAATCTTCCAAGCTGACAAAGGGGCTGCTGTAGTAGTGCAAAATAGGAAAGACTATTTAACTGAAGCGTACAAACAACTAAATGGCACTGACGAAAATGGCGACAAGGTCTATCCCCACGTACCGACCGACCCAGCATCTCACTTTATTATCAGAGTGAAGGATGCTGTCCAAGAGGCTCATTCTAAAGGGGTAATTAACACCACTACCGCAGATTATCTTGTAATGGATAACGCTCGACCAGGCAACATTTACTTCCTACCCAAAATCCACAAACCACAACGTCCACCTCCAGCTAGGCCCATCTGTAATACCATCAACTCTGCAACAACCAACCTCTCTGAGTGGGTTGATGACCAACTTCGCCCGCTTGTTGAGAGTCTTCCCTCTCATCTCAAGGACGATAATGACTTTCTCCGAAAACAAATGGAATTTAGTACTAATCACACACTTCCACCAGGAACACTGTTTGTTACTTGGGACGTCAAATCCTTATACACAAACATACCACATGATGGTGGTATGGAAGCATGCGACTATTTTATGCGCCGTCATAACTTCACAGACGACAAGAGAGAAACCGTCTTAAAAGTCATAAACCTAGTTCTAACTTGCAATAACCTCATCTTCCAAGGCAAACACTTTGTCCAGCAGACAGGAACAGCGATGGGTACCAAAATGGCACCAAGCTATGCAAACTTGTACATGGGTCATTTAGAGGATCGTTTCTTAAGAGAAACCGCCGATCAACCTCTCATGTGGTTCAGATATATAGATGACATTTTCTTCATATGGACTCACGGCGAAGAAAACCTAACACAGTTCTTTAACCATTGTAACACTTTTGATCCACATGTCAAATTTGAACAAACAACATCGACCACAAATATCAAACCAACTAATACCCAACAATATCTTAACTGGACGAGCTACCACCCACGTCACACTAAAACATCCATCCATCCATCCATCCATCCATCCATCCATCCATCCATCCATCCATCCATCCATCCATCCATCCATCCATCTGGAACTGAGATTACGTCGCATCTGATCAAACGACCAATTCTTTGAGAAACGAGCACGTGAACTACAAAATGTACTCCTTGAACGTGGTTACAAGAATAAGCTGATCAAGGAATGCGTAATGAAAGCAAGGAAAACAACAAGAGAAGAATCACTTAAAACTAAGCTTAATGCCTCCACCGACCGTGTGCCCCTTGCAGTGACCTACAATCCAGCACTACCAAACCTACACAAAATTCTCAACGATCATCAGCGTATTCTACACACATCATCCAATTGCCAGACCATCTTTAAAGAAACCCCTCTCGTTGCTTATCGAAGAGGGAGAAGTTGAAGTTTGTCAAACAAAAGACTGCCACCTTCTAACACCAGTGATCCTAATGATTCTAATGACCACTCAACACTACCAATTGATAGAAACATCCTGAATCCATGTGAAACCATCTGCAGAATCTGCAGCCGTTCCTTCAAAACCAACTGAAACCTAAAAATTCACTTTTCGCACAAACACAAGCAACAAAGGCCAACACAATATCATAGCTCTGGATTCTGGCCCTGTGGAGCGGACACAAGATGTGCATGCTGCAAGACATATGGACATTTTACGCAGACAGTGACAAGCACTACTACAGGAGAAAAAATTACACTACAACAACGCACAACGTGCCGAACTAGTAACGTTATATATTTGATTGAATGCAGCAAATGCAATAATCAGTATATAGGTGAAACAAGAAACCCCATTCACCGCCGGGCAAATCAACACCGCAGTGACATTAACGCTGGACATAAAAATATTCCAACTGTGAGGCACTTTAAAAACTGTGGAGTTAAATATCTTAAATTAACTGTTGTTGAAAAAGTTAGAAATCCTAATCAAGATATCAGAAGAGCTCAGGAAAATTACTGGATTCATAGACTCAAACCTACTATAAACAGCCTTGTATAATTTTTATAATCCACATTTAGATATTTCTATAGCTTATTTCCATATTGTTACTTTCGTCTTATTTTAGCTCTTTACGTCAAGGCATGTCAAATATTTTTACCGTTGACCCGAATTTTAAATTTGAATGTTGTAACTAGTATATACCTCTAGTGCTCCTGATGAAGACCGTGATGGTCGAAACGTTGAGCGCTGATTAAACCAACAACGCTATCTTGGAGTTGGACTCTTGACCGTAACATTTCAGTTTATATATATATATATATATATATTATAACGAAAATTATTCCAGGCTTCAGATGTATTTCATCGCTTTATTGCTACAGCTCTGTTTCGTATTGCCAAAGGATGACCACACTCTTCAGGCAATATTGGCGAATATTGGCAATATTGGCAATATTGCCTGAAGAGTGTGGTCATCCTTTGGCCATACGAAACAGAGCTGTAGCAATAAAGCGATGAAATACATCTGAGGCCTGGAATAATTTTCGTTATAATATTTACTGCTCCTGAAAAGTTGAGCGCTCTCTGAAAACCATTCTACACATTAGCAGAGATTGAATTTATATATATATATATATATGTATATATCTTGCTAGATCTGTGGTGTGTAGCATCGAAGTATATTTATGAAAGTTGTTCTGTGTTTCTGCATTACTCTTAGGATGTTATTGCTTCTGCTTCCAACTGTAGTGTTTTCATGGTGGGCTTGAGTTTTCTGGAAGATCCACCCAGTACATCAATAATAATAATAATAATAATAATAATAATATAATATAAATCCTTTATTGATAGTCGTAGTGAAAATACAATGGACAGATAAGAATAAGATGCTAAGAAATTACAATCAAATTATTAGTTTAAAAAAAATTTTTAAGAAGTAAAATTCTTTTCTTAATTCTTAATTCTTCTTCTTATTGTTGATAATAATGATAATCTGCATTACAAATCAATCAATAGGTTAAAAATACTAATGATTTATGAAAAGGTAATAAAATATTCCAATAGTTAAAAGTATATATATCCTAGTGGCGCTCATTCGTGAAACTCGGAATAAATAATAAAATCAATCAAAAGTCCCTATCTAATGGCTCCCTCGGTTGCTTCAATTTCAATGTCAGAGTTCTTTAAGTCCCATGAGACCCTCTTAACTGTTCGTGATCCACGAAGGCAGATTAGCGCTGATCTCAAAAGAGCAAAGGAAGTTCTTGCACGAATCCAGGAGATTGTCTTGGCGTAATCTTCTCCTTTCTTGATAGCGATTAGCTCGGCTAGGCGGCTATGAAACATCCGGCATTCTTTCCCCATTCCACCCGTGGTTGTAAATACCAGCGGTGTGAAAGTTCCTTGCTCAATATCAACAACTCTGCTTGCGTACTGCCGCTTCTTCTCGTTTTCATGTATCCGATAAATTTGTTGCGGTTCCAGGTCCCTATAGCTTTCAGCATTTGGGTGACAAACCCTGACGTCGAAAAAGGCTGATTGCTGAGGCTCCCAAAATCCGCGTGCATGTATATCCAGTCTGGCATCTCTCGCTGTGTTTGACCCTCTTGTCAACTGCTCACCTGATACATCTTGCAGCACTGGTTCAGTAACGACATCGCTACAAACCAAATTTATCAACTCCGCTTCCAGATCCCTCAGTTCATTATGCCTCTGAATGACAAACCCCGCTCTCTTACATATCATGGCGTGGTCAACATCAAACAGTTCCCCGCACACACAGCTGGATGGAATATCGTCGATTGGCCAGTCATAGCGTAGTTTGACTCCGTCCTTAAATTGCCTTTTGTTAAGATTAAATCCTAACTCTTTAAGAGGCAGTACTGTTAGCCACGCGGACGATCCTTTTTCGGCAGCCAATTCTAGTGTGCGTTGAGTCTTCTGAGATGCGACCTCCTTTATTCCATTGGCCTTGTTTTCATTATCCTTTGCTCTCTTTTCTCTTACCTCTTGCTGTGCTGATGTTATCAGGGAGGGATCTGGCAACTGATGTGCCTGTGACACAATCTGTGCAACGAGAGGCGTGGTTACTTTGACTGATGACACGTACTCACGCTGTGCATCGTCACACGGGTTCCCCAGACCCAGTCCTCCCAAGCGTACTGGTAACGATAGTATTTCCCTGTCCAACTGGCTACACTGCCGATCTGTAAGAGCAGGGATAAGTATACGTGATATAGCGTTCTCTAACGGCTCAAGCAGATCTTGAATATCTGGAATGGTTCTGATGAAATACGTCCATCGATGTTTTAGGCCAAACGTGTATGCTGCATAGCACGCTTGGGGCTGAACCGCAGCAAACTTGGCTAATCTCGTTACTTCACTGATCCAGATGGACACCTTATCACTCACATAGTCCTCCACATATTCTCGTGAGCCTATCGCAGCTCCAAGATGTTTCTGCCCTTGTGTTGTTACATTCACAGCTGTTTCCTTGAACGCCTCCTTCACGAGATCCTCCTTGTCTGGCTTGGTGATAACCCAGCATTTCTTGGCTTTTGGGAAGTAACCAAAATCCGGGCCGATCGTACTCAAGGTGTCCCACCACTTCTTGATATCCGAAACAGAGCCAGCTCCGCTGGCATCATCTGCAAACCAGCACTGCTTGATCTCACATGCTCCCTGGAGACCAGTAATTAGAGGTTGCATACTTAAGGCGTATAGTCCCATTGCGAGCGGATCACCCTGTGTTGTTCCTTCAGCTGAGGGGATTTCCTGGCCTCCGGTGATAAACAGGCGTGATGAGAGTCTATAGGTGTTGATTGCATAGACCGCGATGATCGGACATAGGACCCGGACATTATGCAGTGCCGCCGCTCGGTTTAGTGAGTTGAATGCATTAGACGCATCGATTAACAGCACCGCGTCGGTTTCGTCACTCTCAAATATAGTATGCATTGCATGTATGGCGGCTTCACTCCCAGATTTCTGTCCCGCGCATAGCTGAAGAGACCCGCTAACCCCTACAACATCATTCTTGGCAACGTTCATGACACACTTTCCCATGATCCGCCGGAGCACTTCGCCCACGCCTATTGGCCTGACTTCACCTTCACCTTTATCAAGGGGAATCAAACGGCTTGCCACTACTGCTTCTATGGTACTTGGATCAATAAAATGTGTGCACAGAATCTTGGTCATAGTGGCTATCGCATCGCATAATTTAGAAGATGATTGTTTGAAGGACTTGCTAGCCATCATTCTTCGAAAACCGTTCGCATCGATTCCGGATGGACCCCCCGATCCTTTGGTTCGCAGCGCGGCTTGTCTAACCATTTCACCGTTTATCTCTGAATACAGCGACTCTGGTATGGCATCATCAATTGGCCCAAAGAGCAGTGAGCCTAATTTTGCTGGTTTTGGATCTGGATGTTTTTCTTTGAGTTGCGCCATGACGTCATCAGTCAAACCTAGCACGCCACCACTGGATGTCTCACTCACAAAACGCAACGCTGCATTGATCTGGCCCTCGAGAACAAGCTTTGCAAATACTTTAGATTTATCGGGCGGGTCTGACATTTTCGACTTTCCGATGCGACCTTGAATAATTCTTCCTTCACGTAGCAGATTATGAATTTCACCCTCTTTCCAGAGGACAAGGCGCTTAGACAATGCATCCGCGTGATCTTTTGCCTTAGACTTGGGACCTGGTTTTTGAAGGCCCACGGCGAGAAGAACAAAAGCAGCCTTCAGCGAGACATGTTGCTCATCTGAACCATTATTCCAGTTATTAATGTGCAGCGTCACTTGATCAATAAAGTCACGCCCTATTTTCCCGTATGGTACAAGAAAAGCATTCTTTCTCCAAGTGACAATCTCGTTGTAAGCGTCGACTATGTTTGACGCCGATATAATAATTGCAGTTCCGTCACTTCTCTTTCCCCAGTTGATCGTAGACGGTTTATGGACGGTATCATACGCTGGAAGGCATCCCGGCTTGCATTCATTTTCTCTGTTGTTGTCGTTTTCACTTACATTATCTAGGACAGCATTGTTCTTGCCTGCATTGTCTACGCACAGATTGTCTTCTTTCCGCTCTGTCTGCCCTGTTACTCCTGGGATTTCACTGCCAGGACATGTCATATGCAAATCTATGGTCAGTGTTGCTTGAGTAGAATTAGCATAACTACAGCTCTCTGCGTCTTGAATATTATATGTATCGCTGTTTACAATCTCTGCATTAAAGCTCCCTGAATCTATTCTAACCGCTTGAACATTTCTAGATATATTATCTGCACTGGATATAGATTCGGCACTATTCCCCGTCTGCTCATCTCCTGTAGCGTTCTGTGGACACTCTCCTTGTGGTTTTCTGAGCTCTGATTCAAGCCTTGCAGCTTGATCACGCAAGTTTTGATTTGAGAATCCATATTCCCCATATCCTTTAGCATCCCATAACTCTCTCATGATCTTAATGTAGCCTTTCTTCCTCCCATTTCTTTCAAGCGGCGGCTGTTCTGATTTTGTCATAGCAATGGCCTCGCGCTTGCAACACAACAAATCCTCTTTCATCTGCTGTGTCCATGTCTTTTTCGGTTTGAGCTGCCTTCGTTCCGCCATGTTCGTCGGAACAATAATAATAATAATAATAATAAATAATAATAATTTTTTTTTTTTTTTTTAAACCTTTATTGATAGTCATAGTGAAAATGCAATGGACAGATAATAATAAGAATAAATAATAATAATAATAATAATAAGAATAAATAATAATAATAATAATAATAATAATAATAATAAAAGGATTATTTTTCTCTGAAAGACAGAGCAGAAGCAATTAAGTATTTTTTAAACTTAATTATTTCATTTTGTAAGCACTTAGGCCAGAACATTGAAAAAATATTGACATTGAACCGTTTTTTACAACAGAAGCAATTTGTTTTTTTACATTTTATCTCTTTTTTGTGTCAAATATTATGTTTTTAAAAATAGAGTATAGCCATTTTTAGGAGACTTCTCATAGGCTACTCCTTTGTGCTTTATGCGGAACATTTTTTTTAAGCATCTAGAAGTTTAAAACTAGATCATCATAATAAAGTACTATATATAACAATTTTTACTTACTCACCCTGTAATATTCCTCTCACAGGCTTGGTCAAGCCACCACCGCCAGATAACGGTGCTTTAAGCTGCAGTCGTGGTTATTGGACTGTCTTTGGCGGTTACGGTGAAATTTGTGAGGTGAAATGCCAGAATGGATTTGTGCCGGAAAAACCACATGCGAGCCTCTACGCCTACTTTGGTGGAAAATTGACCACTGTTCCGGCAGGCTCTGAATTTCCTTGGGCAGATTGTGTCCGGGGTAAGAACACCTTTCTTAAATAATCTCGTCCCCTGGACCATCTCAGTCTCCGTTGAAAATGGCGGCACCTACGACATTTTAAAACATTAGAAACTAAAATTACTCGTCGTCTAAAAGCTTTTCAGGGCAAATAGATAAATTAAATATCAACATCACTAGATTATTTAGAATCCCGAGAACACCCTCGGGACGAGGTTATCTTTTTAATACTACTGTAAAAGTTCTGTCAAGTCTCATCTCTAACAAGCCTCCCCACCACCCTTTCTTCTGTAATATGACTCTTACCCCCCCCCCCCCTTTGTAAGTCAGATTTTGTGATGAGATCCTTCTTTAATAAGCCACACCCCTTCCCATTCAGAAGCCAATTAAAATACTGGTTTTAGTTAGTTTCAGTCACTGACTGAGGGTATAAATGACGGTGTAACTATAAAACGGTGACACGAATTCTTTCTTGTCATATAATATGTGGTTATTCCTCATGGCTTGAAATGGTAGCTTTTCACATCCTTCATCACAGGATATGTGGATCACTTCTATTACCCCTTTCTTGTTCTATTTAAGTAACTGTTGTGACAAGAAGTGTCAGAAAAAGTTGGTGTTATTTGTCTTTCAAATTAAGGATTTGTATAATCCAACCCCTGAGAGAGATGAGGGGGAAGGGTGGCTTATTAGAGATTTTAACGTACCCAGGGTGACAGGGTGTTTTCTTACGCTTTCTTATTTTGCACTTTTTTAACCAAACAAAAGAATGTAAAACAAACAACTGCACTAAGCCAAGCACATGGTATGAATATTTTCAAGATATCCCTACCATATTCCTTCTTTTTTCTACTTCAATAAATGATGGGAGAAATGGGAAACTTCACTATAATTCTATTCTATTATCTTTAAGTATTCTCTTGACTATCTTCACGATCGTTGATGGTCGCTTCATGAAAAAAAAAATGTTTACTTATACTGCTTTATAAATATTCGTGATGTTAAGCATTACGCATATTTTCATTGACACGGAATGAAATACTTTTTCATCTTGTTTTCCTACAGCCCCCTAGGTTTGCAAATGTCAAGATCAAGAAGTTGCTGGCACCACAAAAGCTGCTGACTGCAAGAAAACGAATGGAATTTAAATAAAGATTTAAAGATAAAGATGTAAAGATAAATAAAGATTAAAAGATTTAATAAAGAATGCAACGATATAGTGTATAGAATGTCTGTTTTATACTGAACTTTTGTTCTTAGGCCATCGTAGCTTGATTAAGAATAGGGAACTTAAGCAAACACGACGGCGACGGCTGACGAGAACGTCACAAAACAAAAGGTTTAATTGGCAAAACAATGACTCTGCACGTGCGATACAGATTTTGGTACATTTCGTTGCCGTCCTCTGCAAAACAACAACGTGAAATGATCAAATTCTGTAGAACGTGAACACACGACAGTGAATTTTCCTTTTTCTACCTGAACTGTAACGCCGTCGTTACAGAGTCAGCTCCCGGATTGTTCGGCTACATTAGACAGGCTGAAGGAGTTGAAACTATCGCGAAGGAGTTTGAAATACTTGGAAGTCATTTTTAAAGTGACGTTTTCCTTGGCGTTGCCGTCGTGCTTGCTTAAGTTCCCTAATAAAACACAAACAGCGGTGATAAACATTGTAAATAAACGCATTTTGATAAACTTGACGTTTCGTATCTATATGCTAGAAAACATACATTTTCAAAATGAACCGTAACAGTGTTTGAAAACTGTTTATATAGTTTACAATAAGGGTCTGGAACCGAGATTAAGAAAAACGTTCCTGACAGTAATTTAATAGTTCGAACAGTCTGTCCGTTCTGTTAAGTTCGTTTTTCTTAATCTCGGTTCCAGACCTTTATTGTAAACTATATATATAAACAGTTTTCAAACACTGTAACGGTTACTTTTGAAAATGTATGTTGTCTAGCATACGAAACGTCAAGTTTATCAAAATGCGTTTATTTACAATGTTTATCACCGCTGTTTGTGTTTTATTCTTAATGTCTGTTTTCATTTTTCAGAGGTGAGATTGCCAAGGTCTGAAAAAGTAACCACCCCTAGCCTTGAATTTGATCGTAAAGTAAAATTTGATGTTTGCAAACGAATTAGGCAATTAGCTTCATCCTGAACTTGAAGCAGTGACTACAAATAAAGACACAAGGGCACGTGCCGACCCAAACGGGTTTGTTCTTCAGCCCAGCCCTTGCATCGCAAGCCGGGTTTTTGACTTACGTACTCTCTAGTTTTATGAATGTGAATATAAAAATGCTGCAACTGGCGAAGTGTCTACATTTTTGGCAACAACCCTGGGTATCGCACAAGGGAACAAAAAACAAAGAGAACCTAAATTAAGGAATTATAAAAAAAACTGTTCTGGGCATTGTCAATCTTTTCAAAAGGGATTGTTTTTTAGCCCCACCCTGGCCCCGCCCTACTTTTATGACTGTAAGTTATAAAAGCATGGTAGTATCCGTGATGATAAATTCTGTGTTGTCATCGTGTAACAGGAGGCAGCTAGGTTGCGACAATCGCCTGATATCAATAATACAACTTTCCATGGCCGCAACTGCTGCGTCCTGGCTCGCAGAACTATTAGGGTTGAACGATAAGTATAACTGGGAGTCTTCAGCGTAACAGTAAACCTCCGGAAGATGCCGATCAATTACGTCAAACAAGCTGCTTGCAAATATATTGAAAACTACAGTATGGGGTCCTTGGTCCCCGAGTAAAAATTATAATCTTGAATATACATATCTTACCTGAATTAAAACGTCACGAGCTGAATTTTTCCCTGAAGATAGCTTTTATGTTTCTTTTTAATTTTAGAGTGGTAAGTTCCAAACTGAAATATTTTTCTTGTAATTCGCAAAAAGGTGACCGTATTTGCAGGCCCTTGGTCCGCGAATCATGTAAACAGCACGAAATGCTTACATGCATTCTTGGTATACATGGGGCGTTAACCCCGTTCGTAGACATGTATAAGGAAGTTTTCGAAAATATTCGGCAAAAACAAAGGCCGTTTCCATTTATCTAAGCTTTTCTTTTTCTGCTTTGCGAAATGTAAGTTCTCTAGGGTCATAGGTCGCAGACCAAGGACTCATATGAGAAAATTGTTGACATTTTTCAAGAGTCGATAAAACAAAATTTCAAACTCAGCAGCAAATTCGTTCACAAGTGCAGAAATAAGTTTCTCTGTAAACTTGTTTTTTTTTGTTTTTTTGTTTGTTTTTAAAAAAAAACACACGTTTTCCCGTTGCGTTTTTTCTATACACAAGCCAAGTAAACATGGCCATGTAATTTACGGAGCCGCAAAAGTAAACAATTCAAGAAAGACAAATTGGCCTACCTATCTACAAACCTGAATTCCGCACCTTCATCAACAGCAGGAAAGCCGAAACCTCGTCATATGGAAGAAGACTAGTCACTAAATCATCGGACACATTCCTTTTTTGTCGTATTCTATTTAACGAGGAAATATTACATCATATTCGGAAAAGTCGCGGACCAAGGACCTCGCAAACTAAGGACCACATACTGTAGTGGGCCGAGACATGACCCTGTGGGACTCCACAGTCAAGCTGAAACTATCCGACAACGCCCCATGACAATCACGCGCTGTGATCTTCCTGCTAGATAAGACTTAAACCAAGATAAGACTGTTCCATGGACGCCAATCCTAGACACAAGACGCGAGATCAGGATATCATGGTTCACCATGTCGATTGCGGCACTCAAATGTAGCAGAACAAAAAGAATTACGTGCTGTTATAGGAACTCGCCACAGTTAGCTATAAAAGTTAACATCGACAGCGTACGTGATAGAAATTTTGACATTGCGTCATCAACATACATCAAAAACCTTGGTGCCTCGTTTGACGAAAAATTGTCAATGGCTACGCATGTAACAAAGATTTGCAGTGCAGTGTTTTTCCAATTGTACAACATCAGACGCATACGACGTTATCTATCTCAGGAGTCTGCAGAGACGCTCATACATTCCTTCATAACCAACAAAGTTGACTATTGTAATAGTATGGGTTGCCGGCCTGTCAACTGGATAAGTTTCAGAGAGTCCAGCACGCTGCGGCTAGACTTGTGTTTTATTAAATTTTTATCCATCATTTCTCCGGAACAACACTGAGCTTCTCGTTGTCGAAGAGCAAATAAACAGAACATAACTCAAGCCATTATGAATAAACTGTTACTACACGCATCTGTTACTTATTTGCACTAAAGATCGGCGGCACCTTATGGCTTTGGTTTGTCTTTTGTCTTCAGTTTACCTTGCATAGCTGACGCCTTTGTTAGCTTGAAGGTAAGGTTTCAGCGAAGGAATCACAAAAACGAGTGACGAAGAGGGGAGAAACAAAAATATCAAACTCGCATTCTCCCTTTTTTTTTTTTTTTTGCTGTCCCCCATCTAAACTGTGCCACTCTCCGCCACCCATGCAGGCTAACTAGAGGCTTTCATTAACTCCCTCTTGGACGCCGGGTGCCATAATCAGTTGTACAGAATAAAGGGAAACCCAACGCGGAAATCTTAACAAAATACTGAAAACGTGTTCCTTTCTTTTTCCCTAGATCGTTTTAAGCCCTTAAAAGGATTATTTGTATGAACTAGCCTTAATCTGTTTACACTAATTTGAATAAATAGCTCTTAGACAATACTAAGGAAAATTATCTTATTCCCTTGAATTTTCGAGCTGCGCATCTATTGGGGGCTCTGAGCTGCTGTTGGCGTTCCGAAATATGCAAGACGTCATTATTTAGTATCACTGCAATGAAATCCGAATTTGTCAGGCGGTTATAAGGCCTCTCCAACAGATACTCTAAAGAAATAATTCGTTGAGTGCCCATGGAATACTAAAAAAAATCTACATCCAGTTTGAGAAATAATGAGAAACAAAAAGCGAAACTGAAAACGAATGATAAACTTATTTCATTTTAATAATTACAGTATTATGGATTTCATTCATAGACTCACGAGTTGGAATAATGTACCCAACATTCAATAATGATGGGACTGAGATGAACCGAAAACAGTGAAATCTACTCTATTTTTGTGTGGAGTTAGTTTCTTATATCGATTCTAGTTGGATTGAAACATTTCTTCGCTAAGACCTTTTATAGGAGAGCTACTTTTGGTGTAGCATTTCTTTGTACTTTACCAAGCAGGTTTTAGGGCGCATGATTAATGTTCTCTCAATATAGACTGGGCAAGGCGTAAGCGGAAAATATGGGAAAAAATACAAGAAAAAAGCAGAGAAGGAGGACGCGAACGACATGTTGCTACGCTAAACAACAAGTTTAGGTGGTACTTACACTGGACATCAACGGTGCAAATTCTTGACACTGCAACTTCACCGATCCCATTGTCGACCGCACAGTAGTATTTTGCTGCATGAGATCGAGGGAAACTGGTCTTCGTATGATATCAGTGTGCTAACACTGTACGTGATGATTGGCTTAGGATTGGCAGTGTCGCTTCGCATTGCAGAGTGAGATTGAAGCCTTCGACAACCGTGTGATCGAGGGGATAACTGGCATCTAGAGATGGTGGATCTATAAAAAAGAGAATGACCTTGTATTTAGTTAATCAATTTTATTTATTTACTTATTTATTTATTGGCATGAAAGATTTCATATATATTCTAAGTGCTCCCCTCAGAAGAAAGTCTCTCTGAAGCCAGCTTTTACTTGAAGATTCAAAACCGGTTTTCCGTCCAAGGTAAATGAAAAGCTAGCCTTCCCGTCGGGAAAATAGACGCATAAATTTGGGACGAAAAAAACTCTTCTTTCACCAGATTGATAATGGACGAACCTTTCGCCTTGAGAAGGGTTTTCGACTGTTAAGAGAGTTATGGCAGATAACGAAACCCTTCTATACAGTCAATGCAAGTGTCCCACTTTTGTTGTTTGATCCTTTCTTTTCAGTTGTACTTGTTCGCAGATTTATCTCATTCATGATTGGTAGCTAGACATCTGACATGTCAAAGTCAAACTAAACTGTCCACGGTTTTCGTAATCACACAATGAGGAACTAAACTGATTTGAAGCTTTCAGTAAGACTAGCGTGAGCTGAGGCCTGAGCCTTTACTTATGTCATGAAAAATTCAGAAGTCTAATTTAATTTTTACCCTTTTCAATAACACAAAATAACTTTTAAGAGAGGTTTAACGTAAGGTTTTCCAAGATATTGTGGCCGAAACAAGTTACATGACCAAACTAGCAGATGTTCTGCATGCTAAAAATGTCAGCTTTTTCAAACGTATTAGTCTGTTGAAGTTTGACTTTGTTATGGTAACAGCCTCAGAAGACAGAACACCCCTTCCTTTTTGCGCGAAATTTTATGGGAACCATGCTGTAATTTACGTGAGGAGCAGTGGTGTCTCTGATTTTTTCAGTCAAAGGATCTTCTGAAGTCCAAAATTTAGGAATCCTCTTCTGTAGGGTTTGATAACGTATCTGCATTAATTCTATACATACACAAAACGTCAACATAATTAAGTAGTAGGCGACTTGACAGAATCTACTCCGTTATGAGTATGCAATAATATTCTCCAGAGTCAAATCTTGTTGTGTTTATAGTGAGGTAAACAGAAACTGTCAACGGACTGTTCTCTTCACTGTTCTTTATACAGTTAACGTTCAGTTTGTCTTTATTTTGCAGTGGAACACACTGAAGGATAACAAGGCTGCCTTCTATAACTGTTTTGTTTCCAAGAAATCTGGTGTCGCGGGCGGAAAATTCTGAAAGCAAAAGAGAGTTATAGCAGATAACTGACTTGACGTTTTCGCTGAAAGACCCTTTTAAATGTCGTATCGGAACCTCCTTTGGAGGCTCTAATAAATACTAAAGGAACCTTACAGTTTAGAGTACCTGCGCGATGTAGGTAGTTTCTGCTTATAGGTCTGTTGTCATAGTTTGTACCTACACGATGAGAGTTCTGTGGCACATAACCCCAATGAGTCTTCCATCGCTCAATGAGTCTTCCGTGGGTCAGTGGTAGAGCGTTCCAATTGGTACCTGGAAGGTTATGGGTTAGATTCCCGTTGGGGCCTCGCAATTTTTTTCCGAGAAAGATATTGACATTTGTTTATTTATTTATTTATTTATTTATTATCTATATTTATATACCTGTTTCTTGTCAGTATCTATACCCTAGGACACCCTAAGATAACTACAATTAAAAAAAGTTACATAGGGATAATCCTCAAAGCTTTTGGTGGGGATAAGTCACCCGCTTGTTGAAATCCTGACCCCATTTCAGATCAAAATGAGTGATTTTCAGACGAGAACCTATAACATGTCTCCCTTTTTCAAGTCTTACAACTCAAGCCTAAACATGCCGTACATAAACCAAAACGCTTTCTTTCTATTAAAGTTTTAGTTTCGTTTTCTGAACCCACCTCGAAACAGTACAACAATCTTTTATGTGCTTAATATTGCAATAAAGCATGGTTCTACAGGCCAATCAGCTTCCTTTCTATATCATAAATGACAATACATACCTCTTGTTTCGTAATTTATTATTACAGCGGTTAGATACGAATGAATCTGGTGACGAAACTTGAGCTATTGCTCAGTTCATTCCTCACCATAGAGTTACAATCAGCATTCGCGAGGAAAATCTGCGGATAATGAGAATTGTGCTCAATTAAGTCAGCAACCTGACGGGAAATGATTCCGCGAAAGTGCCACTATACCTCAACACTGTCTTGGTTAAATAAACTCTAGACTGCGAGCAGTCGTTATGATTCTTCAAGGATAAAATCAGGAATGGAGCAATCCGGGCGGCGAGATCACGAGCATTCCCACTATCCTTTGCTCGCTCTACTATCCTTGAAGAAAATGAAGACTGCTCGCTGTCTAAATGAAATCTGTCTACTGCCCTTATAACTTCTGTGCAAAAATAGATAAAATAAAATAACTGTTCGCATCTTATATCTTCCACAAACGCCCCAAAATACGAACACAAAATACAAATATCATCCGGCTATTCAAACGCAGAGTCAATGTGTGACTCCAAATGTAGTGTTATTGATTGTAAAGACTTGTTATGCTCAGCACAATTTTCATTATTTACTAAGACCATTTTCTATGCAATTAGAAAACATCCTCGCACAGGTAACCTCAAACATTGCATTGTGTACCTACCAAGTCGGTTTCATTCTCCAGTGTTACACTGAGCCAAGTCGATCCGTCCAAAGAATAAGCAATCTGGTAACTATAAACAAACCGCGAGTTATGAGCTTGAGTATCTACTGCGCAGACTCGGAATGGCGACGTGAAATCGATTTGAATGAACTCAGTTCCAGCGTTGGCAGCCGAGGGGCACCATCCTTTACTGCCTCCAATCTTTGCCAGGTAAGGTTGGTTTAAACTTGAATCAAGAACTGAAGATGCTTGAAATTTACTGGTGCACAGTGAAGCAGAAAGGGCTGTGTCATATGTAGTCTCCTTCGCAGACGCTCGGGCCGGAGTCACGCAACGCTCCCCGTCCCCAAGCGGCTGCTTCAAACCGACACACATTCCTTTCCCATTGTTTGCGATATTTTTACTTGGACCAATCAGCATCTTGCTATTGTATACGCCGCACCAATCACAGCATAGTTTGGCGTCTTGATGTTTTCTTTCGCGGAAAAAACCCTTAGCGGCTTGCGACGTGTTATGAAAGGAACTACAAAGAAAATCGCGGAAAGCACTAAGTGTTATATTTGTTCATTCATTTCTCTAAGTAAAAATAAGGTTAATATATGAAAAAACGTCGGCTGATTTAGCTGGGATCATTCGATTGTCACTGGAAATCGACGTAAATAAATACTCTGAGGACAGCAAATTGTTTGTTTGTCGAGAGTGTTTTCAGCAGTTGACGAAGTATGAAAGGGCAGCGAAGAAACTTCAAGAAATCAAACAAGAACTTCTCAGTACCTGTAGAAATAAGGAGCAGCTGAGAGAAAAGAGACTCGCAAGGGAAGAACGATCCAGAGACGAACAACATTGGAGATGTGCCAGTTAGTGCCTCCGTGTTCTCTGAAACTTCACATGTTAATTTCGATCCTGCCGGCTGTATTTCTTATTGTTATCTAGACTTTCTCCAAAGTCCTGCGTGCTTCCGAAAAAATCCCCTGAGCTCGACTTGTGTGCTAGTCTAATTATTATCTTATTGCGTGGGCTTCGTCGATGGCCAAGGCATATAATTTATTTGAATAAACAGAATTTCCAAGTATCGCTCTGCGACGTTCGATTTTGATCCATGCTTCTGGGTAGCCAAAGACCACAGAAACCTTCACCTTTTCAATCAATGTCGCCTTCTTTTCAGTACAAGAGCTAATGCTCGCCGCCGTTACTTCTTTTCTTCTCAAATATGCCACTTGATCGTCCACTAGACTAAGCATTTGCAATGGAGACACAACAACACAGATGTGGCTTTGTTGTTTTTCTATATGGTCGATGACTAAAGGCAAAGCTTGAAATATCAGAGATTTTCCTACGCCAATCGGCAAATTACAGCCATGTTCCGTCACGCGTGAACAGGAGTTTTGAAAATTTGAACAGAGTTTTCAAGTTAACGCGTCGGATTTGTAATTTTTCCCGAGATTCGGAATTCCCGTGAGAATTTTACCACATTTACGGAAACAAAGAGCTACAAAATATCATTTCATTTGAAATGTTACATATCCGAACAATATTAGGTTTCTTACTAGTATGCGTGTAGCGAAGTTATTTTTCCGTTAACTCCAGACTTTCAAAGTGTTTTCCAGAGGGATCTTCAACGTTTCATTCAAATCTCAGACGTTACAAAGAAACATTCAAATGCTCACTCCAGTCTTGCGGATTACTGTTCACGCGTGACGGAGCACGGAATAATGAAAATACGAATTTAAAGCCGGTGTACTGGATTTTTTTGGCTACAAGATTGAACGCCAGTCTTCACGATTCGCCATTTGCTACTTAAAGAACTCGGTCACTTAGCGAATAAAAGGAGGCAGGTGATTGGTGAACATTTCTGGCGCGAACCTCCGCAAGAAAATAAAAGCCGCACTGTGATTGGTTTATTCCGAGAAAGGAATGTATGTCGGTTTGAAGCAGCCGCTTGGGGACGGGGAGCGGTGCGTGACTCCGGCCCGAGCGGCTGCGAAGGAGACTATGTCATATGGAGAACAACCTGTCAATAGATTCAATCATTTTACACCTGTTTTACACCTTGATTCAAGTACTGTACATTGTGTTATCGTATGACCAAGGGTGACAAACTCTGGAACATTTATTATAGCAGAGCGAAGTCGACGTTCTGATGGTCAGTGTCGTTAAGACCATCAAGACTTTATCAGGTTAATGGTTAAAGGGTTAAAATGGTCCGATTATAGAATAAAAATAACCAAAATAAAAACAGCATTACAATTCGCTACTTGTTAGATTACCTTTGTATAACTTTAGTCTGCAGTTCAACTGGGAAGTTCCAAAACATATGAAATAAGCAGTGACAAGCAAGAGGTGTTCTACAAAGTCCTATAATAACACTCGATTTAACCTTAAACCAGATCTAAGATTTTGCTTTAATAGTCAACCATTCAAGTTGAATTTTAGGGTAGTTTGCATCGATCGATTTTAGGCGCTTTTTGGCGACCATATGCATAGCAACCAGCGTTTATAGGGGCCAGAGAACAGACGTTATTTATTTGCTATATTTTCCCGTTTGATGCAACACAATACAAACCCCCATTAGAGTCCCATTCTCGTGTTTGCAAACTTTAAAAGCTTGTCAATATTTGTTTAAAAAAACCTTAACATATAAATATTAGGTCAAATTGAAAGAAAAGATAAAACGCAAGTCAATTAAGATTTCACATAATTTTAATTAATAATGGCTTAGAATTATAAGAAGACTTAAATTGTACCAATGAGTTTTATTAGTGAGTGACGTCATTTTCTATTGATTTTCCTCTAATAAAAAATCGGCAACCGCTCATTACTTATTGTTTATTACCGCGTATAACCAAGAAAGAATTAAAACCACAAGTATACCATTATTAAAACAAAGAAAAAGCGCCGCAGGACTCGAACATAGATATAAAGTGAATGAACAACTGCATACCATTTTTAATCGCACTATTAGCTTATTACCTCGTCACAAACCTCTCTTACCTCGTTTCGGGGACCGCTTTCTCGAACTCCCGGTAACTTGTCGTGCCCGATAGGTATTTTTTCAAAGCTGTTTTTTACCAATAAGTGGTAATTATTAGTGAAAACTTGATACAACTGCAAAACTGAAATTATAAAGATTTAAAAATTTAGCTTCCAACATCAATAAAATTGAGTTTCTGTTAAAGGATACTGTCCACATAAAATATTTTTCAGCCTGGTAAGTTATCGGGGATTTAATAAACGTGCCCCTAGTCTATCCGGTCCTCAAGAGTGACCATTCAAATGACAGCTACAGAGCAGTACTTCGCTGTGGTGTTGTTTATTGCACTGTAAAAGGTGGTTCTCGCTTTTGAGTCTGTGGATGAAATCCTAAAGTGTGACCATTCAAATGAAAGCTACTGAGCAGTACTTTCCTGTGGTGCTGTTTATTATGCTGTACAAGGTGATTCTAACTTTTGAGTCTGTGGATGAAATCCTAAAGTGTGACCATTCAAATGAAAGCTACTGAGCAGTACTTTCCTGTGGTGCTGTTTATTATGCTGTACAAGGTGGTTCTACCTTTTGATCCTGTGGATGAAATCCTAAAGTGTGACCATTCAAATGAAAGCTACTGAGCAGTACTTTCCTGTGGTGCTGTTTATTGCCCTGTAGAAGGTAGTTCTAACGTTGAGCCTGTTCATAAAGGTACTTTACTGTGCCGGTACTATCTATAATCTTGTGTAAAGTGGTTCTGGCTAGCGACTGGAGGTGTGAATGAGATCCTAAAGCATAAACATTCAAATGAAAGCTATTGAACAGTACCTTCCTGTCTTGTTGTTTACTATGCGAACATTGGTGCTGTTGAGCGTCAAGGCGTTTGCATATGGTAACCCAGATTGTCGATCTTCCGAGACAGTGATCCATGGTTACTTTTACCTGGCCAAGCATCCCGTATACTAAGACGATTTCCTCCTATTGCAGCAAACCTATTCTTACATATTTATGAACAATGTCGCCGAAAAACCATATACCCTAACGTGCAGTCTTCTGCTTCGACGAACTAGCACCCAATTTAGTGCAAGTACAAAATAAGTTCCAACAATTCAGTAACTTTTATTTCATCTAGAATTGAGAGACTCAAAAACAAAGTTTATGCACAAAACTGTTTCACAAAGACAGTTGAATAATGTTTTACACCTTTCATAACTTATCGCGCAGCTAAACTTGTAAATCACTTGAAGTTGGGTGCGGATACCCCGAGTGGAGTCAGAAGAAGAGTTCAGTGACTGGACTTAGACTGAAAATAAAGCAGCAAATTGTTACCTTGATTCCCTTTAGAAGGACAGATCATGTATAATGTGAGAATGACCGCTGAAAGCATAACGCCTTTATACAACCTTCTTGTGATCAGGGAAATATAAAAGCTGAAACGAATATGAGCTAACAACCCTGCCATTAAATACCGAAACACCATTCACTTCTCAGTAAAAGCATTAATCCTTCTTTCCAAAGCCTAAATAGTTTTTTTTACTCTGAACAAAACATTTTTTGTACTCTATAAATCAACCACGAAATTTAGAATCTATTCAAGGCGCTAATAACGATATTAATTTGGAAGAGAAAACAATAAATAGCTTGGGTTGAAGTACCGCTTTTGTAATCCTTCAAAAGGAAAAAAGACAATTCAACGCTTCTTTAAACAGTTAATTAATTTGAGTAACGTTTAAATAAAAACTATCTGAACCCAAGTACATAAGTACTTCAATGCACAGAATGTAATTGGCTGAGAAGAGCAGTGCTCGCATTAGAGAGGTGTCCGGATGTGACGACATATAAGTACTTTAATACACAGAATGTAATTGGCTGAGAAGAGCAGTGCTCGTATTTGAGAGGTGTCCTGATGTGACGACATATAAGTACTTTAATACACGGAATGTAATTGGCTGAGAATTAGTCTGTTAAGGCTTAATACATCAACAACTAAAATCGTACCATACTGATATTATATCTCTCTTAACAACTTGTAGCGGAGCGTTATTATTATTATGTTATTATTATTATTACAAAAATTCCGTCGTGTGTTCGCGTTCTACACAAAACTTTGAAATTGGTCATTTTTCACGTTGTAGTTGTGCACAGAACGGCTAAGAAATATACCAAAAAAAATAACGCAGGTCAGAGTCGTTGTTTTGTTAATTAAAGCTTTTGTTTTGTGACGATCTCGTTAGCCGTTGCCGTCGTGCCAATTTTTTTCGTAAATGGGACGGATTTCTGCAAATGGTAAGCGGCAGTCCCGAACGGAATTTCCCAACACGGAAATCTGCTTACCATTTGCCCAAACCGTAAACCGACCGGTTTGCACATGTTAATGGTAAAGAACCAAAGACTACAAACATCAGAAATTTTCCCCGTGGAAAAGCAAAGTCAAAACACTACTTTCGTTTGTTCAGCTTTCGTTGACAGCCAGTGATCAAATTCTTATTCTTATTAACCTTGAATCACCTGTATTCAAATATGACATGGAACGCATCTTTCCATTACAACGTTGTTTGCGTACCTGTTAGTATTACCTTTTATGTCTCGGTAATGAATATGTACAAGAGTTGATTAAGCTAGAGTGTAGCGAAGACACGTAAAGGTGAACTGAACAGCTTGGAGAGGAAATGAAGTTCTTTGTTGTTCTTTGCATTTCTCTGTTTTGCTGGGCAGTCGACGCCGGTAAGATATGTTACATATTATTAAGAGGTTGTGGCATACGTGATCTCAACATTTTTCACTCTCAAGAGCATACAAAATCGAAATTCAAGAAAAGTCTCAAATGAATTCGAAGCAAAATCCTGAAACAGACTGCACCATTGAAAAGTACTGCTGAGTAGCTTTCATTTGAAAGATCACACTTTTGAATTTCTTACATACTTACACTTAGAGTCACCTAACATAAAAGACAGCACTACAGGAAAGTACTGCTCAGTAGCTTTCAGTTGAATGGTCACACTTTAGGATTTCATCCACAGACTCAAAAGTTAGAATCACCTCGTACAGCATAATAAACAGCACCACAGGAAAGTACTGCTCAGTAGCTTTCAGTTGAATGGTCACACTTTAGGATTTCATCCACAGACCCAAATGTTAGAACCACGTTGTACAGCATAATAAACAGCACCACAGGAAAGTACTGCTCAGTAGCTTTTATTTGAATGATCGCACTTTAAGATTACGCCCAGAGACTCAAAAGTTAGAACATAGTTAGAGTATAGTTATAAAAAGTGGACCACATATCAGTATCAATTCAAAGATTTCATTTAAATGGTCACACATGAAGATTTCTTCAACAGCTTGAAAAGCCAGAACCACCTTGTACAGCACAATAAACAGCACCACCATAGGAAACTTTTGTTCCATAACTGAGTTTCGTTTAAATGGGTACATCATGTAAATATGGTAAAAAGAGAAAAAAATGGGTGAATTCTGGTGATTTCATGATCAAATGCAATATGGATGACATAATTTCGCCCGATCGACAACGACATATGTATATACATTTTCTCTTACGTAATTTAAAATTTACTTGGAATTATCATATGCTCTTATTCTATTCTGGTAATAGATGTTTAAATAGTTACTTTCTTACAGTGGGACCCTGATTTAACGAAGTGCCAAGGGACTGGGGAAATTGGTTCGTTATATCGAGGTTCTGTTCCATACAGTTTACTATTACTAGGCTGAAGATTATCGTTCGTTAGACCTGGGTTTTCGTTATATAAAGGTTCCACCGTATGTCCTTTTTTACTTATGATGTACTATTACATACATTTTTTGAACTGTTATATAAAAGAGAAAAGCCATCTAATGGAACTGCTAAAAAAACCTTTGTTATTATCAGTAGCGTTTTTGACACATCTGGATGTTAAATCAGAGAGCGCACATAGGGCGCTAACGTAGCTATTATTACGTTCGTTATTATTATTATTATTATTATTATTATTATTATTATTATTATTATTATTATTAGTATTATACATTAATATTATTATGTCCTTTATGCCTTTATGCTTTATCCCTCTAAAGCACCGGGGCCAAACCATGTGGGTAGCAAGGAGTTCACTTTATTGAAAGAACTTCCTCAAAATGTGGGCTGTTCCTAGAAGAGTAATCTTTTGAAGTTCATTGATGTTGACTGAGCCTGAATCTCAGTGCTCCTACAACAACTGGCACCGTTTCGGTCTGCGTCTTCCACATTCTGCTTATTTCGATTTCTAATGTCTTTATACTTAGAGAGTTTCTCAGCTGTCTTTATTGAGGTGTTTCTGTCAGATGGTACTGCCGTGTCAATAATTTGACAAGTGCAATTCTTGTGGTTATTATTATTATTATTATTATTATTATTTTGTAATAAAAGTTAACGATAAAAGGCCACGACGTTTCGACCTCTCCGAGGTCATTTTCAAGTGCGAGTAAAAAAATAAAAAAATAGCATAAATATATTACAAGAGGTTTAAAAATAGCTTAAAAGGTAAGAATACAATGAACAATAAAGTGCGATAAAATACGTAAACGATAAGTGATAAAATATTTATAAAGTTGAAAAGAAATGATTATAATAAGGCTAATTAAAACCGATCTAAACAAATAATTTAGCGCGGATGGAATCGCACTGTTTGTTTAGAGTTGGTTTCAGTTCTTTGATAAAAAGCATTTCAAGAATAAGGCAATCAAGTTTGTTCAGACACTTCCTTAAAATATTAAAATTTCGCGCAATGTCATTTGAGGACATATTGTGCTGATCCTTCAGGTGGTTTCCGATTGCAGTTCCCTTAGCCGACATAACCTGCATCACACAGGTTACACTGAAAATGATAAACAACGTATTGTTGATTCACAAGGGGTGGCTTGTCTTCCCTCACTTTGATTTCGTCCTTGATCTTTCGACTTGTGTACAAAGGGCTGATAGTTGTATTGATCTTCCGACTGAGGTCTGCAAGTTGTCTGCGTACTGCATCTGCAGATTTCTGGTCCTTAAAAGGCAGTACGATTCTGATTGGGGCTTCATTGTTGTCAGGAACTTGTTGTTGTGTTTGTGATTCCTCAGATACTTTGGAAGCAATAAATTGGCGGATGGTAGATTGTACGAGTTTGTCCGGGTAACGCCGACGGGAAAAGATCACTTTGAGGCGCTCACATTCCTGATGAAAAAGCTCCCATGTAGATGAGAGCTTAAATGCACGGTTAAGCATGGTATTCAGCAATGACCGTTTATATCTACCGTCCACCTGGCTGTGGTAATGTAACAGTACCCCAGTGACTGTTGGCTTCCTATACACCTTCGTGTCCAACCGGCATCCGTTTCTGATTATATCCATTCCCAGAAAACGAAGCCTGCCGTTAACTTCATGCTCCATTGTGAAATCGATGGAAGGATGAGTGTTGTTCAATGTCGTCAGAAACTCAGAGGCTGTTTCAACATCAGGCATTGCGCTAAGCGTATCATCAACATAGCGTTTGTAGAAGGCAGGCATCTTGTTTTTGGTTTCTAGCTGTTTCTCGATGTTACACATGAATGCGTTAGCCATGAGAGGTCCTAGTGGCGAACCCATAGCAGCATCGTCCACCTGTTCGTAGAGGTTTCCTTCAAACTGAAAAACTGCTGATTTTTGGTGGCAATTCTCAACAACTCTATCAAGTCTGACTTCGTGATGTTGAGAATGTGTTCTATGTTGAACCAATCGTTTTCAAAGGCTCTATTCGCATTACTCTCAATGGTCGTCTCATCTACAGGTACGTTGGTAAAGAGTGAGGATACGTCATACGACACTAAGACATCTTGGTCGTTGATTTTCATCTCATACAACTCGTCGGCGAATTGGAATATATCACTGACGGAGCTGAGCGGAGTTGAGGAAAGAAATCAGTGAGATTTACCGAGAAATCCACGAAAAATGTTCGTCTCTTCGTTATATTTGCATTGATAGTCACCCTACGCAACGAGCAATACCAACAACTGATGAGTGGTCATACCAAAAAGATCTCAAGACTTCTGGCTGTTGATACGAACATTGACGAGCACATCAAGAATATATCCTCGTACAGGCTGTCTTTTTTCCAAAACCTGGTATTGTGTCGAGTCCTTAACTTTGCTTTTCCACAACGAATATCACCGAGAGAAATCCAAGCACATTTTGAGAAGGCCTATTGGAAACTAGAACCCAGGCTCAGCAGCGACAATAAAGGATTAGCGGCGGTAACTTTACGATCTATTGCCCTCAACTACAGCGAACGCAAAGATCCAGCACCACCGAAAGCAATGCTGAGGGCAATAAGCCAACTTAAGAAGAGAGACGACATAGTCGTAACCAAACCTGATAAGGGCTCAGGAGTAGTAGTGATGGACAAATCAGATTCATACGTGCGTATTTTGAAGGAATCATCCATTAATGACGGGGCAAAATTCGTGCCTGTAAGCCTCGAGAGACCAAGAACACGAGGAAGACCTTTAAAGCATTACCACCCATTGCTTCAGAAAGAGAAGGACTTATCCTCAGTTGTTCAAAGAATTCTGTCCAAAGCCATTGCGGATTCAGTAATTCAGAAGGGTTCGACACTTGCTCATCTTTATGGCCTGCCAAAAACTCACAAGAAGAAGCTAGCCATGCGTCCAATACTCTCTGCTACGGGAACTTACAATTACAAGCTTGCAAAGTGGCTGGACGAAAAGCTGAAGCCCATGCCCATCAATGGCCATACCGTTAGTGAGATATTCCAATTCGCCGACGAGTTGCACGAGATGAAAATCAACGACCAAGATATCTTAGTGCCGTATGACGTATCCTCACTCTTTACCAACGTACCTGTAGATGAGACCATTGAGAGTATTGCGGAAAGAGCCTTTGAAAACGATTGGTTCAACAAAGAACACAATCTCAACATCACGAAGTCAGACTTGATAGAGCTGTTGAGAATTGCCACCAAAAATCAGCTTTTTCAGTTTGAAGGAAACCTCTACGAACAGGTGGAAGGTGTTGCTATAGGTTCGCCACTAGGACCCCTCATGGCTAACGCATTCATGTGTAACATCGAGAAACAGCTAGAAACCGAAAACAAGATGAATGCCTTTTACAAACGCTTTGTTGATGATACGCTTAGCGCAATGCCTGATGTTGAAACAGCCTCTGAATTTCTGACGACATTGAACAACACTCATCCTTCCATCGATTTCACAATGGAGCTTGAAGTTAACGGCAGGCTTGCTTTTCTGCGAATGGATATAATCAGGAACGGATGCCGGTTGGACACGAAGGTGTATAGGAAGCCAACTGTCACTGGGTTACTGTTACATTACCACAGCCAGGTGGACGGTAGATATAAACGGTCATTGCTGAATACCATGCTTAACCGTGCATTTAAGCTCTCACCTACACGGGAGCTTTTTCATCAGGAATGTGAGCGCCTCAAAGTGATCTTTTCCCGTCGGCGCTACCCGGACAAACTCGTACAATCTACCATCCGCCAATTTATTGCTTCCAAAGTAAGCATCTGAGGAATCACAAACACAACAACAAGTTCCTGACAACAATGAAGCCCCAATCAGAATCGTGCTGCCTTTTAAGGACCAGAAATCTGCAGATGCAGTACGCAGACAACTTGCAGACCTCAGTCCGAAGATCAATACAACTATCAGCCCTGTGTACACAAGTCGAAAGATCAAGGACGAAATCAAAGTGAGGGAAGACAAGCCACCCCTTGTGAATCAACAATACGTTGTTTATCATTTTCAGTGTAACCTGTGTGATGCAGGTTATGTCGGCTAAGGGAACTGCAATCGGAAACCACCTGAAGGATCAGCACAATATGTCCTCAAATGACATTGCGCGAAATTTTAATATTTTAAGGAAGTGTCAGAACAAACTTGATTGCCTTATTTTTGAAATGCTTTTTATCAAAGAACTGAAACCAACTCTTGGATCGGTTTTAATTACCCTTTTTATAATCATTTCTTTTCAATTTTATAAATATTTTATCACTTATCGTTTACGTATTTTATCGCATTTTATTGTTCATTGCATTCTTACCTTTTAAACTATTTTTAAACCGCTTGTAATATATTTATGCTATTTTTTTATTTTTTACTTGCACTTGAAAATGACCTCGGAGAGGTCGAAACGTCGTGGCCTTTTATCGTAAATTTTTATTACAAAATGTATTTCTAAGAAATTTCTTATCAAGATTATTATTATTATTATTATTATTATTCGACCATGTTTGTATACAATAAATGACTATATATAACAATTTTTATTTACTTACCTCGAAGTATTCGTTCCACAGGCGTGGATAAGCCACCACCGCCAGCTCACGGTTCCTTAAGCTGCATTGATTTTGGAGGCAATGAAATTTGCCAGGTGATCTGCAAGGCGAGATATGTGCCGGAAAAACCACATGCGGACGCTTATGAATACACTGGTGGACAATGGATCACTTCTCCGGCAGGCTATGAATTTCCTTGGGCAGACTGTGTCGCTGGTAAGGACACCTTTCTGAAATAATCTCGTCCCCAGGACCATCTCAGTCTCTGTTTAAAATGGCTGCACTTACAACATTTTAAAACATTTGAAACTTAATCGTCGCCTGAGAGCTTTTCAGAGCCAAAAAATAAACTAGTTAAATATGAAGATTTCTAGATTATTTTGTATCCCGAGAAGACCCTCGAGACGAGGTTGTCTTTTTAAAACTTCTGTATAAGTTCTGTCAACCCCCATCTCTAACAAGTCTCATCAGCCCCTCCCCCTTTATATGTTATATTTTGTAATAAGCTACCACATGGGCTCTTCGCTACCACCCCTCCCTAATTAGAAGTAAATTAAAATACTGGTTTTAGTGAGTTTTAGTCACTGACTGAGGGCGTAATTATAAATGACGGTGTGGCTTTAAAAGGGTATAATGCGTGGTTATTTCTAGTGGTTTGAAATGGTAGCTTTCTTAATCCTTTGTCACTGGATATCAGAGTCACTTTCATGACTCCTTGCTTGTTCTATTTGAATTACTGTTGTAACAGAAGTGTCAGGAAAAGTTAGTGTTATTTGTCTTTAAAATTTATGATTTTCATAATCCAACCCATGAGGGAGGGGAGGGAGGAGGGGGCAGGGGTGGCTTATTAAAGATTTTAACGTAACCAGGGTGACAGAATATGTTCCGAGGGGGGGTGGGCTTATCAGAGATTTCAACGTAACCATGGTGACAGGGTATTTTCCGAGGGGGGGGCTTATTATGAGATTTTAACGTAACCATGGTGACAGGGTATTTTCAGAGGGGGGGCTTATTATGAGATTTTAACGTAACCAGGGTGACAGGATATTTTCCGAGGGGGGGTATTAGAGATTTTAACGTAACCCGGGTGACAGGATATTTTCCGAGGGGGGGAGGCTCTTATTAGAGGTTTTAACGTAACCAGGGTGACAGGATATTTTCCGGGGGGGGACTTTTTAGAGATTTTAACGTAATTAGGGTGACAGGATATTTTCTGAAGCTTTCTTACTTTGCACTTTTCTTAACCGACTAAAAAAATATACAACAAACGATTGCACTAAGTCAAGCACATGGTACGAATATTTACAAGATATCCCTAACTTGTTCCTTCATTTTTCTCCTTCTACAAATGATGGGAGAAATGGAAAACTACATCGTTATTCTATTCTATTCCCTTCTATTCAGTATTCTCTTGACTAAACCAGGCCGTCCCGCAGGATTGTCATAAGGTTTTGAAGTAGGTGGCTTTATTTTTTGAAGTAGGCAACTGGTTTTGCTAGAAATCTAAAGTTTCATTACAACAGTCCAGCAGAGTAGCCGGCTGAGATCATGAGGCAGGTGGTGATTTTCGCCTACAGTCGGCTACTTTTGACAACCCTGCGGCGACCGTTTATCAATCGCTTCATGAAAAAATGTGTTTTCTTATATTGATTTAAAAATATTCGTGATGTTATGTATTACGCATATTTTCATTGGCCCAGGATGAAATATCTTTTCATCTTGTTTTCCTACAGTGTCCTAGGCTGACAAATGTCAAGATCAAGAAGTCCAGAAGATCCGCTTACTGCAAGAAAACTTTGTAACTAGGCAACTACGTATGAATGGAATTTAAGAGCATTAAATAAAAAAATGTAACGAGTCACTGTACAGACTGTCCGTTTTAATTTCTCAGAGGTGAGATTCCCAAGGTCTAAAAAAAGTAACAACCCCTAGCGATTGATCGTAATGATAAGCTTTGATGTTTGCAGAGGAATTCAACAAGTAGCCCCATCCCTAGCCTGTTCCAGGCGTTCAGATAGTAGAGCGCGAGGGAAAAATAGAGCGAGCGAAAGAGCGGAAAAAAACGAGGGTAGACTGGGGAAGAGGACGAGGGAACGCCTGTGAAATTCATTTTAAAAAGCCCATGCCGCCTACTTTAGACCGTCGACAGCGGCAGAGAATCATAAACCCAGGGTCAGGTCAAAGTAAACAAGAAACGTATGTAATTATGCTCACCGAAATAGGTTTCACCGAGTTTGAAGCGTTGGGAAAAGTAGATGATGCTTTAAGAAATCTGACATGCCGAATGAACATTGCAAAATTTTCTGCGATAAGGAAACGCAAATGGCATCTCCACTACTGGACCAATAAAGGTAACGAGAATCACAGGCAACTTTATATACACATCGGTTTATCAATTTGATGAATAGAAAGCTTTTCACTCCGTGACGGAATGAACTTCGTCGTCTTCATCGATTGCGATGGCTACGATATGCTTGTTGTTGTTCTTTTCTCTATTCCTTAGACAGCAGGCTTTCAGGACTTTCATAAACAATCTAGCCGATCCATTTTTCCTGCTCCTTCTTCGTCTACTCCGATAGCCAGCGCTCTAATTCCGATGCTTTGAAGCTGTTCTACTTGGTCTTTCATGATTGCGACAAGCGGAGTGACCACGATTATCTTAGAAACAGCGTTTCTTTGCAATGCGTTGATTAACCTTGGAAAAAGTTGAAAGATCAAGCTATTTCCAAATCCTGTTGGAAGAAAGGCGATGAGACCTCTTCCCAGAAACACGTTTTGAAGACAATCTTTTTATTCCATTTGTAAAGTATCCACATTTGGGAAATCGTCAAGCGCTTGCCGTGCAGTTATTCAACCGTGCGTGACTCGATGGAGGATGACCTTCGCACGGGCACGCCATATCGCATTTCTTGTCTGCGTCAACAACCCTCTTGTGTTGACAGGAGGTGTCAAATTTGGCCAATCAGAGGGTATACCAGATCCTGGTATACCGTCATGAGCTTTTTAAAATTAATTTCACAGGCGTTCCCTCGTCCTCTTCTCCAGTCTCCCCTCGTTTTTTTCCGCTCTTTCGCTCGCTCTATTTTTCCCTCGCGCTCCACTATCTGAACGCCTGGAACAGGCTACCCCATCCCGAACTTGAAGCACTGATTACAAACAAAGCTATGAAGGCACGTGCCCACCAAAACAGAATTGTTTTTCAGCCCCGCCCTAGCATCGCAAGCCAGGTTCTGTGACTAACGTTTTCGTTTTATGAATGTGAATGCAAAAGTGCTGCAACTGGCGAAGTGCTTCCATCTTTTGGAACGACCCTGGGCATCGCGCGAGGGAAAAGTAAACAAATAGAACTGAAATTAAGGAATTAGAAATAAAACTGTTCCAGGCATTGCCAATCTTATGAAAAAAGATTGTTTTTTGTCCCACCCTAGCTTCGAGAGGTTCCACGACCCTCGTGTCGTCTAGTTTTATAAATGCGTTAAATTATAAAAGCATCGTAGTCAGATCGATTTTAGGCGCTTTTTGGCGATCATATGCATAGCAACCAGCGTTTATAAGGGCCAAACGCTATTTATTTGCTATATTTCCCCATTTGATGCAACACAAAACAAACCCCCATCATAATCGCATTCTCGTGTTTGCTAACTTTAAAAGCTTGTCAATATTTGTTTAAAAAACCTTAACGTATAAATATTAGGTCAACTTGAACGAAAAGATAAAACGCAAGTAAATTAAGATTTCACAGAATTTTAATTAAAAATGGTTTAAAATTATAGGAAGACTTTAATTGTACCAATGAGTCTTATTAGTCTTTAAAAGCTTATCAATATTTGTTTAAAAAAAACCTTAACGTATAAATTTTAGGTCAAATTGAAAGAAAAGATAAGAGGCAAGTCAATTAAGATTTCACAGAATTTTAATTAAAAATGGTTTAGAATGTGCCAATGAGTTTTTATTAGTGAGTGACGTCATTTTGTATTGATTTTCTTCTAATAAAAAATCGGCAACCGTTCATTGCTTATTGTTTATTACCACGTATAATCACGAAAGAATTAAAACCACAAGTATACCAAAAAAAATTAAAACAAAGAAAAAGCGCCGCAGGACTCGAACATAGATATCAAGTGAATGGACAACTGCATACCATCTTTGATCGCACTATTCACTTATTACCTCGTCACAAACCTCTCTTACCTCGTTTCAGGGACCGCTTTCTCGAACTCCCGGTAACTTATCGTGCCCGATAGGTATTTTTTCAAAGCTGTTTTTTACCAATAAGTGGTAATTATTAGTGCAAACTTGACACAATAGCATAAATGAAATTATAAAGATTAAAAATTTAGCTTCCAACATCAATAAAATTGAGTCTCTGTTGAAGGATATCGGCCACATAAAATATTTTTTCGGCCTCGTAGGTTATCGGGAGTATGATAAACGTGCGCCTGGTCTATCTGGTCCTATAGTGTAACCATTCAAATTAAAGCTATACTGAGCAACACTTTCTTGTGGTGCTGTTTGTTATGCTGTACAAGGTGGCTCTAACTTTCTTGTAATCAGGAAAATATAAGAGTTAAAACGTATATGAGCTAACAACCCTGACATACCGAAATACCACTCGCTTCTCAGTAAAAGCACTAATCCTTCTTTCTCAAAGCCTAAATAGTTTTTTACTCTGAACAAAACATTTCTTGTACTCTATAAGTCAACCACGGGATTTATAATCTATTCAAGGCGCTCACAACGATATGAACTTGGAAAAGAAAACAATAAATAGCTTTGGTTGAAGTACCGCTTTTGTAATCCTTCAAAAGAAAAAAAAAGACAATTCAACCTTCTTTAAACAGTTAATAAATTTGGGTAACGTTTAATTAAAAACTGACTGCACGCAATTACATAAGTACTTAAATGCACAGAATGTAACTGGCTGAGAAGAGTAGTGCTCGCATTTGAGAGGTGTCTGGATGTGATGACATATAAGTACTTCAATGCACAGAATGTAATTGGCTGAGAAGAGCAGTGCTCGCATTTGAGAGGTGTCCGGATGTGACGACATATAAGTACTTTAATGCACAGAATGTAATTGGCTGAGAAGAGTAGTGCTCGCATTAGAGAGGTGTCCGGATGTGACGACATATAAAGGGCTTTTTCTACTGTACAAAAACACAAATGATTTTGACCAACATTTTAAAAGAAAGATTAGCAACAAAAGAGTCAACAGAGGATTTCATATATATTGCACTGTTTCCTTTTCTTTTTTAAGTCATATGGTTACTTTTTCCAAAAAGTGCTTTTCAACATACATCGTCGAATAAATTATTATTTAAGTGTCCCGAATTACCCTGTTAAGGCTAAATACATCAACACTAAAAATCGTGCCATCCTGTATATTATATCTCTCTTATCAACTTATCGTCTCTACAATAGTTGTTACAACGTCGTCGTTTATGCAGCTCGTCGTGGCTCGGTCAAGGACAGTGACTCAGCCTTGAAGCAATCGTACTAATTTCATTCGAGGCCGGACAAGGGAAAATAAAAGAACGAGATGAAAGAGTAGACTGCCATTGGTTGCTACGAACAAAGACCGGACGTGCGACAGAAGTGACTGATGAACTCCTGGTATTAAAGTATGCACGCGCACTGCATAAAGAACTACTAACAAGAATACTGCATTCAGTATTCATGTAGTTTGACTGATTACATGATTGAGTCTAACAGTTACCATCTTTCCCATTAGCAAACAAAATCTAGTCACAGAGTTAAACTACGCTTTGCTATATAGCTGAGGCAATGTTAACTTGTCAACTTGAAGGCGATGTATGGGAAATCTCAGGCCTGTTCCAAACGTCGCACTATTGCCGTGCCGAACTAAATTCAAGAATTAAATTCGATTTAGGCACGGCAGTAGCACGACGTTTGAAACCATTCAGTTCAGCAGGTTGAATTAAGATCGGCACGACTATTTAGCACGGCAGGCCCTGTCGTGCTACACGGCAGTAGCACGACTTGGTTTCAAACGGCGTGCTACTAATAATAATAATAATAATAATAATAATAATAATAATAAGTCTTTATTTCATAAGATAAAAACACATATCCTATGTTACAAAAATTGATGGTAAAAAGCAAGCTACATTACATGAACTACATTACTGAGCTACATTACTGAGCTACTGTCGTGCCAAACTCAATTCATAAATTATTTTAATGTATTTTGGGTCATTTTTCTATTTTTGGGTTTTCCTAATTATTTTGAATATGGCGCGACTGAATTAAATTCGACGTTTGAAACCACTGCCGCGCTATTGTCGCCCCACTGCCGGGTCAAACTTATTTGAGTTCGGCACGGCAGTAGCGCGACGTTTGGAACAGACCTTAACGATGGATTTGTGTATTGTTGACCAGGCTGAATCCGCGCTTTGGTAGGCAAGGCGACCACGCTCGTTCCTCGCGCCTCCTCACCTCCCTAACTAGGTTTCGTAGAAACACCTTATCTGTAAGTTAAGGCAAGTCCTTGAACAAAAACAACAACAACACCAACATGAATGATTTTCGCAGAAGAAACAGAGACAAAAACCGCTATCAACATCAGAATTTTTACCCATGGAAAAGCAAAGTCAAAACACACCTTTCGTTCGTTTAGCTTTCCTTGTCAGCCAATGATCAAATCCCTACTCTAATTAACCTTGAATCACTTGTGTTCAAATATGACATGGAACGCATCTTTTCATTACAATGTTGTTTGCGTAGCTGTTGGCTGCGTAGCTGATGTTTGCTTAGTTTGCGTAGCTGTTTTTTCATGTCTCGGTAATGAATATGTACAAGAGTTAATTAAGCTAGAGAGCAGCGAAGATACGTAAAGGTGAACGGAAAAGCTTGGAGAAGAAATGAAGCTATTCGTTGTTCTTTGCCTTTCTTTGTTTTGCTGGGTATTTGTCGCTGGTAAGATGTCTTACGTGTTATTAAGAGGTTGTAGCATACGTGATCTCAACGTTAGAACTCCCAAGAGCATACAAATTCAAAATTCAAGAAAAGTTTCAAATGAATTCGAGGCAAAATCCTGGAAACAAACGGCACCATTAAAGAGTACTGCTCAGAAGTTTTCATTTGAAAGATCACACTTTAGAATTTCATACATACTTACCTATGCGTACAGTGAACTAACATAAAAAACAGCACTACAGGAAAGTACTGCTCAGTAGCTTTCATTTGAATGGTCACACTTTGGGATTTCATCCACAGATTCAAAAGTTAGGATCACCTCGCATAGCATAATAAACAGCACCACAGGAAAGTACTGCTCAGTAGCTTTCATTTGAATGGTCACACTTTGGGATTTCATCCACAGACTCAAAAGTTAGAACCAACTTGTACAGCATAATAAACAGCACCACAAGAAAGAACTGCTCAGTAGCTTTCATTTGAATGGTCACACTTCAGAATCTCATTCACAGAAAACTTTGAACCATTGACCCACCTTGTACAGCATAATAAACAGCACCACAGGAAAGTTCTGCTTAATAGCTTTCTGCTTAATAGCTTTTAATTGAATGGTCACACTTTAGGATTCCGCCCAGAGACTCAATGGTTAGAACCACCTTGTCAGAGCAGAGTTATAAAAAATGGACCTCATGCAAGTATCAATTCAAAGATTTCATTTAAATGGTCACACATGAAGATTTCATTCACAGCTTGAAAAGCCAGAACCACCTTGTACAGCACAATAAACAGCACCACCATAGGAAACCTTTGTTCCATAACTGAGTTTTAAATGGGCACATCGCGTAAATATGGTAAAAAGAAAAAAATACGTGAATTTGCCCGATCGACTACTACTTATACCTAATCGTACCTTTTTGGTACGCTTCGGCGGCATATCAGGCGAGTTTGGTCGAGCCATGGTTCGTATTTTGGCGAGACGCAGTCGAGCCAAAATACCCATGGTGAGACCAAACGAGCTTGATATGCTGCCGAAGCGTACCAAAAAAGGTGCAATTAGGTATTTACCGTACCCAAATTCGTCCTAAAACCCGGCGTTTTTTTTTTTCAGTTACCGTGATCAGTCAGGCGTTGTAGAGCGACACGTATTTACACTTTTCTGGTCGTCAATACTCTTCCCTAACTCCTCATCTGTCATTTTATTTAATTCTTTTGTTGGAGTTTTATTTTCTGAATCTTGGAAGTCCAAGTTAAGAAAGAAATTTGGAAAATCCGGCTCCATTTTGAAACCAAAAAAGTTTCAGCGCTGTCCGTAAAGTTCACGCGAGCGCCCGCCAGTGTAGCCGCTTCCAATTTTGGCGCGAAATTGTATTTTCTTCCCCTCTCTCACCGTTAAACAAATTACTTTCTCGTTTAACAAATGTAATAGTTTTACGTTTCGTTGTATTTCTGTTGTAATTTTCGCCTCTGAAGTCTGCAAAAAAAATGCGACTTGCACAAACTGTCCATGATATCGTAGGATATCAGGTCAGTGACTTGATATCGTAGAAAATCATGACAGTAAACAAGGCTTCTGATTGGCTAATTCACAATTTGGGTACGGTAAGTATGTATATACATTTACTTGGAATTAATTTATTCTTGTAATATATGTTTAAATAGTTACTTACTTGTTCTTTTTTTACCGTATGATGTACTATTACATACAATTTCTTGTTTTTTTTTAACTGTAATGTTATTTAAAAGAGGAGAGCCACTTAATGGCACTGTTAATGAAAACCTGTTATCATCAGTAGCGTTTTTAGACACGTCTGGATGTTAAAACTTAAAAGAGCGCACAAAGGGCGCTAACGGAATTATTATTACGTTCGTTATTATTATTATTATTATTATTATTATTATTATTATTATTATTATTATTATTACATTGTTATTCGACCATGTATGTATACAATAAATGACTATACTTACCTTGAAGTATTCCTTCCACAGGAGTGGATAAGCCTCCAACGCCAGCTCACGGTTCCTTAAGCTGTATTGATTTTGGAGGCGATGAAATTTGCCAGGTGTCATGTGAGGCGAGATATGTGCCGGAAAAACCACATGCGCTCTCTTACGAATACACTGGTGGACAATGGATCACTTCTCCGGCAGGCTATGAATTTCCTTGGGCAGACTGTGTCGCTGGTAAGGACACCTTTCTGAAACAATCTCATCCCCAGGACCATCTCAGTCTCTGTTCAAAATGGCGGCACTTACGACATTTTAAAACATTAGAAACTTAATTTAATCGTCGCCTTAGGGCTTTTCAGAGCAAAAAGATAAAGTAATTAAATATGAACATTACTAGATTATTTTGTATCCCGAGAAGATCCTCGGGACAAGGTTGTCTTTTTAAAACTACTATAAAAGTTCTGTCAAGCCCCTTATCTAACAAGCCTCCTCACCCCTCCCCCCTTTGTAAGTCAGATTTTGTAATAAGCTACCCTCCCCCCCCTTACCAATTAGAAGTCAATTAAAATACTGGTTTTAGTGAGGGCATAAATGTCGGTGTAGCTGTAAAAGGGTATAATATGTGGTTATTTCTCGTGGTTTGAAAGAGCAGCTTTTCTAATCCTTTGTCGGGATATCAGCGTCATTTTCATGACCCCTTTATCGTTCTATTTGAATTACTATTGTAACAGAAGTGTGAGGAAAAAGTAAGTGTTACTTATCTTTAAAATTTATACTTTCTATAATCCAACCCATGAGGGAGGGGAGGGAGGAGGGGGCCTGTTAAAGATGTTAACGTACCCAGAGTGACAGGATATTTTCTGAGGGGGGGGGGGGGGGGTGGGCTTATGGGAGATTTTAACGTACCTAGGGTGACAGGATATTTTCCGAGGGGGGGCGCTTATTAGAGATTTTAACGTAACCAGGGTGACAGGATGTTTTTTGATGCTTTCTGAATTTGCACTTTTTTAACCGAACAAAACAATATACAACAAACGACTGCACTAACTCAAGCACACGGTATGAATATTTACAAGATATTCCTATCTGGTAACCTTCTTTTTTCTACTTCTACTTCTGATGGGAGAAATGGAAAGCTACATATTATTCTATTCAAGTATTCTCTTGACTATCTTCACGACCGTTTATCAATCGCTTCATGAAAAAAAAAGGTTTTCTCATATTGATTTTCAAGTATTCTTGACGTTATGGATTACGCATATTTTCATTGACCCAGAATGAAATACTTTTTCATCTTGTTTTCCTACAGAGTCCTAGGTTTACAAATGTCAAGATCAAGAAGTTGCTGGCACCACAATAGCCGCTGACTGCAAGAAAACCTTACCTAAACAACTACGCGTGAATGGAATTTAAGAGCGTTAAATAAAAAATGTAACGAGTCACTGTAGACTGTATGTTTTAATTTTTCAGGGGTGAGATCGCCAGGTCTGAAAAAGTAACGACCCCTTGCAATTGATCGTAATGATAACTTTTTTTTTATGTTTGCAAACGAATCCAACAAGTAGCCGCATCCCGAACTTGAAGCAATCATTACAAATCAAGATATGAAGGCACGTGCCAACCAAAACAGGATTGTTTTTCAGCCCTGCCCTAGAATCGCAAGCCGGGTTCTGTGACTTACATTTTCTCTAGTTTTATGAAATGTGAATGCAAAAGTGTTGCAAATGGCGAAGTGCTTCCATTTATGGAACAAGTATGGGCCTCGCGTAAGAGAAGAGTAACGAAATAGAACCTAAGTTAAGGAATTACATATAAAACTGTTCCAGGTATTGCCAACCTTTGAAATTGTTTTTTAGCCCCCTGGCATCAAGAGGTTCTATACGACTCACCTGTCGTCTAGTCTTGTGAATGTAAATTATAAAAGCGCAGTAGCATCCGTCATTTCTCCGGAACAACGCTGGGCTTCGCGTGATCGAAGAGCAAATAAACAGAACATAAATCAAGACATTATGAATAAAACTGTTATAGGCATCTGTTACTTATTTGCACTAAAGATTGGCGGCACCTTATGCCTTTGGTCTGTTATTTGTCTTCAGTTTAGCTTGCATGTTAGCGTGAAGGCAAGGTTTTAGCGAAGGAACCACAAAAACGAGTGGTGAAGACGGGAGAAAACAAAAATAGAAAACTCGCATCCTTCCCTTCTTTGCTGTTCCGCACCTAAACTGTGCCGTAGCGCGAATAATGCCGCCACTCAAGCACGCTAAGGCAGGCAGGCAGGCTTTCACCAACTCCCTCATGGACGCCAAGTACCATAATTGTACAGAACAACGGGAAACCCAACGAGAAAATTTTAGCAAAACACTAAATACGCGTTTCCTTTTTTCCTTGATCGTTTTAAGCCCTTTAAAGGATTACTTGTATGAACTAGCACTTTGATCAGTTTAGATTCATCTGAATTCATAGCTCATAGACAGTATTAGGGAAAAGAATCTTAATCCCTTGAATTTTCGAGCTGCTGTTGGCTTCCCAAATATGCTAGACGTCTTAATTTCCTACTCTAAACATTTTTATCCCTCCGAAAACAAAACAAGTAATTGTCTTATGTTACGGAAGATTGAAATCAGATTTCACAAAAGAAAACTTTAGTTTATCAGGGTATTATCCCCGCAATGAATCCGAATCTCTCGGCAGGTTAAAGTCTTCCCAACAGACACTGACAAAACGATTCGTTGGGTGCCTATGGAACACTACAAAATTAGAAAAAGTGAGAAACAAACAGCGCAACTGGAAACGAATGATAAACTTACTTCGTTTTAATAATTACAAGATTATGGATTTTATTCACACTCACGAGTTGGTGGGGGGGGGGGGGGGGGTGCGTTGGAGCTGAACGCAAAACAGTAAAATCTATTCAACAAACAAAAATTAACAATACGAAAGCAGCAGGCAAACTTACAAGAAAAGCCAATTTTTGTGAAAAAGGCAAACAAAATTGAGTATCAATTGAAATACAAAATTGCAATTGTTTCCAATTGAAGACGTATCGACTTTTCAACACACGCTTTTTGCGTTTTATTTGCGGTAATAATTACAGACAATTTGCCGTTTGTATTTGAAATCAAGTTTGCTAACTTCAATCTTCGTCCGCTCCAATTCCGGCTTGCTTTGATAAAATTATAAACAAACACTCTTGAATGGAGTTTTCCTGTAATAGATGTCACCCAACTGATGAAGCTTAAACAATCCGCTGTGAAGGCTTTAATTAAAACTAAGCCACCTTGAGTTTTAACGCAAGGAGCACTGGGGCCTTTATGCAACCTTGACTGCTGCGTCTAATACTCAGAAACACAAGTTCTTCGAAGCAAAATGGCCGGTAAATTCTCGACGGCTAGCGAGACAATATTCGATGCTTTAAGAAACGATAGAATCACCATAAATGTTGGAGGTATTCGACATAACACTTTTTTGACAACCTTAAAAAATGTCCCTGATACACGGCTTTCGTGGATAGCGGAAAATCACCCCAACAGTTCCGATTATGATCCAGTCATGGGCGAATACTTCTTCGACCGGCATCCGCGAATTTTTTCAGAGGTTTTGAATTATTATCGCATTGGAAAACTGCACTGTCCTGTGGATGTTTGTTCGGCAATATGTTAGCATAATAAGCATATGTTACTCATTAATATGGGCAATTCAAAATTGACAAAAAATTCTATTTCGATATTGCAAGAACTCTACAAATGACCGGCACCACAGGAAAGCATTGCCCAGTACCATTCATTCAAATGGTAACACTCAAAATTCTATCCCAGATTCACAATTAGAACTACATTTTACCGCATAAAAAACTGCACCACAGAAAAACTTTTTATAGTTTTCCTTTCGTCCACATACTAACAAATTAGAATCACCTTGTACAACATAATAAACAACAGGAAAGGACTGCTTTCTTTTGAATTGCTACTCTGTGATTTCAACACTCTTAAAAGTTACATTAGAATCATTCTGCACGATTTGACGAGGAAAAGGATTAACGACGTCGATTTAAATAACACACCGTTTGCCATAAATCTGCTAAATGTGTAGCCACGTTCAAACTGATCGCTTGATAACAAACATAACAAACATACTCGACCTAACGGATAGGGCTGCTAAAAGCTATTCACATCAGTCAATTTTAGCCACATTTAAGCTTAATTTTAAAACAAAATGATTATTTAAATTGCGTTTTAAAAAAAGGTTCAGTCCCAGTAAACTCACAGACGGTATGTTGTTGTCAGATGTTTTTTAAGCTTCGGGTAATTTTTAGTTTATTTACATTTGGAATAACAATCCTTTTTACCGATCGAAGTAACGATATCACAATATATCAGATAGCGGGTAGATATAATCACCTTGCTCGAGTTAAAGTCGTTTACACTGAAGCAACTCATGTGTTTTAATACAAAACGAAAACGGGAAGCTTCAGACAAAATTCTTGAAAAGGTGACAGCATTATTCAAAAGCTCTCCTCACAGCAAGACACTTCTGTTATTCAAAAACTCTATTTTGACGCTTTTAACTTCGACTTTTCTGAATGGATGATTAAATGAAAACTCCACCCAATCGAATCTCGTAATTATGTTCAAGAACTTCCCTTTTGCTTGCTTTTTATGCTTTGCAGTTTGCAAACGACCACTGGAGTGTATAACCAACATATTAACGGAACCTCTGCAGGTGGTTTCTGCAGAAAAAAAAGCTTTATCAAAAAAACACCTTAGACACCTGATATTTTCTAACCTCCAATTAAATCTCTTGGCATTATTTTTGTATGTTCGCGAGGATCTTTATAGAATCAAAGGTCAAAACCCTTTTGATTAAAAGTGTGACTTGTTGATTGAATATCGTAACAAACTTCAGACCTGGTGATTTTCTAATTCTTGATTGTTTCTGTACTACCCGACCTGAAATCTAGACAAAAAACCTATAGTTAAAGTTTTGGTTTCAAGCACTGTTTGCATATTTTGGAAGCGGTAATTTTTAACATAATTATTTTTCACTGCTTTTCCACTATCCGGTTTTAGCTTTTTGATAGAAAAAAAATACACAAGAAAACATAATTTAATAATAATCTGGCTTTTGATCAAGCATGTTCATACAATATATATTTGTAATCTTCGCAAGTTGTGATTTGCCACATAATTCTCACGTCAGTTAACGTTTTCTGCTATCTGATTTTATTTTAAAACTTTAGAATTCTAATAATTAAAAGTTTGGCTTCGTTGCAGATTTCATATTTTGCGTACATTTCGTAGTTAGTGGTTTCAAACAGAAGTCTTGACGATTTTTAGTGACGAAAATTCAGAATCTAACGTAATGCATAATTGAAAGTGCCACTTTCTAGCGTGTTCCTTTAATACAATGAATTTTCCAGCTAGGTGCAAGATTTTAGCTCGTTACAAAATAAACTCAGAAAGCCACAATGATTAAAGATGAGGTTTCCTGGAACAGTTAGAATCATTTGCATTGTTTATAAGTAGCGACTCGGATCTCTTCCCGCAATTACAACATCACTGTCGATTTATTTTTCAGAAGACCGCGTTTTTCCTAATGATAAGGTGCGACATTCTGGCATACTCGTAAGCTCCAAATAGGATCATTTTCAGGAAGCCTATAATTCAAAGTGCGGTTATGTAGTATACTTGTACAAAAAAACTCAAAAGACGTATACAATACTCGCACTTCATTTGTAAGCTAGTAAAATAAATTAATTTATTTTTAAATCATTGTCGCGGCCCAGTACTTTGACTCTCTAGCTCTTGTTTAGTTCACCGCGTGAGGGGACGGGAGAAAATTTGTTAGTAACATCAGTAGTCAGAGTCGAATAATTAATTGCGCACCGCAAAAGCTTTCTACCGAAAGCGCCTGGGAACTAGGCTTTGATTGCAAACCATTTCATGCGTCAGCTTTAGACTGTTTCAATGGGCACATCAAGTAAATTGGTCCAAGCTTAGTATTTTACCATTTCTTTTGATCTGACAAGTAGAAATGCAGCAAATCTGAATCATATTTCGCAGTTTCTTATTTAATTCTAGCCTAACATGGCTTTATTGTGTTACACAGGTTTTTATTGGCTTAACAAGTCTGTTCATTATGGTCTCCGTCACGCAATTCTGTCTGGGTACCGTGACATCCATCAAAGAACACCCAACACCAGTGAGAATACTCCGAACACTGGATTTCGTGACATCCATCTGGTTCACAGTGGAGTTCCTCCTTCGTCTCATTTTCTGCCCAGAATTTAAAAGCTTTGCTCGTAATCCAATGAACTGGATCGACCTACTTGCCGTGCTGCCATTTTATCTCTCATTATACCACGTGCGCACACGAACCTCTTGGTTAGTTGTCATGAGAACACTGCGAATCTTCCGTATTTTCAGCCTTTCGTTTTCGTTCCAAATACTTTTCCACACGCTGATATCCAGTAAGAATGAACTACTCCTGGTTTTTATCAGCCTGATTGTACCCATAATCTTGTTCTCCAGTATGATTTACTTTGCAGAGAACGAAACGAACAAAGAAATGTTTCCCAGTATCCCAGAATCCTTCTGGTGGGCTATCGTGACAGTCACGACTCTGGGTTATGGTGACGTAGTTCCGGTCACCAAATTAGGAAAGATAATAGGGGCCATGTGTGCAATATGTGGCGTCATAATCATCGCACTTCCGGTTTCAGTAATTGGCAGCAACTTCTCTTACTTTTACATGCAGGCGCGCACGCGCATTCAGCAGCCTCGCCGCTCGACAAAAATGCCGACACTGGCGCACGTTCCCGCCAATTTAATGTACAAGCGTCTGCCGCGCAGACGCAGTGGTTCGGGATCAGAAGCAAATGGAAGTGTGTATGGGAAGTCGGTCGTAAGTGGTCGATCGAGTGTTAAACGGAAAACTTCGTCGCAGTACCGGAAAAGGCCTGTACGGAAGTCTGGGTACGGAACTCAAGCGAGCGGTATGGAGATGTCTAGAATACTTCAACAAAATCATCACGGGGAAACTCTGTCAGAGGAAGCTTAGACGTTTCATTATCAAAAGTGCCAAAGCATAAGCGCAAAGTTGCGTTCACTTGCTTCCATTTGAGTGGTAACACTTGAGGATTTTATCCAGACTCCAAAGTTAGAACCACCTAGCAAAACATATCAAACAGCACCACAGGAAAGTGCTTGCTCAGCAGGATTCTTTTGACTGGTCACAGATTCCATGGATGAAACTGCCTAACTGCCTTGTCTTAGAGACAATGAGAAGAAGAAGTGCAAATAAAAGTCATACCTACAGACATTAGAAGGAAAACACAAAACAGAAGCAGCACCGACAACGTCGACGACGACAACCACAACCACAACAACAACAACAACAACAAAATGGATGGATTTTCAACAAAAATACTTGGAAAATGAAAGTGATGATTTACCATTAGAAAGTGAGGATGGCGAGGAGAAGATTCTTTCACAACACTGCTGTACATTATAGTACACTATTGTGGATCTGGCGTGACAAAATGGGCGTAATTTTGCGTTCCGCGTTGCTGTCCTCGTTTGACCTGTAAACTTCCCAGTAGCAGAACAGCACGGCTATACACTGATTAACATTACGCGCAGATGCAAATAGCAGCCGGTGCGTTCTTGTCATCACCCTACGATGTATTACGAGTCCCTTTGTGTAATGCCAGTGAATTGTCTCTGTGAACAATGTTTTAACATGTCCGACAAGAAAGGTCTTGAAGAACATAATTCCGGCATGCTAAGAAGGAAACATAATTCGTTTACCAGCCTTACATGGCAGTAGCTATCAAAGCCCACACAAAATCCAGGCAGTATAAAGATTAACTTAAAGCACAAGTTTAATGCCACTAGCTTTAAGGTACAAAACATATTGACACTAAAATAAACTTTACAATATTGTATATTACAGCACCGAAAAGTAATAAATATGTAACAGATTACAGTGCGACGCGGCCTACTAGGGTAACCTAACAAACGTTTTCTTTGATATTCTGTAAATAATTTTCACTCTTGTTAATCTCTGCTGCCAAAATTTTCAGTTGAACTGTGTTCAACTTAACGAATATGCCAAAAAATACGCGCTCACTGAAAGGCTAGTATGAAGAAGTTGGTTGGGTGGCCACAGACGTCGCACTGTAAACGCGCAAATCTCCAAACCTCTAAAGGTATCTTTCATAGAATACATGTATAACACATATCTACGCGTCGCCATAGCAGTTACATTAAAAAACAAACCGGCTAATGGACTTTCGTGTCTTGACCATCTCGTCTTTCCCAAGGTTATTGTCAAAATAAAAACAAGGAGCAAAAACAAAGCTATTTGTCATCTTGCCGTGCCAGAAGTGGATTCTTCGGTGATCGGAGAGAGACCTTTATCCGGCTCAGGTAAGCGGTTGTTCTCACCAAGAATATGCGCCAATTCACTGAACCTTAAAATACAGAAACACGAAACACTGGGTTTACCCTCTGTATACACGGAAATGGTCTCATTCGAAAAGGGAGTAAAAATCAATGGCAATGGATTAAGAAGAGCACTCACGACCGGATATTGGAAGTAGTTTCCATTGAACAACCCGTCATAATCGACAGAGTAGTCCGCGAGAGCAGACCATGCAATATTTAGGATCTCGGAGTGAAACGAGATCTGGAGATAGCGTCTGCTTCCGCAGGCTAATCATAGAGGAAAGTAAAATGGTGATACAGAAATTTGGTAAAGACAAATTCTACTTACCGAGATCCTTTTAGGAGATCTAAGAAACCATGGAATTGCCTAAATGACGCCTCTATGCTCTCCAGTACACGATCGTCTTCAAGAATCGTTCTTGCTCCTTAAAAAAAAAGGTTTAAAAGGTGGCCACTCAGTTGAGATACAATCGGACGTCGGGCTTAGAACGGCCATAGGGCTGGAGCTTCACCCGGTTTCTGTGACAAGAAGCAACTAGGAGTATTACAACTACTCCCTCGATGGGCAATATTGATTGATGACTTTACTACCTGAACAAAACTACAAATCTAGAAAAACTTTGACGAGGTCAAACGACACCTTACAGCATCTCTGTTATAAGTTCCACTTACCTCCATTTTTTGGGTGATCAAACGTTGTGTTCAGTAAGGCGCCGTTCATCGGGATTGGTCGAGTGGGCGGCATCTGCGTAAGATCAGAAGGAACATGTAACAGTTAAGGTGTTTCGATACAGTTTTTTGGGGACCATACCTAACTTTTTGAATCGGCTCTTAGACAATCGTCTCCTTGTCAGATCAACGTGAAATTTGCAATACTTGTTGGTTTTGGATTGAACTTTAGCGTGGTTTACATTTTGTAAAAATCGATATTTCCATGACAACGATAAACAAAAATCCTCGAAAACAGTAAAATTAAAATTTTGCACGATCCAGATTTCGCTTTGAAAAGCAAATACCAACATCGTAAACTGTGGTGTATGGCAAACAAAATATATAAGAACAAAAAAATTCTGTATGTTTGTTTTGAAGTAAATCGCAAAAACATTTTCAACTTTAGTTTTTGCCTAGTAATAGTAAATGCACCGACACCGAAAATATTCCACGCTTTGATGAAATGGCTAGAAAATACTGTTAAAAATGTGTCTTTTACTTACTATTTTACGCCTAGAAAGTTTTGTTGAAACTGGTGTTCGCGATCTCGAGAACGACTTGTTTTTCTAAGATCATTCGTGTAATAATTTTGTGGTAATTTTTGAATTTGAGCGCTTTTGAGAAAATCATGAGAACGGCTCGATAGATTTTTTTAAAACATTAAACACGCGTGCTTGACGATGTGACCAATTTTACTTTTGAGTCTTATTAACATTGATTCACTGGAACACTTTTAGATTTAACGTTAAAAAGAGGATGTATGAACCGGCGGAGAAGGTTGCGTTACAAATTCACAGTTGGCAAGTAAATGCTAATATATTCAAAGTAATGCTTAATTCATTGCTTCGTGATTTTTACTTTTCGTTGTAATCTACAGTGCAACAAGGAACAAAGAAACCGGATAAAAATCACGAAGCAATGAATTACGCATTACTTTGAATATATTAGCATTTACTTGCCAACTGTGAATTTGTAACGCAACCTTCTCCGCCGGTTCATACATCCTCTTTTTAACGTTAAATCTAAAAGTGTTCCAGTGAATCAATGTTAATAAGACTCAAAAGTAAAATTGGTCACATCGTCAAGCACGCGTGTTTAATGTTTTAAAAAAATCTATCGAGCCGTTCTCATGATTTTCTCAAAAGCGCTCAAATTCAAAACTTACCACAAAATTATTACACGAATGATCTTAGAAAAACAAGTCGTTCTCGAGATCGCGAACACAAGTTACAACAAAACTTTCTAGGCGTAAAATAGTATGTAAAAGACACATTTTAACAGTATTTCCTAGCCATTTCATCAAAGCATTGATTATTTTTCGGTGCATTTACTATTACTAGGCAAAAACTAAAGTTGAAAATGTTTTTGCTATTTAGTTCAAAACAAACATACAGAATTTTTTCCAATTGCCAAGAACTCGTGTTTTGACGATATTGAAAGGATTGCATGTTTTCAATTGCAACTTTTATTAAAACAAGAATCACATTCGCTTTTCAACAAAATGTCAAAACTATACCTGTAATAAGGTGAATTTTATCTAAGAGGGCGTGGTCGATTGTCACGTGACTGCTCGATATTCATAGAAACAGCGTAAAAACTGTCAGAAATTCTTAGAATCATCTTTACAGTAAACCAAAAAGGCTTTGAAAGAATTTCTGGATCTATTAAACTTAAAATTGCTAAAAGAAAGAAAACTCCTTACTTGGACAATGACGTCATAATTGAATGTCCATTAACACCATCTTAACACTAGAATTGAGCTTGGCAACAATAATTTTCGAAATCAGCGTATTCGAGTTAGTAAAAATCGCTATGTTGCCATAAATCAGACGAAAGTGCCCGTGGGTGTCACATTTTTGGGCTCCTGTGTACGTGACTACAAAGGAATTCGTGCTTTCACTTTGGTTTTTCTCTGTGATTGGCTGACAAAACGAAAAACTTCGCACCACTTTTTTAACCAATCAGGCAAAACCAAAACCAATCGTCACTTGTGTCGCACGCGTTTTCCCGCGCTTCAAGCTTGTTACATGTATTTGCTTCGCGTTCTGATTGGTTGTTAGTGTTGTTTATGTGTGTTGTGATTGGTTAGAGTGATTAATTTGGTTTTGACATTGAAGTTTAAACTGTTCTTGTTACAATTACCATATTTTACTTAAAGTTACTTACGTCTTCGAAAAAAAAAGGCTTAACTTTGGAAAATTAACAACGTGCACAAAATACAAAAGATTAGTAACGAACCCCTTGTTTCGTCTTCAGCAGCCGTATCTCCTGTTGCAGTCTTCGATTTTCTACTTCTAACTGGAAAGAAAAGGTTTTAAAAGAGGTTAAGAATGTTCGCACAGCATTACCAAGCAAAAGTGAGAGAGCTGAAAAACGCCTGAATTAGTTAGCGGTGCTAGAGGCGGGCTTTATTAAAATAGCTGCGATTTCCAATGGATTTTCCAATAAGAAAAACGGAGCTATTGATTGTAGGTGTAAGTTCGCCGCTAGATAGTTAGATTTTTCTTTGCATTTCGACGGCTGGATTTATTTTATTTGGGGACATCCAACAATTTTCGTTTGGGGGGTAACAAAACAAAATTACCCCTAAACTCAAGCGCGAAGAACCCAGTAACGTTAGGGAACTACACATTGCGTTATTCAGTTCTGTCAACACAACTTACTTCGAGTATCCTTGAATCAGCGGTGGCACGTGCTCGGCTTTCATCTTCCAGGCGCCGTTTAAGCATCTCCATTTCAAACTGCACAAGGAACAAAGTAAAGCATGGCTCAGCTGAGAAGACATTATGCAGAGCAGTTACGTTCCATGAAAATACATCTAAAATGACACATGTGACGTGGGTAGCACAACGTTTTCAACATTGAAATTTTCAAACACTGTTTCGGCGGGGAGCGAGAAAGAACCCAAAAGGCAGTCTGTTGAGGGAGGGGCTGGAACCGAACAGAGGGCGGGGAAAACTGCGAGAAAAAGATGAGGAAAAAGACCCTTGAAGAATAAAACAGTACGTGCGAGGCGGGGTTACTGTAGGCAGGAAAAAAAAACTGCGCTGGATGGCCTCCGGTCAATAGCATAGAAGAAAAAAAGGAATAGGGGAGAGGACCGGCAGTAACGGGTGCGGGAAGCAGTTAGCTCAAACCCTCCTTTACCGCCCCCCCCCCCCCCACCGCCCCCACCCCCATGACTTTAGGGTAGAAGTCGCGTCATCAATTAACAAACATACAGACTAACTTCACAGAAGAAGTATACGAAGAAAACTATACCTGCATGTCCTTCAGCTTTTCACGATTGTCAACAGAACTCTCTGCAACGGAGGGAAACAAACATTTTTATACAGCAAGTCCACGTAGAGCGCAAGTAATAAAAATCTTCACACAGCTATATGGTTAAAATTGGCAATGACATCGTACGAATAGTGAGTAATCTTACCTGTCCCAATTGTACGGTTGGAAGCTCGTTCATCTTCTTCGCTTGCTAAAGGCGAACTGGCAGCTTGTGGTTTAGTTACAGTAGTCTTGACCTGAGGTTGACAGAATAAAAATTGAAACACAAACAGTGAAGTCAAATCCGTTTAAACCAATAGATTTTTCACATGAAAATGTTTCACAATGCACTTAAACAAATTAAACTGAGCTCTGGTCGGTTATGCACTGACATCTTACCCTTAAGCGGTGCTATCGTTTCGGTATTCTTCGCCCCAAACCCCAACCCCAAGAATTTGACACTCTGGTCACGTCAGGACAGGGGGGACGGGGTCCCTACTCGCTATCTTCGCGATTAGCACTTGTGCTCGCATTAAAATGCTCGTATTACACTGAGGGATGAGAGTCAACAGTTTAGGTTACCATAGACTGGCGAGACTTCAAACGTTGACGATACATGATGGCCGCTAGTATGAACGCCGTCTTCATGCCTGAGATGTACATACGCTATAATCACGTTTTAAAGAGATATGCAATCGATGCAGGCATACATGTACCTTCTTTTTAGCAGACACACCGCCCTGTGCAACCTGTCTTCCGAGTTTGTGTCTAAAAGAAAAGAAATAAGGCAGAAATTGGTCCAGCATGTGAGGACTGCCACGCTAAACATCTTTATGAAGTCCACGTCATTCTGTAATTATCACACACTATCTCACTCGAACGGCAATTGCATGATACCAATACTGTCATACGAAAAAGTTGAGAGTTTTTGCATGGTGACCATTTTATGTGATGATGAACTGCAGTTCTACGTTTTGTCAGCAGAAGACACTGTAAAACCGGGATCAAACGAGAAAATTCGAAAAGAGTTCAAACTGTCGTACTTGCAAGAATGCCAACTCTTGTGCATTGTAATCGTGAAGCCCAGGTCAAACGTTGACAAGAGTCTACGAGAGTTCAAACTCTTTAAGAGCGCAAGAGGGTCAGTGACAGCCTAGTCCCCAGGCGTTCTCGGCTCGGTCAAGCCTGGACCGTGAGCCGTGACGTCACCGAGAAAGACTCGCCCACTCCATCCCAGAGTTTTCGCGGACTATAGGGCAAGAGAGAACGCCTAGAGACTAGGCTGATTCAGTGAGAGTTCACGAGAGTCAGAGGCCAAATGACAGCGAAGGTTTCGACTCTCGACACCTCACGTGTTCGTTTGGCCTGGGCTTAACTCTCGTCAATGTTCGCTCTCTTTCCCGCCAAAATTCTCATGTAATACCGAGCGGAAGAGCCAAGTTGTTTTTCTTGTCAAAATACCTGTTTTTTCCCACCCTAGCAGCTGTTCTCCAAGGAACGAAACCAGCAGAAGACTTCTTTGAAATTACGGATGCATTCTTGGAAACAAAAGCTCTTTGGGAGAAAGACAAAATAAAACAAAAAAATGGATTATGCGTCTAGAAAAAGCGATTACTTAATCTTCATTTTTAAATTTGAGACAGGGTATTCATGGCAGTCAGGTCTAGTTAGCGTTGTAATGTTTAGATTAGTTGTAAGTCTTTTTAGCATGTCTACGATATTTTATGTTTTGTTATTATGTATTCCTGATGATTTTACCGTGTTTAAATAAAAATTGAATTGAATTGAATCGAAAACAGCTGGAATTATTGGCCTAAGGATCAAACGAGAAATATGTGTTTATGTAATGGCCAGCTTCTGAGTCACCAGGATCCTTTCCTTTCACTTCGTACATATATTTCACCGACGCCCAGCAAAGTTATGGGCGTTAATGTCAAAATTTTCGATACTCTTTGAGAAAAGCTCAGAACTATCCATAACTTGTCTAGTGTGGAACGACTTGCGACAAAAGGTGTTGGAAATACGACTCGTACGGTGGTTTAGAAAAGCTCACCTTCCTCCACGTTGTTGCGTAGAAGCAGGTTTTCCTTTAAATGCCCCTCCTCGCTTGTGTGGTCTTATTCGTCCGGGTTTTGGTTCGCGAATTACTAACCAAGGATACTGTAAAATAATATAAAAAGTACGAGTAGTCCTTGGTAAGATTAAAAAACTTAAGATTAGGAACAGGAACTGGATTTAAAAACATGTTTGCTTCGAAAATGTTAAAATAGTCTTACTTCTAATTCAGTGTCTCCAGTGTTAATCATCAGCTGCTCCATCAGTGATCCAAACACTTCTCGTTCTGTGCATGGGTAACGAAAACAAGACATTGGCATTGGCAAGATTCAAACATGCAGACCTTGTACTTGTACAGTAGAACAACGATACAACGAACCCCTATATAACGCAGACCCCGGTAAAACAAACGATATTCTTCAGCCCACTAATGCTAAAAAGTGTGGAAAAGAACCCCGATACAACGAGCCCCCGTTATAACGAACACATTCTGCTAGTACCTTATTACTTCAATATATCGGAGTTCCACTGCAACTGCCAGGTGAACTTACAACTGCAAGCTTCAGATTGCCGTGTGCACAATTCGTGGAGGAAACACTAAACCTCAGAGCTTACAAGTTGCAAACACAGCTAAAACTGTCTAACATGTTTTCAATGAATATTTCACGAAGACCATGGCTGTGAACAAAAATTTGATGTTTCGGGATGTTAACATAGTTTTAACTCAGGGTAGAGATACACAAAACTTTACGTCGGGTGTTACTGTGTAACAGTTACCGTCAGATGTTAGAATAGTGATCATTACTGGGCCGAATGTTTGACATTGGCAGAAAGTTATGCTTTACAAGACCTTGGAATCGAAGGGTTTCAACTAAGACTTTGCTTTCTTGTGACCTTATGCTAGACTTACGCGTGCGCACTCTCTTCTTCGCCCATGTTATATCATTTTTTGAATTTTTTTATCATTATTTGCATACGAAAGCAACGGGCTAACATAGTTTTCAGACCCCGATGAAGGCAGTGTTGCCGAAACATCGGAAATTTATCATTTCACTTTTGAAACTTACACTTTTCTTACATATTACCACAAGCGCTGGAGAAATCTTTTACATTATCTGTTCAATAAATATGCAACTTGCTCCAGGTACCGTCTTCAAAAAAATGAAAAATCCCAAGCAGTTCACACTTACCAATCAAGGGGTTTAATCTGAGGTCCAGAACTGTAATGGTAGTATTAAACTTTAAAACTGGTTGGAAGGCCATTGCTCCTTCAGTTGAAACACCACACTGTTGCATATCCAAAGCTACAGCAGAAAAAAAAAACAAAGAGAACTTCAAAAGTCAACAAAGTTTTTCTATTTTCTCGGAAAACAAGGAAGCACTTTTAAGTGGTGAAAACTATTCTAATCAGTGGATCAAAATGGTCACATCACCGCTATCGCTGCAACGATACACCGATACATCAGTGAACCACGATATTTTTTCCAACGATACGAATATCGATATTTAAATAAGATATCGCGATATTACAATAAAATATGCTACATCAACAAATTTGGGAAATCACTGTCTTTAATATTCCTAACTCAAGCTCTACATTTTATCCCTACTTGTAAGGCGATTTGATGTTGTGTTATTGCTGTGTTGAATTTGTTATTATGGAAATAAATTACTTAAAAGTAGTGTAAGTTGTTGGTAAGTAGTTTTGTTGCGCACAGTAATGTATCGTATGGTGTAATGTATCGTATGGTGTATCGTATCGTGGCCCTTGTATCGAGATATGTATCGTATCGTGGGAAAATGTATCGTTGCAGCCCTAATCACACCCAGTGCAATCTTTCTTTTGGATTGTTGTGAACTGCTTCCTTTGAGAGAAAAGAGTTTGTGATAAGCTCAAACAAAGTCTGCCTAGGAGTTCTGCCATGATACAACACAATTGTTTGGTGGAATTTGATCTATCTTGTGTGTATATTTTTCAGGGCTGAGTTTTCAGATTCCTCAAAATTACGTGCCTAAGAAATTAAAAAAATCTATGATGAAATTTAACCTTTAACCCAGAGATCATCTTTTAGGGCCTCAGCTATCAGCTCCGCTCCACGGTCATTAATGAGTGGATTTTTGCAAATTGTTATTCGGCGAAGTCCTGGCATTCTGTCCAGATCTGGACGACGATAGCGTAGGCTATCTTGCCAAGCCACAGTGTGACGTCTTGTGGCTTGATGCTGATAATATAAGTACAAAACAGACAAAATAAAATGGTGAAAGTCTTATGCCACCATACAATGAACATGTATGTATGACTGTTTGTCAAACCTCTTTATTTATTATCACCCTCCTCTCCAGTTGCCGGTCAAAATGTTCCTGAATCAGTCTGCTGATGTTACTGCCTACAATTAATCATTTGCTGCTTCCTTTGGGCTGGACTTTCCCAGGAACCTCATAGCAGGCATGGATACCTAGTCCTTCCTGCCTGCTACTCCTACTATGTTGCCACTTACTACAAATCAAATTGCCTGGGGAGCTCCCCCCCCCAGATAAGCATGGAGGACTTACCAGATGGGGGGGGGGGAGAACTAAGTACAGGGAAGGACTCATTTTGAATCACAAATTTCAAGGAAACTTAAATTATTTAAAATTTGTCTCTAAGGAAGCTTAATTTATTTTTTTCAAAACTTCTACAACAGCAATTAAACTAGAATTATGTGAAGATCATCGCAGTGAAGGTGTTTTAACCTAAGCGGTTGAAAAGAAGAAACCTGAAAAAATTCAGGCTTGAACGGGAATCGAACCCCCCTGCGATACCGGTGAATTTCATATTAATGTTCAGCAAATAAACTAGTAAATATACATAAGCCAACTGGAAACTGTTTTGACCAAAGGCATATATCTTCTTCTGTTAAATTTCTTTTGCTTAACAGAGCTTTAGTGTATTGGAACTTACTCTGATAACTTTAGCCAGTGTATCAGCTCCTCTCCATGTGAGACTGCATCCAGTGAAGTTTACAGTAAGCACTGATGTGTTATTTTTTATTGCGTTACAAAGAACTGCAGAAAAAGAAATACAGTCATGCAAATGAGAGTCAGCTGACAAATACAACATCAAAAAATATATATTATTTGATTTTCATGACCAAAATTACATTTTGTCACTTACTATCAACACCACCATCTCCAATTTGGCAGAATTCTAGAGATAAATGCTGCAGAGTTTTGTTTTTGCTTATACCCTACAAAGAACAAGGACATAATTAAATTTAGCAAATGTTAAATATTACCTACAGTGAAGTACGATATGATCTGAGTGAGGCAAGTGAAGATGCCTATATCATATGATATGTACATGTACTGGGCTTGGGCCAGACCAAACAGACTTTCAAAAAGCAGAGTTTAAGTGTACCTTTGCCAGGCAAGCCAGGTCTCTTTCTCTCAGAGGAATTCCTTGGAAAATTAGAGAATTTAAGTTCTCAGTGATGCACAAACATTCCTTGATTGTTCTGCAGACCCGATATGTGACATCCTTACTGCGGATTGCTGGAGCTTTTTTCCTCAGTGCTTGTAAACGTTGCTCTGATACCTCTGTGGAAACAGCAGAGCAAGTTTTCTGTAACAGGATTACATGTACAGTGGTATGCAAGTACATGAGGGTGTGGTGATGTAGCAGTTAGCATGTGTGACAGTTCTGTACAGCCCCTGAAATCGGTTCCCGACCCCAAAATGATTAGGGTTGTCCACATTATACTGGCATAATTTTGAGCATAATAGTGTGGCAAAAGAGTCCAGCATTATGCTGGAATAATAGTGCAAAGTTTCTTTGACTCTTTACACTTTGTAAAAACTTTGTCAAAACCAGGGGATTCCCACACAAGACACTGGGCCCGGTACCACATTTTTTGACCAGGCCTGGTTTCAAATTAGCAAAAACATGGCTTCCAGCAGTTCCAGTTCTACAACATTATCATGAGCTGTCTCCTCGGACTGTTTCCATTTACACTTGTAATCAACAAAAACCTGTCTTCTGTGATCTTTTATTTATTTTTATCATAATTATAAGGGAGCATAATAGTGATGCTATTTGAGCATAACGGGGACATTTGTTGAGCATAAAGAATTAGCATAATAGTGTGCAACACTGAGCATTACATGTTTGTGTACAACCCTAGTAATGATCCCCGTTTTCTTTTCCACGTTGACCCTGAAATGATCCCTAGATAATTTTGGAATGGCATTCTAGCTAAGGGATTGTAGAGTGATCAAAGTAAAGGAAATTGAAAAATTTTCAAGTATCTAGTCACTCGAGATTATTTGCAATCTTTGTTTGCAATCTTCAACAAATTTGGAAAAAATGATCATTGTATAAATTAAATATGGCGTAACATATATTTTGAATTATAACTAAGTAGAATATTAAAATAAAAGAAAAAGTAAAAGGCCTCCTCTTTTTTTAATTTTAAAAGGAAATGAACATAAACATTTTGAATGCTTAGCAGTTGGTTATATATGGACAAAATGGACAAAACTAGAATATCAATCAGTAAGCGTTTGCTAGATACTGAACTAAAGATAAAATGAACAACGTGCAATCAGGCACAACTGCTACTTTCAACGATTAAAAAAAATGATCTAAGTAGCAAAATGGCATTTTGAACAGAGCAGGTGAATAAGTCTCCTTTCCTAATTTTAAGGTTGAAATTAACATTAACTTTAAAGAAAGCAATTCCACCATGTAAAATTTATGGAAAACTTTGCAAAGTAAACCACTCTTCATCTTTTGTATACGTATTACAAACAACAGGCCTTGCTGTAGTACTGTACTGCACCATTTTCTCTGGCATAAACTCCTACAGAGACACCCCGAATTTCTTGTCAACTGGCCTTTGCCAATTGACAAAATCCTTGCCTTTCTCCTTTTCAAGCAGGCATGTCCATCAACCAAAATCTTGCACTATGCTTGGCTCATTGTGACAGTCAAAAAAGTTTGATGGGTGGCCGTTGTAAGGCACGCCACACAAAGACTGAAGAATGATTTTGTAATTGAACACTGAAGATAGCCCTTGATCCAATTTTTCGTGTAGATTATAATTTCACTAAAAATGGTTAGCAAAAAAAGCATTAGAAATTGTGAAGAAAAAATGAGTGAGACTAACCAAGCTGTGGAGAATGTCAACATTTTCGAGTACTTTTGGAATGCAGCGTTGTTTGAAGTGTAAAGGATGGAAATTCTTCAATTTCTATTCTGTTCCAATAATTACTTAGGGATCATATCGGGCTCAGCATTGAAAAAAAACGGGGATCATCCCGTGTTTGTGATCATTTCAGGGTCGATTTGGGGATCATTTTGGGGTCAGGATTTTTTCAAGGGCTGTACAGTTCTGATCCAGGACTTATTGGCCTTTATACAGCTTAGCAAATCTTCTGGATAAATTTGACTTCTCAGTGGGTCACTTCCCCGCATTGAGATAAAACTTTTGCCTGCAATTTTGCCATGATCCAAAATTTTCTGCCTTGTCAGGTTTAACTTTCATTCTTGGTTGCATTTTCTTGTGTTCAGACTGTTACAGAAACAGAAACTCATACGAGAAACTTGCCACTATAAGTGACTGTGCAATTGGGCTTAAGTTCCACGAATAGTAACAATGACAAACTGCACGCAGTGATGTCCCAGCTTCCTTCTGGGGTGGGGGCCAGGGCTGGTTATGTACCGGTCAAATTGAAGCTTCAACATCCCCCCTCCCGGCATACCCTTGGCATTTGACTGTGTATTGTGCCCGGGAAGGGGGGAATTTGAACGTTGCCTTGGAAGGGTGGGGAATTTGAACCAGATTTATCTCTTGTTCTGGCATAATATCTCAGTGAGTTTGTTTTGGTTTTTGCAAGGTTTCATGGATTTACAAGTTAGAATTTTGCCTTTGTTAGTGAATAACTCTTTCAAAAGGGTCTTCAAAAGAAGTTGGAAGGTGTCATCACGGCATATCTCTCTCTGAAAAGTGTGAACAGTGTTTGATTGAAGATGAAATTTGTTTTTGAGGAGAGGTATTTCAGTACTAATTGGTGGGGCATTTGAACGGCTTGAACGTGGGGAGGGAGGAGTTGAAGCTTCAATTTGACTGGTACATTATGCAGGGAGGGAAGTGGTGGATTGGTCAATGAACTAGTCACATGTCCAGGAGTTGGAATCTATAGGGTTGACTACATGTAGGAAGCATTGGTAAGGGACCTCTGCAAAGCAGTAATGATATTTGTGGGGAAATGACATCTGATGTGAAGTGGAATTTCATTAACACTAGTGCTTTGCAAATGTCCCTTTCCATAAACACCGAAACCTCCTATTATAGATATTCTTACACGGACAGTTGATTGATTTGAAACTTACCTCCGTCTGGATAAAGCGTTTGTTGCCAGTAGCTCCTAAAAGCCACAAATTTCAAGGTCTTGTTGATCTTCAAAGCGTTCAAGATTGGCGTCCAGTCAGGGAGCCGAATTCGGTCAGCGTTACAGTCAATAGTAAGTTCATCTAAATTTGCAGTGATTGATCCAAGAGGACAAGAGTTCTGCAGAGCACAAAGGTTGTCGTAGCAAGATGCAAAATCAGTGGAGTTTTTTTGCCGTTGGCGAACTGTTTCGATCATGGTCATATTTGGCGCGCTTTTTTTCTCAACCAATGGCCATGAGATTCCTGTCAAAGTAGATGGCTTTATCCTAAGAAGGTCATACTTAAATTAGTCCGTTATTCCAGAAGGGAAATGTCTCAAAATGTGCAAAATAAATCCTGAAAAACTTCCATGTTTATGTTCTTCGACCTCTTCAACGGTTCACTTTCGTTACGGGCGCTGATTTTCACGTAAGTTAAACGCGGGCTCAAACCGGATCCGCAGTTTTCGCAGCCAGCGGAAGTACTGTTTAATTCAAAATGGCGCATCTAAGCAGTGATCCTTCTTCAAAAGAAAGGTAAAGATCTCGTCTTTTTTCCTTGAAATCTCCTCCCGATTACCAGTTTTCACCGTGTTTATATTTTACGATATGTATTGTGTATTTCAGGTGGATTATAATTTATCCAGCTTATCTAAATAGTCGAAGGACTATTGAGCAAGGTCGACGTGTTCCAAAAAATAAGGTACGAGATAGTCAACCTAAGCTCAGTTCTTTTAGTGAAAGGCTCGCTCGTGCTCTCCCCCCCCCCCCCCCCATTTTTAGATTATGTGTTGAATTTCCTTAGTTTTTTTAGATATAGAATGCGTGTAAATACGGTCAATTTCAGTAAACTTACAACTGATAGTTTACATTCTAACTACGAGAACTGAAGTGTCCTTTGTTCTTATTACCGTTTACAAGCAATTTTTAACATCAGTATTATTATAATGTTAAACTTATACCGATCATATCAAAACTTTAATATCTCCCTGAACATATGAACTTTTTAAACGTGATTTATCTTGAAATTTCATTTCCGTGTCAAGATGTCATTCAAATGGAACCTCCATTTTACACTTCTAAAATAATTTGCTAATTTTGTATCTCATGCAAGTTTTGTCTCACACACCTCATGTCTTGTGATCATTGCGTATGTGCACAGTTCAACATTCATCCTTCTAATCAAATCAAGCTTACAAATAGTCCAGTGCTCCTACTCAGTCAATATGTACATATCTTGCTGACAGAAAGTTTATAAACTAACGTTAGAAATCATATGTAATTTATTCTCTTTGCAGGCAGCTGACAACCCAACAGTGTATGAAATTAGAGATGTATGCCAGAGTCAAGGACTAAACTGCGAAGTAGAGGTTATCATTATTATTATTTACTATTATTATCTATAAATATATTAAGACGTGATGACAGAACTGTTGTCCAACCATCACAGAAAAACCACACCATTTCTATACTTTCCTGGCAAGGATGTGCCCAATTTGGTTTTAAATCGAAAAGATCCACTTTGCAAGAATTTCCAAAAAAGTTGCACGTTTCTCTCTCTAAGTGAACACCACGCCATGTCGTGTGTGTGACTAATTTTCAATCGACTATTTCATGTGTGACTAATTTCAACTGCTGATGCAAATTTGTGTCGGCTTTCAAAACATCGTGTTCTAGACTTGCTCCAAGTCGACCTCTTTGATTGACGTTAATTTGCCCTGTTTTGCGAGTAAGGCGAGTGAAGCGAGCTTCAACAAGGTCACGAATGACGAAGTCATGAGAGGCTTAGTGACCTGGGAAAAAAGTTAGTTATTATTATCATTATTATTATTAAATTATTATTCATGCATTAAAATGAAGAGAGTTGATTTGAATCTAAGCAAAAGCAGTCTAGAGGAATAAAAGTAAACAAAAGAGAGTAAAGTTTGTAGTACAAGTGAAGTCAAAATATATATATTTTTTCTGAGTTGTCTCTTTTTCTTTGCTGGTGTATACACCTAATTGAAAAAACGTTGTCGTGTGAAAAGCATATATTATGAACGATACCACCCAATGGTTTTCTGGGAAGCAGGAAAACTTGCTTCTATTTTCAGGCACAGTGGAGATAATATTAACATAGTATAATCAAATCCACTCCAAAACCTTCTTGGGAACGAAAATATCTTGAATATCAATATATGACAATACATGGAATTGAGTAGCAAGCTTCTTAATGCTGTCTTCCCAGAATTCCATCGTGTCACATCGTTCATGGTGTATGCTTTGCACCCGACAACATTTTATCAATCAGGTGTATACATTGCACTCTTGTTTGAGACACTGTTAAATTTCTATGAGTACTTGTTTGAGCTATAATGTGAGATGCATTGCAATCTTGTATTTGTTTTCAGAACAAATGTTATCCAAGGGACAGTGCTAAAGATGCATTGTGCAGGGGCAGAGTACGAGTACAACTGAAAAACAGTGATGAGAGCTTTGTCAATGAAAAGTTTCAATCAAGTAAGAACGTGATGCTAAAGAATCCTACAACATACCTTGGACACTCAGGCCTTGACATAATTAAATTTGTCCATTCTCTTTTTTTTCACTTGGAAAGTGAGATTTTTGGGTACATTTTCATTTGTTTTCACTGTGCACACATACAACAGAAATCGATTGAAGATAATATTTGGCAGTGACTTGTCCAATGTTACTACATTGTTGTTTTCTAAAACCTCCATTTTAATCATTTTTTCTCATCTACCTGGGGATGGAAGGCTGAAACAAAAAAATATCGGTTTATATAAATCTCCATTTTTGCCAGCCACACGTACGACCAGTAACATGTGACCATAGGCACTTGTTATCCAGGTGTGCTTACCTAAAGTGATCACAAGACATAACCTGTGTTTTTTGTGACTAGATACTTGACTGAGATTCACCGGATTTTCATTTTGTTTCTAGGGAAAGCATTATTTCAGTTTATTGGTGAAATGATTCCAAAACTAAAGAGCCGTCAAAGCAAATCTTCACAAAGTGACACTTCTGGTCAACAGCAAGGAGGTGGAGCAAGCTCCAAGAAAAAGAAAGGCAAAAAAGGCAAAGGAAAATGAATTACTTGCATGTATATTAAACAAATATTCTATTTTGTTCAAACTAAAATGACAATAAATTATACTAACCTGACAGTTGTGAGTATTGATTTTATTTAAACCCCATAACAACTAAAGGGTTCTGTGCAACAGGCATGTAAGTCACTTTACTTGCCTTGAAAATAAAATTGCAACAGATTGCCTCTAGTTTTGGCTACACTCTTGTTGCCACATAATAATCAGTTATTTATTTATTTTGTCTTTCTTAAGCTGCGATCAGAAAAAAAAAAGCCCTTGGTTGTAGGCCAGGGGAACTTGGAGAGGCAATGTTTAGTAGTGCATCTGGACATGTGTGTTGTAGTTTGTATGAGGAAAAACAAGCACACAACTGGTAATTAAGCACCCGTCAATTTAACCCACAGTTTAGGACACGTAAGGTAACAATTCCTCTAGATACATAATCTCTAATGTATGATTTATAAGAAAAAAATGATCAGATACACACTAAACATGGCTGGGTGCAAAACCAGCTATTATAATTATAGTGACTTCTGAAAATGTGTTTCCTTTTTTGCTCAGATTTTTATTTCAATCAGAACTCTTTCAGCAGGCTCTGTCTTTCAGTGTTTGGTTTACACCACATTGAATAATTTGTAAACGAGCACGCACTGCTCCATAATTTGTGAAGTACACACGGCAGACTTGTGTGTATAAATTGTGTATGTACACTGTACCTAAAATGATACAAAATACTTGTTAATAGAAACACACTGATTGTAGTGTTCACTGTTATAACTTTGGATTTAACAACTGAGTTGATGAGGTAAATTGGCCATCGTAAAGAGATTGAAAGCTGACGATTCGAGCATTAGCCCTTTGTCTGACAAAGGGTGACATGTAATGCTCAAAATGTCAACTTTCCATCTCTTTATGGTGGCCAATTTACTTTATCAACTCAGCTGATACATGTACATCCAGAGTTTTGTGTTGTTAATGAGGTTGTTTAAACGTTTAACCTCTCGGGGAGTCCTCTTCTGTTCAGATAACAATGAAAATCATTGTCATTTGATAAGCTGTTGATGTCAAGGAAGGCTACTGAAATTCCTGTGTTCCTTAATTATTATCTGATGTAGTTTGATATCATGAAGTCAGCCCACAGACGTCAAAACAAGCATTATATTTTTACATCCATGGTGAGAAGCAAAATTGTCGATATTAAGGGAACATAAGTCTTCTGGCCCGTTGCAGATTGAAAATGTCTGGGTTGTCTGAGACGACACAATGTAATTGGAGAGGTAGACTTTTTACTTGATATGACATATGAGTGACATATGACATATGAGTCTTTTATACGGCAATTTTTACCGAAGCTACTTCACTGTATAAACTCGATACTCATCCATTAAACCATTTCCGGAAGTGCAGTCTAAAGTGAAATTGTTGATGAAACATCTGACCAGGCGTTTGGCAGATTAACCACAACTCTTTTATCAGGAGGAGCAGTTGGCCTTGGGGCTGCAGCATTCTTGAATGGGATGGGTGATACAGGAGGAGACTGCTTTTGTTGTTCTTTACTACTGTCATGTCTACTCAGAGCAACTGGAGCATCCTTAAAGTGCACATGAGGAGATGTTGGGCGTGCCTGTTGCACTGAAACAGAAACAACAAACATGCTCTACCTGCCTTGATCTTTACAAGGGGAGAAAATTTTGAGACACTTCCCCACAGAGGTAGCTTGTCAACAGGCTCTGGTAGGGAATAGGCCATTTGCAGAGGGAGGAGAGACTGACCTCCCCTTCCCTCTCCCCTCCCTTCCTTCCCCACCCCCTCCCTGTCTTTTCGCTCATTGTTGCCGTTTGTTTTCTTTGCCCTTTCCCCTACTAGAAAGCCTGTTCACAGGCTACCACAGAGGCTCAAAGGGAGGGAAGAATCTGATAACAAAGTGAGTGAAGAGAGAGAATGATGTTAAAAAGGAAACTGGATAAGTTGGTAGAAATGCAATTACATTTTTGATTGTGTACAAAATAATCCAACTGCACTTTAGATTTAATTAGCCAAAACCCCTTCAATAATAGACTGGGTTTTGAAGAATTATGTGCCAAGGTAACTTAATGCCTGTCAGGGAAGAAGAAAAGATGAGGTGAGAGAGTCAGAGAAAGAAGAAGCTTTATCCTGTATTGTGGTACTTTACCTTCTTTGGTTCCTCCTCTACTCTGGAGTATTGATGACACACTGCCAACATCCTGTTCACTATTTTTAGCTGCCAAACTCTTCTGCCTGTTTGCCAAGTTCTGTAGCCGTTCCCTCAGTTGATGGCCAGCTGGGAGACCAACAGTCATTCCCTTTGAAACTGGAACAAAACCTCTGGATTTTGAAGGTTGCTCCAGTTTTGCAGCAGGTTGAGATTGAACTTGCTGCAGAGGTTGTTGATGTTGTTGTGGCATGTCAGAGGTTGCAGCTTGAGTTACTGAACCAAGTTGTCTTGTAGTCGTAGGCTCTGATGGAGCAGCACAAGGCATTGTCTGCAATGATCTTATAGGGGCAGCTTGAAGTGTTGGAATCCCTCGGGAAATGCTAGGGGGTTCTGTAGACCTCGAGACTGGATGATCTGGCTTTACGTGTGCCTGAACATTGCTGTCAACCTGGCCAGGCAGATGCTGATAAGGACTGTACAAAAATTGAGCTGTGGACATTCCTGTACTTCTAAGTAAGGCTGATTCAGATCTTACTTGCAGAGGGGCTGTGAGGGTTGCTGGCTGCCCCACCATGCTACTAAGTGAGACTGCTTCAGTTCTTACTGGAGCAGCTGTGAAGGTTGCAGGCTGCCCTCCTGCACTACTAAGTGAGGCTGGTTCATTTCTTACAAGAGGGACTGTGGACGTCGCAGAATATCCCACATTACCATTAAGTGAGACTGCTTCAGATCTCACTTGAGGAGCTGCGGATGTTGCTGGCTGCCCCACAGACTTACTAGCAGCTGTAGACATATGAGGCATTGCTATGTTCTTTACCTGCATGTTGGGCCCTTGACTTGGTGGATACATGAGAATATTAGAACCTATCTGACCATGACCAGTCTTAGTGTCTCCATAAGTGTGCGCTGGCTCAATATGTCCTTGGGTAACCTGTGATCCTTGGGAAAGCTGTGATGTGTCTGCTCTGTGCATACTAGGGTACTGTTGGATGCCTTGACCTTGGGAAGTTGCAAGTGGTATAAAAGAAGCTTGTGTAAGCAAGTGACTTCCTGTGCCATTTCCAGTCATTTCCTGTTCTCTGCCGTTGTGTGCTCGAGGTGCTGGTGCTCCAGGAAGGTACTCCAGGTTATGATTTTCATCCAGCCTTGGATGTAGCACATTAAAGGAGCCTTGGTTCAAAGCCACAGGTTTTAAACTATAAAGAGTGTTGATATTGCTGGATAATGCCTGATACTCATAGCTTCTTAGCACAGTAAACAGTTCTCTCTGGAAAAGGAATGAATATCAGGATTAATCAGCATTTAACCTAATTATTTTCAGTAAAACAATTTTTTTTTAACCTGCCTTCAACATCGCTTTCCTGAACTGGATTAGCTTTAAAGTTTTTCCAGGGGTGAGGGTAATAAAGTATGTTGTTGTAGTTAAAAAATATTATTATCAGCAACAGAAACTAACTTGTGATGGGCCATTAAAAAAGTGACATCATGGTACCCTGGTGACCCAACAATTAGTTTCTCAGACAAGATAAAGACTCAATGTACTTTTTTCAGGACAAACAAAGGTGTTTGTGATAATGAGTTTAAAATACAGTATTAATTAAGGTTGTTTGGTGCATGCTTAGAATACCTTCAAATATTGAAGTTGCTCCTCAGTGGTTTTCTTGTATTCCAGTAACTCATGTTGCAAGGCCAAGTTTTGCTCTTGTGTATGTAGAATGTCCTAAAACACATTCATAGAGAAAACAGGTACATACAGTGTATGGTAGGTGGAACCAAAACCTCGACCACACCCTGCCGCTCGTAACAAAGAATTCTGTAAATAAGTCATGCCTGTTAAACTGACAACAGAACACTTACGTTAGTCAAAGCATCAACCAAAACTCTTTGTTCTTCAAATCCATGCAGAACTTGCTCTCTCATGACCATTTCTGCTTTCCGTTGAATCTCACTCTACGTTGTAAAGACCAAACAATCAATGAAAATGTTCACACTGAGTTAGAAACTATCTGTTGTTTATAGATGTAGCCCAAAAACAAACCAGGCTAAAGATAAAACATATGCAAAGAATTTTTATGCCAGGGTAACTGCAGTAGGACCTTCTCTGAGCCTTTTCCTTTCAATAAGTAATTATAAGAGACTTTATTTTATGAGGGTAATACGTAACAATAACTACAATTACTGATAAACTTGTGTTGCTCTAAACTCCAACTCACTCAGAGCTGCAATACTTGAATATTAATGTAAATACATTCACTGTGGTCTTTTGGAAAATTAATACAGAACTGTTGGGTGTGTACAGTGTATTAAGGACAGCAAATTTACAGGTATTAGGGTTAGTGCATTATTAATTTTCCTTTTGACAGTGCATCTCAGTGTCAATTAAAATGTCCAATAAATAATAAAAGAGTTACTGAAACTGTTAGAATAGACATTCACTTAAAAAGCTATACCAAAAACCCCTCGCAATGATGCAGACATTAAGTGGGTGTTAGAAATTAATCAGTGTCTTTTGTTCGCCAAGCACTATCTTTATCAGCAAAGAGTAAATTCAAAACCATGTGACTTTAACAAACCAATTTATAGGTAAGCGAAACTGAAAATACTGTATAAAAAGTTTTTGATTCAGGACTAGGAAAAATATCCTCGTACTATAATGCAAGATAAGTTAGACCTTACATACAGTTCCCTGTAGCCATTACTATTTTTTTTCTTTTCCTTCTATTTGTGTACTTATGTTTACGTTTGTGTTGAAATAAAAGATGGTTAAGTAAAATAAAAAGAAAATGCTACACTACTTGACTGCACCTTTGTCCTAATTGACTAATTGTTCATAGAAAACTCTGCCTTGGATTCTAGTTGTGAAATATTTCAAGCAGTACAATACCTCCTTCAAGTAACTCATCAGTTTAGTGACAGCAGTGATAAGTGATGCTGTGTACCCACTGAAGCTATTAGACACCGTAGATACATTGGTTTGCTGCCGACCTGTTTCAGCTTCATATGCTGCAATCTCATTTTCCAATTCCTCCACCATCTAGTAAATGAACATTTTCAATAAAAAAATTATCTTATTCTGAATAACAGGAATTCTAAACAAAATGGCAATGCAATGCCATGGCCATTATAAGTCATGTCAGTGAGACTCTGTTTTCTCAGACCAGACACTTGCATTTGTAACTCCACGTTGTCTCTTTCTACTCAAGAGTATAAAAGTAACCCTTTAATCCCTAACAGTGACGAAAATGAAATTACTCTTTACATTATCAATACTTGTTCAAACACTCACGTGATGGGAATAAAGACAAAGATCACCAAGGATAAGATGTTTTGATATTTACACATCAAATTCTCCTTACTAGTACCATATGAAATGTCTGGAGAACAGTAAGGAGAATATGTAGTTTTATATCAGGGCTTTAAGGGACAATGGGTATTAGTAAACCATTAGAAAAAAACAACAACCAAATGCTGGAGATACCAGTAGCCCTGTGATGGACTGTAGCATCCTATCCAGGGGAAACTGCAATGTGTAGTTCTGGAAAATAACCATACCCACACCATGGAAGGTAATCAGAAATTCCTAGGTGGGGGGGCAGTCTTAAAAGCCAAAACTTTAGAAGCAAAGTATATGAAGCTAAACTGGAATTTCTTGGGGGGAGGAGGGGTGCAAAACAAAAATCTTCTGTGGGGGGAGTATGGATATTTTCTATAACTGCACAACAGTCTTTTTTGCTTACTGCTAGACAAATTGGGTTTAGCTCCAGCCATGTGCATCACTAGCTGTTGCCCATGTCAAAAATTACATTTCTCCTCCATGTGTGTCATATTAGGAAACATGTTACAAAATAGAAGCACACCTTTTTCAAGTCATCAAGACTTCGTAATCCACTTGAGGAAGAATTTGAAGGTGGCTTGTGACCTGTTTTAGTTGTCTTCTTTGTTTTGCCTGTTCCCTGTTGATCTGCTTTTGCATTTCTTTAGTTTGAGAAAACATATACACACATTAAATGATATTACATTATTAAAATGACACTGTATAATATCCACATCCATCCATTTTGCACGTAATGCTCCATCTTTTGTTTTGCTTTTTCAACCTGCCGGTATTAAGTACATGTACACCTGTAATTTAATTTTTGGGCCTGTGATTTGAATTTTCCCTATGATGCATTGGGAACCAACTATCTTTGTGTGTGGCTGTGTATTGATTGTGTCTCAGTTAAAAAGTCTAAGATGTTAGATGCAGGGCTTTCAATAAGGGCCGGCAGCCGGCTATTCTTTATTAACTCGCCGCCTATTTGATTGAGAAATTACTTCATAATTTACGACTAACATGAGAAACATTTGCCACAAAAAACGAGCCCTGGATCGGCCAAGATTTATTCATGAAAAACAGAAGAATCTTGCCAGAATTCTGAGTAATTTCAGCGGTGATTTGTGTTTCCTGTTCTGTTCAAATACCCTAATTCTTGCTCTAGAATGCAGGAAATGCATTCTAAGAGGCCCAAATTTTCGAAATTTTCCCAGGGAGAATACCCCCAGACCACCCTAGAATCTTACGCCTTCGGCGCGAGTATTTCATTCTACGCCAGCTACTCCTAAAATTTTGCCACCTACTCGGATTCTTATTGAAACCCCTGTAGATGTCTGAAAAATGTTGCAAGATGTCCTATAAAAACATTCTGTGTATTTTGTCTTGGGGGTGTTTTGACCTACATTCCCTAGATGCAGGTTAGAATAACTTTGCTGGTAATTTACATGCTGGTGTACCTGGATGATGGTCTAACATCTGGTGGAATACTGCTGCCTGCAGATGTTTCGCCAGTGGACACTAAAATCAATGCAAAAAATACAACAATGATGAGTAATTTTTTAAAATAAAAATGACCACTTTTATTTTTAAGAAAAACTGCCAAGCTAAAGTCAGGGCTCGAGACTAACTTTTCAGCTTAATAGCCTAGTGGCTAGTGAGAGGTTTGATTTCACTAGCCAAAATAAATTTTCACTAGCCAGACTTTTTTTTACATAATCTCGTACTGTGTTCAAAGTGTGTAATTTTAGCCGAGTTAAGAACTGTAAGCATGCCTCTCTCTAATCTCAAGAGTGAAGAACTGGAATGCTGACCATTCTTTCCAACGGTTTAAGATCCTCACACGAATACAAAGTATTCGTGCCTTTGGGGCAAATTCGTAGGCACGATGTTATTCAACCTCTCTTTTCCGTTTCGGTTATCATGACCAATATTGAGAAAAGTTACCTTATGTGAGCATGTCATCGTATGGAGAAACGTTGGGAAGACAAACAAGACAAACATTGTACGAACGTTGTAAGGTACGGAGAAACACAAGCAGCACTCAATTCAGTCACGTATGGAAAAATGTCTGCAAGAGAAGACTAGTAAATTGTGAGTGTATTTTAGTACGGAGAAACGTTGAGCAGACAAAGCTAATAAGTTTTCGAAATTACTAAGGTACGGAGAAACGTTGAAAAGTCGTATCGAACACGTTGGTTTCAAATGCACTACAGTAAAGAAAACACTGCCAACGTAGCAAGGTACAGAGACAAGTTGAGGAGACACTGAGGCTAATAAAATACACAACTATTAACCTACGGAGAAGCATTATTAGACAAAGCTAATTCCGTAAGAACTGAGTTGTAACGTACGGAAGAACGCCGAAAGGAAAAAACTACTCGGTGGGACAATAAATTACGGAAGACAACTTATGTCGCACTAATGTACGGATAAACGTTGAGAAGACAAGACCCAAAGTAATACCGTGTGAATATACTAACGTACGAATGCACTAACACACTGAAAACCTTGGGAAGACCGGTATCGTGCGAACGTGATAACGGCGTATGGAGAAACGTTGAGAATCCAAGATGTGAAGACAAGACTAATATCATACGAACGACGTTACGCAGAGAGAAACGCTGCATGGGAAGAGAAACTATTATTGTGCGAACGTAGTAATGAATGGAAAAAAGTCGACAAGAGAAGACTAAAGAATTTCGTATCAGGAACGCACTAATGGACCTTTCAAGGAAACGTCTGATGAAATGTTCTGAAGACGGCTAATTTCATTGGAACGTACTAGTGACAGAGAAAGGTTGCCAAGTGAGACAAGAATTAGTACGGAGAAACGTTGAGAGGACAAAACAAGCTGAACAAGTACTAAGTATCATACGAACCTTACTTATGATATTCTTTTACAGAATAATTAAGTTTTAGTTTCCGTTCACTCAATTTGCTTTTGGGATCCAATCGTCAGAGGTAATAGTCAGTTTGGTTTCCATCTGGTGCTTTAGTACTTTGAAATTTTTACTAGCCGAAATGGCTAGTGAAAGCACAAAACCTACTAGCCAAAACGGAATTTTTACTAGTCTGTGACTAGTTGGCTACCGTTAGTCTCGAGCCCTGTAAAGTGATAGCAGAAATAACATTCACCAGCTTTCACAAAATCTTAACAACTTGTAGGAGTTCAATTAAAAAGTACAGCAGGATTTCAACCTTCATGCTATTAAGTAAACAGAAAAATCCTTTGTTAAGAAAGCCTCGTCTGCTAAGGGCACTTCAAAGAATGACTTACATGTAATAAACTATCCTTTTCTCTATTCCTAACAAATAACCTTCCTCGTACCTGGCATCACAAAGTTAGGCCATCCTGCAATGATTTCAGCTGAATCTTGGCTTAAAAATGATGAGGGTTGACTGGTCTCTGAAGCCATCGTACTTTGTGGAGTCACGTGGTCAGAGCCACGCCCACTAGAAAAAGCTCCAGAACTATCATCCTTGATTTTTGCCCCAGCTGTGGAAGGAGCAGAAGCTTGTGGGTGAACATAAGGCTGCGATGCTTTTGGATACATGTTGTGGTTGTCCCAAGGCTTATCTGCCCCAGCATGCATGCTGCCATGTGGTGCCACATGGTCAGTGCCATGGTGAGTGCCATGCCCGTATGGTTCCACTTGGTCAGTGGTATGTCCATGAGGTGCCACATGGCCAGAGCCATGCCCATTTAAAAGTGGTTGTGATTCAGTCTCCACATATCTACTGTGTTCCTGGGCTACATATTGTTGAAATCTTTGGAGATCAAGCTTTGGTTGGAAGGAAGAACTTGTTTGCTTCTTTTCATGACCAGTTGGTGTTCCTGGAGGCGAGTCATCACCTGAAAAAAAGAAAATGGGTTAGAGGGCATTTATTGTGCCTGTCCACTGGGATGAATAGGTATTGGAGGTAAAGGAGACCACCAAGATGGCGAGGATGACAACGGTGATGATGATGATGATGAGGATGATGATGGACGGCATCAATAAGCTGTCTGTTAAATCACTGACATGTAAAGGTTTTCACATTTTAAAGCCAAATGTTGGTTCATTTGGTGATACCCACCTTCTTCATGATCGTCTGACAGCTCATTCAGTGCAGGTGTTCTCATAACAGAATCACTTAACAGTGACAGATGAGTTGGAGTTTCAGGAGGTTCAGCCACTGGACCAGCTAAAAATCTAACAATTGATTTTTACAACATGTTAACTGAAACATTATCTTATAACATATTATCCTTCTAGAATGTATCGTGCTAATTGTAACCTGCACACAGTCATCTCCTACAATGCATAAACCTTCCTGCATCAGAATGCTACAAGGAAATAGATGTCTGTATGCAGGCTCCAGTAGTTGAACTACAACTACTATCCACAGTACCACTAAACAAAACATGACTGTATAACTATGATGATTGTACTTTAGCAAGGTCTCCTCAGTGGCAAACATTACTTATTAATAAAAAACATTTACTCACATAATTTCACCCACATGCACAGTTCACCAGAATTCAGTGTTTCATTCAAAGTACAATCATCATTAGTTATACAGTGATGTTTTGTTTAGTGGTACTGTGGATAGTTAAAGTTCAACTACTGGAGCTTGCATGCAGACATCCATTTCCTTGTAGCATTCTGATGCAGGAAGGTTTATGCATTGTAGGAGATGACTGTGTGCAGGTTACAATTAGCACGATAATTTGGAAATGCCTTTTTATAAACTTGGATGGAGGAAGACACAGTGGAGTAAAGTTTTTCTTTTTCTTGTTTAAGCTGGATATAATTACTGCTATACCTCCACAGTTATTGACTGAGACAACAGAGAATTGTGTTTGATGACCAACCTGTTTTCCTTGCCAAGCAAAGCATTACTTGGGGCAGCAGTGACATTTGGAAATCCCATGAATTTCTGTCATGTTAAAAAAAATGTCTTTGTCATCTAAGGCATGTGCCGTAATTAGAAAATATACATGTACATGTAAGGTGACTTGCTGGACTAAAATGCAAAGCATAGATTTCATAAGAACACTGTAAAAGCTACATTGAGTACCCCTAAGACTATTGAAATACATTGTACATGTACCTTCTCCACCATAAAGTTCCCCACCTCCTCCCCCATCCAACATCAACAGCAACAACAACAACAAGATGGAAAGGTGATCTGGGCAATTTAAGTAGTTTACATTCTTGTCTTTTATTGCTTTCAACTGCTGTTTTCTTGCCATGAAAATAAGTAAAAATAAAAAAAAAGTAATTTCTAAAATATTATTTAGAGGAAACTCAGTAAAATTTCAGAGTTGAAAAATCTCTTACTGACATCTCAACTGCATGCCCTGACAAGATGCACAACAAATTACATTGACAACTGTGGGTAAATTTACCTTAGGATCATCACCAAATAAGTCTTTTACAACTGACATAGCTTTGTCTGATTCAGATAAGACATCCTGGAGCTAGAAGGAGATGATATAGTTAAAAATACTAAGACTTGTCATACTGCCACGAGATTTTCTGTAGCTGTCAGAACAAAACATGTAATTATTTTTTGCACTTTTAAAATGACGTCAGAGTTAAGACTTCAGACACTTCTATCAAAATCAATCATCTTAATAAAGTTTTCCATGTCACCAAGTCAAACACAGCTCATTGCCAACAAGACATGATAGTGACTGTAGACTGTGAATTACCTTATCATGACCATACAAAACTTCTTGAACGATGGCCAATTTTCGTCTTTCAACAGTGTCTGGAGTCTGATTTGTGGAGTCTGGAGAGGAAATAAAGGAATATTTGCATTCAGCCTTGTACAGTAATGTTCTAAAACCAGTATACACACAGCCAGTCTGACTGCAACTACAAAGCAAGGTAGTAACAGCAAAAGGGCTAAAAGACAACATAAACAATGTCACTTACCAAGACTTTGGTCTTTGAGTTGCCTTTGTAAATGAATTTTAGTTGTATTTTTGGATTTGTGAAGTTCATGTCTTTTGGCCTTCAAAAAGAAGTACATGTCTCTGTTATTATGATCGCTAGCAATTAACACAAGCTTTTTCATAAAACTCAGGAGCCCACGCTCCTGTAAAAATACTGTAATTCCTTAAATACCTGTAATAGTTATCACACATACTAAAGACCAGGTGCAGATCTTGGATAAATGGTGACCTTTTTCTGAAACAATGAGTGCCAAAGGCACAAGCCTCTAGAGGGGTCTGGAGGATGCTCCCCCAGGAAATGTTTTGGATTTTAACTCCATACAGTCCCCTTTCCAGGGTTTCTGAGTCATTCAGACAGGATATTGGCTAGTTCCATTCTCCTTGGATGAAGAATGAAGAATCTTCGAGATTTCAACTTGGAAATCTACTTTTATCTAGAAAATGTACATTTATTATGAAAACTCTGACCAATTTCTGTAAGAAGGTGGAAACCTGTGTGGATCGGCGCTTGATGACTACCTGTTTTCAGGGAAAGTTTTCAAAATAATTGTCTCTCTGAAAACTTATTTTAACTCTGTGCCAACGTATAAGGGGAACAGATAGTCCCCTATCCCCCACATAAAAACACTGTGTTTTCATTGATGTAATTAACTTGGTGAAAAACCGGACATGCAGTGGACCCCCTCCATCTTGAACCCCAGCGGGGTACTCTGGATTTCAAGAGAGGGGGAGGTGTGAATATGGACATAACTGAACCCAAAAAAGGTCCCTTGGGCTTAAAGAAAAATCTTAAAAATTCCCTGGACCAAAATGAAACCCCAAAAATCCCAGACTGAATTTTGGAGCCTTACAAGTACCCAGAAGGGATTAAGTGACAATAATGAAATACAACAGTGCTTTTTGAATGGACATGTTTGTTTGTTTACTTATCATACTATCACTGTAAACTTTCCCAGATCTGGTAGTCATTCTTACAAACTACCCCAAAAAAACTTGACAAAGTTTTCTTACCCCCCAAAAATCCCAAAATTGTGAATTTCAAAGCCCAAATAATCCTTTCCAAATCCCCGTCACTTGAAATCTGGAGTACCCCCTGGGCTTGAACCCCAGCCATCTTTAATCCCTCATTATCACCAACTGAAACTTGTTTTCCTTGGATGTTGTTACACAGTGATTTACTATTGGTTAACTCCCATTATCTCAAACAGCTGTTGGTTCCCATGAGATACTCAAGATAGTAAGAGTCCCTAGTAGTTTATAGTGTTAAGTCTGGAATAGGAGTTGGGGCAAGAGTGGATTCAGTGTAAGACATGTTTCTGAAATGATTTCAGAAAAAGGGCCAATAGCACACTTCATGGTTTTTCTACTGTGATTGTCTGGGTGAGAGTAGGCCTAAAAAGTTCTATTGCTGGTGACAATGACTGACATTTTTATAACCTGAGCAGACATCATCTTCAGAGACAAGAAGCGACATTATTGGTTACTGAATAACAATAGATCAACAAGAACGAGACTAGTTAAACAATAGAGTTCTTCTGTCGAAGGCACTATCGTGTGATAGGTTGCCCGAGGAAATTTGATGTTCACGACAAATATTAGCCCAAGAACATAGTTCGAGGGCTTATATGAAGTTTGAACATCAAATTTCCAAGGGAACCTATCACACATAGGGCCTGAGACAGAAGAACTCTATTGTTTTTATTTGTACAGTAATAAATTTTGAGCGAAAATTGCCCAGATGGGCACTATTCGCTGATAGGCGCCCACTGAGGAGAGACACTATCGCGTCACATGATTGATTTTGACCAATGGGAGCACGCCAAAATTTAGCGTTGTACTATAACAAAAGATGGGACCAAATCCCATATGGTGTTGTTCATGAACTCTGATTGGCTACTCAGACTCGGGGGTAGTATGTGCTATTCACCTCCTGGCAATGGGCATCGTTCTGGATTTTGTGTGCAAGTTTTTCGTCATTTCTCAGAAAAAGGAACCATCTGGTGTTGGCTATCCACTGGTTTGCTATACAGTAACACAATCACCGAACTGTCAATGAAGAGTGGTAGAAATTTTGCTCATGGCTTCCACACCAATCACCTCAGCTTTGGTGAATAATTGTTAAATAATCGTATCTCATACCCAGACCTCTTTTGCATGTACTAAAATGACGCTTTACTTCAGAAGTTCTGGGTACGAGATAAGTAACTAATTTTCATAAAAACATTGCATTGTACACAGTGGACGGTATAATCTGCAGGTGCAGGTGCAGGTGTGAGTGCAGGTGTGAATGCAGGTTCAGATGCAACGTCTATGTATAACAACATAACGTCATTATTACGCCACAGTTTGATATGGCCAAGACATCCATGTGTCATACGTGATAAAACACGGCCCATGTCACTTTTCTTTAACGTTTTTGTCATTTTTAGCAATCATGGAAAACCTTGAAGTATTCCCGATTGCTTCCAATGACTTTCAAGAACAGCCAATCATTTACCACACCCGACCCTGATAAAGATTTGACAGGGTGATTCCACGCACCTGCCCTGCCATTTTTTCTTTAATTTTTATTCATCAATAATGCCTTCCCTCTATGATTTTGCTAGACAAATTTCAAAGCCAGAGGCAAAGCGTGTGAAGTTTATGTTTTCAGCCCAAAACCTCAGAAGGAAAAAAAATGTCAAGTAGACTTTTACGGCGATGTTTCTTCATTTGTTCTGGCTATAATGTTTTGCCTTAAGACTAAAGTCAAATCTTTGTTCAAATCCGTTTGGTGTTAATTTTTTTCTTTTGCCATTACAAAGACTGCAGATAGCACAGGCTCTGATTCCTGCTTGAATTTTAAAATGAGAACAAATAAATGGTTTTTCAGTTCGTCTCCTTTGCTTATCTATTTGTGTCCTACGTGGTTCTCTCCTATTTCACCTCGAATTGGTCCAAAAACCATACAGGACTCAAAAAGATGAGCAGAGGAGACCGGATGAGAAATTTTGCATTCAAGAGTCGTCAGCTCTTTAAATTTCAAGTAGGAAACGTTTCCCACCTACAAATCCTCATAAGTTCGTCATTTAACACAATGGTTGCAGTAACGCTCAAATTACAGTCTGACAATTAATGCTGTAATAAAGGTTATTACAGCTGGTTGAATAACTATGAGATCCTGGAATACCTGCGCAAACTCTTTGTCAATACGCTATTAGAATACACCGTCAGCAGAGACTCATATTTGTAGCCGAAATAAATTAAGAGATTAGTTTATAAAGAAACCGAGTTGCTGCGTTGTTGAGCGAAAACACCAACATTTGGTTTTATCAGCTGAATAGATGAAGTGAATTGGACGCGTAAAGAGTTATTTCATTATCTGACAGTCTTGGTTATGGATTGCCGAGTACAATGAAAGTCATCGGAAGCAGTCGAAAATACTTGAAGATTTTCCATGATTGCTAAAAATAACGAAAACGTTAAAGAAAAGTGACGAGGGCCGTGTTTTATCACGTATGACACAGGGATGTCTAGGCCATATCAAACTGTGACGTAATAATGATGTCATGTTGTTACACATAGACGTTGCATCCGAACCTGCATTCACACCTGTACCTGCAACTGCACACCTACACCTGCATCTGCACACCTGCAGATTATACCGTCCGTTGTATACAGTAAGTTGATGACTGGATTAAGAAAAGTAAACAATATTGAACGAGGTTAATACTTTCATCGTGTTTACTGGCTAGACAGTTGAGCATTTTACCAACATTGTGTTGGATGAACCAGCTAGACGATCAAACATTGCTCCTCACGCAAAATGAGAGGCGGCTGAACCAGAAGCAGGTTCATCCAACACGATCGAGCCACCATTCGCTCGAAGTTGGATCGATTGATAAAAAGTGAAGAGAATCTTTTGAGCTGTAACACCTGTTCTTCCTTGGTCGCCTTGTGCACATTTAGGTCATTTATTGTGTTCTGAAAAATACACATAAGAACTTGTTAGTTTACAACAAAGGCCGATGAAAAATCATCAAGATCTGCTTCCCAAAAATCATGCCCAGCAAGAATCAATGTCTCGTTTCAGCAAAGTGTAATTTTCAAACTGATAATCAAAGCTAATCTTCTACTTACATCCCATTCCGGCTTCTTTTTCTTTCTTTTCGTTGTTTTAGTAGCTTGTTTATTGGCTACATATCTCACTGGGCGCCGAGGACAAATGCTGTGATCTCCAACAAGGAAGCCTCTGGACGCCATGTTTGTTTTTTTATTTCCCGCCTTTCCTATAGAACCCAGTCTCCGACCATGCGAGATTAGAAACGAGGCTGCGGTTTGTTTAACAAATAAAAAAGCCAAAACCGTGCTTTGTTCTGTGATAAAGCACGCAAGGAAGTGACGAGAGCACGAAAGAAGTGTAGGGTGAACACGAGCCGCAGGCGAGTGCTTCTCCCTACTTCTTGAGTGCTCTTGTCACTTCCTTGAGTGCTTTATCACAGAACAAAGCACCGTTTTGGCTTTTTTATTTGTTTTATAATATAGCTTTGTTCACATTTGTAAAGAAACTGGCTCTTAATTGCAAGAAATCAAGTTTCTTTTCATAGCTTACAAGCGCGTGCAAGAAAGGTTTTCAGCTTACCAGCGCGCGCAGAATGGCGTCACGGGCTACTCCGTGCATCTGTACTCTGATAAAGCACGCTGTTTCAACCAATCAGCGCGCGCGTTATATCGAAACTTTATTATAAAAGATGATACAGCCCTCAAACTCTGCCCCAGAAGCGAATATTCTAGCTGACGGTCTATTTCACGGACGATCTTTCAGCCTGGGGCATTTCCTCCAACATACCAGACGCCGGATAGTGATTATTCACCAAATTTGTACCACGTGATGTGTTTTAATTGTTTCTATGTGTTTTCTCAAATGAAATGTTGCCTCACACCCTTCACGTGTGCCCTTCAGTAATATGACCAGTGCTCAGAGGCACAATATTTTGGTGTTTTATACAGAGAGCCGAAAACCTAGTGCGAGGATTTTAATGTGTATATATATATTTTTTATAAAGTTTAATTTTAGTTTTTATTATTTTGCACGACCCCACAAGCTGCAGAGCTTTAATTTTAATCGTGCTGAAATAAAGGCTGTCTGTCTGTCTGTCTGTCTGTCTGTCTGTCTGTCTGTCTGTTTGATAAGGAACCAATGAGAGCATTCGACTGATTACGTCCTTAGCAAGTGTCTATATAATAAACGAGGTAACCATGGGCTCTTGCGGTTGTTGAACATTGTCATAATCAGAGCTACGTCACGATATTTTGAGATGTTTGTTGGGCCGTTGAAAATTGTCGTTAATTGGAAGGAAACCTTAAAATATTACTTTTCCAGGGTAGACAAACATTAACCTCATCAGAGGAAAGAATAAATAAAAAGGGAACAAGGATAGTTAATGATGGAGAATATTAACACGGGTTTCAAATGACAAACTTGAAGAGTTTAGACTAAATTTTTTAAGATGCACAAACCGTGACACAGCTCCAGCTCCTTCAATCCACTGAACTACATCGGCCATCATCACGTGATGTAAGCTAAATTAAGGCCTTGTTTAAACGGCGAGCTTTTCATATGCTGAACCTAAAAACAATACCTCTTGCTCATTTACACTAGGTCAGACACATGAAAAGTTCGATCGACTTTTGAAGTAGACCTAACGCGCGTTAGCTCGTCTCAAGATAACCATAAGAAAATGAAATGTAAATATTTAATGGAAAAGAGAAAAAATGTACAAATATCAAATTAATTTTGAAACCTAGCGGTAAAACTTTACATGAGGTCTTTCTGAATGCAAGAATAATAGCATCAAAGCATACGACTTTGTTCAAAATCAGTCTTGCTTGTCCAATGACGTTTAGAATTATTATTAGTGATATTGGCATCGTGGAAGTTCAACTAAGCCGTGGAAAGCACAAGGATCCATATGACAGTCCGTAATGTCTACACTTGGAGAATTAACAGGGTCTTAAAAAGTTAAAGAACACGTGTTAATCTTTACGCTGATTGTATCTTCACTGACTTTTTCAGCAAGCGATGAATCGTGCACCGGTTGGTGTGACCTTGCAGATCATGTCTGTTGCAAGGGAGAGTGCGTTATTGGATCTGATTGCCTAGGCCACAAATGTACGTCTTACAGTACGATCGATGAAATTTGTTGCAACAGTACATGTATAGCTGAGGAAATTAACGTGGGATGTTCTTGTCGTACTTACTATGACTGCGAAAGTAGTCATTATTTTGATATGAAATGCTGTGGCTTCGAAAGAAAATGTCGGCAAAACTGCATCGGGGATCCTTGCTTTAACGACACTGCATGCGCGTATGACGAAAGCTGTTGTAGTAATGAATGCACGAAAGGAAGGAACTGCATTGGAAAAAAACTGTAAAACTGAGTCTGACTGTAAACAGGATCCATATGAGCATCAACGGTGTTGTTACGGATCTTGTGCAGCGAAGGATTGTCATCAGATAACCGCGGTGCTTATCGTTGGCTCAATAAGTGGCCAACTTTTTCTACTGTTCTTGATCTACGTCTGTATTTGCTTCGTCCGTGGGCATCGGAGATCAGCCCGTTATGGCAGGATATTGACATCACAGTGGTCTTCAACAACACCACCCACAGGATTTACTGGAGAAAGAAACCCCCCACCCTACCTAGGACAGGATCCACCATCCTACAGACAAACCTACCCGTACTACCCTCCACCTCAGTATGAACAACATCAGACAGCGAAAGCAAGTGAAGCACCTCCCCCTTACACTGCTACGCCAGAAGGAGGACCAGGAAGGGATATATGCTCATAACTTACTTTTCAAAATGCTCCAATATCTACTCCTAACTTTTTAGTGGGAACGACATAGTTGTCAGACAATGCCATGTGTACTTTGATTTCTAAAGCTCCCTGATAAGTTTTATTTTCTCATGTATACGACTAAGTTTGGAAAGTTTGAAAACTTTTCAAGTAATTAAGAAAGTAGAGAAAACTTGTTCGGGTTCCTTGGGAAGATCTCATTTAACAATCAGTTTTCTTTTCTCGTGTGTGAAAAAAAAAAAAAAAGATCAGTTTTTTCTTTTACAAGACTCCTTGTCAAGGACACTTTTCCGTGTTGCTGACTGACGCTGAGAAACGTTTTAAGAAAGCTTAGTAACGCGTTCACGCTAGCAAATATAGTTTGTCAAGGATAACTCTTTAGAGAAAATTGTTCACTCAATACACACGAGCTGCCAAGTAACCTTGTCGTGAAACCAGCTGGAAATTAAAGCAAGATTTTATTTTCTGTTCTTCAGACCTTAAACCCTAATTTTTCCTGTTTTTCAGTCAAAACATGTCAAATTTCAGACTATCTTCTTTGGCGTCACACGTCATACCAATATAGCTTAAAAAAGTATCTAAGGCTACATGCTTTTGTTTCGTTCAGCAGCTGTGCACGAACCGTGATGGAACTGGAAAGTATCCATTGTGGGGTACTTGTCTACTAAAAATAAATACACATGTACAGCTGTTACAAACTCTCTGCGAAAATATATACAAAATATACGGAAATACACGGACTTAAAGAGCGGATGCAACTTATTCTTCCTCCATATGGTTTGCGTAGACTGTTAAGTTTAAAGGCTTCAGTTTCAAGCAGATTTCAAACGGGCTTTATTTGCATTTTTTTTTTATCATTGTAATTATAAATGTCGCTAAATCAAAGGAATGAGCAGTTAGTCTACCAACCGATGACGGTAAAACAAAAATGGTCAAAGTTGTAATAGTAGGCAATACTAAAAGAAGACCACATTATGGTTAATAATTAAGACTGAGCAAGCAGGACTCAGTAGAATTAAAATTACACTGCAGTTGCACGGAGAGTGGGCTGCACTCGTAGGCTGTTGCCAGTTTAGAGACGATTGGGATGATAACAAAACTTAATTGATTACTTAATTTATTAATTATAGTTAACTAAATTCATAAAGAAAGTGTTAATGCAGGTCGAACTTTTGTGTTTTTTTTTTCAATCTAAAGGGAAATTCGGACAACCCCTTGAAAAAGAGTTTATGCTGTCCTCAGAAAAAATAAAGCTTGTTCACAAAAAAGCAAAACAAATTTTAAAAAAAACCCTTGAGATTCTGAATAACAGAATTTCTATGAACATTTCGTCTTAGCAATTTAATTTTGGTTCCTTTTATATTAACACAGAGGGCAATTCAAAAACCGCAAGCGGAATTAAAATATTCAGTGAAATTTCCAAAGCAAAAGGTCGCTCGTCTGTGAATTCCTTACAGCGATGAATAACACTTCTGAGTTGTTTTTAAATCAATTTAATAACAAATTAATTTCACAAGTTTCGGATTATAAACGCAAACCTGGTCATAAAACAACACAAATCTATTAAATTCAAACGGAACCGTCCCAAGAAACATTTGTAATTATAATGTACAATGCAAGTGCTTATTGATGCTTGTGATGAGAAAGTGCGCGTTGATCAACGATCGATCACGTTTTTATGGTAAAGCCGGCTTTCGACCTGGGTTATAACCAATAGGAACAACGCTGTTTTGCCACAACCTGTATGTCAATCATCTTACCGGATATTGTGAAATACTTTACTCGACCGGCGTTCAGAACGAGTGTTAAGATATTGTACGTAGATATATCTCGGTGAGTTAAACGTATTTCAAGATTATTTATCGATTGTTAATAGCGATTACTGACGAAGCAAGCAGGGCGAATAGTCACAAATTGATGCCTGTTTTACTTTGATTCTTTTTTTGAGGAAAATTCAAACATCAACGATAAAAATGGATTTGGATAAAGGTAACAGCGATCACAGCACAGAGAATGAAAAGGCACTGAGTTTTACTGAGGTAGCAACCGACAAGGAAGTTATACCAACTTGCTACTACCACCCGGGCCTTTATGGTCATGAACATGGACGTGATTTTGGCGAGATGAGTGACAGAGATTTTCAAGCGGATAGCGAATCTCTCAACTGTGAAATTGATCAAGAAATTCTGAATGACGAGGAACCAGCCACTAAAAAATTTCGTCACCCTGATCAACACAAAACGACCAATGGAATAGTGGAAGGAACACTATTTCCTATTTTAGTTAACGACAAGCTTCCTCATTCCCGACCAGCAAGTCCCAACTGCGCATATTCAGATCACTTCGTTACCAGACCCCGCACATACGCCATCAGCGGTGAAATTACGGTGGATCACCAATCATTTCGTTCGGAGGACAAACGCGCTCCTAGATCCCCAGAAGAATGCTACATGGACATGCAGCTTCCACCAGAAGTGTGCAGTGCTTCCAATGAAACCAGAGAGGATTTCTATGTTAAAAATCGGAAGTATACGACGAGCGGACGAAGACATGCCATCTGCGAGGAACTTGATACAGGTGTGAAAACAGTGAGAGAGCGAAGTGAAACACTCTTCGATTTGAGGGAGATTTCGGACCAGTTGGAGCCACTAACACACGACCGAAAAAGAAAACGATAATTTCTTCTATCAATGTTCAAGTTTTGCCTAACTAAAAATAGATCAGTTGAGATCAATACAGGTGCATAAGCACCCACAATTAATCAGCTGTTAACGGATAAGGAGCCAAGGCGCGGTGGTGTGCTGGTTAGCGCGTTGCACTTGCCATCGAGCTTTCGATGGAGGGGCGTGGGGGGGGGGAGGGGGCGCGTCGGCGGTTAAGGCATAGTCTCTGCTAAGTGTTGTGTTGTTTCCTTAGAAAAGGAACGTTGTCTTTCTCTACACAGGTGTATTAATGGATACTAGCGAACTGTTAGGGAATTCCAATAAAATGCTGGGGGTAAGCCGGCGAAGTAATAAATCCCATCCTGGGGGGGGGGGGGGGGTAGTAAGGCTCCTTGTCGCTTGCTACAGAAACAGGATTTTAAAGCGGTCTTGTTGAGACATGTCGCTTGTCCTATCCGTTGAACTGAACACAAGACTTACCTTTTTACCACCAGATAAGGTTTTATGCCTTAGTGGGTAGGTAACTATGCTGACAAGGCAAAGGTCATGGATCGAACCAATTCAAGCCTTGGCGTTTTTTAAGGCTTTGTTCGCAGTTGCCTTTGAAACAGTGGCTGAGAAGCAACTTCATTGATATGCCACTACAAATAACTAATTCCAATATAATTTCTAGTTAATTATTTATTAGTTATCTACTACAAAAGAATTAATGGACTAGACAGAATTGAGTTTCAATCTGACATGTTTTATTATTCTAAAATCTAAACGCACATTTACAAAAAAGGATTGTGATAAATAATGCTGGTGTTGATGAGAGACTTATTAATATTTACAAACTTTGCAGCAGCAAAGATTAAACAAGGAAATCACGAAAAACACAACAGGTCAAAAAGTTTTCAACTTTCATCATAAACCAGGCACAAATTATTCTTTGGTTTCGATAACTGGAAGATAAAAGGAAATACAGATACCATTAGTGCAACTTGTATGCCGCTGCTACGTCGCCCAAAGACAAAACTCTCATTTAAGCCTGTTTTACATTCGTTTACATGTTTAGATGTAGGACATTCGCGGGCGCATTGCCTTGAACTTGAAGCAATCCGATTTGATTCTTAACCAATGTCAGATCAAGATTCTAATCCGCTATCAGATCAAGATTGTGGAGGGCGGAGGGAGACTACTTACGGGGAGGCTTCGCCCCAAGGCTGAAACCCTTACCCTTGTAAATTTGTTGTTAATAGGAATGGCACCCCTTTCAAAGAACTAGAAAAAAACTCGCACCTTTCTCATGCCTCAAATGAATAAGCCAAAACAGTGTATGGTGGCGTATGCATACAGTTTATGTCGGCAGTCTTTGATCTAAGCATTATCATAAATTATCGAAAATTTTATAATTAGCTTGGCAAACGAACAGACGAAAAATTGAAAGAGACTGGCACAATTGGTAAAAACAGCAAATATGAGAGGAGAATGTTAAAAATTGAAGGAGATATTCCTTTTTCAAAAAAAGTCAAATTTAAAGACGTTTGTATGGCTGGGTGGCAACTGCCAGCCATACAAACGTCTGTAAATGTTGTAAATTTGAAAGCATCATTTGAAATCGGTTTCCAACCTTTTTCTTTCAAATTTCGCATGTTAACTAAATGTTATATGCTCTTTCTGGTTATAATCTTTTGTTGTTTATCAGATGAATTTCAACGTCAGCAAGGATCCGCCTACAGCATGTACGGTTTACTAACCTCCTGGAATGTTGACTTTGTTTGAGACTAGCACATCCGCCTGAATCGCTGTCATGTTAACGTACATTGTGTCTGGGTGCGACTAATTGAAAGAAAATGATGAGGCAAGTTAGCAAAAACTCAAGTATAAAACTAAGAGATTAAGTCACGTCGAATGCGTAACGCAAAGTTTACCCCCCGTCCAACCTGGTGCCTCCTTTTTTTTTTTTATTTTGCCCCCCAAAAAACACAGTCGCTATCATCTCGTATTAACTTATGCGCCGATCAATTCAAAACTTCAACATCCGCCCCCCGGGCATACCCCGGGCATTTGACTATATTCCGTGCCTGAGGAGTAGGGAATTTGACTCAAAAGGCCTTCCCGGGGGTGGAGAATTTGACCTTTGGCTGGGTAGGGTGGGAAATTTGAACTGAAAGTGCTTAAAAATACCTTTTTAGTCCTACGCCTAACGCACGTGGTTGTTTAACATGGACCAATTTTAAGGCAAAGATCTCGTTTTTGTGAGCAAATGGCTGGCTGCGAAAATGATTTATAGATTTTATGGCTTCAATTGCCAATCAACGAGTAGATTTTAAAGTCAAGGTGGCTGAGTTTGCCGGACATAAAATAGTTGCTGTCCGCAGAGCGTGAACAGCCACTGAATAGGGAAAGAAAAGACACTGTAAAATGATAACAACCTCTCTCAAACAATAAATTCATTCGAAGAAAGCATTTGCAGTCAGTTGCTAAACGCGTTTTATAATACATTTTCACATCGTGGAGTGACGTTTGCACTAAAAACATTTGTTCTTTGGTCTTTGGGAGGGGCATTTGACAGTAAAATTCAGCACTTAAGGTTGGGCATTTGAACACAATTTTGGTCCCGGGGGGGGGGGGGGGAATTTGAACGCGCCAACCTTCAAAAGTTCAAATGCCTGTGGGGGGGGTGCCTGGGGGTGCCTGTTGAACTTTCAAATTGATCGGCGCATTATCCACACCAATGCACACAATCTTACTCCGTTTTTGCCGTCATCCACGCTAAAACGACTGGACACAGTGACACCGCTTTTAAAAGTCTCAGTTTTTATCCAAAATTGATGCCTTTTCCTAAACTATGCGTTTTCAAAGTTTCAACTTTTGAAACTGTCTTACAGTCTCCGTTTTCGATCAAAGCGATCAGTGTTTTCGATTGTTTTAGGAACTCACGCGCCCGCGGCCTTGCCTGTACTCTACTACGAACAGTGGTGACGTCAACAAATCACTACGAGCATTGATTTCATCAAATCACTCGCTGCTCCCGCCCCAGGCTTCCAGCGGAAACCGATACAAGAGAGAACTCCTTGGTACCTACGTACTCAGTCTAAAATGTCAGCCGTCCTTAGTCTAACGTGTCAGCCAAAATTTTAGTCTACTACATACTAGGCTGTGATGGACCATTTCCGAAGATATTGCTTTTTCTTCGTTGATCAAAACAAACAAGACAAGCGCAGGTGATATCATATAATAATAACAACAATAACATAACACACTATCTTTTCCATCAGTAACTGAAAGTGGATTTGTTTGCTTCCTTAGTTTACCTATTCTCTCGAGTCAGAATTTTCAATTATGTTGTTTCATTTGGAGTCACCAGCAAAAAACCGTTTGACAAAGACGGGGCCGACCAACCCACCTCATTTTTTTAAACCTCGTTTTTTTACCAGTGTGACTGCAGCACGGTACTTTCTTGTTCGGTCAAACAACGATTCACCCAAAGAAGTTTTCAAAACGCAGACAATCACTCAGAACCCGGAGGTAATAAAGTCATCCTTTATTGCCTTTTCGTTTTACCTTCGCGAAACGTCGGAAATGGTCGGCAATCTTCGTTACAAAAGCAATAAGAAACTCGCTGAATAATATGTCAACAATTTATTCTCTAGAATTATATGAAGATCATCGCAGTGAACGTGTTTCAACCTAAGCAGTTGAAAAGAAGAAACCTGAAAAAAATTCAGGCTTGAACGGGAATCGAACCCATGGCCCATGACCTCTGCGATACGAGCGCTCTAACCAACTAAGCTATCAGCGGTTAGTTGGCTTGATAGCTCAGTTGGTTAGAGCGCTGCACCGGTATCGCAGAGGCCATGGGTTCGATTCCCGTTCAAGCCTGAATTTTTTTTCAGGTTTTTTCTTTTCAACTGCTTAAGTTGAAACACGTTCACTGCGATGATCTTCATATAATTCTATCTTTATCCGCAGTTCAAATATATGATTATTTCATATATTCATATTCATTTCTCCATCTACGGGATAAATACGAACTCACAATTGACCAGCTCCCAGTTGGCTTGATAGCTTACTTGGTTAGAGCGCTGCACCGGTATTGCAGAGGTCATGGGTTCGATTCCCGTTCAAGCCTGAATTGTTTTCAGGTTTCTCCTTTTCAACTGCTTAAGTTGAAACACGTTCACTGCGATGATCTTCATATAGTTCTATCTTTATCCACAGTTCAAATATATGATTATTTCATATATTCATATTCAATTTATTCTCTGTTCCAATCAACAGAAGGTTTTGCGATTTGTCACATTTGAACTTAACATTGAATGCAATTCAACACCAAAGAGATTCTGCAGCACTCACTTTCACTCAAAATTCTTACTTCAGACACAAAAAGAAATGTCACTCGATATTCAACGTATCTCTCTCAAACTTGTCGCAGTTAGTTTCTGCACTATTATCTGGTCAGGTTAACTGTTATGTTCGTTACCGAGACCTATTTACATGTACAAAAAATTCGTCTATATGCTATTTCTGGTCTCCGCTTAAAGCGGCTGTCAAAGTGCTGTCCCGATATTGTCCAATACTGTCCAGACTGTTCAACAGGGTTCTAATGTTTATTCGGCCTGGTTGCCATCGCAGCAGAAGCTTTCCCTGGAGAAACTCCACCAAAGGCCATGTGAGCGGCATCTTCACACTACCTTCTGAGCAAGTCTTCCTCTATGTCGTCCGAATACTGTCCAATACTGTCCAATAGAGTTCTAGTCTTTATCCTTCTATGCTGTCCAACTGTGCTCTCTCTAGTCCTAATTCTTCATAGTATCCATCTCTGCAGGCGTTTTCCCTGGAGGAACTGTACCAAATACCACGTAAGCAGCGACTTCATACTGCCTCTTGAACAAGTCTTCCTCTACGCTCATTTTCCAGTATTTTTCTAACATTTTCTCGGTCAAATGACGACACTGGGGTTTTGTCTCCACCTTCCCTTGGCCGTTAACTTTCTCTTCCTTTTCCAATTGCAGGGCTATTGCTTTTTTCGCGAAAGTATTTTCGAAACAACGCTCCATGTTTAACTTCGCACTACAACCTTGCAGCTAGGGTTTAGGATTGTTTTCAACCAAGAGGCTAGCTTGCTTTATATCGCCAAAGTAACCAAACCACTGACGTCACTATTAGGCAACGAAAGACTTCATTCAAAACATCAACAAACGAAAGATGTGAAGGTTTGGAAGAATTCTAGCCCCACAAATGATTTAAAAAGTCGCCGCCATTATTAAATAACGTCATTCCTGGGTACATGCAAGCTTTCTTGACTATAAAAGCAACAAGGCGTGGTCGAGTTTAAACGCCATATGAACAATTTTCAAAGGGAAAGCCATTATTAGTAACATCTCATAGCTAAGCACATGTGAGATTTCATTTACTGCTCAAAACAACAGAGAAAAACCCAGTCTAAAAGGGTGTGGTCTAATTTAAAGCTATAAACGCTTTACAAGGTCGCCGCCATTATTTTATGACGTCATTGCTACACACAAAACAACAACAACAACGAACTCGGGTTACCAAGGCTTGCTCGAATTTTAACACCAAGTATATTTTACAAAGTCGCATCCACTACTCTCTTATAACGTCATTGCTAGTTACAAGCAAGGGTTCTTTTTAATGAATACAACGAGGCGTGGTCGAGTTTTAACGCCAAAAAAAAAAAAATTCAAAACTACCGCCATTGTTAGTAACGTCGCCGTCCTCGTTTAGTCACGTCATTATCACACACGTGAAAGAGTTACTTCGAAACACAAAACATAACAACAAGGTGTAGTCAAGTTTTAAACACCAAAAGCGATTTCAAAGGAGCTGCCATTATAAAGCGATTTCAAAGGAGCTGCCATAATTTGTTAACGTTATTGCCAGGTACATACAAGATTTCAGTTAATAAATAAAAACAAGGCCTGGTAGAGTTTGAGCGCCATTGATGCTACCGCCATTGTTAGTAACGCCTCATTGCATTACACGAGCAAGATTCCATTTAAAGCTTAAAAACAACAAACACTTAACTTGTTTTCAAATTATGGAGCCATAAATGCTCTTTCAATGTCGCTGTCTTTATTGAAGAACGCCATTGTTGCACATGTGCAGGATTTCGCTTAACACGCAAAACAACAACAACAACAATAAACCCAGGCTATCACTGGCGCAGTCGAAGTTTAATGCTAAAAGTGTTTTTCAAAGTCGCCACGTAAACAAAACCGAAAAGAAACCCGGTCGCTAAGTTGTAGTGCTGTTTGAATGTTCTTTTGGCTGGCCTGTTTTTCCTTCTGACGAAAGGCTGAAACACTCTTGTTCTGGTGTCCGGTGCCCTTCCATTGACGTGATCGCGCTTAAATGCGTCAAAAAGTGCGTTTTATTGCATCTCACCTTTTATCTATTTATATATGTAAATATTCTTATTTTTATTCTCTTCTTGTACTTTCTCAATGTCCCCAATTAGTTTTTCAAAAGTTAAATACTCAGACTCTTAAATAAAGTCTACTTCTACTAGTCTACTACTAAAAGGTAACATTCAATTCTTGTTGCCCTCCATGGCGTAAGTCGCCGTTATTTTTAGCCGACGTGCAAAAACAACTAGGTCAATAAGGTGCGTTGGAGTTTTAACACCATAAATGCTTCTCAAAGTCGCCATCACCATTTCGTAACGTCAAGATTTCGTTAAATTCACAAAAATAACAACAAACTATGGTTATTAAGGTGTGGTCGATTTTTAACGCCATGAATGATTACCAAAGTTGCCGTTATTGTTAGTAACGTCATTGTTACATATATAAAAGACTTCTTCCAAAAACAAACAAACAATCAGACCAACACTACAAACTTGGTTGCTAAGGCGTGGTCGGGTTTTAACACCATATAAAGGGTTACGCTTCAACAACATGAACGATTTTAAGGGGCCCAAGACTGAGAGAAAAACACGTTACAATCCACCTCAGCACTGTGAGACAGTTAGCTAAACCAAAACTTCTCCTCACTCCAAACTGTTCTGGAATATCAGCAAAAGTTTACAATGTGGTAATTAGTCTACTAACTCTCATAATTACTGCCAATACTGTATTTACAATTCATTAGGTTGGTATAGTGTTTGTCTTTGTCTTTATTAGAAATCAGCAAAGATACTTGCTAATTATACATTAACTTTACAAAATTGTTAAAAAGCTCGAATTTATTAATTATAATACCAATGACTAAATTATAATCTTAAACTACGATGAAACTACTAATTTATGCTCGAAGTATAATCTGTTAAAGAGACGATTTAAAATGTTCTGTATTAGACGTTCTGTCGTCCTATTATTGCACAGTTTTCGAATTTAATTTATTTCTAACATTGCAAGACACATCTGAGAACTTTAATGCTGCAAATAACAATTTATAATCCTCCCATTCATCCGTTGTACCACTCCCCGCACTCTAGTCCGCCATCTCGGCCGTTGGCATCCAGTTGGGAAAAAAGCTGAGTGAAAATCTTTACCCACCCATATTATCGACCATCGTAATGTCGTAATTTTCCTTATTATCACTTACAGCAAAATGCTGGGTTAGGGGAGGGGTAGGTGGGGGTTTCCCAAAAACGTGGAATGATCCCCAAATTTTATTTTATTATTTTTCTTTACTTTGTTATTTTTTCTTTACTTTGTTATTTTTGATACCTTTGCAGTGATGGATAGGCTTTTGAGGACAACAAACAAGTGTACAGCGAGATAGATACATGTAGTACGTTTGCGTAGACTCACCATGAACTCTTCGTAAAATGTATCACCAAGAGCCTCTCTCACACGGTCATTCACCAGAGGAAACGATCGAACGAAAAACTGCAAAAAAAAAGAAATCAAAATAGCTTTCAGGTAACCATCATATGTTACGAGAACGGAAATACTCCGAACAACAAAGATAATTGAGGCAATAAATCTACTGAAAGATACTTTTTCTGTGGCCTTTTTATTATGTTGTACAAGGTTGTACTAATATCTCAGTTTGCGGATGAAATTCGGAAGTGTGACCATTCAAATACCACTGAAAGCTACTGAGCGGTACTTTCCTGTAGTGCTGCTTATTACACACGGAGTCTGTGGATGAAATCCTGAAGTGTGACCATTTAAACGAAAGCAGATTAGCAGTACATTCCTATGGTACTGTTCACAAGTTTGTCATGTTTTTTTTTTCAAAGGGGAAATTTAAGAGACTAGCACAAATTTTCGTTACTTTTTGACAATCATACCTCAAGAGCAATTCCTGACTGCCTTTGGCTATCGGCATGAAGAGTGTTTCCCATGGCAAACAGGAGTCCATGAACAGCTCGTAACTGTGATGAAAACAACGAATTTACTTTCTGATAAGCAAATTTCACTTAACGAGAAAGTCAGTCTCTTTAAAAGTTAAGAGTAATGTTTTTTTTACTTTACCTGGACAAGACTTTCGGCGATTTTGGCTGACTCCTTGGCCAGAATGCTGACAGAAATATATACACAGAGAAAGTTAGAAAGAACAAACACACATTCAACACCAAACCTTTTGGAAGCGGCCTTCTCTTGCAAGGTGCAGCACTTTGCAAAAGTAATGCAACAAATGTTTGACAAAGTTATCTCTTTCCTCACAAGAAATTTTGCCAAAATTTGGTCAACATTTTTAGGAAACTTCGCATCAACGGAGCATCAACACAGTTAGGTTAGTTTTAGCAGATAGAAACGAAATTTCGAGCGGAACTTAACAAAACTCGCCGACACTTCGCAGTTTAAAACAAAAGTTTGCCTGTGTCTCACCCTATCATCTTAGCAGCTGCAGCTTGTTGTACAAAAACAGGGAGTGGGGCCTGGAGCTGAGGTGCATCAGGATCTGAAAAACATAGAGGAAGGATGTGAGGTGTTCTCTTAGGAGAAGACATGTCCAGTTCCCGAGGGGGGGGGGGGGGGTTAATTCCCCGTGTATAGGCTATAAAGGTATGTGCTGCGGAGTAGCATATGGTTTTTGAGCTTCTCAGCCTTAAATAGGGTATCTATTTTGCCCTTTTATGGTATTGTGATCCCTGTCTGATCCTTAGATATGGTTCCTTTTTTTGTATTAGATAAAACTGGCCCACGTAAACGCCCCACTAAACGAAAAACGGTATGATCTATTAAAACTGAACTACCCGTTAAGGCGATTTTTATAAAGAAAATATATAAAAACGACCTGTTCACTCAATTCTTAGTTGTCGTTATTCCCTTTAAATAGGGTGCTATTTTTCGGGTTTGAGCCTTAAAAAGGGTATAAATTTTGGAATTTTTAACCCTTAAATAGGGTCAGGGTTTAAGACCCTTGGCAGCACACTCCTATTCTAAATTGTTGGGAGTACCCACCTCTCGGGGGTCCAGTTAGGAACTTGAGATGCCAAAACTGCCTTTAAGGTCATTCCCCCGAAATAAAATTTAACATACGATTTTTGTCAAACTTTCACAAGTTGTTATCTATCGTGCAATGTTTTGAAATATAAAATAAAAAGAATAGGTCCCCATGTCCGTTTACGTTCATCGTCCCAAGGTACCCCATAATTCCATGCAATTTCGCCTAACAAATACATGTTTAAAAATGTTCCGTGTGTAGCCAGGCATGTTAAAAACTGGTAAAAAAGAATTTAAAAAGTTGACACTGGCTAAAAATAGTTATGGACGTTTCGGCCACTACTGTTGCCTTCCTCAGCAAAGATAAAAATGCAAATGTCTAACGGCGTCCTACTTAGAATATGTAACCGATGTGTGATAAAAAATCACACCTCGAAGGAACTTTCTGAGTGCAACCATAGTCTCTAGAGTATTCTTAATGATTCTAAAAATTCTTAATGTTATTGTATACGTTTGGTAGCGCTATGTGTTCGTTTATAGTGTTCCTATTTCGCACGGAATGCCAAGCTTCAAGAATTAGTCTTTGTCGCCACGCCAATGACCTGTCGACAATTTCAACGCTCTCCAAATCTATTTGATGACCGTTAAGCATATGGTGTTTGGCCAACAAAGAGTTTTTATCCAATGTTGCTATGGCCTTAGTGTGTTCTTTCACACGTGTTTTTAGCGCGCGTGATGTCTGACCAACATAAACACAATCACAATCTTTACATTTGATCTTATATACGATTCCTCTGGAAGCCTCTTTCTCGATCTTGTCTTTTGGCTTTTTGAGTATGCTCGAGATGGTGCGAATAGGTTTATGGGCGACCTTGATGTTGAAACCTCGAAGAACGTTTGCAACTCTTTCGGAAAATCCTTTGGCGTAGGGGAGGATAACAAAGCCACGATGGTCGATACCATTTATTTCTTGTTGTCTACTCAGTTGGCGGCCATTGTGAATGAATGGCTTTGTTATCCTCCCCTACGCCAAAGGATTTTCCGAAAGAGTTGCAAACGTTCTTCGAGGTTTCAACATCAAGGTCGCCCATAAACCTATTCGCACCATCTCGAGCATACTCAAAAAGCCAAAAGACAAGATCGAGAAAGAGGCTTCCAGAGGAATCGTATATAAGATCAAATGTAAAGAATGTCGGTCAGACATCACGCGCGCTAAAAACACGTGTGAAAGAACACGCTAAGGCCATAGCAACATTGGATAAAAACTCTTTGTTGGCCAAACACCATATGCTTAACGGTCATCAAATAGATTTGGAGAGCGTTGAAATTGTCGACAGGTCATTGGCGTGGCGACAAAGACTAATTCTTGAAGCTTGGCATTCCGTGCGAAATAGGAACACTATAAACGAACACATAGCGCTACCAAACGTATACAATAACATTAAGAATTTTTAGAATCATTAAGAATACTCTAGAGACTATGGTTGCACTCAGAAAGTTCCTTCGAGGTGTGATTTTTTATCACACATCGGTTACATATTCTAAGTAGGACGCCGTTAGACATTTGCATTTTTATCTTTGCTGAGGAAGGCACAGTAGTGGCCGAAACGTCCATAACTATTTTTAGCCAGTGTCAACTTTTTTCATTCTTTTTTACCAGTTTTTAAATACATGTTTATTTGATCAGTTTACGCTAACTTTCCGCAGGAACAGGAAGCACATAATTAAAGCAAATCTTGAAACAATGTACTAGATGTAAAATATCGAAAACAAGGAACAATTTAATAGGTGTTTTATGGCAGGTGCTCGAAGCATCAGACGAAATTGACTTAAAACCTTCTTCACGTGCGTGTTCTCGAGGTCGTAATTTCATCTCCATGAGTAACGCGTTTCTACTGATAATTTTTTTTTTCGAACATGTGTTTTTTTTTCTAACTCTTTGAACAAAAAGAGGATGAACGTTAGGTCAAAAATAAGTGGAAAAAAAGATAGGTCACCATGCTTGTTTAAGAGTAAATAACTTTTCTTTTCTCTGGTGAGCTTAGCCTCATAAGAAATCTGTTACTCCCTGGACGTGCGCACGCTGTGAACGCGCGCTAATGATGCAACAAATCGCGCGCAGTAAGGATGCGCAATGCAATACAGGGCAATGACCTTAAATCATTACCTTCTATCCAAAAGACCATACAATTGAAGAGGTAAAGAGGGTTCTTTAATTTGGCTTCAGCAGCATTCTTCCGTCATTACTTTCAGGTAGCCGAAAATGGGTAATGTACATGGCACAATTTCTAAGGGCATCGTTTTTGGAAACTTTCATTTTTAAAATACCCCTGGGGAACAAAAAGCCTGAATATCCGTAGGAATACATCAGGGCACCCAACGGTTCGTTTCGGGGAATGTCTGTTCGGAAGGCCTAAAATAGCCTTAGTGTAAGCTAGAGATTTCTTTGGCGAAACATCACCTCGGACGTTCCTAACAAGAGGACTTATTAGTTCCTATTGTTTTTGGAGGGGCAAAATTAATATGTCGTTTAGAGTGCAAAATAAGGTCGGCTAGCAATTTCGGAGAGCCATCAGCAGCTCGGAAATTCGGCGGATAGGATTCTGTTTCCTAACATTTTCTCAGTGCGGCCTAAATTTTCAGCTAAAAACACCGAACAGATCATTCTGTAGTAGCTTACACAAAGATGCCTTTAAAAAGCTCTGAAACAATCTAAGAAAGCAGAAAATGATATTTCGGGTATTTTGCTAAAATTTTCTCGTTGGGTGCCCCGAATACAAATAAAAGTAGAAGTATCCTTTGGAGTCTAAACATGGGATTATCCCTGTGGTAGAAATATACAGTTGGAGTATCCCTGGGGGATAAAAATAATGGTATCCCTGAGGTATACATATAGGAGTATCAAAGGGTATAAATAATAAAGTACCCCTGGGATATAAAGGTAGGAGTATCTCTGGGGTCAAACCTGACAGTGTGGTCTCTGAGCTGTCCTTAATCTCATCCTTGGTGGGTTTTAGCAGTCCAACAAGGCCTTTCAGCAGAGAGTGCTGTACATCGTATTGCATCAGGTCCTTGATCAGTTCACAAGCCTCATACTGCACTTCAAGGTGAAGAGATCTTAGCAGCATCAGCACTGGTTCCACTATGGTAGGGTTTGCCACTCCAACTATAGGCTGTTTACAAGCAAAGTATCAACAAAATCAATTAGAATTTATGAAAATGTGAACTCTTGCTTTACAGACAATGCACTATAACAGACAAGAGATTAAGGTCCAAGCAAAAGTTCCTGAAATTAGTAAAATTTCCGAAAAAAGTAACTTAATATTTATGTCGTTATGGGGTCACCATGCAATCTCCTCTCTGCAGGAGAAAATTGGCAAGATTAAACCAAGAATGTTTGTTTAGGAGGCTACACTAACCTGTACTATTCTCAAGGTCTGGGCAGCCATCTGTTGAGCCTTTGGAGACACACACTTTAACAGAGCAATCAATGCTTTGTAGACTTGACCTTCATACTTTGGATTTCCCTGGAAAGTAATCATCATAATCGTCATCATCTTTATCATCATCATCATCATCATCACCACCATCACTGTAGTCATCATCATCCTCATCATCATCATCATCATCATCATCATCATCATCAACATCACCACCATCACTGTAGTCATTATCATCATCATCATCAACATCACTACCATCACTGTAGTCATTATCATCATCATCATCAACATCGCCACCATCACTGTAGTCATCATCATCCTCATTATCAACATCAGCACCATCACTGTAGTCATCATCATCATCATTATCAACATCATCACCATCACTGTAGTCATCATCACCACCATCACTGTAGTCATCATCATCATTATCAACATCACCACCATCACTGTGTGACAAATCACAGCTCACAAAAATACGCTTAGTACCCCCTCTACGATACTACACACACATATACAATTATTGATTTTTTTAGGAATCTTATAAGAGCATAAAAAAATTAATTAATACTGGCATGTACCGGTACACAAAATGCCTTGCTCATAAAATCAAATGGGGTATGTAGCGGCCATCATATGTGTAACAAAAATGTTTATAATAAAATAATTTCAAGTAAACAAGAAAAGCACAGTACTCACACTTGAAAGTTGCTGTAACAAATTTCTCGCACAGTCTTGAGTTTCCTCTGAATTTGACTTTGCAAGACATTCCGCAACAGCCCTGATGCCTATTAACAAGCAATTTAGAAAGAGTTAACTTGCTACACTACATGTATGTTAATGTTTAAAAGATCCACAAAATAATACTAAATCAAGGGGACATTATCATCACCTTTACAGAGGAAACATTCACCAATTAATCTGAAAAAAAACTTGTCTGGATATTCAGTCAATCTACATGAACTTGATTGAGAGATGCTTACCAAAGCTTTCGCAAATGAGTTCTTTGTATCGTCTCCCAGAATTTGACACACACATCAAGAGCTTTAATGCTTGAGCTTTATCCTCCTAACAAACACAGAAGTTTTCGATAAACACTGAAAGAGAAACCTAAATTATTTAGTGCTTGATTATCTGGATTTTTCAATTGAATAACCAAGACAACTGCCCACCTAACTCTTGTTTGATGATTATGTATTCAGTTTTGAATTGGTGTGCATGCCCAAGTTAATGTTTCAGCCTGGGCTGAAATTTTGATTGCGATTACAAGGTTTTTCCAGCCAATTTGGTCGGGATGAAAATTCCAGCCCGGTTAGCTCAAATTGGGTTGGAATGTTCAGCCTGGGTTGTTTGGAGGAATTTGTTCAGAGCCCGAGCTAGAGTATCAGCTGCCTAACTGGTTTGAAATTTCACTATGTAATCAGCCCTTAAAAATAGAAAACACTTTGTTATATTTCACTTATTTAATGGAAGGTTGGGAGAGCTTAACACAACAGTCAGACTGCTTGACTACGGCTCACATTCCCACAGCAGTTTCTCCCAAACTTCCTTCGGCGTCGAAGTTATTTATAATATTAAGAATACAATTACAAGGAAGAAAAGAAACATCTACCTCCTTTGCCTGCTTAAGACCAAGAATCTCAAGGACAGTTAGAACACCACCAACTTCTAAAAACTCTGCCAAAAATTTATGCCTGGCATAGAGAAGATGCAAACAGATCATTTATTCAGAATAAAAGAGACAGGGTGCCGAAGGGGAGCCAACATAACCCTAGTAACCCTGACCCTGTCAGTTTTATAATATAATATTAAATAATAATAATAATAATAATAATAATAATAATAATAATAATAATAATAATAATAATATTTAAGGCACACACTTGACAATCATTTGTAACAATAGGATGTGCTCGCTGACTGTCTTCAGAGAGGGTAGCGAGGGAAGGGGGATGGGTGGTCAAGGGGGAGGAAGAAGGGAAAAGGGTTGCAAAGGTTATAAGGGTCTCCCAAAATGTGAAAAAAGCTTTCTATGGGAGTAATTAAGTGGAAAGAATGCAGGAAGTTCTTGTCTCATGTCTCCCCCTGAACCCCACTCCCCATGCAAAAAAACCATGTACTTGACTTCAGACTTTCACAGCTTAAATAAAAACCAAGAAAAAAAACTCACCCACTTGAGGAGCCAACAAAAATAGTGATGGCTTGAAGCTGTAGTTGAACACATGTTCCTAGCATGTATCTGTGTTTTGTCACATCAGTCAAGAAAATTAACTTTAACATTAACATTTCCAATTTATACTCCCAATCAGTATAATTTAATTTACAGAAGACTATAAACACAATGCATGAATTTTACCTGCACGTGACCTACTTCTGTTTGTGAAAATTAAAATGAGCTATAGTTCTTGAAATATACCATCTCCACTCATGGCACAAATTCTGCAACTAGAATAAATCACGAGTGAATAAACAACTATACCACGAAAAAGGTCCTTCTTTCTCTCCATTTCTCACCATAAAATGGCAAAGTTTTGGGTCTTTTGCAAATCTGATCAAATGACAGTATTCATATGCTGACCTCTGTGCACATGATTGTAGGTCAAAACGCCCCCAAGACAAAAAGCCCGCACCAGATAAGACAAAATGCCCCCCAAATTGAAGACATAATGCCCCCAAATTGAAGACATAACGCCCCTAATTGAAGACATAACACCCCTGAAGTCAGTTACACACAGAATGAAGAGTTCAAAGAGAATTATCACGCAACGCTTACTGAACGAGACGTTTTGTCTCTGTCAAGATGCGAATCCTAGCAAATGGACAAATATATTCTTTCGATAATACACATCCATTTTTTATTTAAATAAGCTTCTCACACTTTGCAGTTTGTTTACGGCCAACAGTATTTATGTTTCAACGTTCCACGATCCTCTTTTTATCTCATGCTCACTGGATCACTGAGGTTGGTATGTTTTAACTTCTGTTTTAGGGGGCGTTATGTCCCCGTCTAGGGGGCTTTCTGTCTGATTTAGGGGGCGTCTTTTCCGGGGCGTTTTGTCTTGGGGGCCTTTTGACCGGATACCTGTGTACATATCTTACCACTCTCCTGCTCATTGGACAATTCAACTAACTTGCACAAATGTGCTAAGGTAAACTACAGCCATTAAATAGGGCACTATGGGCATGTTGGTAGTGGGCATTACCCCTAAATCTTCAAGAAAAAATAGAGAGCCCAAATATCAGCAGCCATGGACAGCTGTTTCGGCCTTGTTAGGCTTCATCAGCATGGCATATAGCTAATACTTGGGCTCAGGGATCCCACATGAAGATAACAAGCGAATGAAGTGTGAGGCTTGTGGGATGTGGCTAAAAGTGACAAAGTCAGAATACTGCACAAATGTGCTCAGGTAAACTATAGCACTAAATAGGGCACTATGGGCACTTTGGTAGTGGGCATTACCCCTAAATCTACCAGAAAAAATAGTGAGCCCAAATATTAGCAGCCATGGACAGCTGTTTTGGCCTTGTTAGGCCTCATCAGCATGGCATAGCTAACACTAGCTTGGGCTCAGGGATCCTACATGAAGATAACAAGTGAACGAAATGTGAGGAATAGAAAAATAAGGAATGACAGATAAACTGGCTGATAAAAACTAAAGTTAAAGGACAACATTTGAAAAGGATACGTGAGCCGTAACCAAGCAGTCAGTCTCGTAAGAAACAAACTTGCTGCATGTGCAAATTCAAGCTCCAGTTCTGGTCCGGTTTTTCCTTGGTTTGCAACAATAAAATCCTGAAGAATCTTTGATCGAACACTCTTTGATCCATGGTCCCATTGTTGCAGTAATTTTGTCACAGCTGCCTGGTCTGTTTTCATTCTGAAAATGTTCGTGTCATGCCAAATGGGTTAAATAAATTTGGTCAATTAGCAAAGTTTACCAAAGTATTTCACCTAAATTTATTGACATCTTACAAAGAAAATACCCTAAAGTAAAACCTGGAAAGATCATGCTAAATTTCTCGAGTTTGACCTGAGAAAACTAGTACTTATTATTCAATACACAGGGTACATATAGGTAGACGTAATCGGCATCATGATGGTACAGCTAATACCCAGCTGACTCGCAGAGTCAAAAGAGAAGTCAGATTGACAAATTTCACTCTTAAAATCCCGAAACTGGGAACAACAATTGAAACAAAGAGACAATTAAGCATCTTACCTGCTATTTTAGCGCGAATAAAGTGCAAAAAATAACGCAAATTATAGCTCATTTTGAACGACATCGACCGCCATATTTGTTGACAATAGTAACTGCAAGCCATACCGATGACCAAAAGGACTTGTGGCTCAACATTTTTAGTACACCTTTTGCTGTTCATTAGCGCAAAACGTACATTCATTTGTGCCAAGCGATGCATCAATAACTTGTATTGTACTTTCTTGAACACCGCAAGCAACATCATTGGTGCGAAACGACTTTCAATAGCGATATTTAAATACGCGCGAGCATTCAACAGTATCAATAGACAATCAACTAAACGACGGGACAATCATTTGGGTGGAACGTTATTTCATGTGCGCGCAATGAAAATTCAATAGCACCAATTGACAAACGGTTGCATTTATTGACAATCATTCAACCAAAAATGAAACTTCATTAGTGTTATTAGCATAAACATAGGCAATCTATAGCGCGTTTGGACAATCATAGCCATTCGAGATTATATTCTTTAGTGCGTTTTGACAATCATTTGAGCGGCTCAAAATACAATAACACAAAAGAAAAAATCAATACTACTTGTCATTTCTATTTAAATTTCAGCCTTCGATAAACTCTCTGTTAATACAACGGGGTAGATATGTTTGCATAAAACGGAACCATTGCCCACTTTTAGCTGGAGTGATTGTTCCAATATTTCGATTCAAAGCTTCCAAAAGCAGCTGTGTGCGGTAATGGCCCAGAGCAAGGCCCCGATTTCTTGCTTCATCTCGATTATTCATTTCTTGTTGTATTGCGGGACGACTTATATCTGCTTTTACCGCTGCTTTCAAGGAGCTTATTGCTTGTTCCACGATGTTTAGAAATGGACTGTAAGGCGGCAATTTTTTCAGCTCAGTGTTTGCACCTGGATTGACTGGATTGTGATGGGCTGGGGCTCCATCGTAAATGAAAATGACGTTTTCTTCTGGGTCAAGATTTAAACGCGTCTGTGCCAGGAAGTCGTTAAATTTCTGCGCATTCATTCCTCCAATGATTGAAGAGTGGAAGACAAGGCCATTAGTCGGTGAAATAGCGAGTGCAACCGTCACGTTTCTTCCTCTTTGACCACAGACTTGCCTGTAGGCCCTTTCTCCTCTTCTCGCTCTGCCTTGGCTTCGAGAAGTCCAAATATTATATCCGCATTCATCTATAAAAACAGAATGATTTACTATGGCATGGCCCATAAACCAATTGGCATAAGCATATCGTTTCTCGATGACATCGGGTCTGTTTCTTTCTGCTGGGAGTGGTCTGCTTAGTTTCACACGAAAAAGCATTCCGTCTAAGGTCCTTGCCACAGTACGGTCGTGGATTTGTGGTTTGGCGGGAAGACGTTGCCGTAATTCTTGGTTTATCTGGGCCAGCGTTAGTTGACAATTCTCATTTACAATGTCATTGAGAGTGTCCCTCATCTGGTTATCGACACGTACATTATTTGGTCCTCCCCTTGGTCTCTCTGCAATTCTACCTTCCCGTACATATCTGGCAACTATACTCCTGGCTGTGGAACGATTAACACCGATTGTATCGGCCACCATGAGATAATCTTCATTTGTGTTTTCAAAAGCTTGAATAATCCTTTCGCGTTGCTCTAGGATGATGCGATTTCTACGAGGCATTTTGGCTGTTTCTGGAGCGACAGAGAAATTGAACTGACGAAAACTTGCTTTTATACTGCAAATTCATGCTGAATCTTGAGCAATCTTTTTTGTTTTAGCTATTTTTTGATCCATGAACATAGAAAAATACAAAAGTAGTATTGATTTTTTCTTTTGTGTTATTGTATTTTGAACCGCTCAAATGATTGTCAAAACGCACTAAAGAATATAATCTCGAATGGCTACGATTGTCCAAACGCGCTATAGATTGCCTTGTTTATGCTAATAACACTAATGAAGTTTCATTTTTGGTTGAATGATTGTCAATAAATGCAACCGTTTGTCAATTGGTGCTATTGAATTTTCATTGCGCGCACATGAAATAACGTTCCACCCAAATGATTGTCCCGTCGTTTAGTTGATTGTCTATTGATACTGTTGAATGCTCGCGCGTATTTAAATATCGCTATTGAAAGTCGTTTCGCACCAATGATGTTGCTTGCGGTGTTCAAGAAAGTACAATACAAGTTATTGATGCATCGCTTGGCACAAATGAATGTACGTTTTGCGCTAATGAACAGCAAAAGGTGTAATGCTCACCTCAGTTCCCGTGCATCGTATATACTCCATGGGAGAATGCCATGGATGCATTGGCCATTAGTATAAATCTAATAGCGTTCTATCATAAATGCTGCAATCTGATTGGCTATCCTACTCGCTATCTATTCCGTGATAGATAGTGAGTAGTGAAAAGGTGAGTGGCAGGCGCAGTCTTATACTTCAAAATAACAATGCAATTAAGTAAAACTTTTCACTTTCGTGGTATATTAACCGAGATTTATACTAAAACAATTAGATTATTCGCTCTCGATTTCTATGCGTGATAGTTGATTCGGCCTTCGGCCTCATCAACTATCACGCGATAGAAATCTTGAGCTCATAATCTAATTGTTAATTAGAGTATAGAGGGGTGTATTGATTATATAGCCAATGCATCCATGGCATTCTCCCATGGAGTATATACCCCGTGCTTCCTTGCCCTCTTCTGGACGATAAACAGGTCTCAAAAACCGCTGATTGGTTTAAAGATATTACGTCAAAAGCGTCACGGAATTGTTACTGAGCATGCGTGTTGCTTTTCCACGCTTGAAAAATTCAATATGGCGGACGGGCTGTTGTTGTTTATGCACGGGAACTGCAATATTATTTCACTTTGAACGGATGATCGAAGTTACGTTAGACATTTTTTTAATTGGAAATGCTGTCTGAATCGAACATTGACTTCAGTGGGTTTCAAAGAAGCCATTTTGGCCGCCGTACACTTCAGAAACTGAATATACTTATCGGCAGTCCAATTTTGGACCAAACTGCATCTTCTGACGGCGTTAAGGATTGATCTCGTTATTTCATTAAAATTTTATCTTTCGTCAATACTTTGTCGTGGACAAGGCATGCAGAAGGGGGTGATCTCATGGTTGCAGGTCAGTAATCTATTGATGTACTATTTCATAACTGATCATCGTAAAACGTACTGAATTCACTCCATGGTTTTTATGTTTTCCTTTGCTGATCAAGTTTTTGCAAATTTAATGTACGAGTATGTTGACGTGGAGTGCTGCTCTTGTAAAAACTGACAATTGCTTTAATAGCCGGAAGAGAGTGTTACCTGATGCTCAAGTAATGCTATAAACCGTCTTCAAAAGTGCCCCTTTTTGACATCAGTTAAAAGCCTTTTGTGCTTGGAATTTTGGGGGTTTACCTCGGTGTAAGAACCTGACAAGATTTTCTTTGTTTGTTAGCTTCTGTTTTGCTGTACGGTATTGTTTAAAATGTTTTTGTTTCCTTTGTTTTACGTCATCCGTGAGTTTCACAGGTTCTTACACCGAGGTAAAGCCAATTTTTGATACTTTAAGTCAACACTGTGATGCACAATTTTGTTAACTGACAAATGCTGCCTTATGTCGTGTGTTGAATTCTGAAGAAAGCAAATCAAATAATTATTTTGAATTTTTTTAATTGCAATTACTCAGTCTTTTTAGATCAGCAACACCGAACATGTTTATTTGCTTTATTAATTGGTTAACAAATTTAATCAACACACTTGTTGATCAATACGTGATGACAATTTTTATTAAGCTTTGCTTCTGCTCATTGATTTGTGTATTGTTAGCTTTACCCATATACTTTGTTCCCATGAAGATCCATTCCATATCTTTGTCAGCATTTTACTTGTTTTGCAATAAATTTGTTTGTATACTTGAACCAGTATACAGCTCCCCAATCTTCAAAGTAAAACCCTAGTATGATTGCTAATGGTGGATAAAATATTTATGCTTCAACTGGTTTTTGCATTTGGGAGGTATTCTAGTAATAGGAAACAACTTTATTAGTTTTTGGGCAAAAAACCTTTTGCAAATAGCTGGATCAGAGTGTTGATTGATGTTTACAGGGGAATTCCACTAATATGATCTCTGATCAATAAGCCTGATGTTAAATGATTAATTAAAAAATGGTTGTTGCATTCAGCAAGTATTTCAGACAGAGAATAACTGGATGAGTTAATTTCTGGGCTTAAAAACAGGGCCGTAGCCTTGGTGGAGGGGTCTGGGGTATCCTCCCCCAGAAAATTTTCAAATTTGGAGGCTCCGAAACTCTATTTTCAGCACTTGTCATGAGATATGTCTCCGAAAAATCGACCTCGAATAAGTGTGAAAAGGCAGGTGTTTTCAGTGCTTACAACATTATTTCCGATTTCCCGGCCATGAAAATGGCAAACAAGTGCAAGTCACTACAATTCAAAATAACTGAGTCTAAAGAAAACAAATCCTTTGAATAATGAAAATCCTCAGTCCGCAGACTTGATCTGTCCCCCCCCCCCCCCCGCTAGCTACGGCCCTGAAAAAGAAGTGTCATAAAATTTTTGCAGTTAAAAAAGTGGTTGGTAAGACAGGGTTTCCCCTTTACATTGTACTTTCAAGGCCTGTGTGACCAAACCAGGTAATGTGGGCAAAATAGATTTAATCTATTTGCACAATGTTTTTTAAAATGTTATGTTTAAATTTATTGAGTGCCAGCATCATGATACATTTCTTGCCAAGAAGTTTTTTTAATCAATTGTACATGAGGTAAAATTTATGTTTTACATTTTTTTCTCCAGGTTATCACAGCTTTTGACTTCAGTGATATGTTCTTATCCAGCCTGTTAAGTTCTTGGTAGAAAGCAGAGAGTGGCAGCCATAAAAGTCACTTGTGTTCAGTTCAAATATTTATTCTAATTGATCTTTCATATGTCTGTTTGCCCTCGCTCTTTGGCTGTATAACATTCTTCATTGATACTGAAACAGTCCAGTGGAGTGTACTAATGTTTTGAGGTCTGTGTTGAGATAGACGCCTTTATAATGCTCCTGATGAAAGGTGGCGTGAAAAGCATGTATATAAAGATTTGAGAAATAAAGGCCAGCATCTTTGTAAGCCATCTTGCAAGCCATCCTACATTAATTTTGTAGCCAACCTTTCTTTGGAAGGGAGTTAGAAGCAGTTGTGTGAGAGGGGCATGAATGATGATTATAACCATTTTTATAAGTCTTTGCTCTATCTGCACTTTTCAGACACTACTCGTTTGAAGCATTGAACATTGATTGATGCAGCATGTGCTCCTACTTAGGGAACTTAATTCTGAAGCAACTTACCTCAGTGTTTTGTGTTTCGAAGCCATTTTTTTAAATTCAAATTTAAATTCTGTGTGATATCATTATTTTAGATTATTTGGTTAATTTTCTGCTCAACAATTTCCTTTTGCAATACAGTCAAGTTCTTTCATTAATTACTCTTGAGGATTACAGTATGTTGCCCAGTTTTCGTACGGGCCCAGTTTTCGTACAAAAAGAACTTTATTTGATTATTTTCGTCGGTCATTTAAATCTTCGTCAACCGAAGAATTCCAAAAGTAAAAGGAACATCTCAGCTATAAATTGCCGGTTTTGCCGGGCTTTTTGACGAAGAGGCAGGTCAGTGCGGACAATTTCTTTCGAGGTGAGTAAAAGTTTAGCGGCTAATATTTGCACTTTTCACTGCACAGTAAAGGTATTGTAGATGAACAAATAGCCCGTTTTGCTGGTAATTTTGCAAGGAACTTCATGATTTTTGGACAGATGATAGAAAAAGATGAAAGTGAATGGAAAAACTTTCAGCGCCAGCTTAAATTTAACTGCTCCTGAATTTTAGCGGTGAGAATCTTCGCATACATTTTGACCTACTGTGCCAGTTTTCGTACACTTAGCTGCGCCTTTCTCAAAACCTATCTTTAGATAAGTTAAAGAACTGAATTTTAAACTTTACTGTTCGAAAACTAATAGGTCGCAAGTGCAGCAAAGATTACACAACAATCCTTGCAAAGTACGATACACTACATGTATTTGATGTGGTATAACAGCGACGCTTTACATCCAGGTCACGCAAAGGTCACGAATATTTAATAAACGTAATCCCACGCAAACAATCTAAATCGTCAAATAATTAACTAAGGTAGATGTCTATGCATAGAATGTTGACATACACCGTGAAATATCGTTAGCTTACCGGTTTTACTGATTTTTTCACTCCGTTGCGATTCTAATAAACATTTACAAAAGTTGGTAAGAAAAGCAAGCGTAAGCGGAAACGGAAGTAAAGAGTTTGCTATTCTAAAGGCGTAAGCGGAAACGGAAGGAAAACGTCGAATCTTATACAGGCCTTTTCTTAAGAGTTGTAATACGCAGAATAGTAACCTGTCAACTACCTTTACCAAGGCAGTAAATGACGTACAAGACAGTGGATTGAGCGTAAGAAAAGCCGCCCAAAAGTGAGAGACCAAAAAATCAACACTGCAGGATCGATTAAACATCCACCCCCCGAATAACCATTTGCTTTGTACGCCAAATTTTGGTCGCTAAGCCGATATTTATTCAAAAACCGAAGAGAAAACACGATAAGCACTCAGCAGGGTAGCTGACACATCAGTTTCCGTCGAGCGTTTTCGTGGAGAAATGTTGTTTTGTCGATGTACGAAAACTGGGCCAAGTGTACGAAGACTGGGCAACTTTGGAGTTTCGGGAAAAATGGCATAATTTTGAACGTACGTCGATCAAGCGGCCAATCGTTTTATATATTGAAGGTAAGTAAATGGGCTATCTTTAATAGAAAATTCAGAAATTTTCGTCTCACAGACGAAAAGATATAGCGATTACAAACTAAAGTGTACGAAAACTGGGCAACACACTGTAGCCTAAAGTTGCTGAATTTTGATTCATCTGACAACTGCCAGCCTAGTTCTCTAAAAAAAACAAAGCATTGCACCTGTCTGCTGTTGGAATATAAATGAAGGGTTCGTCTGATACATTCCTAAATGTGTGTTTCCATTAATTTTTAACTAATAGGGGTTCTTCAAGATCCACCTCTATATCACAAGCTAAAGAAGGTGGCTGCAGAAACAATGAGTACACTTGTATTGGCAAGGAAATGCACTTTGCTTTGCTATTATAATTTTACATTTTCGAGTGTGTTTTAAATGAAGTTATGCTGCACTGACAGTTTTGTTGCTAAGGGGGGTGTACTTTGTGTTTGAAAGATACTATTTTGTCCTGTTCCAGATCTATTAAAATCAGGGCATTTTCCATGAGTTTTCCACGTTTTATGCATTAATGAAATACATTTAGGTGTTTTTGGTGTTTGTTCTGTTCGTGTATTCAGTAGCTCAGTTTGACAGATTTTTTTGTTCATGCTCCATCACAATTCCCATGACTGCCATCAGTGATAAAAACAGACGTTCTTGTTTGGTTGGTTCCAGATGAAGTGATTTGAGATGGAGTTGTTCTAACATAGCATTTTCTGAAAAATATTGATTAGAAATCTTATCACTTAAAAATATTCAATGGGAAGCGATTTCAAGCTCTTTCACCAAAAATGCCAATTAACCTCAATATGTGGAGGTCGTTTATTTCCTATGCGAGGTGCTCTCGAAGGGAATACATTAAACGGTTTAGAATTTAAGTTCACTTCGCTATTCTTCAGCCCTTTCACTCCCAGAGTTACAACCTCGAGATAGGTGTGACCATTGAAATAGAAGCTGGTTTATAAATCTGCTGATCCTGTGGTGCTGTTTGTTTTTCAGCACATGTATTGTGGAAAACATTCTTGTTTTTTCCGGCTTCGGAGCAGCCGTTGTTCTTTGGCGCATAACCTTTTTGTGATGAACACACAAAGTGAAACTTGGTGTTAGCTTGAGATGGCTTTTCCCCGTTTTGTTTCAAGTCACGTAAATGTTTTCAAGCCGCTGTCGGGGAAATTTTCGCGGGCCTTGTCGGTGTCGGCCACAGCGCTACGAGAACGATTACAAGACAGTACAATAAACTCAAATTATAAAAACAACCACACTGTTTATTAGCATTTACGAAGAGACATACAATATTACTGCTTTGACAACAGTCTTATATGAAGTAAATTACTGGAAATTACAATTTTGCAAAAGATCTCGTAAGATTCTTAAGGTTAGCTTAATTTCCTGTCGAGAATACGAGTAAAGGGACGAATCAAGGTACTCACACGTTTCTCTTCGGAGTCCAATTTTATACTCGCCAGCTCTCACAGCGTCATAAAGGGTGGCTTCCTTTGCTCGATAATGATAACAAACCTTCGTCCAGCATTTTCGCAAGACCATTTGAACGAAAAAATAGTCATTTTTGATATTTCTTCGTGGAAGAAACGACGAGAACGACAGGTCTCAAAAACCGCTGATTGGTTTAAAGATATTACGTCAAAAGCGTCACGGAATTGTTACTGAGCATGCGTCTTTCTTTTTCACGCTTGAAAAATTCAATATGGCGGACGGGCTGTTGTGTTTATGCACGGGAACTGCAATATTATTTCTCTTTGAACGGATGATCGAAGTTACGTTAGACAGTTTTTTAAACTGGAAATGATGTTTGAATCGAACATAGACTTCAGTGGGTTTCAAAGAAGCCATTTTGGCCGCCGTACACTTCAGAAACTGAATATACTTATCGGCAGTCCAATTTTGGATTAAACTGCATCTTCTGACGGCGTTAAGGATTGATCTCGTTGTTTCATTAAAATTTTATCTACCGTCAATACTTTGTCGTGGACAAGGCATGCAGAAGGGGGTGATCTCATGGTTGCAGGTCAGTAATCTATTGATGTACTATTTCATAACTGATCATCGTAAAACATACTGAATTCACTCGGTGGTTGTTATGTTTTCCTTTGCCGATCAAGTTTTTGCACACTTAATGTACGAGCATGTTGACGTGGAGTGCTGCTCTTTTAAAAACTGACAATTGCTTTAATGGCAAGAAGAGAGTGTTACCTGATGCTCAAATAATGCTATAAACCGTCTTCAAAAGTGCCTTTTTTTGACATCAGTTAAAAGCCTTTTGTGCTTGGAATTTTTGATACTTTAAGTCAACACTGTGATGCATAATTTTGTTAACTGACAAATGCTGCCTTATGTCGTGTGTTGAATTCTGAAGAAAGCAAATCAAATAATTATTTTGAATTTTGTTAATTGCAATTACTCAGTCTTTTTAGATCAGCAACACCGAACATGTTTATTTGCTTTATTAATTGGTTAACAAATTTAATCAACACACTTGTTGATCAATACATGATGAGAATTTTTATTAAGCTTTGCTTCTGCTCATTGATTTGTGTATTGTTAGCTTTCCCATATACTTTGTTCCCATGAAGATCCATTCCATCTCTTTGTCAGCATTTTACTTGTTTTGCAATAAATTTATTTGTATACTTGAACCAGTATACAGCTCCACAATTTTCAAAGTAAAACCCTAGTATGATTGCTAATGGTTGATAAAATATTTATGCTTCAACTGGTTTTTGCATTTAGGACGTATTCTAGTAATAGGAAACAACTGTATTAGTTTTTGGGCAAAAAACCTTTTGCAAATAGCTGGATCAGAGTGTTGATTGATGTTTACAGGGGAATTCCACTAATATGATCTCTGATCAATGAGCCTGATGTTAAATGATTAATTAAAAAATGGTTGTTGCATTCAGCAAGTATTTCAGTCAGAGAATAACTGGATGAGTAATTTCTGGGCTTAAAAACAGGGCCGTAGCCAGGTCTTTTGTAAACGGGGGCACGAGCCTTGGTGGAGGGGTCTGGGGTATCCTCCCCCAGAAAATTTTCAAATTTGGAGGCTCCAAAACGCTATTTTCAGCACTTGTCATGAGATATGTCTCCGAAAAATCGACCTCGAATAAGTGTGAAAAGGCAGGTGTTTTCAGTGCTTACAACATTATTTCCGATTTCCTGGCCATGAAAATGGCAAACAAGTGCAAGTCACTACAATCAAAATAACTGAGTCTAAAGAAAACAAATCCTTTGAACAATGAAAATCCTCAGTCCAGTCCAGTCCAGTCCAGTCCAGTCCAGTCCAGTCCAGTCCTCAACTGGTCCAGGGGGGGGGGGGGGGGGGACAGCTGCCCCCCTTGCCCCCCGGCTAGCTACGGCCCTGAAAAAGAAGTGTCATAAAATATTTGCAGGTAAAAAAGTGGTTGGTAAGACAGGGTTTCACCTTTACATTGTACTTTCAAGACCTGTGTGATCAAACCAGGTCATGTGGGCAAAATAGATTTAATCTGTGTGCAGAATGTTTTTTAATGTTTAAATTTACTGAGTGCCAGCATCATGATACATTTCTTGCCAAGAAGTTTTTTAATCAATTGTACATGAAGTAAAATTTATGTTTTACATTTTTTTCTCCAGGTTATCACAGCTTTTGACTTCAGTGATATGTTCTTATCCAGCCTGTTAAGTTCTTGGTAGAAAGCAGAGAGTGGCAGCCATAAAAGTCACTAGTGTTCAATTCAAATATTTATTCTAATTGATCTTTCATATGTCTGTTTGCCCTACACTCTTTGGCTGTATAACCTTCTTCATTGATACTGAAACAGTCCAGTGGAGTGTACTGATGTTTTGAGGTCTGTCTTGAGATAGACGCCTTTATAATGCTCCTGATGAAAGGTGGCGTGAAAAGCATGTATATAAAGATTTGAGAAATAAAGCCCAACATCTTTGTGCCTTTTTTCCATCTTGCAAGCCATCCTACATTAATTTTGTAGCCAACCTTTCTTTGGAAGGGAGTCAGAAGCAGTTGTGTGAGAGGGGCATGAATGATGATTATAACCATTTTTATAAGTCTTTGCTCTATCTGCACTTTTCAGACACTACTCGTTTGAAGCATTGAACATTGATTGATGCAGCATGTGCTCCTTATTAGTGAACTTAATTCTGAAGCAACTTACCTCAGTGTTTTGTGTTTCTAAACTATTTTTTTAAATTCAAATTTAAATTCTGTGTGATATCATTATTTTAGATTATTTGGTTAATATACTGCTCAACAATTTCCTTTTGCAATAGTGAAGTTCTTTCACTAATTACTCTTGAGGATTAGCCTAAAGTTGCTGAATTTTGATTCATCTGACAACTGTCAGCCTAGTTCTCTAAAAAAACAAAGGATTGCACCTGTCTGCTGTTGGAATATAAATGAAGGGTTCGTCTGATACATTCCTAAATGTGTGTTTCCATTAATTTTTAACTAATAGGAGTTCTTCAAGATCCACCTCTATGTCACAAGCTAAAGAAGGTGGCTGCAGAAACAATGAGTACACTTGTATTGGCAAGGAAATGCACTTTGCTTTGCTATTATAATTTTACATTTTTGAGTATGTTTTAAATGAAGTTATGCTGCAATGACAATTTTGTTGCTAAGGGGGGTGTACTTTGTGTTTGAAAAATACTATGTTGTCCTGTTCCAGATCTATTCAAATCACGGCATTTTCCATGAGTTTTCCACGTTTTATGCATTAATAAAATACATTTAGGTGTTTTTGGTGTTTGTGCTGTTCGTGTATTCAGTAGCTCAGTTTGACAGATTTTTTTGTTCATGCTCCATCACAATTCCCATGACTGCCATCAGTGATAAAAACAGACGTTCTTGTTTGGTTGATTCCAGTTGAAGTGATTTGAGATGGAATTGTTCTAACATAGCATTCTCTGAAAAATATTCATTAGAAATCTTATCACTTAAAAATATTCAATGGGAAGCGATTTCAAGCTCTTTCACCAAAAATGCCAATTAACTTCAATATGTGGAGGGCGTTTATTTCCTATGCGAGGTGCTCTCGAAGGGAATACATTAACGGGTTAGAATTTAAGTTCACTTCGCTATTCTTCAGCCCTTTCACTCCCAGAGTTACAATCTCGAGATAGGTGTGACCATTGAAATAGAAGCTGGTTTATAAATTTGCCGATCCCGTGGTGCTGTTTGTTTTTCAGCACATGTATTGTGGAAAACATTCCTGTTTTTTCCGGCTTTGGAGCAGCCGTTGTTCTTTGGCGCATAACATTTTTGTGATGAACACACAAAGTGAAACTTGGTGTTAACTTGAGATGGGTTTTCCCCGTTTTGTTTCAAGTCACGTAAATGTTTTCAAGCCGCTGTCGGGGAATTTTCGCGGGCCTTGTCGGTGTCGGCCACAGCGCTACGAGAACGATTACAAGACAGTACAATAAACTCAAATTATAAAAACAACCAAACTGTTCATTAGCATTTACGAAGAGACATACAATATCACTGCTTTAATACAACAGTCGTATATGAAGTAAATTACTGGAAATTACAATTTTGCAAAAGATCTCGTAAGATTCTTAAGGTAGGCTTAAATTCCTGTCGAGAAAACGAGTAAAGGGACGAATCAAGGTACTCACACGTTTCTCTTCGGAGTCCTATCTTATACTAGCCAGCTCTTACAGCGTCATAAAGGGTGGCTTCCTTTGCTCGATAATGATAATAAACCTTCGTACAGCATTTTCTCAAGACCATTTGAACGAAAAAAAAGTCATTTTTGATATTTCTTCGTGGAAGAAACGACGAGAACGTAGTCCAAATCTCAAGCTTATCCAGCGACTGCTGACCTTAACCAACACGAAAAACTAAGCCCGCTTCTCCTTCGAGTAGTTGCAAACATTTTCACCAAAAGGAGCAAGATAAATGGAATTATCATGTGGATAATGACTACCGATTTCTCTGAACTTACTCCTAGACAAACAAGAAGAGTTGTTCGTTTCACTGAGCCCATGTTTTTAACGAGAAGTTCTCCGCGAGCAGACTGGCGGGACGCGAAACTACGTGGCAAAACCTTATTTGTCGTCCGCCATTTTGTAACATTGATGGCGGGAAGAGCTCGCGCATGCTCAGCGGTTTTTGAGACCTGTCGACGAGAACGTAGTCCAAATCTCAAGCTTATCCAGCGACTGCTGACCTTAACCAACACGAAAAACTAAGCCCACTTCTCTTTCGAGTAGTTGCAAACATTTTCACCAAAAGGAGCAAGATAAATGGAATTATCACGTGGATAATGACTACCGATTTCTCTGAACTTACTCCTAGACAAACAAGAAGAGTTGTTCGTTTCACTGAGCCCATGTTATTAACGAGAAGTTCTCCGCGAGCGGACTGGCGGGACGCGAAACTACGTGGCAAAACCTTATTTGTTGTCCGCCATTTTGTAACATTGATGGCGGGAACAGCTCGCGCATGCTCAGCGGTTTTTGAGACCTGTTTTTCTTCTGGACTTAAAAAGTGTGAGGTGTTTTTTCCGGCTCATTTCGGAGGTTCTTTCAGAAAATTTTTATGAACATTTAAAATTGCCTCAAAGAGAGATGTTCAGTTATTATAAAACTGTAAAATAAGCGATTTATTGATCGTAGCTTTGTCTAACAATAGTAATGTACACTTGCACAGGCGTACCATCTTCTTTCTAAGTCCGACGTAATCATCCTTTGATCATTCAAGCGAAAACGGTTCCAGGCTCACTGAAACGTAGGCTCGATTACCATCCGCTCCCGCAAAGACCGGACTCGAGAGAGCGGCGTACACTTCCCGCCACCCTCCACCAGTAAGGATGCCCCTGGAATGGGGGTTCTAGGAACGAGATTGCTAAGAAAGATAAATGAATATCAGGAAAACATGCACACTGCTAGCTTTGAAAAGAAGACATCGTACTCCTGACTGCTTAAACCCTATTCAAACCTGAAGGCCCTACACGCAGGCTAAGCTTGTATTTAATATCAACGACTACGCAATGATGATTTGACCAATCAGATTCACGTTTTCGCCAGAAAATAGGCCACTTCTGTGAATGTCTACAGATAGAAAGCCAAAAGAAAAACCAAAGTGTTTGTTTTGAGTCAGCTTACAATAGGCATTATAATGCGCCAGTTAAAGAATATATGTTTGATGCATGTTTTCCTTTCTTCAGATAACACAACTGCACTTATTGGCGCAAATAAAAAGCAAAATGTGAAAATAAATTAAGAAACAACTTCCGTCTAGCTATTGAATCTACGTGTAGTTTATATTAAAAATACTAATTTTCTCAAAAAAATGTCACTTTTTCCGGCGGAAGATCTTTTCAGCAATTCTGAAAATTTTAAATGGATCATTCAACTGAGAATCGAAGTATTTTGCAAATGAGTTTCCACTCAACTAATTGCTCTTTCCACTGTGGGCAGTGTATTCAAACGCTAAGCGCCCGTTTAGGACTGTATTACAAATTGTACTCCCACTGAGAAGACCTTAATATTACTCCCACTGAGAAGACCTTAATATTTGCTCATTTGTTCATCAAAGACAAAATAAACTTTTAAAAAAGAACATTCTTGCGTCAACTCGCATAATGAAACTCTCGCAAAAATTGCACGGCACGATTGTCTTATCAGACAGGCATTCTGCATAAAAACAAAGCAAGTTATCCATTCTTACTTAAATTTAAATTAATCAAGTGGGGCGTTACTGCAAACAAAAATAAAAACAATTAATATAACCCAATACTAGTTTATTTGCTGTGGCCAGTAAGTACGATTGTATGCCAATTTTCTCACACCATCCATCAAAGGTTTATTCAGCAAAACATAAATTATCAAATTCACTATAGTCTGCTTCCATCAAAAATCTTCCCCAGTTGGGAAAACCTTCAATTTTACTCGATTTATGTGGGTTTTGTTATCACAGATAAACGCCAACAAAGACATGATTCAAATGGTTGGTTTACAAATCGGTCAATTGTAATGTCTTCTCCTTCGACCAAGCAACGTTTTCGAACCACTGAAGATTGGGTACATATACAACATGCTTCTTAAACTAATCCAAGGATAACAAAAAACTGACATACTTTAGAAGGTTGACTTGACAGAACGTTACTACTGTGAAATAAAAATACGGGGGAAGATGCTTCTTCAGATTTTGCTTGGGTAGTTTTAGCACATAACAACAGGAAATGTTTCCCCGCTAAATAAGAAGACAAGAAAACAAAATTTGTATTCAAAGCGCGCAAATATTAGTAGCAATTCATTCGTCGGGGAAAAAACCCATTTGCATGTAACAAGGCGGTATTTGTATTGGCGACAATCTTTGACATGTCCTTCTTTATTGAAGCGTAGGGGCTGGTGAGTCAATATAGGTTTTCTTCGCCTTGTCATTGTTTTTTTCACTTAGAAAGGAGGACATAACTTAGATAAACTTTAAAATTTTCAAAAATACAAAAAACCTCAACCTTATTGGTGGCTTAGAACACAACTTATGGCTTTGAAAAGAAACCTATTCTGAAAGAAGAGCAAATCGGAGTTTTTTTTTTTTCACCCTTAGAGAAAAGCACCTGCGCGATGATGACTGGCAGGTGACTATCAAACAGGAGAATACAAGAGATTCATATCCGACACAGCGCTGAAGAGTTTAAGTACCTTGACGCACGCGCTTGTCTCAAGGTTACAATCATTTTTTTGTAATCGCTAGTCTTGACGCACCTCAAAGATTTCAACTGCAACATAAACACCCCAAATCGACTCCTGACATAATCAAGAAAAAATTCTCTAAAAGCCTGCGAGCGGTCAGGGCATTTGCTTTCTCTTGAATCAATCGTTGCATCCTTTCAGCTTCTATGGATACGGTGGGTGACAGAATTATCATCAACGTCGGTGGAAAACGACATGAGACATACGCTAGTACCCTTCAAACTATACCTGATACTAGACTCGCCTGGATAGCGGAGAGTTTTATCACAAATGATAATAAACAGGAGTACTTTTTCGATCGAAATCCTGACATTTTTGGTGTCATATTAAACTACTATCGCACAGGGCAGCTACACGCTCCAAGAGATTTCTGCGGCCCACTTTTCGAGGCGGAGTTGGCGTTCTGGGGCATCGAAGAAAAAGAAATGGAAGCCTGTTGTTGGCCTTACTATACTCAACATCGGGATGCGGAAAAAAATTTACAAGATTTTGTTGGGCCAGAGTTTGAGGACACGGATAATGATGATGACGAATCTGCCCCCGATTTGGAAACTTCGTCGTTTCGCGAGGTCACATCAATCTCACACTGGACAATCTATAGACCAAAAGTTTGGGCAATTCTTGACGATGCGCATTCGTCAACCCAAGCAAAGGTAAAAGCACTAATGTTTTTATTCCTCTTTTGAGTTACTAACTCCTTTTTCTCATGAGGGGAATTCGAAGGCAACGTATGTAAACACATACTCAACACCTCGCGTTTATATCGATTGATCTACACCACTTGTGATCTTACATACGCTAAACGCTTTTTATTATTTTTTGCTTAAAACCGGGCGGCCTACTTTCTCTTTACCCAATAAGCTATAAACACAGTGCACTATTAGGATCATATTCTCAAATTCTCAAACTGGGTCAGTGCGTCGTTATTTTGCCGGCAGTAGCGACATAAAAAATTACCTTGGACCGAGTAAAATTATCGTAGCGCTTGTCAAATATGGAGAATTTCCTTTGCTCGGATGAGTAAATACAGTTCTTTAAATAATAGCAAAGCCTGAGCATTATATTGAGAACCAACATTAAATAACAGCGATATTTAATAGCCTAAAATATGCGATCGAACTCGACTTTTTGGCACAGAGATAAATAATTGCCCGTGCTTTTGGAAACTAAAAAATTTAAAATCCACGTTAAGCCTTCCTAAGAATTGTTTTCCTCCTTTTCAGTCGTTTCACTAAGAGAGAGCGTTACTAAGATTTTTTGTGGGTATATAAACAGTTGCATAAGTAATGGCAGCCGAAACCTTTCAGTGTTAAGCTAGACTGCAGGTGAAAGAACCTTTATTATATTTCCATTGAATAGTTCATGTATTTTAAAAGACAAATTATTGAAAGAGAAATGAAAACAGCTCTGCGTGTCACCATAATTAATGTTCAGCTCATGATTTGCGGACAGATTTTCTAAACAAAAAATGCAAAAATAAATTTTGACTTCACACATTTAACACAGCCTTCGAATTCGTCAGCGGGAATTTGCTTTTTCAGAACAACAATATTTTATGAAAACTAATTGACAGGAAAAATATACGAAAACAGTCAGAACATCACCCGCGTGCATTGTAGCTGTTTTGCTAAATAAATGCGGTTGTGAGTTTTCAACTGAACACACTCCATGAAGACGCGCTTTTGAAACGGTCGGCAAAGTTTTTAAGTCTACAGCAAGCCAGCTGGATCGATTCCCATTAAAAGCATTTCAGCTGTCATTAAAGATGTGTTTATTGTTCATCGTGGTGTAAGATAGGTAAGATGAACGTTTATTCGTTTGTCTCACGATGGAATCGCTTTGAGTTGTTGATCGCGACGTTTCGACTGCAATACTGCTAGTCTTCATCAGGCGACGAGGTTAATTGTTTACGTGTCGCTATTTCAGCTGTGTTTTTATTTCATTTCTGTTTTCTTAAATGTCTAAGCTTTCCGTCTTGCGTAAGGAAAGAAAAAGTTAGAAAGAAAATAAAGTAAAACATTAATGGCAATGAAAGTGTGATAGACAGCTTAAACTGAGCTAAAAGTATTAAAAAAAAGACTTTTTTCGAAATTTACAAGACAATACGATTTAAATAAATACATGTCGCTTACTTTAAACTATTGTTACTTTTCGCACATCGAAATTATAAGATGATGGGCTTTTTGGTACATTATTTTTCTAAGCTTCTTGAGTTGTCTTTTGAAAATAAGAGATGCATGGCTAGTCTTAAATTTAAGCCACCATGCATTTGCCTGAGAGAGTGAAAAGTTCGCTTTCGTCCTAATCTTCTTATTTTTAACGCATAAAAATTATAACATTAGCGCCGTGATTGGCTAATCAATAAGTGATTAACAGCTGGAAAACATCCTGCATTCACTAATGAAGTTAGCTCAATTCGACTCCGTTAGCCTGTGTAGCTGGCGGGAGTGTCAGGGCGAAGTTCGAACGACGAAGCCGCGAAAGGAATAGCCGCGAAGGGAATGAGGAGAAGCAGTTTGATATTTTCTCGCGGCTTACGCCACTCATGGTGGCTCCGCCGCCAAAACTTCACTTCGCATCATGAATACCTCGAGCTACGCGGGGTACAACTTCGTTTAATTAATGATTTCCATTTTGTTATTTTGTTCTTGGCGTAAAACCTTCAACTTTCCTCCCATTTCCAAAATTAAAAAAAAAACGAAGTTGAAATACCATGTTCCAGATATAGGATTAGCTGTGGGAATAGTTGTAGACCAGCACACCCTTAACTCTTTAAGCCGTAATAATGAGCTAACAATACCACTGCATCGTCATGAGAATAAAGGAAATTATCACACAAAATAAACATCTTAGGTTTAAATAAATTCTCCTAACTTTAAAATAAGCAAAATAAGCAATGAATGAAAGCGGGTGATACGAGGAATATGTGCATAAGAAAAGAAATATTGAGCTTGTTATGAGCGTGGGAACAGATAGAGGAAAAATCTGAGTGAGTCCGCGAGGGGAATCGAACCCATGACCTTTCGTACATCGGTCGGACACTCCGACCACTGAGCTAATGGGAGACTAGTAACGAGCAAGGTAAATATGATCTTGTTAATATGACGTAGAATTTAATTTCGTTGTTTTCAGGTATTCGCCTTATTTTCACTGTTCATGATCCTGGCATCAGTGGCGTCTATGTGTGCGTCATCTGTCGTGTCAGATAATGAGTATGTCCGTGGTTTTGAATACGCTTTCTGCGCGTGGTTCACATTGGAACTGTTAGCACGATTCATCTTCTGCCCGGACAAGCTCGCTTTCTTTAAAGAGATAATGACATGGGTAGATGTGATATCTCTGCTTCCTTTTTATGGCAAAATGATCTTTGAAGAAGGAGCTCTGGATTTCCTGATGGCGGTAAGGCTTATTCGCGTGTTTCGGGCACTAAAAGCCTTTGCTTTCACAAGCGGATTACAGATTATAGTGCAATCCCTCAAAGCCAGCTTCAGAGAGCTGATTCTACTATTGATTATCCTCCTGATTCCTGTGGTCGTGTTTTCCAGCATTGTGTACGAGATCGAAAACAACAAACCTGACCAACCTCACTTTAAAAATATCCCACAAGCCTTTTGGTGGGCAATCATTACCATGACAACAGTCGGTTACGGAGACATGGTGCCAAAAACAATTCTGGGAAGGATTATAGGTGGGATATGCGCCATTTTTGGAGTGCTCATCGTGGCGTTACCGGTCTCTGTGATAGGAAACAACTTTTCCACGTATTACACCCATGCGCAAGCTCGGCTTAGTCTCCCGAAGAAAAAGAGGCGTCTGATATGCGCAGCAAATCTGCGCATGAATATTGTGAAGGACCAATCAGCTTCCAGCAACGCGTCCTTGCGTCAAAATGACAGCTTAGCTCTGGACGAAGCACAGGAAGGGTCGGCAAAGAAATTTAGACGATATCACCGGCGATCTCGAAACACGTTGTTTGCATATGGTGACGTGTATATTGGTCCTAACAGCAGGTCTGAAAAGAATAAGATTCAACGAGGCGATACATGTCAAGAGGAGGATGAAAATGAAAATGAAGACAGTCACGAAAACGAAACTGGAAGCGAAACAAAAAGTGAATGTCCGACCACGAAGGAAACGATGAGTAGCGGAGACATAGATAACAAACCGGAGAAAATGGAAAATTTGTCTGCTGTCGACGGAAAAGAACTTCCCGCTATCACAGCTTTACCGAGAAATTTTACTCTCATAAACGCCATGCATGAAAGTGAAGAGATAATTGAAGAAGGCTCAAGGCCATCCCTTGCTCTTTCTGAACGCCGTAATGGTGTTAACAAGAAAAGAAATAAATCGCTCTCTGCTTCGACATCTCATCGAAAAAAATCAAACAGCTCTCTATCGAAATCTTGGATAGAAGTCAAAAAAGAAACTTCTCCGCTTGAGAATAGCCGGCCGCGTAGCTCGCGGACTCGTAGAACGCGCGTGTCACCGGTGGACACGCGTGGAAGTTTTCAAAATTATGTAGACGGACGTTTATCACCATCGCTTGCATATCCTGTGCCCTCATTTAAGTTAGATATGGAAAATTCTCGATTGGATAAGGCTGCGTTTGCAAAGATGACCGAACAAGAGGGCAACAAGACTCCAAATTCGACAATTTTAATGGAGAATATTGCCAACGGACATACTACTTAAATATTTCACTCCCAGGAGTGATGGCGGGGGCGCGGTGAGGTAGTATGCGTGTTAGACTCTGCACCGACTCTGATCGATCCTTTGATCTGAGGATCGAAAGGTCGAAGGTTCGCTGCTTGTCATCTACATCATAAGGGGGTGTCCTATCCACATAGGATAGGATGTCCTGACATCCTATCCACATTATCGCTCTCCACCAAGGTGCATGAATGTATACCAGTGATTGCCAAGGAGGCTTACCCAATGCTGGAGTAACCCTGCGATGGACTAGCATCTCACCCCGGGGGGAAGGGTTAGGGATATTCATGCTCCTATCTGCTTACTACCATTTTCGTTCAACCCTGAAGCGTGACGATTTTTTCGCGTATGTTTACTTTTCAAACGTGACAGTTTCCCAGACATCAGTCTCGTCTGGCCCAATGAAAATGCGCTGTTTTAGGCGGGAAACGAACAACGTTTGTCAAACGACAGTTGCATGTTTTGTTCACGTGGCTGGCAGGTTTTCAAGTTTTCGATTGTACTTTTCCTCATATAATCTCTTGATCGGCTGGCAAGTTTTAGGTTTTCAGATTTTATCGAGAATAACACAGATGGCTCCCGTACAGATAAAAGTAGTTTATGACTATTATTCTGCTAAAAGAACCACGCCGTTCTTCATAACAGAGGAGGAGTTGTTAAATTTGGACTTCCACAGCTTTAAGAGTCGACTTCTGCTGGAGGTTCCGCACATAGCAAAATCAACATCAGCAAAGGCGCTTCGAATGACCATGAGCGACGAGAACCTGGAAAACTTGTAAACCTGCCAGCCACGTGAACAAAACATGCAACTGTCGTTTGACAAACGTTGTTCGTTTCCCGCCCAAAACAGCGCATTTTCATTGGGCCAGACGAGACTGATGTCTGGGAAACTGTCACGTTTGAAAAGTAAACATACGCGAAAAAATCGGCACGCTTCAGGGTTGAACGAAAATGGTAGTATGTTATAGAAACCTGAATAAAGTGTCGGCCATGTGGGCCGCTTGCAGGAAGTCTGTAAAACGCCCACTCAGGGTCGGTACCCTACCCTAGCCCTGCCCCTCCCAAACCCTGACCTTACCCTAACCATAACTATAACAGACCCTTGGTTGACGCCTTACCAACATCCCGCACTTGCGGCTTTTGTGTGGCTGGGCCTACCTTTTGAATGCAAAAAAAAAAAAAAAAGAAATACAGAATCTTGAGGAACAGTACAACAACTGAAAACAAATTGAGTTGTCCTTGGCTTGGTACTGATTGGACCCAGCATGGGAATGGAGTAACACTATCGACACAAGCACAGAGGTCCATGCATCTCTGAGACGCAAGGATAAGCGTAAAGATCAAGCATTTTAATCTTTATTTTTTTTTCGCTTGTTTCAGAGATTTTGCTACTTTTTATGGACTTTGTGCTCGTGTCGCTAGTGAAAGCCATGCCGTAGTGAGACAATGCAGGTACTGATTTTGTGACGTGGTCTGAAGCCACCCAAAAGCAATAGATTTATTCTGTTTAACATGCATGGGCAAACCTCGTAAATACTAGAACGAGGGCAGACCCAGGGTAATACTTGTGCGTTATTGATCATATACAATTGATTCTTAATTGTAATGTGATATTTCCCATATTGCACTAATGTCTTAAATGCTAGTTTTGACACGACAGACACCAATAAATAAAGCAACATAAAATTTAAAACACGTTTAGCATGCGTGCCAACCAAATGAATCTTCACTGTACTAAGATAGAACTTAACTGGAGTTGATAAACTTAGACTTACCTTTTTTGACTAAAGCGGTTTGAAGCCTTAGTCAAATCTGGTTGGAGCTACTTATGAGAGAGTAACGATTAGTAGATGATTGTTTGTTTGATTGTTCGTTTTTCATTCTACGATATTTGCCTTCTAAAGAAGGGCTCAGTTCTATAATAAGTCAAAAACTTAAGTAAATTGTACGCTGGATAGATATTTGATGTCTCTTGCAAGAATGAACTTTGTTTATTCTTAATGTTTCTTAATGGCTGTTCAAAGGGTATGTCATAGCGATTTTACGTTTTTTGTGTCCAAAATGTGCTGAAAAAAATCGTGCACAAGGGGGTTAGTTTCTAAAGAAACTGTGGCGCTGCGTCAGTGGGGACGTAAAACACAAAATTTTGGATTTATCAACTGAGTTGATAAGGTAAATTGGCCACCGTAAAGAGATTGAGAGCTAGAGATGCAGAGAGATTGAGATGCAGCCTAGTACCCAGGCATTCTCCTTCCGCTCACTCGACTCGACTTGGTGCGAAATGTCGTGACGTCACCGAATGAGGTCCCGGTATGCCATTCGGTGACGTCACGACATTTCGCGCCAAGTCGTGTGAGTGAGAAGAGAACGCCTGGGTACTAGGCTGACTCTGATGATGACTTCTGCACAGGCTTTCGAATCGTCACGACACCAACAGGCCTACGAAGGATTACACTCAACCGGACGATCATAGACAATCTAGTTATGACGTGACCCCTGGTTCAAACTATCTTAGCCACATAAAATTGTGATCGCATAAACCGGGTTTTAGTTGAGAAAATGAATCCACGAATTTTAGTACTTCAACCAAGAACTAGCGGTCGTTATAACGACTGAGGTTGCCGTACAAGCGGGAAGGTCTTCAAGCAGGGTTCCGTTGTATTAAAGCTTTGGTCGCCGTGGGGGCCTTTTAGGTGTGGTGGTTAACGTGTTGGACCTTAGATCTGAAGGTCAGTGGTTCGAAGCCTGGTCCCTGCCGTCGCGTTGTTTCCTTCGACAAGAAACTTTCCTCCACATTGTCACTGTCCGTCAAGGTCTATAAATGGGTAGCAGCGGCTTACTGCTGGGGGTACCCCTGCGATGGACTGGCACCCCATCCGGGGCGGGGAAGGGGGAAGGAGGGAGGTTAGCAAAACTCATTTGATCCAAGCTATAGAAACTCACAACTCCGGTCGTGTGGGTATCCTGCGGATTGTGTGCGACTTCCTTACCTTTTCCAGCTTTGCCTCCAGGCAAGGTGCCACTGAATGATAGTTTTGGTCAGACGATTCAAGTATTGGTTTTGTGGAGAAAGCCTCCCGAGCAAGTCTGAAACTAACATCAAATTAAGACACAATTCGAGACACAACTATTGGGCCCCTCACTTGAATACTTATAAATAAGAAGAAAAAGGCTTTTCATTACAACAGTAGGTGTCAACTCAGCACTGATGAGGAATGGGCGCGCACTGATATGAATACATTGGATCCTCCATTGAGCAGTCACACCTGAGACCACGTTCAAGTGCCGCTTAGGAGGTCTGTTTACGGGAAGTGTCGACTTAAAGTAGGTTAAAAATACACTGTTGTGTGTGTCTGGGACCTTGATTTAGTTTCCGTCTCTGGGAGGTGTCGGCTAATAGGGAGGTTAAAAATATGGTATCTGTGTGTGACTTGATCTAAGGCTCAATGTCCGCTTGCGCGGGGGTTCTCCGCTAATAGGAGGTTGAATATGCAGATTTTGCGAATTAATGACTGGGACCATGACCTAGCGGTGTCCACTTACAGTGTTGCTGTGTGACCAGGACCATGACTCAATGGTTCCGCATGGGAGGCGTCCACTTAAACGAGATTAAATATGCAGTGTTTCAAGTGTGACCAGGACAATGACTCAAAAGTACCTCATGGGAGGTGTCCACTTAAACGAGGTTAAAAATGCAGTGTTTCTGTATTTGCCGGAGTGCAGAAACCGTGATAACTGTAAACTCACAGGACGATTGATGAATAGCAAGTAAGTCTCCGTTTATTCACAGATTTCGTCTACACACAATCTCCTTGACTTTCTGTAACCTTAAGTACATCCGTAGACGCAAATAATCCAAATAATCCGAGAAGACAATAGATTGTACGATACATGTAAGTGCGTTGAAATGCGGTAACAAAAACTAGAAAGCAAAATAAAACTACAATCATAAAGCGCCCTTAGCGATGTCAAAATCATTAGCAAACGATAGAAACTGCTAATCACAATAAACTGCCACTTACATCTGTGTCCGTAAATCACTTTTTTCCCGTAAGAATATCCGTGAAACCGTAAACAGGTAAACAAAATTGCAACTGACTACACTCTTTACCGCGAGACTCCGCTCACATGTTCATCCCGGACCTACACGTTAACATCATGGTCCCAGTCCTGCGCGGTGTCACGCAATACTCCATTTCACGCAAACTGCCGTAACAGTATGGAGGTGTCCGCTTGTAGGAGATTAAAAATGTAGTGTTTGTGTGTGACTGGGAGCATGATTTAGTGACCGCTTTCAGGTGGTGTCAGCTCATGGTAGGTTAAAAACGCGCCGTTTGTGTGTGGCTGGCACTATGATTGAGTGTGCTCTTACGGGAGGTGTCCGCTTAAACGAGGTTATTAATACCGTGTTTGTGTGTGGCTGGCACCATGACTGAGTGTGCTCTTACGGGAGGTGTCCGCTTAAACGAGGCTATAAATACCGTGTTTGTGTGTGGCTGGCACCATGACTGAGTGTGCTCTTACGGGAGGTGTCCGCTTAAACGAGGTTATATATACCGTGTCTGTGTGTGGCTGGCACCATGACTGAGTGTGCTGTTACGGAGGTGTCCGCTTAAACGAGGTTATAAATACCGTGTTTGTGTGTGGCTGGCACCATGACTGAGTGTGCTCTTACGGGAGGTGTCCGCTTAAACGAGGTTATAAATACCGTGTCTGTGTGTGGCTGGCACCATGACTGAGTGTGCTCTTACGGGAGGTGTCCGCTTAAACGAGGTTATAAATACCGTGTTTGTGTGTGGCTGGCACCATGACTGAGTGTGCTCTTACGGGAGGTGTCCGCTTAAACGAGGTTATAAATACCGTGTTTGTGTGTGGCTGGCACCGTGACTGAGTGTGCTCTTACGGGAGGTGTCCGCTTAAACGAGGTTATAAATACCGTGTTTGTGTGTGGCTGGCACCATGACTGAGTGTGCTCTTACGGGAGGTGTCCGCTTAAACGAGGCTATAAATACCGTGTTTGTGTGTGGCTGGCACCATGACTGAGTGTGCTCTTACGGGAGGTGTCCGCTTAAACGAGGTTATAAATACCGTGTTTGTGTGTGGCTGGCACCATGACTGAGTGTGCTCTTACGGGAGGTGTCCGCTTAAACGAGGTTATAAATACCGTGTTTGTGTGTGGCTGGCACCATGACTGAGTGTGCTCTTACGGGAGGTGTCCGCTTAAACGAGGCTATAAATACCGTGTTTGTGTGTGGCTGGCACCATGACTGAGTGTGCTCTTACGGGAGGTGTCCGCTTAAACGAGGCTATAAATACCGTGTTTGCGTGTGGCTGGCACCATGACTGAGTGTGCTCTTACGGGAGGTGTCCGCTTAAACGAGGCTATAAATACCGCGTTTGTGTGTGGCTGGCACCATGACTGAGTGTGCTCTTACGGGAGGTGTCCGCTTAAACGGGGTTATAAATACCGTGTTTGTGTGTGGCTGGAACCATGACTGAGTGTGCTCTTACGGGAGGCGTCCGCTTAAACGAGGTTATAAATACCGTGTTTGTGCGTGGCTGGAACCACCGCTTAAATGTCCGCCGTGACAGATGTTTGCTCGTAGCCATGTCTTGTCAATATCGGACCCAGAGTCCGCAGAATCTTCGAGGATGTCTGGATACGCAAAACATTGTGTGACACACGGTAATGCACTTGCGCAGGGCATTACTTATGAGCAATTATATTATCTGCAGGGGATATGGAAGCTTTTACACAATAAAAAACAGGGACGTTAATTGAATGATAAGCTAAATGATGCCCACTTTTATAAATATCAAATTTGAACATTATAAAAATAATGATATTATGGGAACAAATTGCTTCAGCATACTTTAGGTAAATTCAATTATTATTACCTATCTCTCAGGCTATAATTCGGTTTCTTTTTATCAGCTGAAAGCCGGAACTACAATTTACAAAAGAATAAGAAATTAAGAACAATTTTAATAATAATAATAATACTTTATTAAATTCTCCCTACGGGCTTTTCAGAACTTAATTACATCAATCAAGAAATATAAATGTACATAAAACAGCTAAAAAATCTACTTGTCCATAAAAAAAACAGCTAATGAAATAAAAATAACATTGGTACAACTTCTCAAAATGTTCCTTTAAAGGCAAGTTTGAAACTAGCCAAAGAATCAATACATCTAATGCTGTCTAGCCTGCGGGCAAGCTCTCTCGGGGGTGGGGGCGCGAAGGAGGGAAAAATGGCCCCCGAGCGGGAGAGCTTGCATGCAGGCTAATGCTCTCAGGTAGATTGTTCCACAGTGAAACTGCTCTAGACAAAAAACTGCGCTGGACTGTAATTTTCAGGCGGCAGCTTTGATAAAAACAGGATGCAAGATGCTCCTAGAGGCCGCAAGGAAATTTTGTGCCTTATGCCATGATGCGGTTTATTTGAGGAAAGTGTCAGCTTATTGACAAGCTATCACATATTTGATGGTATTATTGAAAAATATTGTCACGCATTTCGAGTATTATGACTTCGAAATAGGTAGTGCCCGGTTGACTTTATGAGAAAGTCATTAGAGAGAGACTACTAAATCGGTTGAAGAAACCTTTTTGGGCATCAGTGATGGGCATAACTGTGGAGAAAATCTGTTGGATTGGCATTTTAGAGAAAACTAGTATCAGACGACTTAATCAAACCCGGTGTGTATTCCTTTTTATTTTTAGGAAAACTATAGAACCGGTTTTAAAAATTGAAAAAAAAAAAGAAGTATTGTCACAGCCCTTCCAAATGTGACATTGTTTAAGAAGACGCAGTGAAAAACCAAATGAATATTTATTGATTATGGGCTGGAAAACTGTTCATTCTAAAGTTGTATTTTCAAAACACCAAAAAAGGGGTACGTTTTTTTCAAAACGCTAGTTATATTTTATGCTAAAAGGTTGTTACAAAAAGGATGATTTCAGTAAATGTTAGCTGGATTTATGAATAAAGTAGACTAAGAAATAGTTGCGCTGAGACGTGCCAAAAAGAAATTTAATTTTTTTCACATTATCCAATTTAATGCAAATTTCGCTCAGAAATGTTTGTATTCTCTATATTCACATACGTCAAAGCCTGCATTTACCCTAATGAAATTACGATGTGACGAAAAGCGCTTTTTGTCTAACAATTAGTTGATAAAAGAGTCCATTATGGGCCATAAATATTTGCTTACTGCTCCCTTTTTTGTTTCTCCTCTAATGTTAAATACTTCTCGCTTAAAAACAAAGGCAAGTCCTAATGTATCTTACGTAAGAGGCGGCCCGTTAACTGAAAAGCGATCTACTACAAAGCGTGTCTTAGAAAGTACTCTCTTCGGATCATCTAACAAGAGGAAATCGTAAACGTTAATTCGTAATACAGAGCTCTGAAGTATTTTTAACATTGTTTGGGTGGCAGTATTTTGGAAGCATTTGGTATAATAATAGTATCAGCTTTGAATAACTTTCATTTACTCTGAGGTTTTTGCTTGAGGATGATCTTTTGGTAAAAGCTTTAGCAAATTAAATTTCCGATCCGTAGTAATTGACGTGTAGTCGTGGACCACTTTACAGAGAATGTCTTTTAAATTAAACCGTTTACTCCCACGGGTAAACCCAAGGCCCCAGCGTTTAATGATAAAATTACAAGGTGGGACCATTCAAATCGGAAAGCTACTTATCAACACTTGCCCGTGCGTGCCGTTTGAGTCTCAATATTTCTTAAAATCTACGGTACAGTTTGGCTCGTTTTTTCTCAGTTACAAACTTGATTAATCCTATTGAGACTGAGCTGAGCTTGCCGGGGAAAACAATCGATTCCAAAAGATTTAATTCCAAAAGTGTCAAAGATGTAAGAATACTGGTGTATGATACATCGAAGGGTTGAAAATGTGGAGATTGATTGTGATGAGTATATGACGTGCAAATGACAAATGACGCCACGGGTTTTCAAAATCCGCCATCTTAGATCTGATCTGATCTGATCTGATCTGATCTGATACGTCTCTTCGGCCGGAAAAATAGTAGAACAAGAAAAGTGAAGAATTGTTTCATCAGGGAATGCAACAATGCAGTCGCCCGAGGAAGCGTGTAAAAATGCAAAGTACCAGAGAACTGGAAAAAAATTACAAAATATATAAATAAGAAAAAACTTCCCACTTCATTTATATCCAAACCAGTTCCCATTCAGTTGATCATCTTATGAAAAAGAGGGAGCACTTGTGTCAACTTGTTAACGACTAAGCTGGAATATTCCCATATAAGCACCAGCTTGATCAAAGATCACATTGAGTCACCACTAACGTCACGTTTAACAGTCAAATGCAAAGCATACAGTACACCAGTTTTTAGAATTGTCATTATTACAAAATGTTTTGCTCTATTTTAAGAATTCGTTAAGCAACCTACATTTCGAAAACAGTTTTGCCCTGACTTGCTCTGCTTATTGTTATCAATATACAGATTTAAACGTTATAACACGTTTCGTCACCCCCTGTTAATAGGTGAAAATGCACAAGGTTTTAAGTCATAGGCTTTGTTAAGGTGACAATGAAGAAAAAATGTTCTTTTTCAGTTCAGTTATTATGAAATAGCAAACGAAATTTCATGGAAATTACCAAAACGAAAGTCCATTTTTGTCGTCTAAATTGGCCTAAACTAAAGAAAATGGTGGCCCTAGCCGAAGACTGGGAACTACTATGACCGTGACTGCAACATCTGAAGCCACTGTACTAGACAATGCAGCTGTCGCCAACATTACGTTCAGTTTCAGCCTGAATAATGTTGTTTGAGATACATTTTTCAAGTAAGGCTTATAACAGCTACGACTTGGGTGCTGACTTTTTCAGTTCAGTGCAGTGTCGAAAATCAACATGACGACTTGTTTAAAAAACTTCGAACTAAAATCATGAAGTTCAGTTTAAACATGTTATCATCTTGACTTTCGACATTGCTTTAAATATTAAAAATTTTCCCGTTCGAATGTTACCGGCACTGGCCTTGTACTTTTTGGTGGTTTTTCTTATCACATGCCGCCCGAGGTATTTCTTACTTTTTAGTTTGTAGATGAAATTCTGAAGAGCGACCATTTAAATGAATGATATGTTGTTGAATATGTCTCGCGATATTTTGCAAGAGTTAGTTTGTATCTTTTTCAAATAGCGTTCTTGGCTTTGAAACATTGATTCACGGACGAGTCGCATTTTTCTTCTTTCAGTAAGACTTGTTTAAGTAACAAAACTATATTTTCAGCTGTTGAAATGCAAGCACATTAATGGCCTCCAGTTTAAGATTCCAAACAATTAACAAAAGACAACTGTAAATAGGCGTTTTTTTTTTCAAATATGAAACCTGAAACGGGCCGTGACCTGTATAATTACAATATCTTTGAATGAGTTTCATAACTCGTTGAAAAAAGGATGTCCCTTGATGTCGTACGTGCCGGATAACCTCGATAACAGGTGAGTTTGAACGTCATTAACTTGTGTTTAAGTAGAATTTGACAAAGTTCCTGACGCCTCGCTCTTCAAATTAGGCAGTATTATTCAAGTAACCATAGAAACAATGAATAGTTTTTTTCAGGTTGACGTCGGGAATCAAGATGATTTTCTTATTCGTAAGCTGAGGATTTTCCTTCTCAATTTGACATTCAATGGATCGATCGCTTTGAGACTCAAGCAACCTTATATCATTTGAATCTAACAGATTTTCTAGTTTTAAACTATGAGATTTAGAAGTAAGCTCGCTAATATGACAGAGTTGAAGTTAAATAAGAGACAAAGAAACAGCCTTATTTGTATTCACGCGCGGTAGCTGTCATCAAACGATGTGATTGAAAGTCGTTGACGTCAAAAGCAGATAGCGGATGAAATGATTTTTGGGACAGATCTTGGGTTTATCCTATACAAGCTAGAACTATTGTTTTGTTGTACAAATAAGTTTTCCCTTTGATAAAATAATCTGGAGAAATCGTTCAGAACTGCGTTCGAAATTAAAAAGCAATAAAACGAACTGGACAACTGGTCACGATTAAAAACATGCTCGCGGGAATTAACGCAAAGATCCAGTTCCGTCGATCAACGCCCATTTTAATGGATTGATTTTTTATAGAATATAACTTTTTATCAGACCAAAGTGAATCACGCTTTTTGCAGTTTCTTTCGTCGCTCGCTCGCGCTGTTGTTTATTTTCCATTGCGACCGTTTCCATGTGCAAATTTACATAACACCATTCGGCCTCTTTTTCGGATGTTAATTTAAATTTCAACCATTCAGAGACGACTGATTCTGCAACTGATGCGAAATTCAAAGAATTCTCCACGCTGATTGGCGCAAAAATGACACAGCCGTGTGACACACCATTCTTGTAGTAATAAAATGACTCGGGGGATATTGTTCGGTGTGCGTTTTTATTAAATTTTTTAATTGGCAATCATCCAATAGGATCATGAATATTAATGTTACTGCAGGTGGAATTGAGGATGAGAGTGCTTTGTAATATCACCCCACAGATTGCTTATCCTAACCTATCCTGAGTAAGGACCAATCTTTCCTCGGCAACGTTCACCAAAACAGAGCAACATCACAAATTGCATCTTCGCGAACGTAAAAAGGGCCTCGAAGTGGCAGACGAATAAAAAGTCGGTCAAAAAAGTGGAAAAATACAACGAACAAACACGGCAAATTTCAATTTACAACGAAAGCTGCGCTCTGTGTTTATATTTGAAATTACCATACGAGGTTTATTCAAGCGCAGCCCTTGGCCGTGTTCAGGGGTTTCTTTCTGCGGTTTCGGAGGTTACATTTGAGCTAATGCTCGGTCAAAATCTTCCATAAACATTTAACCTTATCTGTGTTTTATCAGGGGAGTTAGGAGGAGCGAGGAAATCATGTTAATGGAACGGGAAAGTGAATGAAGCATGTCTGACGAAGCAGAGGAGAATCTCCAAGCTTTGAGAAAACGGGATCGCATTATAATTAATTGCGGCGGAGTCCGCCATGAGACTTACAGAAGCACTCTTCGAAATTTCCCGAGTACAAGGCTAGCATGGTGTACCGAAAACGTTCAGAATATTGCAAACGATTATGATCCGGAGAAAAACGAGGTTTTCTTCGATCGACACCCAGGAGTATTCGCGGCTATAATAAATTATTATCGTACGGGAAAGCTTCACAGCCCTCATGATGTATGCGGGCCGCTTTTCGAAGAGGAACTTGCTTTTTGGGGTATCGATGAGAAACAGATGGAGCCTTGCTGCTGGACGTATTACACGCAGCACAGAGAAGCCCAGGAAAACTTAAAATTTTTTGAAAAGGCAGAGATGTCTGGCGACGAAGATGACCAAGAATCAGAGCTTGGCGATGTGTTGTCAGACAGTCAAATCGAGAATTTAGGAACGGAGCAATCCTGCTGGCAGAAATACAAACCAAAGATATGGAACCTGCTGGAACATCAGCGATCGTCCAGACTTGCCAAGGTAAGTGTACCTAGTGTTATGATAAATAATAGGAAATCTGAAGGAAAGAAAACTGTATTAACAGTAGAGGTCCTCTGATGAGGACCATATAATACCGTTATGAACAAGTGTTTAACGATCGGTGGTTTTTTTTTTCCTTTTCGGGTTAAAAATGGCGTTCGTTCATGCATTAATTTATAATATCACGCCGGTAGAAAGAAAGGGTATCCCCGTTTAGAAACAAAAATGAGCTAAGAGGTTGAAATTTCGCTTTCTTGAGGAAATATACTTTTCAGAAATGGCTTGTTTGATGAAAACGCTTGGAAATTGATAATGAACTTGTAAGGTAGAATAAATCGTTTGACTGCTAGTAAAATCCTGAAGAAAGTCAACTGGGGAAGTAAAAAAATCGATTCACTATTACTTCAATTCTTGCCAAGAATTCAAGGCTTGAATATGCCCAGATAAAACAGCATATATTTTATTTCGTTTGTTAATGCTTTTATTTCTGTAAGATGAATTGCCGTGAAATTGACAAGGTAGCCGCTATCATTTGATAATTGTCCATTTTACGAGCGGTAACATTTTGTTTTTCTGTTTTGTTAAATTTTTCCAAACATCTGTTCGCAATCCTCGTTTCATTAGGAAAAAAAAGTGTTGTTGGGATTTTTATGTATGTGTAGATTTATGTCTTAAAAACGGTAAATAAATTCTTGAGTAAAATGCTTTTGGTAAATACGATATTTTTTTTTGTCTTGGGGACCTTTCGTATGACCAAGTTTTTCTCCCGATAAAGATGCTAAGAAAGAGCTAAACATGATCAAAAATACATGTTTTTATTTGAATCACGTATAGACTATAGACTTAATTTATTCACCGAACTGTACTCAGTTCTATTTTCATTTCTTATCATCTCGTATTGCAAATTAGAATTGTTTCGTTGTTTCCTGTGCAGCAACATCATTCATCAGCAATTCAGCACGACAGAAATTTTCGTTATTTTCTATCAGAAGTAAAAAGATATATAACAATAATTAATTTTTCATCGTCCAAAGATAAATAGTTTAAAAAGGGCGGTCTTGATAACAGCTCACGAATTTAGCAGACACTAGAATTTGGCGGGTACATAAAATAAACAGGGTGTTATCGTCTGTTTGTGATACAACATTTATTTTAAAGTAAATTTCAGTATTTCGGACGTAACTAGGCCTAGATGATTGATAAACCGGTAAATAAATGCGATATTCTTGCTAACAATACCAAGGGGCAAATGCAAATCAAAAATTGGAGACTAGTTTATATCCACACAGTGTGTACTGCAAATAAATCATTTTTTACATTAAACACTTTCAGTTCGGTTCAGGGATAGGGATTTGTCTACCAAAACAATTCAGTTTCGGTTCCGAATTTTTACCAGCTGATTGTAATTTCAGTCAGTAAATACATGTTGTTGAATTAGCTTGTTTCGTTCTTATTCATTCTTATTGGAAAACTATCCTGTACGTAATAGCGTTTTTGGATCATTGAGAAAAAGCGCTCTAAAAATGTGTTGTTATTATTATCATCATTGTACGTTTTTACTGCCGGAGGCAAGGATTATGCAACTGCAAAAAGGGAAGGAGACTAATATTCCCCAGTACAGATGCATGGAATAAACTAGTTTAACAAGGCTAGATTGTTCACGGTTCCATTACAAACTTACCACCAGTTAGTGTAATACATTTACATCTGCGAAACAAATGTAGTACAAACGCAATTGTCTTGACACCACTTTCACAGTAGTCAGTCAAAACATGTTCACAAGCGGCCGATCTTATTAGTGGTACTTACAGCAAACGCGGACGGCTAAGATATTCTTTTTCTTTTTATCATGGATCGGGTCAGTTCAGCCAAATCTTAAAAATAAAATGATACTTTTTTCAAGAGCTTAGACATTAAAAAAGGGTGAGGATATGTTTATTTTGGTCTGCAGTATGCGCTGTCTGGCTTGCGTGCAGGTAATAAATTATTAAACTCATAACTTTTATGTTCAGTTGAGTCAAGAGCCCTAAAGGACCTTAAAGGACCTTAAAGGCGCTTAGTCATGAGGATTTGAAAACTTTCGGCTAAAATTAAAACTAAGTTTTTCTAAGTTACAAATCATTTCCACCATAGCCATCCATAGCCAACCACACTTATCTTTTATTTCAGAAAACATAGCAGTGTTGGCTTTCTTTGACTTCTTTTAGCTTATTGCTGAAATATTCTCTAGCCGAAAGGCATAGTTCACGCATTTTTTAGTAATACTGATAATACCAAAATCTGTTAAGTCTTCTGCATAATTGCTCCCATCATGCAGAGAACAGAGAACCTATATATATTTTTTTTAATTTTCAACCCCCTCCCCCCCAGGTTGTCAGTTCCCTGTTTCTAAACCTCCTGGGTAAGGGTTAGGATAATAATCATTTTTCATGTTTCAAATTTTCCTTGCAAAGTGTAAAACGTTAGTGCTGATTCACTTCTTAAATGGACCAATGAAAAATGAGATAGCGTAGTAGACTAGTAGATTTTTAGAGATTGATACAAGTCATACATTTTTGAAATATTTACCACTCCACGAACTTTAACTTCAACATTAATTTTGAAATTGACTTTGAAATCGACGTTGACATTAACTACAGATGAAGAGCCACTTAACAGTGGATATGCTCTAATAAAATCATTATTACTGTTATTATTATTATTATTATTATTATTATTATCATTATTATTATTATTATTTTGACGTGGACTTGACACAGACTTCGACACCAATTATTACCTTGACAATGAGTTTTTCATGGGCCTTGACAATCGACTTGACAAAGACTTTGACTTTAACAATGCTTTGCTTTCAGTATAAAATTACTATATTTCATTTTTATTTTTTCAGCTGATGTTTTTCGTCTCGCTGTTGTTTATAATCCTATCAGTGTTGGCATACTGTGTGCAAACAATCGACGACGTAGCTGAAAATAGCTCAGCCCGTCTTGCCATGGTGGTATTAGAAGGAGTATGTGGCGTCTGGTTCACAGTCGAGTTCACACTAAGACTCGCTACTTGCCCAAGCAAACAGGACTTTGTAAAGCAAATTATGAATTGGATTGACTTTATCGCTATCTGGCCATTTTACATTCGTATTTTAACCACGGAAGACTATCCGCACGGACCTCCAAGCCTTGCATACGACATCCTGGCCATCTGTAGGTTACTGCGTTTGTTCAGGTTCTTTAAAGTGAATCTGGGTTTCCAGATTCTTAAGCAAACACTGATTGCAAGTTCACGCGAGTTGCTGCTGTTGGTTCTTCTGCTAATTGTACCTGTGATAATCTTCGCAAGTTGTGCGTACCTCGCGGAGAAGGCGAAAAACCGTGAGGATTTTGCTTCCATCCCAGAATCCTTTTGGTGGGCAATCATCACCATCACCACCGTAGGTTACGGTGACACCGCCCCCGTGACGCCTTTGGGAAAATTCTTTGGTTCACTATGTGCGGCGCTGTCAATCCTCATCACAGCTCTTCCAATCTCCATCATTGGCAGCAACTTCTCACTTTACTACTCTCATGCGCAGGCGCAAATGAAGCTCCCTAAGAAGTCCAAGAGGCCCATAATAGGAGCAGCAAATGCTTTGATGCTGCAGTCCGCGAGACCCAGCGAGGACATGAACAGTACCGACATAATAGAGGATAGGCGTGAATCAGGGAAGTCTTATCCTGTTGTTAATGGTTCACTGGGCGGAGATGCTAAAGTGCATCCTTATCGTGGACGGTAAGTCTCAGGCTTCCCTCATTCATTTACATCTATCTATAGAGAGAACCCTGCTAACTCGATCTCTCAAGGGAAATGATAATAATTAGTTAAGCATCCAGGTTTCTTTTATTCATTTGTTTCGGTACACATTTAAGAACTTACAAGACTGTGTGTTAACTTTATTTGGTTGTACAATTTTTGCACGTCACTGCCACTAGTTCATGTTTATCGGCCGACGCTTTTCAAATGTATTCCGTGAGCCCAACTTGAGTTAAGGGAAAATAAAATTAGTTCCAGTTAGTGGAGAAGTCGCATCAACCGAGTTCAAGTTAGCAGATAGTACAATAACTGTAAATTTAGGGACGTTGAAGACTATCATCACCATCATCATCATCATCATCATCATTATTATTATTATAACGTTATGATCAGCTGACTTATTTTTCAAGTACGATTAAAAAAGCAATGCTGATTAAACGGTAGGGAAACTGTTGTACAAAGTCTCAGGCTCCCCTCATTCATTTACATCTATCTATAGAGAGAACCCTGCTAACTCGATCTCTTAAGGGAAATGATAATAATTAGTTAAGCATCCAGGTTTCTTTTATTCATTTGTTTCGGTACACATTTAAGAACTTACAAGACTGTGTGTTAACTTTATTTGGTTGTACAATTTTTGCACGTCACTGCCACTAGTTCAGGTTTATCGGCCGACGCTTTTCAAATGTATTCCGTGAGCCCAACTTGAGTTAAGGGAAAATAAAATTAGTTCCAGTTAGTGGAGAAGTCGCATCAACCGAGTTCAAGTTAGCAGATAGTACAATAACTGTAAATTTAGGGACGTTGAAGACTATCATCACCATCATCATCATCATTATTATTATTATAACGTTATGATCAGCTGACTTATTTTTCAAGTACGATTAAAAAAGCAATGCTGATTAAACGGTAGGGAAACTGTTGTACAAAGTCTCAGGCTTCCCTCATTCATTTACATCTATCTATAGAGAGAACCCTGCTAACTCGATCTCTTAAGGGAAATGATAATAATTAGTTAAGCATCCAGGTTTCTTTTATTCATTTGTTTCGGTGCACATTTAAGAACTTACAAGACTGTGTGTTAACTTTATTTGGTTGTACAATTTTTGCACGTCACTGCCACTAGTTCAGGTTTATCGGCCGACGCTTTTCAAATGTATTCCGTGAGCCCAACTTGAGTTAAGGGAAAATAAAATTAGTTCCAGTTAGTGGAGAAGTCGCATCAACCGAGTTCAAGTTAGCAGATAGTACAATAACTGTAAATTTAGGGACGTTGAAGACTATCATCACCATCATCATCATCCCCATCATCATCATCATTATTATTATTATAACATTATGATCAGCTGACTTATTTTTCAAGTACGATTAAAAAAGCAATGCTGATTAAACGGTAGGGAAACTGTTGTACAAATTTTAACCAATATTTCAGAAGGCACGACCTTTCTTCTTCAGGGTCTTACAAAGAATGAGTCTAGCGGCAAAAACGTTACAATTTAAATTGAGGGGTTACACAATATGATACTAGAATAACATAAGATTAAACAGCTTACATTACAACGTTAAAAAACAAACCTATAAATGTCACGATTTTAAATTTGAAAAATACACGGATCATATTTCCCTAACCCAACCTTTTTTGTTACTTATTTTCACTTAGAGCAAAATGTTGGGTTAGGGGAGGGGTAGGTGGGGAGTTTCCCAGAAACGTATAATGATCCCTATATACGTCGTACCATAATGCGTACAGTGTTAATATCCAAATACGTAACGATTCGAAATTTGTCCCCAGGGCTAGACGAGCACGGTCCTCTTTGTATGCTGGAGGTGTGGCTCATCGACAGTCGTACCCAATCCGCTCTCGGAGCAGCGAAGAATTTATGACGGTCAACAGCCCGCCAGTAGACGACAGAAAGAAGAGCCACACCAGTACCCAGAGTACTACGATAGACACCCCTCCTAAAAGCCCTCCTCACTATGGTAATACTCTTACGGTGGATCCACCTGAGCTATCGGAAGCCATTTCCGGTTTTATAGACCTACCGGAAATAAACAACAGCCAGAACATCATCCACCGAGAGAGTGATGAGTTTGAAGTGGATGATATAGACCACGTGATCAACGCCATTAAACAGGACGAGAGAGAAAATAAGGAGAACTTGTTAAATGGGGGACCGGGTAGACCGGGCACCCCAGGGAGACCGGGAACTCCGGGAAGACCTGGCACCCCGGTTAAGAGAACTGCAAAGAACTCGGTGAGATTTGTTAAGCCGACTTTAACAGTTACTCTTAATTCAGACGAAGGAAGCTTCACTAACGAGACATTTAACGAAGACGAGGAGGAAGCAGAGAATGAAGACAAAGGGAATGAAAATTGCGGGGTTAAAATGCCTGAAGAACGAGTTAGATTCTCTAGGAGAAGAGCCGTGCGAAGTCCAGCTCTTTCACCTGATATGCAGCCGCATAGGACGTGATATATGCTCAGGACTTGGTGAATCAGGGATTTGGCAACATTTCAGCTGTGTCCCTTTATACGGAACTTTTTTTTATTAAGGAACTTAAATCGAACATCTGGCCGTGGTTAAGCTGTAGTCACGTGCAATGGAAGTTGCTAATACTGTTTTTCTGTTCAGTGGTATCTATCATAAGCTTCGACAGTCTCTGGAATTCTTTAATGGTTTTCGGAAGACGGTCGGAAATTTTTATCCAGTCACTGATTCACAAAGTCCTGCACAGAAAAGCGAATTACAAAAAGAGCTCCAAATCTGTGACAAATGGATTTCATCTTATGTCTCAGCAAACATATGCTGTCAGCAGCGGTGTGTTGCCAGGACGACCGTCACGCCGATTTTGGACAACACAACCAAACTAAAATGACCACCTGAGAGAACCTGGTAACAAACAAGGTATGAGACGTATGGATATCGTCAAAGCATTTGTAATCAGGAACAACACACGTTTATGTGAGGTCAACATTTATTACTTAGATCTCTTTAGATTATGAGATTTGAAACTTTAATCAAGGAGCAGAGGAAACTGAGTGGCTATAACCTTTTAACATTTCAGGTCTGTGTCCTTTCTTTCCAGGTTTACACTGTCAACAATTTTGATTTTAATCCCTTGTACTTCAACACGATCATACATTTCACGCTTTCAAAGGTGTGAGACATTTGTAAACTGCAGACGCAGTGTTACCCAGCCTAGCACAGTGATATGACTCTTAAACTTATAGTTTTATTGTGCTCAATCTTTCCAATGGTATCGATAACTTTTCTGCCTAAGTCAAAGTGTGACTGAAATTAATTATTTTGCCCTGGTTCGTCTTAGTATAATCCCCAGGTTTGGGTACCCTGTGATCTGCAATGCTAATCTCGCACACAAGTTTCGAGAGTCTTATGTATGGGAAGGAAATAACCATAATTTCGTTACTTATACAATCCTTAGAGTGGCCATGTCGGATTTGTTAGACAAATCCAGGTTACTCATTCGAAATTGCCATTTACGAAACGGTAAAATTGACGGATACGATTAGGATGTAATTTGTTATTCATTGTATAAATGTACATAAATATTTCAGGAAAATTCCTATTTTCTAACTCTGCGCTATGAATCGGACATTTTCAGGTAGACTTGCGTCAATTCAGTAGAAAATGTATAAAGTAGAACGCAAATGAAAGAAGCTTTTTAGTTTGATTTTTCAATTTAATTTAATGTATCAGTCATTCAGAAGTAAATTCCTTTAAATAATGCGTTTCTGTTTGAGATATCGTACAGGGAAACCGCTGAAATAGCTTGTCAATCGAGTTTTCAGGCTAAATTTCTGATAGTTTTGATCGTTCGTGAAAACGTGGAAAAACTGGACGAATTTCAAATACATAATCAGTATTTTCCTAGTTTTGTAAGCTACTAATGGAATTCTAAAACGACGAAATAATAACCTACGAAATACAACTGGTTGCTTGTGAACAAGCTTCTTAATGAAAGATTGCGCCGGCCCTAATCGTCACTAAAGAGATTGTCCACAGGCTGCCCAACTAAGCACTGAACCAACAGCATTGAACATTAACTTCATTAGTGGTATTGGCGGGTTTGACACACAAAGTGACGTTGTTCAAGTTATAAAATATATTTAAAAAATGATTTTAGAAACTAGTTCGCCTTCTTTTAGTCGGAAAGAAATGTTTGCGTTTTGTAAACTTTGTAACATTTGGCTGTTCCATTATCTCAAATAGGTGAAAAAATATTTTCATATTGTAATATATTAACCATTTTGAGCATAATTCGAGATAAAGGTTTTGTGTACGTGAAGGCATCACGTGACACAAAAATCACTCAAGTTTTATCGTAAATAATATCTTGCGTGGCATACCATACCTTTAAAATGATGGTAAATTTATGCTACTTTACACACTTCCTTCCTTTTGTAACAGTTGACGGACCTCATTATCTCTTTTCAACTTTTTAGAGAAACATTGCGATAAAGGGAATGCTTTTAGGTCTGATTAGATAACAAACTCTTACCCTCTAGGGGGCCAGTGTGCGAATTCTCTGCTTATGAAAGTGTTGTTTAAATAAGGAGTACTGCAGAAATAATTGCTCAATAGCCTACCACTGGGAATGATTGCAATTTTGGAACGCATTAACAGTCTTAAACCTTAGATTTATGTACATTGTAGCGCCTCAAGGAGGGAAAGACTTTTTATTAACTGATTCTGCAGTTTTCAAGCAACGTACGTGTTCTGCTTTTGTGAACTCATGTTTCTTGTCAATCAAACGCGATAGACTATAAAAGAGTTAACTGAACTTAGCATACACCACCCAAGTGAATTGATCTCTTTACACCTGTTCTAATTGGCTGCTAAAACTTTGAATATCTTTCGCTATTCACCTCCTAACAAAACAAAATGGCTTGCTGTTATCGCTTGTGCAAGGTTTTGCCTTTTTGGCAGAAAATAAAGTAACTACTTGGAAATATTGGCAATGTTGAAATATAACAAATATTAAAATATTGTGGCAGAAAATAAAGTAACTTGTGTGGTATATACTACAACAATTATCTACCTCAGTGTCGGTGAACAGTGGAGGATATTTACCTCGCCGCCGCCATTATTCCTCTCCACTTAGGTGAATAGTTGTTGACCTATATAAATAATTGATTTTAACTGATGATGACATTACACTTGCAAAGAGTTTAACTTGGCACCTGAAGATAAGTAGCTCTCGTAGGCAAGGTTTCTTTGTTGTCCACTCAGTTTTCCCAACGTTGCAGTTTTAAGATGTGTAGTTGTGTAATTAATGAATTGTATTGATCAAAATTCCTTAAAGGAAATTACTTGTTATACGTTTAACATCTCTTCCAGGCTCCTATGTTGGAATGGATGGCCCTTCGAGCCGGTTTAGTTTGAGGTGCATGCGCAGCCCCTCTTGCGTTTCGTTAAACATTGCACACCTGAGAGAACTTTAAACATTAGAAACAAAAAGCTCAAATTTCCTGCTCAAACGTCGGTAAAAGACTAAACCTATTGTATAAAAGTACTGTTCAACATGGGGTGGATCAATGAATTTTTGATAGTAAAAGTCCAAAAGGCAACTAAATTCTCCTTGCTTCTCCTATATACTTCAACAGCTAAAGAGTGATAGCTCAGTTTTTGCAAATTTACAACAGTCCATAGACTGTTTTCTTTCGTTTTGTTCTATTTTAGTTTGAATGCATTCGATGCAACCGGTACCTGCATAAGGCAGGTACCAGTTTGAAGGGATGGGGGAGGGGTGCAGACCTCCTAGCCCCCCTCCCCTAGATTAGAAGTGTGTGAACAGCTTTCATTTGATTGGTTCCCTGCCGGGCGTTTGATCTACAGACTTAAATGTTCGATTACTCAAGGTCTGCGGGATTAAAGGGTTCAATGTGAAAAAATAGAACATTCCGACTAAATCTAACGTTTTTAAAAAGAAGTTAAATTCGGAGTTGAAAATTAGAGTATTTGATTATTACAAATAGATGGCAGCATGCTATTGTTTTTAAATAGCAGCTATTGTTTGTCGGTAATGATGTGTTTATCGTATCGATGATCTTGCACGAAGGGAAAAGTCTAGAGTCTTGACCCTGAAAAATAATTGAATAAAGTAGAACTGATTGTAACAAGACTATGAGAAGTATAATTGATATTAACAACCCTTAAAGCTGGTTTGACATCAGCGCAAGCGTAAAGAACAAGATATTCACATGTATGACACTGACAAACATAAGTTGATATACGCATGTTAAGTACTTTGAGACGCTGATCACCATTTCATGGCGAGTGTTCAACCTGAAGAACACTGTTTGCTTGTTATTGTGCTTGCGTTTATGTTTGCATTACACCGGTTTACAAGGGTGCTAAAAACTCAAGCATGAGTAAAAGGACAAGAAAAAACATGAGGTTTCCTGCCTCGTGTTTGCGTTTGTGTAGAAATTCTTTCCTCTTCATTTTTAGGCCAATTTTCAGTGTTGCTTTTTTATTGTTATTTATTATTATTTATACACGGAAAATCATCAGTACAAATATGCTAAAAAACTATTATAAAAATCCTAATATTATACGCTACAAAAATCAACACTCCTCTCTTCCTTTCCCTTTTTCAACTTGAGACGATAAAATTTTGTCACATGACACAGGCTTAGCTCCGTGGTTATTCTTGATTGGTGCATTTCGATCCTCACTGAGGTTGTTATTAATAAGTGGATTTTAATCCACATGTTCTAACTAGAGGCCGTTCCCTCAACAGTCCGCTTTGGCAATTACCTGCTGTTGTTTTGTTTAATTCTAGGCATCCGTGCTTCAGGAATTCAATTCCGTTTTCCCTGTTGATATTTTTTGGGTGAAGTCTCCTGTGAATGATCTATTTAACCTCTTAAAAGAGGGTCACCGTCAAAAATCATAACCTTATTCCAAAGCGGATAGTGTCTGGTCTCATTAGCATGTTCTGGAACGGGTCGGGTCTGAGTACGTACAAGCCTTAGTTCTCTGTTATGCTCGTTAGTCCGTTCACGTATAAATAGATTTTCCTCTTCCTCTGATACACTTTGCAACTGATTCACAGTTCTACAGTAGTGCGTATGCCCTGTTATTGTAGGCAAAAACCCCGAACCCACAATAGATTTTATTTTAGACGCAGGTTCTTTTCTGCCTGATGATCTCTTGGTTTTTATGGTCTTTTGCACAAACAACGAAGGACATCCGTTCGGTAGAAACAAGGGATTTTCCGCCAAATGGAACTTACAGTACAATTTTTCCACATTACAATTTCTCCACTAACAAAGTGCGTTTCACTGTGATATTCCCATAATTCTCTTAAAAACGAGAACAATTGTCATTAAAAAAAGACTGTTCCTTTGATTTCCCACCCGAACAACCGGTTTTTCCGTACAAATGGAAGCGCTCTCGATTTAGATCCAGTGTCCAGTTCACGCGCAGCGAACGTAAAGTTCTGACTAGACTGCAATGTTCGCAGACGCCGATATCTCCAAAGCATTTAATGGTATGCTACTCGCACAAGCTGAGGAAAGTTGATTGATTCTCGTATTTACCTCCCGCTGACCATGACCAATAAAATATACACAAAGGGGCTCATTTCTGAGCGGGAAATAACGTGCAATTATTTTACTGCCAAATTCATTTTTATTGTCTCATACGAACTCTGAGGCGATTTAGGTATGTAATATTGTTCTTTTAAGTAAAAGAGCCGTTTTAGACAAAATAAAAGGCATAAAAACATAAAGCCACCAACGAGATATGCATTTAAATTAATTAACAACAGTTATCAAAAGACCTTATCTTTCAAGCACGTTACAGGAAAAATCACGACATACAATGCTGTGGAAAAACGTGGATAAAATAGCTGAATCTTTGAACGCATGATGGCTTTATTATAAATGTAGGCAAAATGTTTAAATTAATTTAAACCTTGATAATCACCAAAATAAGTTATTACAAATGCGGCACACACGAGTAATTTGCGGGAATTATGAACTAACGCCTCGGGTATTACAGCAGTTTTAGGACAGGTGATTCTTAGTGTTTCTGCTGTGATACTAAAGTGCAAATCATTTTTAAGTGAAAATCCTTTTTTACACTATCTTTGTTTCAAATTCTTCATTATTGTAGTGATTTTATTTGTCACGTTTTAGTGCCTTTCTGTAGCATCTGTTCTCTAAATATGCGAGAATTTGCAAAGATAATTTTAATCAAAACAAAAATTTGTTGCATATGTACTTGTACGGGTTCTATTTAATGGGTTTCACAAATGTCTGAGCTTTCTGTTTTGTCGTGTCTAGGACGTGCTTTTAAAACCATGACCTCTCTGACTCCCAGTTGCACATCAAACAATAATTCTATCTACGGTATTTACGTCTAGTCACGAAGACGCAGCTCTTGGAGTAATACAATCAAATACTTGAAATATATGGGTCGTCCTTAATAGGAGGCCAGAATAAAAAATTATTTGAAACAAAATTTAGACCATTCCCACTTTTAAAATATTTCTGTTTTTGGTTTTTGGTTTCTTGACGGCCTCGATGATAAAATGAAATTCTTTCGGCATTAACCTCGGAATTTCTATGGAAATGTGTTCCTTTCTCGTTTTTTTTTTTCATATGAATGCTAAGGCGTTTGAAATAGATTTTCAATTATATTTTTAAAAGATCCGCACCATGACAACAAACTCATTTTTATTGTTGTGAATCTTAATTGTTTTGGACTATTTTTATTTCTTAATTTCGACTTCTTTTATCAGCAATGGCGCCAAAAACCGCAGTGTCAAACTCATATTGGGTCCTCCATGATCTTAAACACACTAAGATTAATTTTCGTCCGCATCTAATCTTGGGCCGTTGCTAATACAAACACGAAAATTTAAACCTATGACACACATATCATGCCAAACTGGCGCGTTAGTCGATAGCTTTAGCTCAAAGTTTTTTCTTTGGCCCTTCAAATCTCGCCGTACAATATTTTAGTTTAATTCAGACAATTATGATTATCAGTATTCCTTCGATTATGCGTTTAGTTTAATTCTAATGTCTGTCAGGGAACTGTTTTGACACAGATACGACAGGAATAATCAAGACTATAATATTGAAGATGTTGAACTTCTTAATCGATTGACCGAAGCTGTGATATGATTGGCTAATGGCGTGTTTCATTGTATTTAAATATTGATTTTCAACGTAAAACAAATCTTGCGGTCTTTATAAATTAACCAGAGTGCTTCTAAGTCTTGTGCCTCGATAGACTAATATCTCCTGCATACTGAGATGTGATATTAAGGTGTGATTTGATGGATCTAAGATTTCAAGCCAAGGAACTGATAAGCGTGTAAGCTCGCTCAAGTACAACTCTGCAAAGAACAGCCAAGTTGTTGTGGAAAAAATGCAAATGCGCTAACATTACAGATAGCGCTAACTTGAAACAGGTGGCTCGACGCTTAGAACTGACTGTACCGATAAATGTAACCTATGTGTTTTGAATTCAGATTCAAAACCGGCACTTTCCGCTTCCAATAATTTGATTTAGCTTAAAGTCGTGGAAAATGCGTTTGTACATCTAAGCTGCTTGTGTGGCGTGGAGATACACAGTCATGTTACTGGAAGCTGGAGAAATAGCGCGAGCGAAATCCGAATCAAACTTCGAAGATTCGTTGCCTCCGCGCGGCGTAGCTAAGGATCGCGTTGTAATTAATGTGGGAGGATATCGCCATGAAACTTATTTAAGCACTCTTAAAGTTGTTCCGGACTCCAGGCTGGCCTGGATAGCAGAAAATGCTTCTAAACAAGCCGATTACGATCCGGATAACAACGAATATTTTTTTGACCGTCACCCGGGGGTGTTCGTCAATATTATTAACTACTACAGAACTGGCAAGCTTCATTGCCCGAGTGATGTCTGTGGCCCACTGTTTGAGGAAGAGCTTGCATTTTGGGGAATTGACGAGCTTCAAATGGAGCCTTGTTGCTGGAGCAATTACACACAACACAGAGACGCCCAAGCGACGCTTAAAGCGTTCGAAGGTCTGCAGAAAAGCATGGAAGAATCTGAGAACGAGAGCAGCGCGTTTCGAGTGCGGCCTAAAGTTTCCAGCCGAACCAAACTGAAAAAGGAGATTTGGGCGATGTTGGAAAAGCCATATTCGTCAAAATACGCGCAGGTAAGTGCAATTAAATACTTCGCTGTCAGATGCAAATGGAAAATAAATATCTCGATAAGGTTTTTTAAAAGCAAGTTTACACAGTGAGGAGTTTTGTAAAAGATATCGCGATTTATTTTTCTAGTTCTTTCTTGCTCTTCTTGTTTTTAGTTTTGTCAAAGGAAGCATTTAATATACATGTAATAGATCGAATAGAAAGCTTTTCAAATGAAAAACGGAAGCGATATCAGTAGTAAGTCTAGTTGTTTCTACTCCAGGATCGTTTGAGTGCGAATTTAGATTGCGGGTAAATTATGAGCTGTATAGAAGCTGGCGCGCGCGTCGGAGGGGATTTTCTTTTAGCGTCAAATTCACTGCCAATTGTTGTATCTCTTATGTATGCAAATTAATAAAGGCTAGTTGGCGTTTTGACTAGTTGAGTGCGTAGATTTTGAAACTTCAACTTTGCGTTGGTCGGCTAACAACACACCCAAAACCAAAACAATAACCTATTTTGTTATCGCTGTAACACCCTCTTAAAGTAGTGACATCGAATGCGCGTAGATTGTGTCGTATAAACGTATATTTGGTTTCTTTTACTTGAACAAGAAAGCGTTATCGCCGGCGTGCATCGCAGCGAAAAGTTTTATACTCATTAGCATGGTTGTCTATGTATTTTCATTTTACAAGCGCCAGCATTTACGACAGTTTTCTGTCATAAAACATACACTTGTAAACATTAAAACCGCCCTGCTGTTCAAATGGCCAACACGAAATAAGTCGTTTAGCAACGAAGTATTTTCGTGTTAACAAGTTCATATATTCTCCGTTATTAGATCTCCTGTAAGATTGTTTTAAACTCATTGTCTTTCTTTCTTGTCATTCAGCATATTGATTAAGAATTTCGCTTTTCTCTGAATAATTACGGAAGGTGGATAAAAATATTAAAAAGTGTCAAACCCCGGCTGTAGAAACTGACGCACTTCCCCAATACCCGACACTAAGGTAAAACGATTCCTCTTCGAAGTTTTTAGTACTGACTGTTAAGCAAAGTTTGATTCTCCTCACTAAAATAATCTTGATTTTAACAGCTGAAGGTTTTGAATATTAAAAAGAATTAGTATTTTTTGTGTTGAAAAGCAACATGAGGAGAATGCTCTCGATTACTCATCCTTATTATTTTGGCTTTATTTATTATGTTAGAAACTTTTTGTAGCTTACAACGCGCTTCGGCAAATCGAAGAAATATATTTCTACATTGTAGCTCTATATACTAAAACATAAAATATTTGAATATTTATCGCCTTTGTCGCCGGTAAAAAACTACTTGACTTAAGTTGGGCGTAACTTAAGTTCCAAGAGTATTTCCAAGGAAGATATCGAAAGAACTTTTTTACCGCACGTTTATAGACATTATTTTCTCCAAACAAGGATTTTTAAGGCAAAAATATGAAAATATTAAAAAATAAAAAATATACACAAACGCAAAGAAAAATCATCATGAGGTTATGCTAAAAATATTTATATCATATACTTAAATTTTTCAATTTGTTTAAATTCATAAACAAACGTAACGTGACCTAAACTATAATATTATTTCATCATGTTTATGCATTCAAATGATTTGCTACTGACACTTAAATTTTCTAGCCCACACAATTTAACCTTCGCAACAATCCATGGTAATTTTCTTAAATGTTGTGTTCATTTTCCATCACTCCCAAGCGAAGACATTAAATTACCACGTAATATACTTATCAATTGTTTTGAAGCCTTTCGTGAATTATATAACACGAATTTGTTATCCAAATCATTGAAGACAATTGTAACTCTAGAGAGAGCAAAATATATCGCTGTTAAATGTATTTTGACTTTGTATTCTAACGAAATACGCCTTATTCTGTGCCCATATGACACGTGAGGCAAGATATTCCGCCGATGTTTAGCGTTTTCTCAGTAGTGTTCTTAGCACAACACCCGGACTTCAGGCTTACCGCTATTAAAAATAAACAAACCATTAGGTTAATAGATCTCCTTATTAGTCACGTTCCTGCCTCGCACCAGGTTCAATCCTATTTGAATTCACCTGTGTGTGTTTAGTGTCGTGCATATATTTCATATATTTGTTTTGGACCGGGCAGCGGGTAAATACCCAATTTGTTTTTTCTTTTAATGGCGACAGTCATCAGTTGAATATAACGTACAAAAATATTTAAGTGCTTTTATTTTTATGTGTGTCATCTTAAAACAACAAGAACTAATTTCCAGTCTAACAGATGTGTTTTGCCCCATTCTTGTGGCGTACAAGCTTAGTCTACAATCATGGCCACCCACACAAGTCTTTCTCTTATTTTTGCCATTTACCTCGCAAGTCAAACAGCCCAGTACAGCTTAAGATTAATAGAATTCCTGATTATGAGAGCCATATTTCGTCTTTATAGGCAAACATACAACTAGTTTACCTTTTCGCAGTAATATCCGCCATTAAGGGAATGGGGTAAACATGGAACGAAATACAATATTTATAAGGGAAAATAATGTGAAAGCACTCTAACCATGACAAAACAGGTAAAATATTTTTCTGCCAAAAGTTCTGGGTGCAGCTGGACTAAAAAGCGAGTAAACGCGTTTTTCATCTTCCACACATTTGTCATTTTTCCCGTGAATTTGACAGACAAATGACAGGATTTTGCAGACAAATACAAAATTAACAACGCGATAACATAATTTTTAGCTCAGTTTCATCCCCAGATTTCAAGACAATAGTCTTCCACCTTTTGTCTGAATTTCCAATTCACGATTTGTTCCAGTGTCACAGTTTTTTTTTCACACAAACACTTGATTTAACGCCTTGCCTCCATAACCGAAATGGTGGATTTTAACCTCGAAAAGATCTATAATTAAAAGCGTTTCAACGAGCTAGCGCAAAAAAATTAACTGTATTCAGCTAATACTGCTGCAACACTAAACAATTATGCTCAGCAATTTTAAGGTGCAAGATCTTTTCACAAGTATCAATTTTTTTCTGATAAAGCCAAACAGGTTAGAAGTGGAAGATATCACGTCCTCACGATCAATTTTAGTCTTTAGAAAAACTCCGAGCGATGTCTGGTACTTATAATCCCCCGAGAGATGTTTCCTACTAATAATCCTTTGTTGTTGTCCTATTTTCTTTGAAATTCAAAAGTCGTATGTTTTATTGATATAAACCACAAAAGTCATTAACCAACGACAGTTAGTCGGATTAAATTATTATGAAGGTCAGCTGAAAGGGAAAATACTGTCATGAAAGTCCAGTCCCCACGCCCTTATCACAAACGAAAATTAGAACGGGAAGCTTTCTAATGTCAACTCAACTAACAAAGATTAATTATTATACCTTAATTGGGCTGCCAGAGTACAAATAACGCGATATTGCACGCTAAATGGTGATTTTACCCCGTATAACACAGCTCAATTGTATTGAGTAAAGGTGCTGGACTGGCCAAGAGATATGGAAAGAAAATTCTGATGATAGTTTTAGATTTACTTTTCACAAATTTCTGTTTGAGTTAATCTTAAATTGCAGTCAGTCAAGTTTACCGAAAAGTTGTGGTTTCTGCCTGATTTAACAGTGATTAGAAGGATGGGGTCAGGGATCAGAGAAGGTGGACAAATTCCAAGTACAAATTCCTATTAAGGTTTGTCCTTTCTTCTTTTCTTTCAGATATTCGCTTTTGTGTCCTTGATTGTTATAGTCTTATCAGTAGCCACTTTCTGCCTGGAATCTATTCCAGTACTCGGCGAAAAATACAAGAACCTCTTTGAAGGCATGGAATATTTCTACCTCGTGTGGTTTACAGCAGACTTTTTAGCCAGACTATGCTCTTGCCCTTCATTACCAGAGTTTTTCAAAACTTTCATGACTTGGGTCGATATAACGTCTGTTATTCCACTTTATGTCAACCTGTCTCCCGCTGTTTTAGACAACACTATCACGTTTCTCTTCGTTCTCCGGTTGATCAGGATTTTCCGGTTATTTCGGTTTTTCCGGACTATGAGTGGAATGCAAGTTATTGGACACACATTGAGAGCAAGCGCCCGCGAGCTGTTTTTGCTTGTCCTGATTCTGTTGATCCCAATGGTCATTTTCTCAACGCTAGTTTATTACGCAGAGAAGGTAAGAATTTTAAACCTTTTTTGAAACCTTTTTTACTATCCAACTACGAAATTACTAAATTTTGCACATTACAATGAAAAAAATCTTCGAAACAAGAACGGTTTTGTTTCAGCTTAGTGGGTTTGAGTTAAACTTTGTTAATAGTTAGTTAACTATTGTTGTGTTATTATTACTATTCAACTATATTTAAAATCGAAATATCGGTTAAGAGCATCAGATGCTTATCGAAAAAGCTTATGTTATTTTTAACCAGGAACCCATCCTCTGTCAGGAGCCCTGATCTTCTTTATTGTTTGTTTTCCTTTAGCCTTTACAGAACACAGATTTCGAGAGTATTCCAGAATCCTTTTGGTGGGCGGTTATTACCATGACAACCGTAGGGTACGGCGATGTCTACCCAAAATCTGCCCTCGGAAAGATCATTGGTACAGTTTGTGCATGCGTAGGAGTTCTTATCGTTGCACTTCCAGTGTCTGTGATTGGCAGCAACTTCACTTTGTTTTATTCTCACGCGCAGGCACAGCTTAAACTTCCTAAAAAGAAACGCACGCCTCTTTTGCTGGGTGCTGCAGGTGCTCTCGTGTCAGAGTCGACTTTGTACAACAACGACGACAAATCGGACAGTTCCGAAGATGCGGGAAGCAATCCGAACCCTCGCGAAGAATCCTTAGGTTTACCACGTAAGAGTCTTCGGAATCCATCAATAACTCCTCGGTGTCGACAGGCCCGCCGCGAAGCCGCTCTGCCTTCGACTTTGACTAGAGTAGAGTCCGACACTTCGGTCGACTTAGAAGCTACGTCGACTGTTAAGAAAAGCGCCGAGGAACTGTTTTCTTCTCCGCCCACGGGCAGCGCAATGGATATATCTAGCGGCCTTCGAGGAGCGAGTGACGTCATGCTTCATATCACCGCTCCTTCTCATCGCCGCATGGCAATATCTCCCGCACCCTCCCCTCCCGTAAAAAGACCAAGCCAACGACGAAGAAGGAGAGGGGGGAGTAAGCGTCTTGCTAAACGCGGAGATGGCGAGTTGTCGTCACATGAGAAAGAAGGGGACAGCTACTATTATACGACAACTGATGGGGAAAGCCCAGGGGAAAGCGGAATCCCTGGGAAATTCCAAAGCAAAACTTCCTCGCGAGATAAAGATGGTGGAAAGCACGAGTCTTCGAATGAGTCGAACACATCAGAACACAAAAATAACGCAAGAAAAAGTGCAGTGCTTTCAGATGACAAAACAGAAGACGAAATTCGGCCACGTGCTGAATCAGGAACGCGTGTTAATTTAGGAGGAGTCAAGTTTGATTCCAACAAAACCGATGGCGATAAACACGAGGATGAAAATAGTGCTCCAATCAACTATGCACCAATGTGGAAATCATCCGAAAATTTAAGCGATAACAAAAATCATGATAAGCTAATTGTTGAACCTCGTTTGAGGTCTAGAAGCGAACTCGGGTCCAGTGAAACTCCACCTTGCAAGAGAAGAAATGCGATTGGAGTCAACCGTGGTACTACTGCGCTACCAATCTCACCTCTTGTACGTTCGGATGAAAAGCTTTATAGGACGACATCTAATGGACTTTATGGTGATGTTAAACATATAAAAGCTAAGGAGAGCTTAAGTGCGAGGAACTCGTATCACACAGACAGACATACTCAAGACTTGAAACATATGCAACCCAAACTAGCTTCGACGTCTGTTCAGAGTAACAATGCATTGGAAACTGAGCAAAAAGGAGAAGCATTGTGTGCGAATGCGGTGGTTAGACCACCCAAAGGAGATATCATACAGAACACAACTCGAGTTTAACCATTACAGCATACCCCAGGGATATGGAGGTGAACGCTATGTACTCAAGGGGGGTAAATACCATTTATCCAAAAGGTGGCAGAAGGGCGAATGTCACTTATGCAAGATGCAAAGGTGCGTTGAATGGAACGTGCCAAAGTGCTGGAGATGGGGTGAATGCCACGCACACGGGAGGCAAGGGGGGGGGGGGGTGAACAGGCCACGTACCCAAAGAATGGTGGTGAATGCAACCTTACTAAGGGGTGGTAGTGGGATGAATATCACGTACCCAGGGGGTGAAGTTAGGGTGAACGCCAAGCACCCAAAGGGTGAGGCTGGAGATGATAGCCTTCAACATTGAATTCAACCTTAGATAACGTATTAACCTGGGTCCGCAAGGTTTGTTATAACGGGGCTGCTGGTTTTGCAAAGTAGAACTCATTTCTTACCTTGTAAGAGTTTATGACTTCAATTGTCAGACAAGATATTCCTTAAATAATTTGAGAAAGTATTTAGTCTGCACTGACATCTCTTTTTAAATCTCTTTAAGTACTTTTTCTGATTCTTTTAGCAATACTTCGCCAGTTGTTGCACAACCTTTCATTAGTACACTAGTCATTGTAAGCATTTGTAGAAAGAATGTCTAAATAACAGTTTCTTAGAAAATGATAGGATTAACAGCAAAAAAAATGCTGCATGCCAATAGTTTTAAATGTTCTCCATTTTACCTGAACTTATTGATGAACTGATATACCATATAATTCGTAAATGATTTAGCCCTCCGCTTTAAATCTATTACTGTCAAAGTCAAGCTATGAAATAATTTGGTTCTAGCTTCTGAGTCCGTGGATGACGGATCCTAAAGTGTAACCATTCAATTGAAATCTACTGGGCAGTGCCTCTCCTGTTTCTGCTGTTTATCTGGTGGTTCTAAAATTTGACTTTGCGGGTGAAATCCTAAAGTGTGACTACACCTTTTTTCATAGGAAGGCGTAAAATTTGGCTGAGCCTGAGGATGTTCTTATTTTAGCCCATACATTTTCTTAAATTTGGGGGCAAATCTCCGCCTCAACGTTCTTATGAAAATGGTTCTTATAAAGAAAAAGTGTATTCAAATGAAAGCTACTGAACAGTACTTTCCTGTGGTGCTGTTTATTATACTGTACAGTGTGGTCCTGATTTTTGACTTTGTGGGTGAAATCCTAAAGTGTGACAATTCGTATGAAAGCTACTGAGCAGTACTTTTATGCGGTGTTGCGTATTATGCTGCACAAGATGGTTCTTGAAAGCTGTACCAGCTAATCTTATGTGGCGTTCACTTAATTGTAACAATGAAATTTGGGATTTTTTAAATTAAAGGTACAAACTCTTGGCAGTGAAAGTTTTTACAATAAGAGGAACATTTCCATAACGTATTCGAAGATTTTGATAGTTTATTATGATAACGATGAAGTCCCTTGAAATATGAATCGCGACGTTTTGATTGCTTACTGCTAGTCTTCGTAAATCGACCTCATCGCCTGGTGATCACTCGCAGTAAGCAGTCGAAACGTGGTTACTTTTACGTTAGAGTTCAACAAGGCCGCTGGATAGACCTAACACGCATTTGTGCAGGATCAGTCTCAATCCGGTTTAGGATTGAGCACTTTCCCGCTAATATTTGTAAATATTTTACTTCAAAATGAGACTAACCCTACACAAATGCATACTTTGAACTCGACACTCGTTTTGTGTTTATTGCACAAAATAACCCATTATAAAAAGACATATTTTGCGCTTAGGTAGTCTTAAATTAAACATGAACATAAGCAAGGTTTTGAAAAAGCCAAATAGATTTTGAGTTTTGTTGAAGACAAAGTCAAACTTAACTGAGAAGGTACTGGCAACAAAACGTAATCAGATTAATAACAATTTAAGCAATAGAAGTTGTAGGCCACTTTAATTTGTCAATATAGATGAACATTTTTTGATACAAAATTATTTATCGAGTGGCCAATGCTTTCAATGTTGTAATGTTGTAGCAAATCATGAAACAAATGCTTTGTTAGGAATGCTGGAAATATAAAAATACATTCACTGGTTTTTAGAAAAAATAGTGCTTAGCATTGTGTGTCAAATAAGTATATATTTACAGTCGGCTAAGACTCAGCTGTTTCCAACTTCTGTTTATAATTAATCGATCGATAGTCGTCGGCGCTCGACCGACCACAGGTCGACCGACACAAAGGCTGTGAAATAACTCCCGGAGGTACTCCTCTTTGCCCGTTTTAAACAGAAAGTCGGCCATATCTGCTGATCCCAGTCTCCTATCAACGAGAGTCGCGCGGAATTGAATGAGCCATCTCTACTGGTAGATATGCCGACTTTCGAAAAACTTCACCATCATTCAGAGGTACCCAGCCAGTGTTCCAACAACAGTAAGCACTCTGACTTAGTATCGATTCTGCACAACACTTCCTGGCAAGGATCGGCTCGTTGCGGGAGGTTTTACCCACTCATCCCAACAACTAGATTCGCGCATGCTCTATGCCAGTTAAGTATACAAAGATAAGAGTTAATATTCATTCGCCTGAACAAACACCTGCCTGACGTTAGTGGCTTCAACGACAACGTGAAAATTCAAGTGAAGCACGTCCCATTATTGCTGCTTTGGTTCCCGTCGCTTCTGTTAAGATGATAAACACAATAGACTGACACTGTGCCATTTGTGATGACTGAATCTTACTTGTCTAACTTTAGCTTAGATATTTTCTTTTTCAATTTATAACCGCAGGAAGAATAAATCAAATATTATTTTAGTTTCAATGAGTTCACTTTAAGTCTATAAAAACCCTTTTAGTTAAAAAAAGAAGGAAAAATAGTATTGGGAGAAAATGGAAAAAGTCGAGCAAATCATATTCCAAAATTCCTTAATTTATTTCAAATTTCAAGACAAATTGCGCATTTAATTTTTCGATTCTATCAACAAGACGGGAGACTAATTTATTCCAACGCTATCGCATATAATTTAAAGAGGTAAGCCACTTGTCAATCGGTTACTAGGCAACAAGTAGAAGACAGGTGCAAGTGGATGGGAAAAAAGCCCGGATGAGAATAAAAATACATTTTGGATAAACAAGAAAATTCGGGGTTCTTTTCGTTAAATGTACCCTAAGATCTGTGATATCAAGTGTTCTTCATGCCTGAATAGTGGTCTGAGGAAAGACAAGGAAAAAAAATGTCCCCACTAGACAGAAGGGACACAAACCGCCGAGAAACTCTCGCTGCAAAGAAAGATCTAAGAGATCGAGTCTTGATAAATGTCGGAGGTAAACTTTTCGAGCCGTACATTAGTACGCTGAGGAATATACCAGATATTCCTCTGGCGAGGATTCTCGACAACCGCGCAAAGCTGGACTATGATCCAGAGACAGGAGAATATTTTTTTGATCGCCATCCAGGAGTTTTTGCGCAAGTCTTGAACTATTTACAAACAGGCAAGCTCCACTGTCCTCGCAATATTTGCGGTCCTTTATTTGAGCAGGAACTTGCTTACTGGGGTTTAGATGAACAGCAGATGGAGTCGTGTTGTTGGCCAAATTACACGAAACACAGAGATGCGCAGGAAAACTTACAAGCCTTGGATTTTCGGCCAAAGTATGGAAGCGATGAGGATACGCCGAAGCGTGAACGTTTTTACAATGATCCGAATTTGTCTTGGTGGCAGAGAAATCAGCCCATTGTTTGGGAGATACTAGACGATCCATATTCTTCTTCTACTGCAAAGGTATAATTTTAACTGTTTTGTAGCATGTTTATGATAAAGTTAAGTTATACCGGCACATACTGACTTATGCATAGCTTGAATGTTTAGGGTATTGTTGTTGAAACCGCAGGATAGGAGAGAAAAACGGAAACCGCAATAAAATAATTTTTACTTAAAAGCTGAATGTCGTTTGTTTGGCACAGAACATGCAAATGTGTACGAGAACTTATAAGCTACCACATTAACAAATTCAAAGCAGCTACCAGAATTTCAAACTTATAACTGACTAGTTATTGAAGTCAATTTAATGCAGCCTAGCATGTATGGTGAAGATTCCCATTAATATTTTGGAAGCAAAAAATGTGGTGATAATGCGCCGATCAATTCGAAACTTCAACATCCCCCCCGGGCATACCCCGGGCATTTGACTGTGCATCGTGCTCGGGAAGGGGGGAATTTGAACGTTGCGTTAGAAACGTGGGGAATTTGAACCAGATTCATCCGTTGTTCTGACGTAATAGGCCCGTGAATTTTTTCGGTTTTGGGGGGGGGACGGATTTACAAGATAGAACTTGGCCTTTGTTAGTGAATAACTTTTTGAAAAGGGTCTCTAAAAGAAGATTGAAGGTGTCATTACCGAAAATCTCTCTCTGAAAGGCATGTAAAGTGCTTGATTGAAGACGAAATTTGTCTTTGAGGAGAGGCAGTTCAGTACTTATTGGTGGGGCATTTGAACGGCTTTCTTGCCCCAAGTGGAGGGAATTTGAACAAGCCAATCTTCAAAAGTTCAAATGCCCGGGAGGTTGCCCGGGGGGGGATGTTGAACTTTCGAATTGATCGGCGCATAACTGAATATGTTGAATAATGATAATAACGGTAATCGCATTGACGTTTACCAAGAGTAATTTCTCATAAAATTAAAAAGACTTTTTTAAAACAACAGAACTAACAGCAACGTGAATTGATCATAAAAATAATAAACATGCATGAATAACAGCATAAAATACGTTCAAGAGCGGATGCGTTATAGACAATCTACAAGACTATTTACGCTTCTTTATACTTCTAGATGGAGATATTTTTAAGAGTAGTTACGAGACCAAATAACCTCTCTTAAACTAGCATCTCGTCGGAGCGATGTAGTAATACTTCCAGTCGTCCCACACGACAGGTATTCTATCGCAAGGATAGATACAGCTGGAACTTACAGTGTTATAATTAGATCTACAAGCAATTGCAAAATTGTTGAGACACTCTCCTAAAAAGTTGGATTACCATCTGAAAACGCACTCTTGAAAACGAATGGAAAACATTAATACATTTCTGACCCCCCCCCCCCCCCACCCTCCCCCTTTCAACGTTGTTGCTTGTTACTTGTCATCAGTAAGTCCATAACAACATTGATAAGGGGGGAGGGGGGTAAATGTGTATTGATTATAAGGAAGTCCGAAATGACCGGAAATATAGCGATCGTCTCAAGTCTTTTTGCAATTGTTTGTAGCAAATTGTGATATTTATTACGCTTATCTGACTGCTGTGTTTTAAACCTTGCCATTGTTAGGTATTCGCCTGGGTATCCTTAGCCTTCATTGTCACGTCTATCTTCACCATATGCCTCTGGACCGTTGAATACTTCAAAGGAGAAAGAGCCGTCACCGTTACACGCAATCTCACTCATCCCACAGCAAACGCAACTCAAAGAAATTACAGTGAGTACTGCAGCTAAATCTTTAATTGAGCTCGGTTTTCAAGATGGAAAATCTGTATAATGCTTTTGTGGACAATAAAATTAGGTCACAGCTGTGATTGACACTTTTGGTGGCTATAAGAGTATAATATAGCTATCAAGTCTAAGGGCAAGGCTCGGCATGTTCAGATGGAAGGATTACTTCATGATCTTTCGTATTAACCGGGTGGTGCTAAGGCGGCAGGGTTCTACTGTGTAGCCCTCCTGTGAGGGCCAATATAGGAATTCGTTGGGCCAATATAGAAATTCGACAAAATATTAAAATGTTCTCACAGGAACAATTTTAGTTTTCATTCACAAACTTAAGAGTTAGAACCATCTTGGACAGCATAATGCCATAATAATGTACTGTTCAATACCTTCCGTTTAAATGGTCACACTTTAGAATTTCAGTATGAAAAGGTAAAATCATAATACATGGCTCAACTATGGTAAAGCTCCAGGAGGGAATGAGGGTTCTATTTTGACGGAAATTCAGTTTCAAATTCAATGAATAAAAATCCCTGTTTATGCTGTTTCAGTATAAATAATAATAAAGTTTTCTCTAACTTTTTTAGCAACCAAGACAACAACGGAGTATGTTGGTTCCCAGACTCCCATGGACGTGCTAACGATCATTGACTCAGTGTGCACAGGGTGGTTCACCTTGGAGTTCCTCCTGCGCCTGGTATTTTGCCCCAGTAAGATTCAGTTTGCAAAGAAGCTACAAAACTGGATTGACCTGTTAGTGATCATACCGCTGTATCTTCTTTTGGTGTTTGAGCGGACGACGCTGATTGAAGTGCTAAATACCACTCGAGTGGTGCGCATCTTTCGCTTTTTTAAGTTGTTGTACGATTTGCAGATTCTTGGCAAGACAGTGAAGGCAAGCCGCTATCAGTTGTTTCTTCTCCTTCTGATTTTGCTGATTCCTGTCATCATCTTCTCCAGCCTCACTCTGTACACGGAGAAGCTCTGGGGCACAAATAAATCTCAGTCCCAGTTCCACAGCCTGCCAAACTCGATGTGGTGGGGGATCATCACTATGACAACTGTCGGCTATGGCGACATCGTCCCAGCATCCCTCGCAGGCAAGATTGTTGGCGGTATCGCTTCTATCTGCGGTATTATCATTCTTTCCACTTCCGCATCGGTGATTGGCAGCACCTTCTCGCTGTATTACAACCTGGCACAAGCACAGCTTAAGATTCCGAGGAAGAGGCGTAATTTTGAGGTGGATTATCAGAGTTTGCAAACTGTGCTAGCATGCCGAACCAGCCAAACGGATTCCACAGTCATTTCCAACAACTCGGACAGTGGTTATCAGCGGTCTCCTAACCGTCTTCAAATCTGTGATCGAAACAGTTTTGTGTTCGATTCCAACGCTTCGCCATTACCCAAGTCGCCTTGCGCGTGCCAAGTATCCCAGGATCCACCAATACCTTTGAAGCAAGTGGTTTCAAATCGTTCACCTGTACCTCTCACCAGAAAGGCGAGCATTAGACGAGACAGCATTCTTGTTTGAATAGACGTGGTATTACTGAAACAAGTTATTGTTATACATTCAGCCTGGTTAGCAAGAAGATTTCTGAGGAAGAGAGACAAAGTAGAGCAGACATTCGAAGTCGTCTGTTCTCAGGACGTCTGTTGTCAAGCTTGCCGTATAGGTACCCTCGGTATACAGTTCTTTAGTAATTTGGTGAAGTAATGCACGCCAAGAGTTCAGTTAAAAAAAAAACAAAGAACTTGTGATATTATGAAGGAGATAAAAGCCGACACACCGAACGTTATAAGAAGGTGATGAGATGTACCACATGTTATCTATAACATAACGTTATCAGCTTGTAAATTATTATAGCTAAAACGAGGTTATCAATGTGAAAACGCTCCCTCCTTTTACTAGCAGAACTTGTAGTTGTACGTGTAGAATTAGTTACCAGCCATGTAGGTTAACTGAATAGTAAACGCCAGCCGTTAATGACTGGCTGATAACGTTCATCGAGATCTTTTGACCGTGTCACTTCAACTCGTGTAACTTCCACTCCCTAGTTCAAGAGACTAAGGGTCCATTATTAAAACAAGGTGTAGACAAGGTTAAGAAAACTGTCGTCTGACTGAGTATACTTAAGCGGGGCCAGAGTGGTTAGCTGTAATTGCTACACTATGTTTCCACTTGTTATTCGTGGGCTGACCTACAGCCGAACCACCGGTTGCAGTCACCTTCCCGTAAGCGCACACCAAACTGCTTCTCGGCGATTTCCCGCCTAAAACTCTACATTTATAACCTCCTGTAAGTGGCCACCGCTGGTAAGGGGAAGCGGACACCTTTTGGAGGCTGCAGGAGCTAACGTAACCCCCCTTAAGCGGACAAATTTCCTAGAACTCGAGCTCACACGACAGTTCCACTCCATTTACATTAAACCTCTTCCAACTTGCTTGCTTGTCCAATTATGACTGGCAACAGAAAGAGCTACCCAGAATTTGGTCAATTTTTAGGTGCCAAATAGTTAATATTGTATGTGACTTCCACAAGTCAGCGTTTAATATGTGTCACGAATATCTCGTTTACAAAAGCTACAACAGTTTACAAAAGCTCCTTCCTTGGTTAAACTCTGTTTCAACAAGTCACATGAAAGTGATTACCTTTAAAAACGTACCCGTAGGGTAGCTCCACACTTATCTGCCACCTCAATTGACCCACTTTCCAGTGATTATTGCTTTTGCCGAGTTTGTTGGCCGCTTTAGAAACTTCGACAACCACATCGCCACGAGTTTTCAATTGGAACGCGCCCACGCGATTTAGAAGGCATGACTGACACACCCTACCCCTTATGATGCCCAGTTCCTGCCACTGTGTTGTTTCCTTGGACAAGAAACTTTACCCCACATCGTCTCTCTCCACCCAGGTGTATAAAATGGGTACCGGCGACATACTGCCTGGGATAACCGTGCGATGGACTAGCATCTCACCCAGGAGGGAGTAGAAATACTCTCAGTTGCTTCATGCTACAGAAACCGGGATAAGCTCCGGCCGTGTGGGCCTCCCTGGCTCGTGTGCGACTTTACCTTTACCTTACTGACACACCCTTCCCCTTATGATGTCTCAAGTCTTTCAACCTCCTGTAAGAGGACATCTACGAGGTTCGACTTTAGTCTCATGTAGTTACTGAGTAAACTCTAACTCCCCATCATAAGACCATCCAAAGGAAAACGTACATCACGATGACAATGGGGATTTTGAGAACGACTATCTAAGCCCCCTGCCCGGTAGGAAGAAACACACGGAGATTTGAGTTGGGGGTGTAACCGCTGGAGAACGAAACTCATGAAGTCATTGCATTTTGTAAATTTCGTAGGGGTCAAGATGTATTAATTCCACGATTTGATGGCAATTTTGGCATTTATTATATTTCAGCAAATACAATTTAAACGGTAAATGCCTTCCACTGCCTGGAAATTTAGACGGTAACACCAAAAAGCAACAGTAATAAAAAAGTTAAGGCTTGAAAATAAAGGCGTCTTAGCCGTGCAAACGCTACACGAAAGTGGAACGTACCCTAACTCAATGTTCTAAGCGTTCTTTCAAAAAAGAACTAAAATTTTCTATTGAATAAGAAATAGCGGCTTAAGCGAAAAGTGCTTTAACTTTATCCTTACGGGCAGATTTCAGGTTTCGTGGCATTCAAATGGTCGCACCTTGACTGAACTGTACACTATGTCTGTCTGTCTGCATGCATGCATGATCTGTACACTATGTCTGTCTGTCTGTCTGTCTGCCTGTCTGTAGATATGTCTGTCTCTCTGTCTGCATTCATGCATGTATGTCTGTCTGTCTGTCTGTCTGTATGTATGTATGTATGTATGTATGTATGTATGTATGTATGTATGTACGTATGTATATTAGAAATTACACTGCTTAAAAATAGCAAAACAAAACTCTTCGAAATACATTTCCTCGTACGCTGCAGCCAGAATCTAATTGAATACAACATCAATAGAACCTTGACATCAAAGGAAAAGTAAAGGGGGGGGGGACTTATGCAGGATCTTGGAAACGACATACATTTCTGCTTGTACCAAATATTAAATTGAATGCAACGTGTGCACTGAAATAAATCAAACAGCTTATATATAAGTACAGGACTGCAGTAATTAATATAGAGTCCATGAAATGTTTGATCTTACATTTTGGTGGACTCGAAATAATTCCCGGCCATATATTTGTTTTCTTCTCCCACTGGATTAGAATGAGCACCAGGCATGGAGATTTCTTGAAGGGACATCTTTGGCGTTCCATATCCATGATTTGGTCTGGCAGCCTTGCCGTCCACATCGGAGTTGTGGTTCATGGGGTGGTCCATCCGGTAGTCTGGTTTGTCCAAGTCATAGTCGTGGTCCATGTGGTGCTCCATCTGGTAGGCTGCAAACGGGTACGTGACCATCACTGCGAAGAAATCCTCCACTATGTTGCCATAGATGTGGAACTTCTCACGGATATAATAACGGATCGACGTACCGTACGCGAAGAATGCGCACAGCACCGTCCACGCGACATACGATATTGCACTCACAACCGGCTCCAAAGCCATCAGGATGATCCATAGGTAAAATGGAACTGCTAGCATCAGCATGTATACCCATCTTTTGTGCTGTTTGCCTCCAATCTTGTAGGCAGCGTTTCCCATCGAGTACCACGGTGCAATGACGGCCAGCAGAACCTTGCTTACGCTTCTTTTTGTTGGGTGGCTCAGGACATCCAAAAGACTAGTGGTGAAGGTTGGACCGTGTGGATCAAGATCACCGCCTTCCATCTTCACTGCTCGCCATAATGCCACACACATGAAGCACAACAATATGGTATACGGGACGCCAGATGCTATTGACATGGATTGTAAAGCTACAAGCCCCTCTGTGCCTCCAGCATTTAGCAGAGCTGTAGCTGTTGCCCCTTCAGTCAGAGCCCAGAAGACGCGCTGTAAGACAGGAGGTTCCGGGTCACCATTGGCTGAGAGGCAGTCGATGACAAGGGAACCACTATCAGAACTGGTGACAAAATACAGAATGACGCTGATCAACGATATTACAGACAGGAACGTCCCAAGGTCACCATACTGCTCCATAACATCAAACCACATGTCGTTCTTTCCACGGCAGGACAAACGGTAGAGGCCATTGAACGATTGTGTAGCTTCTTTACCTCCCAGTTTGGAATCGCACGTGATGTTGGCCAGGGCAGCGTTACGCTCCATCCTCAATCCTGCACTTCCAAAAATGCAAAACCAGAAGAATGTGTACAATATGGGGGCCGACATCGTGCCATGAATGAACTCTCGGATGGTTCTTCCCTTGGAGATCTTAGCAATAAACATGCCCACGAAGGGAGACCAAGCGATCCACCATCCCCAGTAAAAGATGGTCCAGTCATTCATCCATCGTTCAGCCTGAATTCCGTCTGGTGCATTTCCCAGTTGGGCGAAAGCATCTGTGTGAAAGCCAAGTTGTATAATCCACTGGATGTAGTACCCGATGCTCTGCACGTAAACATTTAATATGTGCCAAGTGTCATCGGCAAACAAACCAATCATCATGATGAACATGCCCAGTGAGAAACAGATCTCGCTCAGTCGACGAATTCCAATCTTCATGCCGCTCACCACTGAAGCCGTGGCACACGCTGTCACAGCCCAAATGATAATGATCTGATTGGTGGTTGAGAACTCGATGTCTGAGTTCAGACGTTTGAAGCCATTGTTCATTTGCATGACACCAACTCCAAGACTGGTACATACGCCGAACATGGTGCAGACCACAGAAAAGATGTCCACAGCATCACCCATCCAGCCATAGATCTTGTCACCAATGAGAGGATAGAAACAGGAGCGGATGGTCATGGGAAGACCTTTTCTGTAGCTAACAAAGGCGAGAAGAAGACCTACTACAACATACACGATCCATCCATGGACTCCCCAGTGGAACAACGTCAGGTTGATGGCATCCTGAGCGCGCTGATTATCGCTGTATCTAGTTGTAAGGAGAAAGGAAAAAAATTAACCAACAAATTATGTTTGATGTGAGCCACACAAGTGGGGTAAGTAAGCTAGATAAGGAAGCTTATAAAAGCTGAAGAAAGGTGGCCAGAAGATCAAATAGCAAAACACAGAAATCACACTTACCTGCCCCAGTAACGATTTCCATAAGTTCCAGGCTCATAATGCCAGATCGGTTCAGCTGCAAAAGCAACAGACCTGAACTGTTTAGTTTGATATTGAGTGGCAGTTACTCTATTGTTGTTGGGAAAATACTTAGATTTGTGAGTAGTTTCCCAATCGTGTTCAATCATTCTGCAGTGTTTGTTATCGTAAGGGTTTTCGTGATTTTCACTTTTGATGACGTCAACGTTTTCAGGTACTTAACCTTTTCATACAAAAAGAACTGCTCAAAATTTGTAATTTTCTGTAGCTTGAGTTTTCATTTTCTTAGGCAAAAAACTTCGCTCTGTATTGCCTTGGTAGCAATGGGGTACCAAGGTAATACTGAACAGCAATTCGTGATATTCATCCAGGGGATGTAGTAAAACACAGTCACATCATGAAATACAAATCAGAAAGTATCGCCAGATGCTGATCAGGTGATTTTACATCGTGATCACATGCTCATTTGAACTTTGGATAAGAGCGCAGATCCAGTAGAAGTCGTACGATCTGGTTTCAGTTGCAAGGTCCGTTTGGAGCTTAGAGAGATCTTTGCATGTACTGTTTTGTTTTGTGTTCGGTCCTATATGGCCTTTTTATTGACTTTGGGATAAAGTTTGTTAGCTTTTATTTTACCAACGTAAAAGGTTTCTTTGATTAACTCAAGCAGAACGTAGTTAATTGCCGGAAGAACAAACATGACGTTTATTCAAAACTACTTTTCACGAGGCCTTATACCCACAACAGATCTTCTTTATCGGTAATTGAAACTGTTGACGTCAGTTTTAATCATTAAAAAATGGTTTTTAACAAAACTGCATAAAATGTTGAGAAATGAAGTCATCAGCCTCATTTTGCAAAACATTGGGTAACGTTTGCCTCAAGCGGGGGCATAAAGAGCAGTTTAATAATTTATGCAGTGCCACCTTTGGCCAAGAGGTCTTAGCAGGAAGTTGTGATATTTAACCAAGAGGACTGTTCTTATCCTACACTTACTTCGATTTCAATTTAAGATTGAGGAGCGGTTATACAGCCACTTCGGTCCACCTCATTTTCATGTGTCGGAACACTGTGAAGGACGAGGCAAGATAAGTTCAGACACGCAAAAATGTACTGTTAAGTTCAAAGTTGTTCGAGCATGGGGAAATGGACTGCCGAAAATAACGTAGTAGTGTCGAATATCGCCTTCATCAGCTTTCACAAAGCAGCAAGAAAAGTCGTGACTGGAAAATTTTCATAGCATTACATCTTTTTAAAACTGATAAGCTACCAACAATTATATGTTTTTGCATAATTATATTTATCAATGCTCGAGCTCCTATTCTTGTCCATTGTTTCTCGAGGTGGAATCCATTTTTGGTGATTTAAACGGCTTAGTGGCCCACCTTTCTCTATGCGAAAACAGCAAAACACGATAAATTACCTGCTCGATAGCTGAATAGGAGTCTCTTAATTAAAAAAAATTAATAAAATAACAGCAGTTAAAATTGACTCACCTACTCCGAAGTAGAACAAGCCAATCCCAATTCCTGCTGCAAACAACATAGTGAAGTACGTCAGGTCATTAAAATCCGGTTTGTCGTCGGGTTTTCCAAGCTTCATCTTTCCATACTTGGAAAAGTAAAGCACAATGATGAAAACTGCCCAGACGTCCTGGGTGCCGATGTACATCCACGTGAAAGTCTCTGTGATCCACAACATCCACTTGGACATCTCTTTGTTGGCTACGTCGGCTTGAACCGCGCACCAGATCACGAAGAACCAGATGATAGCAGCGGAGAGAAAAGTCACGACCGGGTTGAAGCGCAGGAAAATACCGAGCTGCATTCTTCCAATCTTGCCCCATTTCCAGTTGACTCGAAGCCAGCGACACTTCTCGGATGCATTTTCGTCTACCTCCATTTTTTAAAACCACTCGATTTCCCTGCTATGTTAGTGAAACTGGAACGGACTGAATGGAGCAGCGAGTGAGCGTCTCAAGATCAACCTCATTTTATATTGTCTTCACACAAAGGGTGGATTTGACCATTCCACTTGTAAGTTCCATTGTTCTTTCCAACTTACGTAAAGGGTGGGATTGTCATATCCGTTTGTATAATGAAGTGTACTTTTCCAAAGTCGGTGTGCGGTATTTTAAATCACCTACGCTGATCGTCATCGAATCTGAGAAGAATTTTCAAACTATAATAGGCCCATTATATTATTTTTGATATTAATTAAGCCCTGAGCCATAGTTAGTCCAGAGACTAATGAAACCTTGCAAGTTTCAAAGGACAAAACAAAGAGGTTTCCATTTATGTTGAAAGCATCTCAACTGTGCATAATCAAATTTTGTTTTGCGCTCACGCACTATGACTGAATACCTTAACAGACACACGTCTGTTGGTTATAGTTGCTCAAACAGTTCATGACCTATTGTGGTTTGTGCACGGTCAAGACTAAAAGGGTACCAAAATCATAAAAAGAAGAAATTTGTCGGGCTTCATAACAATTTTCTTTTATTAACTATGCTTTAGTTTAGTTCTCAAAGACAATTTTGGGTATTTAAGACTCCTTTGCTACAATACAATACAATACAATACAATACAATACAATACAATACATGACTTTATGTTATCTCGAATTTACAGGGTAGCTAAAAAGCTAATATCTTCGAGAAAAAAAAACAGAAAGATTTACAAATAATAAAATAACATTACTAAGTACTAATCATGAATCTATTACTGCTAAGTGCTATGAAAGGAGATGGTTCGTATCAGACGTTTAAAACCAGCCAAAGTGGACTCCGTTCTAATGTTCTCAGGTAGAGAGTTCCAAGTTTTACAGGCAATGGTTGAAATGAATACGCATATCACGTTTTTTTGGTCACGTCTGTCACGCGAATTATGTCCTGGGAGGAAATATGGTTTGCAAGAATGGAAAACCATAACGGATGCAAGGATACCCCCCACCCCCTAACAAAACAAACGAAAAGAAAATAAAAGAAAAAAAGAAAGAAAAAGAGATTGTCAGTACTGAATTGGAGTAAATTTTATTCGGATTTATAGCACAGTTCTAACTTTTGAGTCGCGGATGGTTGAAATCCTACAGCAGCACCACTCAAATACACGGTCTTTCAAAAGGACCTTCCAGTGCCAGTGGTGTTGATTATCTTTATATTATTTGCTTCAATGAAATTAGATAATTTCACCCAGTTTCAAGATTAAGTCTTGATCGTATCACAAACATGTAAATGCAAATTTAAGGTCGTCATAGTGACTCAGTACCGATTTTGTTGACCATGGATCATTAACCACGTAATCTTTCATTCACTAATTTCAACTCAAAAAGTTGTTCAAAAAGTTTTCTCATTTATCGCGAGGACGAGAGCACGTTTTCTTAAGTAACAATTTCCGAGCCTAAAGAAAGTCGACGCACATTGGACATACATGTAACACACCGAACAAACAACATTCAAACGTTAGTGAACTGTTTCGTATGCGTCATTTTAATCATCGTCATCATCATCATCTGCCACTGAAGTTGCACAAGACCGTGACGTTATTAGTTGATTTTATCTCCTTTTCGACAGACTGACAACCGAAGACTACGAATTTTGGCAGTCTTCAATTTTAATCTGGACTTGTTGCCGTCTTGTTGTAGTCTAAGATTTAAATCTGGACTTGTAACCGTTTTGGACCACAAAAGGGGAAAGATGGGAACGTTTTAGGTCTTAAATAACACAGAAAAGCACATTTTGGTCTGAAATGCGTCTTGAGATTCGAATAATGGGGTCGCATCGCCCAAGTAAAAAAACAGTTGTAGTACCCTCCCGGGATTTGAGTATCTGTTAACGGAAAGTTCCATACTTCGCACAAAACAATTAGAGAAGCCACTGAAGCCACTGAAGTTGCACAAGACCGTGATGTTATTCGTTCATTCGGTTTGCAGGTTGCCGTCAGTGCATTCTTTAATAACACTTGTTCTTGTAAGTGGGTTATTAGAGCTCAGCCCAAGCCCCATCCGACTGGTCGGCACATTCTCCCTCCACAGAATAAAAACAAACAAACGAGTCGTCCTACACGACAGGTACTCTATCGCAAGGATATATACAGGTGAAACTTACAGTGTCATAATTACATCTAGCAAATTGTGATGCTTATTTCGCTTCTCTGACTGCTGTGTTTTAAACCTTGCCATTGGTAGGTATTCGCCTGGGTATCCTTAGCCTTCATTGTCACGTCTATTTTCACCATATGCCTCTGGACCGTTGAATACTTCAAAGGAGAAAGAGCCGTCACCGTTACACGCAATCTCACTCATCCCACGGCAAACGCAACTCAAAGAAATTACAGTGAGTACTGCAGCTGAAGCTTTAATTGAGCCCGGTTTTCAAGATGGAAAATCTATATAATGCTTTTGTGGACGATAAAATTAGGTCACAGCTGGGATTGACACTTTTGGTGGCTATAAGAGTATAATATAGCTATCAAGTCCAAGGGCAGGGCTCGGCATGTTCAGATGGGACGATTACTTAATAAACTTTCGTATTAACCGGGTGGTGGTAAGGCGGCAGGGTTCTACTGTGTAGCCCTCCTGTGAGGGCCAATATAGGAATTCGTTGGGCCAATATAGAAATTCGACAAAATATTAAAATGTTCTCACAGGAACAATTTTAGTTTTCATTCACAGACTTAAAAGTTAGAACCATCTTGGAGAGCATAATGCCATAATAATGTACTGTTCAATACCTTCCGTTTAAATGGTCACAATTTAGAATTTCAGTATGAAAAGGTAAAATCACAATACATGGCTCAACTATGGTAAAGCTCCAGGAGGGAATGAGGGTTCTATTCTGACGGAAATTCAGTTTCAAATTCAATGAATAAGAATCCCTGTTTATGCTGCTTTACTGTAAATAATAATAAAGTTTTCTCTAACTTTTTTAGCAACCAAGACAACAACGGAGTATGTTGGTTCCCAGACTCCCATGGACGTGCTAACGATCATTGACTCAGTGTGCACAGGGTGGTTCACCTTGGAGTTCCTGTTGCGCCTTGTATTTTGCCCCAGTAAGATTCAGTTTGCGAAGAAGCTACAAAACTGGATTGACCTGTTAGTGATCATACCGCTGTATCTTCTTTTGGTGTTTGAGCGGACGACGCTGATTGAAGTGCTAAATACCACTCGAGTGGTGCGCATCTTTCGCTTTTTTAAGTTGTTGTACGATCTGCAGATTCTTGGCAAGACAGTGAAGGCAAGCCGCTATCAGCTGTTTCTTCTCCTACTGATTTTGCTGATTCCTGTCATCATCTTCTCCAGCCTCACTCTGTGCACGGAGACGCTCTGGGGCACAGATAAATCTCAGTCCCAGTTCCACAGCCTGCCAAACTCGATGTGGTGGGGGATCATCACTATGACAACTGTCGGCTATGGCGACATCGTCCCGGCATCCCTCGCAGGCAAGATCGTTGGCGGTATCGCTTCCATCTGCGGTATTATCATTCTTTCCACTTCCGCCTCGGTGATTGGCAGCACCTTCTCGCTGTATTACAACCTGGCTCAAGCACAGCTTAAGATTCCGAGGAAGAGGCGTACTTTTGAGGTGGATTATCAGAGTTTGCAAACTGTACTAGCATGCCGAACCAGCCAAACGGATTCCACAGTCATTTCCAACTACTCGGGCAGTGTTTATCAGCGGTCTCCTAACCGTCTTCAAATCTGTGATCGAAACAGTTTTGTGTTCGATTCCAATGCTTCGCCATTACCCAAGTCGCCTTGCGCGTGCCAAGTATCCCAGGATCCACCAATACCTTTGAAGCAAGTGGTTTCAAATCGTTCACCTGTACCTCTCACTAGAAAGGCCAGCATTAGACGGGACAGCATTCTTGTGTGAATAGACGTGGTATTACTAAAACAAGTTATTGTTATACATTCAGCCTGGTTAGCAAGAAGATTTCTGAGGAAGAGAGACAAAGCAGAGCAGACATTCGAAGTCGTCTGTTCTCAGGACGTCTGTTGTCAAGCTTGCCGTATAGGTACCCTCGGTATACAGTTCTTTAGTAATTTGGTGAAGCAACGCACGCCAAGAGTTCAGTTAAAAAAAAAAAAAAACAAAGAACTTGTGATATTATGAAGGAGATAAAGGCCAACACACCCAACGTTATAAGAAGGTGATGAGATGTACCACATGTTATCTATAATATAACGTTATCAGCCTGTAAATTATTATAGCCAAAACGAGGTTATCAATGTGAAAACGCTCCCTCCTTTTACTAGCAGAACTTCTAGATGTACGTTTAGAATTAGTTACCAGACATGTAGACTAACTGAAAAGTAAACGCCAGCAGTTAACGACTGGCTGATAACGTTCATCGAGATCTTTTTACCGTGTCACTTCAACTCATGTAACTTCCACTCCCTAGTTCAAGAGACTAAGGGTCGATTATTGAAATGAAGTGTGGACAAGGTTTAAGAAAAGCGTCGTCTGAAGGGCCAAAAGTGGTAGTCAACCGATTTGACATAAACTTGGCACAGAAGGTGGTGTGATGGGATATTTCAAAAGCCACTTTGGCTCTCTTCTCTGACTTTTAGTTCTGGAGTTTTAGGGGGGGGGGGTCCCATTCGTTGCCCTTTTAGCACCAAAAATCCAGCCTTCCAGGGGGCATTTTGAAAGTGCTATAAAACCCCATTGGTAAATTGTGCTACCAAATGAATTTGACCATGGACTCTACTATAATGGAGCTTGTACTTCATGCATGTAACTTTGTTCTCAAGCCATTAAACAGAGAGGGGCCTGGGGCTAGAGTTGGGTCAAATTTGAGGTCAAAATCACTACCCAAAATTGCCATTTTTCAAAAAATCATCATATTCACCTGCCTTCTTGCATAACTTCCATACCTATACCAGTATGTACTTTAGTGAACCCAATTATGAAAATCAGTTGAGAAAAATTTGGCTTATTAAGGTTTGTTAGATTTTTGGCACGAACACTCCTTGCCCCTCTACGGCCATGCAGAATGAAATATTGAGCATAATTCATGCCATAAAGAAACCAAATTCTTGACATGAAGCCTTTGTTACCGCAGAACATTTGCGTGACTTTGTATTGCGTGACTTTGAATTCCGAACTGCGGCGGTCTGGACCGAGTGCTGGGTCCCGGATGACCACGCTAGTTTTTCGATTGACTAAGTGAACATTTTGGCGTTAGATTTCTACGGTCGAAGAGTTTAGCTTATGTTAAAATTTACGGTTTTACGGCTTAACGGACATAATAACGGCTTTCAAGGACTCTAAGGTGTTGGCAAGGTTATAAGGACACAGATGTGAGTTTTTTGGCCAGTTGTGATGAATCGTTTTCTTGTAATATTATTTCTGTTGTAATAATTCAACGCTCTACCACAGGCAGCCCAAGCTAAGGTTGAGAGCTGCGCATAAATTAGACTGTTTTTTCCACGCTATGCATAATAATGACATCGGCAACATTTAAGAGTTTGTATGGAAATGATACAAAACGTCTCAAATTGCCACAAATCAGAAAGAAGTCGAAATAAAAAAGATTTGTCTTATTTCATTGTTTTATTGGTCATTATTGGAGGGCTTCCTGGGCTGATTTGAAGCTTTTTGGGCGAGAAATTGAGGTTTATATTTTTCATCAGTTACTGAACGTTTAGAATTAATTAAAGGCAGGAAACAGTTTCACACTGCACCTCACTTGAGGTTCGATAAATTCCATCACAATGAACGAATCGCCCTACAACTTCAAAGGTGTATTCTTGGGTCTTGCGCATACCTCTGTTCTTACTCATGGGTTCCAGATCCTATTTTAAGCCATCGAAAATCCCTCTTAAATACGAAACTCGCCTTTCCTGGTATGCGTTTTCATTTGAAGTGCACACATGAATCATTGCGAGCCGCGTTTCGACGACAAAATGTCCCTCAGCCGGGGAGAGGCTGAGCGAGATTGTCCACAAGCAGAAGGTGACACTGCGGAGTCCAGAGAGGTCGGTTTGAGGGCCTGATAGAAAACTATCGGTACGCCCGTGAAATTTAGTCGGCTCACTTGACGCCACGAGCACGCTTTAATGTCTTCGTGCGACAATATATTAGCATAGTGATTTGCTCCGTCACATTTACCTGTTTACCGCAAAAAAAATGTTGTCGAAATTTAGAAGCAGAGACGAGGAGCAGTTTCCACCTAGAAAAAAAAACTGCACCGGTTTTCAAAGGAATGGAAACTGTGGTGGGTATTTTCCACGGTCACAGCAATATATTTTTTTAGGGCAGACAACCCTATATATGGGAATTAAATAATGAGGTTGATTTGCGGGCAGTGAGCAGGATCACTTGCGCCAAATACTCGGCATAAAATCATCGAATGGATTGATTAGAGTGCAGCAAAAGATAGTTCTTCGTTGGTTTTCGAAGTCAAGTGAGGCGAGTGAATTTCACGGCCGTTCTAATATTTCTCTATTTCTGTAAACCGACCTCTCTGGACTCCGCAGTGTCGTGTTTGCTAATGTCGACAATCTCACTCAGCCTGTCCCCGGCTGAGGGACATTTTGTCGTCGAAACACGGCTCGCAATGATTCATGTGTGCACTTCAAATGAAAACGCATACCAGGAAAGGCGAGTTTCGTATTTAAGAGGGATTTTCGACGGCTTAAAATAGGATCTGGAACCCATGAGAAAGAGCAGAGGTATGCGCAAGACCCAAGAATACACCTTTGAAGTTGTAGGGCGATTTGTTTATTGTGATGGAATTTATCGAACCTCAAGTGAGGTGCAGTGTGAATTTGTTTCCTGCCTTTAATTAATTCTAAACGTTCAGTAACTGATGAAAAATATAAACCTCAATTTCTCGCCCAAAAAGCTTCAAATCAGCCCAGGAAGCCCTCCAATAATGACCAATAAAACAATGAAATAAGACAAATCTTTTTTATTTCGACTTCTTTCTGATTTGTGGCAATTTGAGACGTTTTGTATCATTTCCATACAAACTCTTAAATGTTGCCGATGTCATTATTATGCATAGCGTGGAAAAAACAGTCTAATTTATGCGCAGCTCTCAACCTTAGCTTGGGCTGCCTGTGGCTCTACCTGCCGTTGTAATTCTGGTTCTTTGTTTCCTTTGTATTTTTAGTTTTCGTTACCACACAATCACACCTATTTGTTTCAACGAACGTGCGTAACGACTCTGTAATAAAATGGATTCTATTTGTTATTAGACGTCTTGGTCCGTTTCCTCGCAGCGAAGGCGGTCCTGCGACCACATTTCGTAACGAAAAATCTTCACACTAACGTTCTACGTACTTCAAAGGAGTTATTTACAGGATCTACATTAATCGTCTTTGGATTTTGTTTGTATTTGTGGTGGAAATTCGCTCTCTAAATCGCCTAGAACGGGAAATTGATTCTTCGCATGCATGGCAGAAGCTGGTTCCCAGGATTACACGGACGGCCTAAATGTTCCAGGCGAACTTAACGCGCAAAAATTCGAAGATGTCGAAGGAAATAAGGCCATAGACGGGAACGAGGAACAAACTTCAAGCGAATTGCTGGATACTGGCCATTCTCAGGATTCTTTAGGACCACGGCAACGAATTTTAACGGAAAAAGGCAAGGAAGAAAGACTTAATTGGCTCAAGCAACAACGGGTAAACGCTCTGCGAGCTGTGTCCAGGAAGAGAACCGAAGTATCCGAGTTTATGGTCGACATTAACAATTTGCACTTAGTCAAAAATGAACTGATTAATTTAAATGATTTAATAGAGCAGTACAAGGATGCCTTCCATGCTTACCATGAAGAGTTAACTGATGGTGGAGATAAGGATCGTGAGCACGCCCGTCATGATGAGAAGATCAAAGATATAATGGCATATCTACACCCAGTGTATGCGTGGGTATCCCAAGCCGAGGGCCGTTTGGCTGATCAGTTAGAAAGGGCCAGCAGCAAAGGATCTAAAGCATCAAAAGCAAGTTCCCGGTTGTCTGCCAGAGACAGAGAGAGAGTCCGTTTGGCAGAGCTAAAGGCTGAGAGATCAATGCTTAAACAGAAGCAGGCCCTCAGAGCTGCAGAGGAAGATCTGGAGCTTCAACTAGAAATAGTAAAGGCTGAAGCAAGAGAGAAGGCATTAAATGAAATAGATAGAGAACAAGAAGTTCCTCCGCCGTCGTGTAGCTCAGGCCCACCATCTGTCGTCGCATCCTTCTCACCAATTGTGGTATCATCTGTGCCGACATCACTGCCTAACGTCCTGGCATTTAGCCCTAAAGCTCTTGACTCTACTGCTCATAATCCAGCTTTTGCAGAGACGCAGGAAAAGTCAACCCTCCAAGGCACAAGAAACACTGGGGCTACAGATGCAGCTACAGAGAGTTCCCTACCTAATCCTAAGGTCACAAAGTTCATCCCTGGCACATTTGAGGACGGAATTTCATCTACACCGACTGGTCATGGTCCAGAAACCCCTGAGCAAATCAGTCATGGAGTCTCTGAGGTTCAGTCACCTCAGCTAGCAGAACGTACCTTCCAGAGTGTAATAGAATTACAGCAGAAGCAAAATGAAACAATTATCGCGACCCATCAACAGTTAACTGCTGCTATGACATTGCCTCAACCGACCATAACTAAGTTCAAGGGTGATCCAATCGAGTACAAAACATTTGTTATGGCTTTTGATGCACGTATCCGCTCTAAAGCAACCAACAGTGCTGATCTTCTGTATTACCTAAATCAGCATCTTGAGGGCGAACCTGCAGATCTTATTCAAGGATGCCTACACATGAACCCCGATGAAGGCTACGTAGAAGCCCGACGGCTACTACAGAAGGAATATGGGGACCCATTTAAGATTTCTACCGCTTACCTCAACAAGATCCTACGTTGGGCTCCTATAAGGTTTGACGATAATCAAGGCTTGAAGCGATTGTCGATTTTCCTGACAAAATGCACTGTCGCTATGAAGAACATTTCATACATGCGTGTACTCGATCATGCGCCTAACATGCAAGCAATTGTTTCTAAGCTTCCAGCCAACTTACAAGCCAAATGGAGAGATCACGTCTTTAAGAAGAAGAAGAGGGAGAGCAGCCTAATATGCTTCGCGGACCTTGCTGAATTCGTGGAGTACGCGTCCGAGTCAGCCAATGACCCGGTGTTTGGCAAAGAAGCCTTAAACAAGACTAAGGAAGACGTTAAACCTCCCAAAGTGAAAGAGCCACCCAATCAGGTGAAGACACCACCAAAGAGGTCTGGAAATCAATGGAAATACAAGGAAAGCAGTTTCGCGACAAGTTCTTCTGGAGCCATCAAACCCCCATTCTCAGACGGGGCTGGGTCTCCAAGTAACCATGGTAACCCTTCATGTCTTTTCTGCAGTCATGCTCATGATCTGGATGATTGTGAATTATTCAGTAAGAAAACACCTGAACTTAAGAGAGCCTTCTTGCGAGAGAAGAATATGTGCTTTGGATGCTATGGAACATACATACATACATACATACATACATACTTTATTATAGCTCCCAAAGGGGCTCTTCCGCTATAAATACACAAATAATAATAAACTAATAACAAAAAATACCTCTCAAGAAATTGCTTGAACAGAAGAAAGTGCAAACACTGTGGGAAGTCCCACCCCTCTGCGCCTCACATTGATGGTTTCCAACTACCGCAGAAAGACAATAACAGCTCTGTTAAGCAAGGAAAAGAAAGGCCAATGAGCAACGCCTGTACTAATCCCCAAGAAACCTCGTGCCATGCCACCAGACATGCAGAGGCAGTTCTACATGCCATCCTGCCTGTGCGGGTAAGGAAGAAAGGCAGCACTGAAAGTGTCATCACTTATGCTTTCTATGACAACGGTAGCGGTGGCTGCTTCTTAACGGAGAATCTCAAACAACAGATTGGCGTGGACGGTGAAAGAACAGGATTACAGCTTGGCACCATGCATGGCCAAAGCCTTGTAACCACTACCGTTGTGAACGATTTAGTTGTAACAGATTTGGAGGATAAAAACCCAATCGAGATACCCCGATCCTATACAAGAATGGAAATACCTGTGACCGAACAGCAAATTCCTACTCCGGAGGTGGTGAAGCAGTGGGAACATCTCCGTGGTGTCGCCGAAAGGATGCCAGAGTTTATACCGAACTTGGAAGTTGGGTTGTTGATCGGTAGTAATTGTCCTGCAGCAATGGAACCTTTAGAGGTAGTACCAAGTGGTGACAAAGGACCTTACGCAATGCGATTGCGTCATGGTTGGACTCTGACTGGACCTCTGCTAGTGAAGGACTCTCCAACTCCTGATAATGTTACTTGCCATAGGATCACGGTTCGGGAGGTGGAGTCAATCAAAGAGGTGGTATCGACCCAAGCCATTCAGCAAATGTTTGAATTGGATTTCAACGACCACAAGTACGGCCCTGACGAATACGGTTACTCTCAAGAAGATAAGAAGTTCATCAGGGAGGTAAAGCAAGGCATTCGACATCAAGACGGTCATTATGTGATACCATTGCCGTTCAGAGAACCTCAGCTGACAATGCCAAACAACCGTGACCAAGCGCTAAAACGAGCAAATTGGCAACGAAAGAAGATGTTGCATGATGAGAACTACCGGAACGATTATGTCAATTTCGTAAATGAAATGATAGCAAGGGGATATGCACGAAAGGTGCCAGAAGACCGTCTGGAAGCTAACCCTGGGAAGGTGTGGTACATACCACACCACGGCATCTACCATCCAAGGAAGCCCCATAAAATACGTGTAGTCTTTGACTGCAGCGCCAAGCATAAAGGTACATCTTTAAACGACCAACTGTTGCAAGGCCCAGACCTTACTAATTCCTTGGTCGGAGTTCTCACACGCTTCCGGCAAGATCTTGTAGCGTTCATGGCAGATATAGAGGCCATGTTTCATCAAGTACGGGTCCCTGATGAGCAATGCGATTTCCTGAGATTTCTCTGGTGGCCTGATGGGAATTTGGAGGCGGCCATACAGGAATATCAGATGACGGTACACCTCTTTGGAGCAGCCTCTTCTCCGAGCTGCTGTAATTTTGCCTTGAAGCAGACAGCTGAAGACACAGAGCCCCAACGTGGATCACTCGTAGCCGAAACCATCCGTAGAAATTTCTATGTGGACGATTGTCTCCGTTCCGTCAAAGATGAACAAACTGCCATTGAGCTGATCCAGGGTCTCCACCAAGCATGTACCCATGGAGGTTTTAACTTGACCAAATTCATAAGCAATAGCCGCGCTGTTCTGGAATCCGTTCCGACAGAGAAGCGTTCTAAGGAAGCTAAGGATCTCGACCTGGGTCATGACCGTTTGCCCGTTGAACGTGCCCTTGGGGTACAATGGTGTGTGGAATCTGATGTCTTTGAATTTCGTATTATTGTTAACGGCAAGCCGCCGACAAGAAGAGGCATATTGTCAGTAATCTCCTCAGTTTATGACCCACTGGGCTTTGCCGCACCATTTACGCTCCCAGCAAAGAAGATACTCCAGGACCTATGCCGCGAAGAGATAGGATGGGATGACACTGTTCCTGACCAGTACCAAATAAAGTGGGCCAAATGGCTGAGCGAGCTTCCCCTGTTGGAGCAGTTCAAGGTTAGCAGGTGCGTCATACCAGCAGAGTTTGGAACTGTAATGTCCCGACAGATACATGTTTTCTCTGATGCAAGCTCCATTGGATATGGCACTGTTGCTTATTTGCGACTCCAGGATGACAGCAACCGTATCCACTGTACATTCCTTATTGGGAAGGCACGTCTGGCTCCAATCAAGCCGGTTACAATACCGCGTCTAGAGTTGACAGCTGCCACTGTATCTATTCGAGTTGGAGAATTGTTGAAGAAAGAGATAGATGGTAATCCCGAGTTCGTGTACCATACGGATTCCACAACTGTTCTGCGTTATATCGCTAATGAACAGCAACGTTTTCACGTGTTTGTCGCAAATCGGGTGCAGCTCATTCGTGACCATTCGTGCCTGAACCAATGGAAGTATGTAGACACGAAAGAGAACCCGGCAGATGATGCTTCTAGGGGCTTGGATGGACTTGCTCTTGTAGGAGGGCGGCGTTGGCTAAAGGGCCCAGCATTTTTGTGGAAACCCGAAAGTGAGTGGCCACATCAACCGTTCACGGCAAGCCAGGTCCCAGAGGATGACCCGGAAGTGAAAAGGACAACCACAAGCAGCGCAGTCATCATTAATCAGTCAGCTGACGCCACAAGCAAGCTGATTAACTACTTCTCCAATTGGTATCAGTTGAAGAGAGCTGTGGCTGTGTTTCTGCGAGTTAAGAACATACTGCAAACCCGACGTAATGACCGTTTGAAAGTTAAGGATGAGGTCTCAAGTGATGGAAAGAAGCTTACGGACCAAAGGTCATCTTCGACCATCAAGATGCTGAAGCCTAAGGGTATCGAAAGACCACACCTGCCTTTGACAGTGCAAGACTTAGTAAAGGCTGAGCTTGCCATCCTAAAGTTTGCCCAGTCTTCGGCCTTCAGCAAAGAAATCCATGTCCTCAGAGAGACGGAAAATGAGATGAATCTAGACAGAAAGAAGCTGCGAGGGCAGAAGAAAGCATTTGTAAAGAATAACAGCCCTATCCACCGTCTTGACCCCTTCTTAGAAGAGGGTATCCTCAGGGTTGGAGGTCGTCTCAAGCGCGCAGATTTGCCTCATGAAACAAAGCACCCAGCAATTCTGCCACAGAAAAGTCATGTTACAACGCTACTCATCCGCCACGCCCATAAAAGGTTAGGTCATGCTGGACGTGGACATGTTATCGCAACCCTGCGGGAGAAGTACTGGATCGTCAAGATGAATGCAGCAGTGCGCCATGTAATATCAAAGTGCGTCTTCTGTCGCCGTAACCACAGCAAACCAAGTGAACAGAAGATGGCCGACCTACCAAAGAATCGCATTTCACCAGCACCACCATTTACTTACACGGGTGTCGACTACTTTGGGCCATTCATTATTAAGGAAGGACGCAGGGAGGTGAAGAGGTATGGCGCCCTTTTCACGTGTTTAGTCAGCCGAGCAGTCCACATCGAAGTCGCAAATACGCTCGAGTCAAGTTCATTCATTCAAGCACTCCGACGTTTCATAGCCCGCCGCGGTCCTGTAAGAGAAATAAGGAGTGACTACGGCACAAATTTCATCGGCGCACGGAACGAGTTGCTCCAAGCCATAGAGGAGATGGATCACGAAGAGATCCGAGCCAAATTACGGGAAGAAAACATCGATTGGCTCTTCAATCCACCCGCTGCCAGCCACATGGGCGGTGTGTGGGAGCGGCAGATTAAGACCACAAGGAAGATTCTTGCTGGCCTAATGGAAGAGTACGGTCACTCCTTGAACGAAGAATCGTTCCAAACCCTTATGTGTGAAGTTGAAGCTATTATTAATTCAAGACCCCTGACGACAGTTTCTGGCGAGCCTGATGACCTCGAACCGCTTACTCCCAACCATATCCTGACAACCAAGTCAACTGTGATATTGCCTCCCCCTGGGCAGTTTCACAAGAATGATGTGTACATGCGCCGCCGGTGGCGGAGAGTGCAGTATTTGGCGAATCTATTTTGGTCTCGGTGGAAGAAGGAGTATCTGGTAGTGATGCAAGAAAGAAGTAAATGGCAGCATCTTCAGCGAAACCTGGTTGAAGGAGATATTGTGATACTCCGAGAAGAGAACGTCCCACGCAATGCTTGGTCACTGGCCGTAGTTGTGCAAGCAGAGCCAGATGGCCAAGGCCTTGTCCGGTCTGCTGTTGTTAAGACACAATCAACTACTCTCAGAAGACCAATCAATAAGCTGGTTCTGATCCTACCCAAGGAAGAGCAGGAGAGGAATCAAGAGAAGTAAACCCCCCTTCGGGCGTTTAGGGGCCGGGAATGTTACCGCAGAACATTTGCGTGACTTTGTATTGCGTGACTTTGAATTCCGAACTGCGGCGGTCTGGACCGAGTGCTGGGTCCCGGATGACCACGCTAGTTTTTCGATTGACTAAGTGAACATTTTGGCGTTAGATTTCTACGGTCGAAGAGTTTAGCTTATGTTATAATTTACGGTTTTACGGCTTAACGGACATAATAACGGCTTTCAAGGACTCTAAGGTGTTGGCAAGGTTATAAGGACACAGATGTGAGTTTTTTGGCCAGTTGTGATGATTCGTTTTCTTGTAATATTATTTCTGTTGTAATAATTCAACGCTCTACCTGCCGTTGTAATTCTGGTTCTTTGTTTCCTTTGTATTTTTAGTTTTCGTTACCACACAATCACACCTATTTGTTTCAACGAACGTGCGTAACGACTCTGTAATAAAATGGATTCTATTTGTTATTAGACGTCTTGGTCCGTTTCCTCGCAGCGAAGGCGGTCCTGCGACCACAGCCTTTATTTTGTATTTGGTGAGTGAAAATGAAACGTTAAAGCCTATTCGGTTTCACTGTTTAGAAAAACCCGACTCTTATCCTACAAATGCTCTAAGAAGGCCTCTGATTAGCACTACAAACACCCAGATTTAGCAAAATAAGGATGAACTTTTTTTCTTTGAAAACCCAGCACCGATCATAAAACACAAATGATGATGTTCTCACCTAGATATGACAATCTTTTTAAAAGATGCTTGAATTTTTCTCTGATTTACATTTTTCAGGTCATATTTTCATGCATACTATACTCCTGGTATGGAACGTCTCCATATTTTGTCAGGCCCATTTTTTCCATACAAGATAAAGTGAGGTTAATGAAAACGATCGTTAATAGATAATCTACGTCTGTCCTTTTAATAGCCTGAATAGCTCTTGCAAATACCCATCAGTAAACGAGCATGACCATACATGGACAACATAAAAGCTGCAGTGAGCTACGTCCAGGTGACCTGTGATCCATCTCATTTCCCAGGTACTTTAAAGCTGAATAAATGGAACCATCCAGTAAAAGAGGGAATCCACAGTTAGGAGAGCTGGATAACAAAGTTTTTGTGTTGCTATTCAAATAAAATACTCCATACAAAGTCTCAAGATAATGCGATTGTTATTGTATCAACTAACCCGCCATTTTGGACGTGAGAGTATGGGGACTGAACCGAGTTCCAATTCTTCTCCCGTTTCAAGGGTGAAATGTTTGTGCTTTTATCAGGTGTTAGAAATTGTAGAAAGTGATAAGTTTCCGGATCATTTTACGATGGCTCTTTGTTCTTTTGGAGGGGTAAATGATCAGTGCAGTGCCACGTCACGTCATGGGCTATACACGAAACAGGAATGATTCCTTTGTTGTCTTGCGATAATGACATGACTGCATGGTTAAAGGACAAGTACAAGGGGTCAGGTGCGTTAGGGGCGAGAGGAAGACTTGGTGATACCAAAGATGCAGGTGATTCAAAAGATCAGATAGGGATTATACACGTGCACAAATAATTTTTATCGCGATCCAGGGGCCTCTTTGGATTGAAGAGAGACGACGATATTTTACGATATTGTCGTCTCAAAATAATAATAATAAATTGGTGGAAGATTTCCCGCGGTAATTTACAGGGTTCTTGCGAAGAGAGCCAAACCTTTAAAATGTCAATTTCTTCGAAAAGCTTCAATGCAGCATGATTGCAAAGATTTTCAAGTTCACTTATCGTCGACGAAACGGGCAAATAAAGGAAGACTGTCGAGTCTTAAACTCGAATCGTGATTGCGTGATAAGCGTGTGCAAAGCTAAAGCTGGATGTAAACAAACAGCGCCAACAAAGGAAAAACGGCTGTAAAACTAATCTTATCGTTGTTTTTCGAAAAAGGGGTTATTGCTCGCTATGAGTAAAGTGTATTTTTACCTTCCAAAGTAAGCATTTTAATCAACTTGTTTGCCCTTCCTTTAAACAATTTGTTAAAGGTTTGGTTCTCTTCGCAAGAACCCAGTAAATTACCGCGGGAAATCTTCAACCAATTTATTATTATTATTTCTTTCTATCAACTTTATTGGTCTCAAAATTTACAATAATAATTAAAAAAAAAAAAAAAAAGGACCAAAAAGGAATTGCGCGAACGGGAAAATAATGTTACCCATGCGAGGCGCAACCCTAAAAAACTAGTATGGTGATAAAAATCTTAAATTAAAAATAAAATACAATAAATCTAATAAATTACTTATAGTTAAAAATTATAGTTAAAAATCTAATTATTACTTATAACTATAGTTAAAAAACAAGATGCAGATAATATTAGTCTCAAAAATTAAGAGCGGTGGCAAGGGCAGTTACGGAAGAGGAACCAGGTGCAGGGCATGTCAATATCATAGGTAGTGTCCAGTAAAGTAAAATAAGTGGCGCGCAGAAAATATTTGAATAAACTTAGGCTAGAAAATTTTTCGTGAGGGGCGATATTACAGATAGTGTTCCAAGGTTTTACAATTCTATTGAAAAAAGAAGCTTGAAAAGTTGCGGTTTTACAGTAAGCAGGTTTAAGTACGAGGGTGGGGTTCTTAGAGCGGGACCGGCCATGCGTGACAAAAGTAACATATCGATCAATATTTAGGTCAGTATATCCAGAAATACAGTTATAGAGAAATAAAAGATCTCTCAGTTCCCTGTCGTATGCTAGTGGTAGCAAGCGAAGAGTCAGCAGTCGTTGTTTGTAGGACATCTCGCCGATTCTAGTTCTTAGTATCCAGCGAGTGGCGCGCCTCTGGACTCTTTCTAGGATCGTTCTCAAATTGACACTAGCAGGAGACCAAACTTCCGTGGCATATGTAAGCTGTGACTTCACGAGAGATAGATAAAGTGTCCGCCTTACTTTGATGTCGGTCATAAGTGGGCAAGTTCTCTTTAAGAGTCCCAGCATTCTATTAGCCTTGAGTACAATACGCATTACGTGCGAGTCCCACGTTAGATTTCTAGTAATGGTTACACCAAGGTCTTTTTCTTCCTGAACGCGTTGTATGTTTACATCGCCAAGGTGAAATTATTTTGAGACGACAATATCGTAAAATATCGTCGTCTCTCTTCAATCATAAGAGTCCCCTGGATCGCGATAAAAATTATAAAGGGGACCAGTCCCCAAAAATAAATATGTCACGCATCTGTCATGTCTGAAATATGTCACACATATGTTACACCGTAGTCACGCCTTGCCTAAAAAATTAGCTTGTTTCCTATACGTAGAATCCGTAAAAATAATCTGCAAAAATATTTTGAACGGTTTACGCTATGTATAAATACAAGCTTGTAACTGTCTATTGTAAAACTCCCTGAAGAAGTCCGTGGGACGAAACGCGTCGGACGAAACGCGACAGTGGGACGAAACGCGTCGGAGTATTAAGAGGCTGTCTCCCTAAGAGTGTTCCACTCGATCTCGGACTCAAAAATAGATTTCCTTCAAATTTCTACCACAAATATTACTATCCCTAATATTACTATCCCTACTACTGAAATGTACTTGAAATGATCCAGAAGTTTATTTTGATCCCGTTTTGAGGATTTGATTGTCATTATACCGTAAGAACAGGTAACCAAAGCGTAATATGAGAGTTTGTGTGGAGCTGAAATTCGATCGAAAATAATCGGCGGTTTTCCGCCGAAAATACATTAAAATCGAAATAAAGTTTAAAAACCCTTAACTGTTGTGTGTTTGCTGTGTTTTTACATGCCGTCGCATCGACCGTTAAGCAGAAAATCGCCCAAAACGGCCTCCGGAAGCTCGGAAAAGCGATAAAACACAGCAAACACACGACAGGTAAGGTTTTTTTAAACTTTATTTCGATTTTATGCATCAGTCAATTCCAGCGGTGCCCATCCCCCCCCCCCCGGGCATTAGCCGGGCATTTGCTCATGTGTCAATCCCGGGGGTGGGGCATTTGAAATTTTATCACTGCCCGGGGGTCGGGCATTTGCCTACCCCCGGGACGACCCCGGGGCACTTGACATCTTTGTCAGGTTTTGGTCTCGCATGTAATATTTGGATTTTAAAGCTATCCAAGATGATCACTTTCGTGAAAATCTTTTACGATTTTGGCCGTTTGATAAATACGGATAATGTGTTTTCAGTTCCTCGATAACTTAATATATTTAAGCATTTCTTAGTATATTTTAAAAATAAACACATGAATTGTGCAGGTCAAAATCACAGAAATGAATGAATAATTGAACCAAAAGGAACTGTCATGTACACAATTTGGCGTATTACTGATAAGTGGCATTAAAGCAAATGAACAACGGGATCGAGGATAGACGCACGGGTAAACAACCGAAAAGTATTGAAAATAAAGGCTGGTTTCCGTACGGTTGCTACGATCTCTGTGATCGCAATCGTTGCAATCATATAGAAACCACTCTTCACGATCGTTGTGAAATGATGTGACCGCTACGATCGCCTAAGTGTGGTACCCATATGATCACAACGATTGCTGAACGTTTTTTCCAGCGATTGCAGCAATCATAGCGATGATATGGAAACCAGCCTTAATGGTCTTAATGATGAGTGAAACTTTCTTGTTATGATTTATTAAATCTTGAGCAGTGTTGCTTTCTAGATGATCCCGGGGGTGGGGCATTTGCCTTCTTTTTTGGTCCCAACCTGGGGCATTTGACGGACTTGTTTATCCCCACCCCCGGGAATTTGCCAATTTTTTTTAAAAATGCTAATGCCCGGGGGTTGGCCCGGGGGGGGGATGGGCAGTGCTGGAATTGACTGATGCATTATTGTATTTTCTGCGGAAAACCGCCGATTATTTTCGATCGAATTTCAGCTCCATACAAACTCTCATATTACGCTTTGGTTACCTGTGCCGTAAGTAACTAAAATTTGGCTATTTTGGGCGCCGCAGTACGAGGTTTGTCAATTACCGTTTAAAAAGACTTCGCACCATCACAACCTTCAAATTTACGCCCATTTGATAGCTTATTACCTCTTTTTATCGCTCCTGTGTCATTTGGACATTTTCCCGATCGAAATCGTGTGAAACTGAAAATGATAAATGAACTAATCTAATAAGTCACTCGAACTGGACGAAATAGTGCTTTTGAAGCATGCCAAAATTCTCAATTAAGGCACTTAGGTCAGACGTAAAAACCCGTTCTAGGCATAGACTAAGCACTGTTTCCTAGAATTATACAATAAAACTTGCGGCAGAAAGCGATTCTGAGAAATTGTGTCGAAGTTTAGTAAGCCATTTTCGCCAATAGTGTCTTGCGTGACATGAATTTCCATTCAAGTGTTGTTATATATATCCGCCTAATTAAAGAGATGTCGATGGTGGTACAAAAAATTATACAAAGTACTTTCCCTGTTTTTGCTATGACACCTATTCTGGTGGTCCAAAACCTCGAATAGACACTGCAGTTACTTTATTTACCACTCACCTTGTTCGATAGATAACTCTCCCCTCCGGCAAAGGATTCGGCGGTTTCATTATAGAGGTGATGAAAAAGTCTTTTTCTCTTGGTCATGAGATAACACGAGGAAGCTATAAACTCTATGGTGCTTTCAGCTATACTTTAAATTCACCTGTTCCAGTCGCCGTGAGTCTTAAGGGGAAGCAGACGAGAAAGGAAAACGATTCCAACCTCAACCTGGGAGTTGCGTTACACTGTGATCAGTAACGCGATATACAAATATTCGTCAACAACATTTTATTTTAAAACTTAAAAATAACAATGACAGCGAGCAGCTAATACGGCAAGAGCTTTAGGATATATTTATTTATTTTTTCTTAAGCATTTTTCCGGTCCGAAATCCGGAATCCTTGAATTTGATTGGCTGTTGACGCGCGTTCCGCCGGTCCGGTTTTATCCTATCCGGACCGGTTTTGTCATGGTAACCGCGCGAATTAACCTCGCGAAAACCATTGAATGAAAGTTGAAAAACAACATACCTCGGTTGAACTCGAGAATTTTTTATTTACGGCTCAAAGATGCGACTTTTTTGGCAAGTCACAATTCTTGTGTGTGTTGTAAATGGAAAGTTCAACAAGGAGGGGAATTAAAGACCTTGAAATACCTTCAAAAGGCAAGTACTCGTTTTAATTTTGTGTAGCTTAGCATGGCGGTTGGTGAGTTTGTTGTTGAATTCACTTAACACAGCAGTTTAAGTTTTTAAATTGCGATCGCCATAATGTCTTTTGACTGCGATATTTACTTTAATGACTTCGTTTTTCAGTTTTTTCTCTTAAATTAACGAGGTTCGGTATATTTTCATTCAAGAAATTGTGCAGGCTTAAACTGGAATTTTGCTTTTTCATCTGTCGTAAATAAGCTTAAAAGCCAGCGCACCTTTCGCTTTGGTTAAAACTGAGATCAAACCGAACGATTTCGCTAAATGATTAGATTGTTTATATCCAAAGAACCAGCACATACGTTTACAGGTAGGAAGCAAAACATAAAAAGAAAGTAATTAGGCTAAAGAGAAATGTTTTTCGAAGTATTATTCTCTTTCATTTTTTACGCAAGGGCAATTAAACCTGTCCTAACGACTGAGTCCTTTGGTTTTGTTTTTAGTTTAATTATAAGTATTTAATTGGGTTGCTTATCCCAATGCCGGGTAGGATTTTCCCTGTGCGTGTCTGTTCTTGAAAAACAACCTTTTCCGTGTTGATACGGTAGTTTCTAGTCGAAAATATTACACTTAAGTTTTAAAAAAGTTTAAAGTGTTTATGATTACATTCGCTCCACGGTTTCCTGCAGGAGGGAGTGATGAACTTGGGCCTGGGCACAAGCGCCGGTATTGGCGAATGAAAAACCGAGGTGTCTGGCCATCGTGACGTCACATATAAGTCTGCCCCGGAAATTCAAAGGAAAGTTAACAAATGGCTTCCTCGCAAATGTTTACAGTCCAGTTTCTCAAAATGAACAGATCAAAGCAATAAAAGAACGAAAGGTATGCTGCATGCTATAACATAAAAAGTATTCTTAATGCAAATTGGTCCTCAAAACAAAATAACAAATTGGCGATAAGACTCAAAAGATTTCATGGACGCTTTGGTCGATCGATTGAAATCGTGATCAAGATCACCTTTCAGAAGCTGTATCTCACAAACCCTAAGATGTGTCGCTTGGAGACAAAAACATAACTTTTATGTATATAAACTCTTTCCAATTTTAGGAAAATAAAATTGCGTAACAATTTCATTAAAATGATCAGTGGCTTTAAACATCATTAAAATGTGGAGAAGAATACTCCAATACAAAGAAACGTTTACTGCGAATTCATGTGTTTGGTTCGAAGTTCATAATGGGCCACAGTAATTCCTTACTTTGCTAAACTATCTTGGAAAAAACGACAAAGATGACAACATTTGCTGGAGGCGAGGCAAAACAGCTGACGCGCCGGCTTTCCGGCCAAATTTGTGCTGATCTCTTATCGAATAATTATAAAAAACCACAGTTTATCTAAAACGCCAACTGGTGTTTACTGATGTTAACAAGGCTCCCTCTTTACTAGAATGGACCTCAGTTTGACTGTTTTAAAATTAATTAATCTTTGAAAATCAAATGACAGGACCAATTCAATTTATTTGCGAAACGGTCATCTCAGTTGTGGATCAAGCAGACGGTCAAACTCTATCTAAAACACTGTGCAACCTGGACAGCAACTGAATCTAGAGGAAGCTGGAGGTATTGAGAATAAATCACTGAATCACTGATCCAAACAGTACTCAAATATATCTATTAGTTTCATAAAAAAGTACAGAACCAGATCAGCGAAGACTTGTTTCCTCGGGCGCCCGCATAATTTGCGAGCTGATTCAGATTTTTGTTGTTCTGCAAAAGTGTAGTTTACACGGGTTAAATGAGGTGGCAAAAATTTACTTAGTTCGATTACTCTTTCCTTAGCAATTAAATATCACTATTCTTTCCTTATACAGAAGATGGAAGCAAATACTGTAAGAAAAGTTAACTTTTAAGTGCTAAACATACCCTTCTAGGTTCGCCTTCTATTATACTCAGCCAAACAAACGGACTGATCATTTTTTGGGAAAATACTATACCACTTGTTTCAACTTGGGTACTTTTGTTAAATTATAGGCTAGTCTGTAGCCAAGTTTCAAGTTTCCCTGTGGTATATAACTGAAATAAACACACTTCTTGGGACGCGGACAATAACAATTTTCCCGCATAATTCTTCGATCGCGGAGAGTAAACATGACTGTTATAGTCAAAATACTCAGCGCATTCCGGTCATTATTTAGGAATGATTTTCATTACTCGGAACGGATTGCATTATTGGAATCAAAATTCCATTTTCAAATTGAAGACTGAAATCTTCCAACGGTAGACTCATTCGAAATAACGAATGTTGATTGGGTTGTTACTTATGTAAACCAGAAGTTCACACGCGAAATACGAAACCGTTGGCAGCTGTTGGTTTCAATCGGTTTGCCATTACGGGGAATTTTTCTCAATTTTCAGGAACATTTCTTGTGCATTTACAGCAGACTTGTTTTTAAGAAATTATTCTTCATGGTTTTATAGCAACAGACTGCTTTTTCACTCTTAAAAGTATTTGCGATTAATATTTTGTTGAGCGAACACAAATCAAGTCAGATAGGTCAAGCCGCCAACAGTCTGCTACTTGCACGTGAACATTCGCCTCATGTCAATAATAAACCAATTAGCATTCCCTATTTGGAACAAGGCTACCGTTGTAACAGTACAATATTCAATTTGAAAGTGGAATTTTGATTCCAATAACGCAATCCGTTCCCGGTTAATGAAGGTCATTACCAAATAATGCGCCGATCAATTCGAAACTTCAACATCCCCCCCCCCCCGGGCACACCCCGGGCATTTGACTGTGCATCGTGCCCGGGGAGGAGGGAATTTGAACGTTGCGTTGAAAGGGTGGGGAATTTGAACCGGATTTATCTCTTGTTCTGACGTAAAACGCTCGTGAGTTTTTTCGGTTTTTGCAGGGTTTGATGGATTTACAAGATAGAATTTCGCCTTTGTTAGTAAATTACTCTTTCAAAAGGATCTTAAAAGACGTTTGAAGGTGTCATTACGGTGTATCTCTCTCTGAAAGGCGTGTAAAGTGTTTGATTGAAGACGAAATTTGTCTTTGAGGAGAGGTAGTTCAGTACTAATTGGTGGGGCATTTGAACGGCTCTTTTGCCCCGAGGGAAGGGAATTTGAACAAGCCAATCTTCAAAAGTTCAAATGCCCCGGGGGTTGCCCGGGGGGGGGGGATGTTGAACTTTCGAATTGATCGGCGCATAATAAGCGGAACGCGCTGAGTATTTTGACTGTAAAACATTATTTAAGTGTGATTTTAACGTTAAGACAAAGAGCCACTTACCTATATCGAAAAAAGGGATGACTAAAATTCCATTACCCAAGAAAACAAGCTTAGCTGAACGCTTAATAGCACAAAAAATACGTTTGTAGCCCGAACCCTAACATCAGTTTGCCAGCGCCATTTTTGAAGACTCGGCAAACTCGCGCGCTTTTCACGTCGTGACGTCACGATGGCCAGACACCTCGAACCAGCCGAGCTGGCGAGTTCATCACTCCCTCCTGGTTTCCTGCCATCTGACTCAGTGCCTTACGCGCGTTCTGACAAACTTTCAAGATTGATCTGCAAACTCGCAAATGTTGGGGAAAAAATAAAAATGTTATTTACCTGCCTAGGTCGGTCCGTATAGGGAAAAACTGTGCCCTTGGTCCTGAGTACGGCCCTCGGCCGCGTACTCAAGACCGCGGGCACAGTTTCTCCCTATACGGACCTCCCGGCCAGTAAATAACATATATATATATATATATATATATATATATATATATATATATATATATATATATATATATATATATATATATATATATATATATATATATATATATATTCACTGTCTAAGGAGAGGCTTGTCACAGAGGGTTGTCATTTCTCGTGCTCAGGATACAAAATTAATTCATATTTTAAATTTTGTCCTTTTCCATCCTCCCCCACCCTAAGAATGTATTTTCTAAATGGTTTATTCTGATTGCACGAACAAAGGTTACAAGAGTTCAAGTTATAGTACAACAAAAGGTCTTAAGACACATCTTTAGCCGCGCAAACTTTACTTATTTTTGGAGGGGTGGTGTACTGACTGAAGCTGGAGCAGGGAGGAGCCATTAGGTCCCTGAAACCATCTCTGCTGGTCTACCCTGTGACACTCTAAGCCCCGTACGTAGTAGAAAGGAGATAACTTTGCTTGACTAACTGAAACCAGCTCTAAATAAAGAAACGCTGTAGAAGACAGAGGCCATAACGACTAAATTCCTCATCAATAAGGGAGTGGCCATGAAAGGGGAGGGGGGGAGGGGGGGAGCGGAGTAAAGTTATGTCCTGGTAGGCGCAGATGCGACGCAATATCCAAATGACGTTAATAATTTATCCACGTGCGTCAATGATTAAGGTCAGTATTCACCAAACCTTTTTCTTTTTTTTTTCTTCGAGGTTTTCTTGTGAAATATCGATGCCTACCTGACACGCGAAAGAGGCTCTTTGCTTGTGCGCGAGCCTCCCTTATTCTTACTTGTAATTTTCAAGCTCATTCCATTTGTGCCCGTCCGTTTCGCCCAATCAGGAAGAAATAGCAGGCTGTTTTCGCTTGTGCTGTTTCTATAATATGGGATATGTTTTGGGTCTGTGCTTTTTGCCTCAGCTTCCCGCATTCCTCTAGGCTAGTTTTTTTCTGTCGGCGTTAACCCTCATACGTACAAGCAATCTCATTCCCCCACTGTGATACAAGGGATGGGGTTGATGGACTCTTGGATTTCGTTTTGTTACAATATTCCGAAAAAATTTCGCCTTTTGAAGATAGCCTTAATGTGCTCTACGAGATGAGGTAGAAAGTAGATATTATCATATAAAAACGGTCGAAATTGAAAATTTTTCATGCTAGACGCGTAAAGTAGGAGATATGCTGTTTGTCGATATCTTATGCTTTCTCACCGAAAAAAGTTGAAAAACATGCATTTTATATCAAACTTTGCCATAATGTGGCTAGCGGATACATGCGTAAAGCTTCTGTGAAACGGCAGGTGCTGACAAAAAATCTTTTTGAAGAAACTGATAGCCTGCAGGTCTCCTCCCCCTTCTACGTCCCAGGATCATAATTAAGCATCATTTATTTACAACACCGACACTCGTGAATAACGTCTTTCACCAAACGAATCAGGTCCGCATTTCGATCTTTTGCTCGAAAAAGAACCTCAAAATGGTGAAGTATTGTTTTTAGCATGGCGATGAATATGCCTATTTTTCCGTTCTTATAATAGTCACAAAAATCTTAGGCGTCAAAACTGTGGGATTTGTGAGCCCGATTTCTTCATTTATATCGTCCACCAAAGCGCAGCAGTCTCATACCAGAATTGATGGCCTCAATATCTTGATTTTCATCTTCTTCTGGCCGCGCTGTCGCATCCGTTGATGTAGTGCTAGCATCCTGGCCGCGGGACTTCTGTCGTGAAGCTAAACGTGAAAAGAAGGTGGTAATCTGGGTTTTCGTGAGCCATTCTTCTCTTTCAAACAGCCTTTCGTTTCTTTCATTTCGTGCATTACGTATGCTATTTGCTTGAACTTGATCTGGGTCAGCCTTTCTCCCATGTCCAACTTTGCCTTCGTCTTGTGGTCAGGATTCAAAATTAATTTATAGTTTAAATTTTGTCCCTTTTTCACCCTCCCTCATCCTTCAGAATGTATGTTCTAAAGTGTTCATGTTGATCGCACGAACGAACATTACAGCTCTTCAAGTTGTAGTACGACAAAAGGTCTAAAGTCACATTTTAGACGCGCAAACTGTACTTAGTTTAGGAAGGGTGGGGTGGACTGAACCTCGCACAGGGAGGAGCACTAGGTCCCGGAAACCACCTGAGCTGTTCTAGCCTGCGACACTCTAAGCCCCGTACGTAGTAGAAAGGAAATAACTTTGCTTGACTAAGTGAAACCAGCTCCAGTAAAAGGAACCCCAATGAAGACAGAGGTCATGACGGCTGAATCACTTATTTAGCGACTCGTTCCTTTTAAACTCTACAAGGGAGTGGCCCTGAAAGGGGTGGGGAGAGGTATGTCTTAACAGACGCAGATGCGACACAATATCCAAATGATATTAATAATTTATCCACATGCGGCAATTATTTAGGCCAGTGCTCATCAAAGTTTTCGTTTTTTCTTTGAGATGTTGTCGTGTAATGTCGTTAATTGCCTGACAAGCGAATAAGCCTCTTTGCTTGTGCGCGAACCTTCCTAATTATCAAGCTTATTCCCTAGTTTGCAGTTTGCCAGTTTGTCCGTTTCGCCCTACCAGCTCGCAAGAAATCACGGGCTGTTTTCGCTTGTGCAGTTTCGGTCATATGGGATACGTTTTGCGTCTGTGCTTTTTGCATCAGCTTACTGCATTCCTCGAGGCGGACGGAGACTTCGCGTGCGTGCAGACCACTCAATATGGACTTCGAGTTAGAATATACTTTTTATATACTCACTCGGTTCCATAATATAAAATTCTCGCTAGCTTAAATGATTCGTACTAATACTGCCGGACGAATTGACTCGAAAAGCATAACGCTTACATCCTGAGAACCACAAACTGTTTATACTGCTCGAGACCACTGATCTTCGAAATCATTCGATTTTTCTGAAAAGTTTTGAAGACCAGAGCTTTTTTCCATTCTCATATCAATTCCAAACTGGCGGAATGACGTTGCTAAGTTTTTAAACGATAATTGAAAAACCCCGTACTACGGCGCCCAAAATAGCTAAATTTTAGTCACTTACGGTATACTGACAATCAAATCCTCAAACCGGAGCAAAATAAACTTTTGGATCATTTCAATGGCATTTTACTAGTAGGGATAGATAGTAGTATTTGTGGTAGAAATTTGAAGGAAATCTATTTTTGAGTCCGAGATCGAGTGGAACACTCTTAGGGAGAGCCTCTTAAATAAGTTTTACAACTACACGTTGGCAGTGTTCCTCACTAGTCAAGCCTTTTAAAAAATACCCACAACCTCAAACAAGGTGATTAAAATGCTTACTTTGGAAGGTAAAAATACACTTTATTTATAGCGAGCAACAACCCCTTTTTCGAAAAACAACGATAAGAATAGTTTTAAAGCCGTTTTTCCTTTGTTGGCGCTGTTTGTTTACGTCCAGCTTTAGCTTTGCACGCGCTTATCACGCAATCACGATTCGAGCTTAAGACTCGACAGTCTTCCTTTATTTGCCCGTTTCGTCGACGATAAGTGAACTTCAAAATCTTTGCAAACATGCTGCATTGAAGCTTTTCGATGAAATTGACATTTTAAAGGTTTGGTTCTCTTCGCAAGAACCCTGTAAATTACCGCGGGAATCTTCCACCAATTTATTATTATTATTATTTTGAGACGACAATATCGTAAAATATCGTCGTCTCTCTTCAATCCAAAGAGGCCCCTGGATCGCGATAAAAATTATTTGTGCGCGTGTATGATCCCTATCTGATCTTTTGAATCACCTGCATCTTTGGTATCGCCAAGCCTTCCTCTCGCCCCTCACGCACCTGATCCCTTGTACTTGTCCTTTAACCATGCAGTCATGTCATTATCGCAAGACAACAAAGGAATCATTCCTGTTTCGTGCATAGCCCATGACGTGGTACTGCAATGATCATCTAGCCCTCCAAAAGAACAAAGCGCCATCGTAAAATGATCCGGAAACTTATTACTTTCTACAATTTCTAACACCTGACAAAAGTACAAACATTTCACGCTTGAAACGGAAGAATGGGAACTCGGTCCAGTCCCCATACTCTCACGTCCAAAATGGCGGTTTAGTTGATACAATAACAATCTTGAGGCTTTGTATGGAGTATTTTATTTGAACAGCAACACAGAATCTTTGTTATCCAGCTCTCCTAACTGTGGATTCCCTCTTTTACTGGATGGTTCCATTTATTCAGCTTTAAAGCACCTGGGAAATGTGATGGATCACAGGTCACCTGGACGCAGCTCACTGCAGCTTTTATGTAGTCCATGTATAGTCATGCTCGTTTACTGATGGGTATTTGCAAGAGCTATTAAAATTAAAAGGACAAGGATTAAAGGATTAAAATTAAAGAGCTATTAAAATTAAAAGGACAGACGTAGATTATCTGTTAACAATCGTTTTTATTAACCTCACTTTATCTTGTATGGAAAAAATGGGCCTGACAAAATATGGAGACTTTCCATACCAGGAGTATAGTATGCATGAAAATATGACCTGAAAAATGTAAATCAGAGAAAAATTCAAGCATCTTTTCAAAAGATTGTCATATCTAGGTGAGAACATCATTTGTGTTTTATGATAGGTACTGGGTTTTCAAAGAAAAAAAGTTCATCCTTATTTTGCTAAATCTGGGTGTTTGTAGTGCTAATCAGAGGCCTTCTTAGAGCATTTGTAAGATACGAGTCGGGGTTTTTTTAAACAATGAAACCGATTAGGCTTTAATGTTTCATTTTCACTCACCAAATACAAAATAAACTTCAAAAGGCTTCATGTCAAGACTTTGGTTTCTTTATGGCATGAATTATGCTCAAAATTTCATTCTGCATGGCCGTAGAGGGGCATGGAGTGTTCGTGCCAAAAATCTAACAAACCTTAATGAGCCAAATTTTTCTCAACTGATTTTGATAATTGGGTCACTAACGTACATACTGGTATAGGTATGGACGTTATGCAAGAAGGCAGGTAAATATGATGATTTTTTGAAAAATGGCAATTTTGGGTAGTGATTTTGACTTCAAATTTGACCCAACTCTAGCGCCAGGCCCCTCTCTGTTTAATGGCTGGGGAACAAAGTTACATGTATGAAGTGCAAGCTCCATTATAGTAGGGTCCATGGTCAAATTCATTTGGCAGCACAATTTACCAATGGGGTCTTAAAGCACTTTCAAAATGCCCCCTGGAAGGCTGGATTTTTGGTGCTAAAAGGGCAACGAATGGGACCCCCCTCTAAAACTCCAGAACTAAAAGTCAAAGAAGAGAGCCAAAGTGGCTTTTGAAATATCCCATCACACCCAACGTCTGCGCCAAGTTTCAGCCAAATCGGGTGACTACCACTTTTGGACCCTGGAACACTTTCTCAGACAGGGACACTTAAGCAGGGCCAGAGTGGTTAGCTGTAATTGCTTTATTATTTTTCCACTTGTTATTCGTGGGCTGACCTACAGCCGAACCACCGGTTGCTGTCACCTTCCCGTAAGCGCACACCAAACTGCTTCTCGGCGATTTCCAGCCTAAAACTCTACATTTATAACCTCCTGTAAGCGGCCACCTCTGGTAAGGGGAAGCCGACACCTTTTGGAGGCTGCAGAAGCTAGAGTAACCTCCCTTCCTAGAACTCGAGCTCACACGACAGTTCCACTCCATTTATATTAAACCTCTTCCAACTTGCTTGCTTGTATTATTTTAGAATCCAATTACGACTGGCACCGGGAAGGGCTATCCAGAATTTGGTCAATTTTTAGGTGCCAAATAGTCAATATTGTATGTGACGTCCACAAATCAGCGTCTAATTTGTCACGAATATCTCGTTTACAAAAGCTACAACAGTTTACAAAAGCTCTTTCCTTGGTTAAACTCTGTTTCAGCTAGTCACATGAAAGCGAGTCTCCTTTAAAAGCGTACCCGCAGGGTAGCTCCACGCTGTATGTGGCACCTCAATTATTGATTATTGCTTTGCTGAGTTTGCTGGCCACTTTAGAAACTTTGACAGTGACATCACCACGAGTTTTCAATTGGAACGCCTCCACGTGATTCAGAAGGCATGAGTGATACACCCTACCCCTTATGATGCCTAGTCCCTGCCACCCTGTTGTTTCCTGAGACAAGAAACTTTACCCCACATCGTCTCTCTCCACCCAGGTGTATAAAATGGGTACCGGCGACATACTGCTGGGGGTAACTCTGCGATGAACTAGCATCCCATCCAGGGGGGAGTACCAATACTCTCAGTTGCTTCATGCTACAGAAACCGGGATAAGCGCCGGCCGTGTGGGCCTCCTTGGCACGTGTGCGCCTTTACCTTTACCTTACTGACACACCCTACCCCTTATGATGCCTCAAGTCTTCCAACCTCCCGTAAGCGGACACACCCCGTAAGCGGGCACCTACGTCCGGTCCCGAGGGTGTCTGCTTACGGAAGGTTTGACTTTAGTCTCCTGTAGGTACTGAGTAACTCCCCATCAGAAGATCATCCAAAGGAAAATGCCAAATGTGAATCACGATGACAATGAGGAAGTCAAGGACGACGTTATAAGCCCCCCACCCGGTGGGAAGAAACACACGGAGATTTGAGTTGGGGTGAGTCCCCGGAGAACGAAACTTATGAAGTCATTGCATTTTGTAAATTACGTAGGGGTTAAGATGTATTAATTCCACAATTTGATGGCAATTTTGGCATTTATTACATTTCTCAGCAAACACAATTTAAACGCTAAATGCCTTACACTGGCTGGAAATTTAGATGGTAACACCAAAAAGCAAAGTTAAGCTTGAAAATAAAGGCGTCTAAACCGTGCAAACGCTACACGAAAGTGGAACGTACCCTAAATCAGTGTTCTAAGCGTTCTTTCAAGAAAGAACTAAAATTATCTATTGAATAAGAAATAGCAACTTAATGCGAAAAGTGCTTTAACTTTATCCTTACGGGCAGATTTCAGATTTCTTGGCACTCAAATGGTTGCACCTTGACCGATCTGAACACAATGTATGTATATTAGAAATTACATCGCTTAAAAATTGCAAAACAGAACGCTTCGAAATACATTTCTTCTTACGCTGCAGCCAGAATCTAATTGAATACAACGTCAATAGAACCTAGACATCAAAGGAAAAATAAAGGGAGGGACTTATGGAAACGACATACATTTTTTCTTGTACCAAGTATCAAATTGAATGCACCGTGTGCACTGAAATAAATCAAACAGCTTATATATAAGTAAAGGACTGCAGCAGTTAATATAGAGTCCGTGAAATGTTTGATCTTACATTTTGGTGGACTCGTAAGAATTCCCGGCTATATATTTGTTTTCTTCTACGACTGGATTAGAATGAGCACCGGGCATGGAGATTTCTTGAAGGGACATCTTTGGCGTCCCATATCCATTATTTGGCCTGGCAGCCTTGCCGTCCACATTGCAGTTGTGTTTCATGGGGTGGTCCATCCGGTAGTCGGGTTTGTCCAAGTCATAGTCGTGGTCCATGTGATGCTCCATCTGGTAGGCTGCAAATGGGTACGTGACCATCACTGCGAAGAAGTCCTCCACTATGTTGCCATAGATGTGGTACTTCTCACGGATATAATAACGGATCGATGTAGCGTACGCGAAGAATGCGCACAGCACCGTCCACGCGATATACGATATTGCACTCACAACCGGCTCCAAAGCCATCAGGATGATCCACAGGTAAAATGGAACTGCTAGCATCAGCATGTATACCCATCGTTTGTGCTGTTTACCACCAATCTTGTAAGCAGCGTTTCCCATCGAGTACCACGGTGCAATGACGGCCAGTAGAACCTTGCTTACGCTTCTTTTTGTTGGGTGGCTCAGGACATCCAAAAGACTAGTGGTGAAAGTTGGACCATGTGGATCAAGATCACCGCCTTCCATCTTCACTGCTCGCCATAATGCCACGCACATGAAGCACAGCAATATGGTATACGGGACGCCAGATGCTATTGACACGGATTGCGCAGCAATAAGCCCCTCCGTGCCTCCAGCATGTAGCAGAGCTGTAGCTGTTGCGCCCTCGGTCAGGGCCCAGAAGATGCGCTGTATGACAGGAGGTTCCGGGTCACCATTGGCTGAGAGGCAGTCGATGACAAGGGAGCCACTATCAGAACTGGTGACAAAATACAGAATGACGCTGATCAACGAGATTACAGAGAGGAACGTCCCAAGGTCACCATACTGCTCCATGACATCAAACCACATGTCGTTCTTCCCACGGCAGGACAAACGGTACAGGCCGTTTAACGATTGTGTAGCCCCTCTTCCCCCCAGTTTGGAAGCGCACGTGATGTTGGCCAGGGCAGCGTTACGTTCCATCTTCAATCCCGCACTTCCAAAAATGCAAAACCAGAAGAATCCGTACAATATGGGGGCTGTCATCGTGCCATGAATGAACTCTCGGATGGTTCTTCCCTTGGAGATCTTAGCAATAAACATGCCCACGAATGGAGACCAAGCGATCCACCATCCCCAGTAGAAGATGGTCCAGTCATTCATCCATCGCTCAGCCTGCTTTCCGTCTGGTGCATTGCTCAGTTGGGCGAAAGCATCTGTGTGAAATCCAAGTTGTACAATCCACTGGATGTAGTACCCGATACTTTGCACGTATACATTTAATATGTGCCAAGTGTCATCGGCAAACAAACCAATCATCATGATGAACATGCCCAGTGAGAAACAGATCTCGCTCAGTCGACGAATTCCAATCTTCATGCCGCTCACCACTGAAACCGTGGCACACGCTGTCACAGCCCAAATGATAATGATCTGATTGGTGGTTGAGAACTCGATGTCTGGGTTCAGACGTTTGAAGCCATTGTTCATTTGCATGACACCAATGCCAAGACTGGTGCATACGCCGCACATGGTGCAGACCACAGAAAAGATATCCACTGCGTCACCCATCCAGCCATAGATCTTGTCACCAATGAGAGGATAGAAACAGGAGCGGATGGTCATGGGAAGACCTTTTCTGTAGCTAACAAAGGCGAGAAGGAGACCGACTACAACATACACGATCCATCCATGGACTCCCCAGTGGAACAACGTCAGGTTGATGGCATCCTGGGCGCGCTGATTATCGCTGTATCTAATTGTAAGAGAAAGGAAAAAAAAACAACAAATTATGTTTGATGTGAGCCACACAAGTGGGGTAAGTAAGCTAGATAAGGAATCTTATAAAAGCTGAAGAAATGTGGCCAGAAGATCAAATAGCAAAACACAGAAATCACATTTACCTGCCCCAGTAACGATTTCCATAAGTTCCAGGCTCATAATGCCAGATCGGTTCAGCTGCAAAAGCAACAGACCTGAACTGTTTAGTTTGATATTTAGTGGCAGTTACTCTATTCTTGTTGGGAAAATACTCAGATTTGTGAGCAGTTTCCCAATCGTGTTCAATCATTCTGCAGTGTTTGTTATCGTAAGGGTTTTCGTGATTTTCACTTTTGATTTTTTTAAAAATAGTTTTTATTGATTTGCAAACATGTATTAGGAATGTTATTAACATTAATGATAATTACAAACAATTACTAATTACTAGTAGTTAATTTAATTTACAATTTAACTAAATTAAATTTTGACATTAAAAAGAAAAAAAAGAAAATGATCATAACAACAACAAAACAAAGCAGAGAAAAATTACAGCTAAGTACAAAGACGGCATTTCCACAGACAGGTGTTGCATTAACAATTACTTAAGTTCGTTAATTAGCTTCTCCCACTTTTGTAAATGAAAAAGAAGTTTATTTTTTCCCTGGCAATGTGGAGCTCGATATTGAAGACACGTCTTGTCGTAGTAATAAAGCCTCTAAGTGTAGGTAAGCTATTTTGACATTTCCTATAGTAGATATAACATTTACCTAATAACAGGATATGATTAATTAAAATGTAGTCTTTTACAATATCAAATTTTCCAAAAATGATATCCGGCTCGTTAATTATCCCAACATGAACATGATTATCTCTTAGCCAGGGCAAGACGTGTTTCCAAAAATTATAGGTTATCCTACAGGAGAAAAGTAAATGCTCGACGGATTCCGTTGCCTCTTGACAGAAAGTGCAGTTTGGTGATTCAACTACACCAATTAAATTAAGTTTCTCGTTTGTAAAGATTATACAATTTAGAATCTTATATTGGAATTCCCTGATCTTAGTGTCTAAAGTGCATTGAAAGGCCAATGTATAAACCTTTTCCCAATCAATCTCCATATTTGAGTATAAAGAAATTACTCGTTTTGCGCTAATCATAGATTGAATGTCTAACATTTTGAGTCCTCCCATTTCTATATCAGATATAAGTGCAAGACGCTTCACTTTATCTTTCCCATTCCAAATAAAATTGTAAAAAATTGAGTTTGCCTCTTTAATTAGTTCTTTTGAAATAGGTATAACAGATGCTCTGAGCATAAGCTTTGGGATAGCAAAGGTTTTGACTATCTGTATTCTTCCTAAAAGGGAGAGGCCTCATCATTTCCATACGTTGATTGATTTCTTTATACTCTTTAAAGTTTGACTGAAGTTAAGGTTATTTCTTTGTCTTTCATCATAACCAAAATATATCCCCCAAATTTTTATGACTTCACAAATACTGTGTTTTGGGAAGTCTTTTTCTTGCAGAATATTATCTCCTAGAGGTACGATTTCTGTTTTTTCATCATTAACCTTTAAGCCAGAACACTCACCAACAGATTCGAGAATACGAAACAAATTTGTATAAGATATTTTGTCTTTTATGATACAGGTCATATCATCTGCAAATAGAGACAGTTTTATCATTTCTTCTGCAATTTTAAGTCCCTGTACACTACTGTCCTGTCTTATTTTTATAGCTAAAGTCTCTAGCGCTAATATGAAGAGGTAAGGAGAGAGTGGATCCCCCTGTCTGACTCCCCTACCGAACGGAAAAGGACTGGTCGTAAAGCCATTGTTCATTACACAGCTGGATGCCTTTTTCAAAGAACGCGCATCCACTGAATAAAAGACGTAAAGTTCTGATTAGAAATTGGAAATCTAATGTATCAAAGGCTTTTTCAAATCGATGGCGATCAGAATCCCCGACCAGCTATTTCGTTTGGTGTAATCTACGATATCGTCAATCGTTCTAATTGCATCAAATACGGACCTACCTTTAACGAATGCATTCTGATTAGGATGTATTAAATTTGGCAAGACCTTTTCCAAACGCTTTGCTAAAACCTTGGAAATAATTTTGGCATCGACATTGATTAGCGATGTAGGCCGCCAATTTTTAATTAGTCTTTTGTCCTTTCCTTTTTTCTCAATTAAAGTGATTATAGCCTGTTTTTGTGAATTTGAAAGTTCTCCGAACTCATAAGAGTAATTGACGCAATCTACTAGAGGCCTCCCAATCAAAGACCAAAAAGGCACGTAGAATTCTATTGTAGGCCTACTCTGGGACCCAAAGTCGCCGTAACTTTGGGCGACTTTAGGCGATTTTAGCTTATTTTGTCCAAAATTACGGGCAATTTTGGGCGATTTTGGGCGATTTTGGGCGACTTTAGGCGACTTTGGGCGATTTTGAGCGACTTTAGGCAATTTTAGGTAACCTTCAGTGACTTAATTGGAAATGCCAAGGTGAACCTAAGTACAGTTGTGGTATACATGTGCATGGGAATCATCATGGTACACCATAATGCATTGTTACAGAAAATATCCATACTATCCCCATGAAAATGTTTTAGTTTGAATGCTCCACCAACCCCCTATTCCACCCCACCCTTCTGGAAATTCTAGTTTGGTGGCTTTCAAGAGCCTCCACTGCCCCCACCCCCCTTGCAATTTCTAATGACCTCTTGTGATGTTGGTATGGACTCGCACACTAGCTTGAAGAATCAGGTGATTCAGGTGATTCTGAGCCTGAGGATGAAAGTGGACAGACAGAAATTCATGAAGTGGTCAGAAATCCTGATGGTCAAATTTTGACATCATATATGGATCTCTCAAATCCTCAGTCTAAGAGACGAAAGCAACAGAGACTGCAGAATCTTATAGTCAAGTTGCAAATGATGTTGAAGCTGAAAGAAATAGCCCTGAATTTGAAAGTTCTGGAGCAGACAAATTCTATAAGTACTATCCACAAACATTGACACATTGCAGTGCTCAATACAGTTTAATTAACATGTTTAATAACCACAATATCGGTCAATGGTTAGCTGGCAACCACTCCAAACTCGAACAACAAAACTTGATCTTCCATCCTCTTTGAGGAGTGAGTCTCGAGGTGAGAGCTTTGAGTTTCAATTTCTTTTCAAGATTAATAGAAAAATAAGTTATTCTTCATTTGATTTTTCTTGAGAGTGTTCTCTATTTACACGAGTGAAGGATTGAGGATCAAGTTTTGAGTTAAGACTGTCAATTTACTTTTTACCGGTACTGGGTGTAATGGATGCAAGAAACATGGGGCCATGTATATTTCAAGGCAGTCATTATACTGCCTTTTTACTAGAGTTTAATGCAAGGACAATAACTTTATATTGCATGAATTACCTGGTTTCTTTCAACTCATTTAAAAAGTTTACATATAGGTGTACTCAAACTTGCAAGTTTTGAGTGTTACAGGTACAGAGCTCTTAACAATTGAGAGAGCTTATGTTAGTCATATTTTGCAACACATGCAAGGTTTGTTCAAATCAACCCCTCCTTAATGTTTCTGTGACACAAGTGAATTTGGTTTGCTCTAGAGACTTCTGGGTTCTTTCTTAGTCTATTTTGCATGGCAGAAATTGTTGATTAATAAGAAATACTGTATTTTCTCTATGAATGCCAGGTCTCGAATAAATGCCGGGTTCATATATGCTGGTCTACCATGCCAAGTTTTAATTAAACACCTAGGCATTCAATCCAGAAAATATGGTATGCTTTATAGACCAGGAAGATGGGTGGAGGCAACTCCTACATTACATAAATTGACTGAAATGTTTGTACATTTTTAAAGTGAAAAAAAAAAATGTTTTAAGCTATCCTTCCCCATTGTTGTTGTTATTATGGTATCCTTTGGGGGAGGAAATTGGGAATAGAGAAATGAGAAGATAAATCATTAGTTTGGAGGAAAAGCATAAATTGATCAATAGAAGAGTACATAAAATTTGTTCTATGGAGCATTACTGGAGCTGCTGGCTGTATGTTGAGGAGTTTAAGTTAATTTAGTTAGTTTAGTAATATGGAAAAACATGGGCAATTTTCTGAGAATACCTAAAGTCAAAATTCATCAACATGATCATGTGGCATAAAATGTGGTCCATGACTCTCTTTTCCTTAGGTGAGAAAATGACTGGGGATCAAATCAGGGCTCCAGTGAATACGATTTGTTATTTTATCCAAATGAGACAAATACTGTGCATAATTCAATTTATAGCTTGAATTACGTGACTTTAAACAGCTGAACGTGTTCCTAGGTCACGCGATGCGTAGACGACACGCACGTGCTTTGCTTTCAAGTCACGTCATAAAAACAGTTTCTTGGCCCTTGGCAGCCATCTTGCTTCGAATGGCGGGTCTCGTTTCCTAGCTTTTCCGCCAACAGCGGAACAACGTCAAAGTAATAAGGGGTCTAATAAGGCGTTGCCTTACAAAAAGAGTCTTTTCTTGATAGAACAACAGGGCATTTTGTACTTGCTCGGATCTTTAACTTGAATTAACCTGTATCGATTTGGCTGGATGTGTGGTCTTTGTTTTAAATATGCTTGTACCGCTGAGGATGCTTTGAAATGTTTAGAAGTTGTTGGTGGACAAACTAGACGAGATGATCACTTCTTCTTCACACTTTTATGATGGGTAAGTTTACGGTTTACTCAGTAAATATGAAAGCTCCTTTTTGACCAAAAACCTAGATATTTTGAAACTGGACTTTCAGTTGTACTTGGTTCCATGTTTTTCTGAATATAAAACTATGAAGTAGTCGCTAAAAGACATGACAAAGTAAATTATTGGTGTTTACATCTTTTAAACACGGCACCTTTAAATACCATGCTTCAAGGGTTTTTAACACTTTGCCATCCACAGTTAGATCTAGCAAGGACAATCATGAATTTCGCCGCTTGTCTAAAGCACACTATGTTACGAAAGCTGTAAATAGACTGACAGAACAATGGTTGTAATTGATACGATGCTGTAATTGTTTTTTCCACATATTAATTTATCTTAGTAGCTTCTACATTATAGTAATAGTAATGTATACATTGTAATTATTTAGATATTTATGTGACATGGAAGAGCCAATTGATTTTTGGAGTGTTATTAAACCATTATTATTATTATTTATTATTATTATTATTCTTGTGAACTGGATGCCTAATATTTAATACATCTGCAATCAGCTGTTTAAGTTGTGATATGCAGGTGAGTTTGATGCCATCACTTGTGAGGTTTAAGGGGTGGTGATTGGGTGGGATGAGGGAATTGTTTCATAAAGAAGAGATTTGGGGGTAACTCTCTGTACGCTTTAGACAGATAAGCCACCTGTATCGTCCATATTAGTGACCTTTAAATCAGAGTCAGAATGAGTGTGAGCATGCAGTGCTCATGCTTTAGATGATCAAATTGTAAAACCAATCTTGTTTCAACTCTGAGCCTCTTTACTGCACAACATCAAGGAGAAGCGAGGGCTCTGGGAATATGTCTGGTTTGAAATTCGAAAGCCAGTCAGAGTCAATATTGTACTTTTACTCTGATCTGAAGGTCCCTATTGTAACGGTAGCCTTAGAACAACACCACAAGGACACATCTTAGGATACTGTTACAAAGTCAGTCCAGAAATAGAAAAGTTTATTATATTGGGTTAATTAAATAAATGAAATGAAATGAAAACTATTTACATGTCAATGTTTTTTCGCTTTACTGCTAATGGGGGACACAAACAATAAATTCAATGATAAAAAAAACTATGAATAAATAAACAATAAAAAATGAAAATAAACTATATTAAGTTTTACATAGTTTACTATTAATATATAAACTATATACAAGGGATTTAAGGTGACTTTGGGCGACTTTGGGCGACTTTAGGCGACTTTGGGCGATTTTGGGTCCCAGAGTAGGCCTTATTGTCAATCCATCGTTCCTGGGAGTTTTATTTTTTTTGAAAGGACTGTAAAACGTTAAAGCATTTATTGTATTCTATCTTTCCTCCACAAACGTTCCGCAACTCTTCAGTCAAGGTTGGAATTTCCTTTAAGTCATCTAGAAATGATCATGATGATAGACAATTACTCTCTTTGTAAAGATTGGTGTAAAAGGATTCTAATTCACTCATAATTGATTTGGGGTTAACTTCTATTGTTCCGTCGCTCTTTAAAATCTTACGTAAACAACTTTTTTCCTTATTTGATTTTTCCAAATTCAAAAAATATTTGTTATTTTTCACCTTTTTCATACCAAGTTGCACGGGAACGAACAGTACCACCTTGAGTAATGTAATCATAGAGTTGGTCATATTCCGCCTGTAAACATTCCAAGCCTTCAACACTTTGTCTAGATGGGTCTTTGTCGCATTTTTTGGTGCAGTTCTGTAATTTTTCTTCCAATTCATTAACCTTAGCTCTCCTATTCTGAGCTTTTGTTTTACTATAATTTACAGTAAACGGTCAAATTTTGTATTTTAACAAATCCCATAAGACACGCTTATCAACAACTTCCTTGAATTCTTCGAGCCAACTTTTAATATTTGTCAAGGAGATCGCGATAATTATTATCATTCACTAAAGAACAATTAAACTTCCAAAAGCTTGGACCGCGTCCACTGTCATCTACACCATTAATCGACAATGTAATTGCAGAGTGATCTGATTTAATAGATGGTATTATGTCTGCTGAGACGATGTCGTCTTGCAAACCGTCATTTACTAACCAAAAGTCTAAACGTCTCTGAATAATTGGGGTTTTCTGTCGCCACGTAAAGCGTTTCTCTATCGGGTTTCTGACACGCCATATATCTATCAAATCCTGCTCCAGACAGATATCATCTAGTATTTTGACCGATTCCTTCGTTTTCTTGACTTCTCCGCTTCCATCAAGATCATGTTAAAGTCTCCACCAACAACTAGATTAAATAAGAGAATGTAAGCGAACTTTTCAGCTCCTTGGCAATTTTGTTGAAAAAATCACATTGTTCGGTAGATTTATTTGGTGCATAGATATTTAGAAGCACAAATGGAGAATCTTGAATCAGAGCCTCAAGGAGAACGTAACGACCTTCAGAGTCACTCTTTACGGATTGCAGTTTGAAATCTAGCTGATCTTTTACAAGAATAAGAACGCCCCTACTATGATTGGTTCCATGGGAAAAGAACATTTCACCTTTCCATTGTTTTTCCACACGTTTTCCATTTCTGGGGTGCTATATGTTTCCAACATATATCGGTGGGAGATTTGAACAGCCAATTAAAAATAGACTTCCTTCTATCAAAAGAGCGAACTCTGCGAGCATTTAATGACAAAAGTTCAAAGCTAATGTTTTGTCGCCCCATATCCGAAGAGATAAACTGTCAACTTCAAGTGGGAAAAGCTAATGTTCACGGTTTTTATAAACAACAGGCACTCAGTTGCCTTAGCCGAGCATATGCAAATAGCTAAACACATCAACAAAATAAAAAGATAACAAACAAAAAATAAAACACCAACACTTACATACATTAAGTTAAACAAAAACCGGTACGTATTTGTTAAAAGGCCGTCCAACAAAATTATGGTAATTACGGCCTTTGGGATTTAGGACAACAGCAAGGAGAAGTGGAATTTGAATAAACTCTTCTTGCTCCCGAAAAATTCGCCCCATGTAAGGGAATCCGGAATCCGGAATCCAACATTTTTTTGCCTTTGGAATCCGGAATCCAGGGCTTTGGAATCCGGAATCCAGTCCCTGGAATCCGGAATCCAACCCGTGGAATCCAGAATCCAACCTCATCCACAACACTGGAATCCCGGTCTGGAATGTACTGTAGTGTTAGTAATAATTGCCCCCCCCCCCCCCCCCGGCGTCCTCTACCACCACCATCACCAAAAAGTGTTTGGTCACCTAACATGTACATCAAATATGTCAACACTGCGGCTAGGTGGTTTTAGATTCCTTATTGGGCACATGTTTCATTTTCTGACATGCCATCTTTTTGAACTTTTCCGACCTTAACCCGCACTGTCTTCTAAATGGTCAACACCGTTCACAGTTGTTTTCTTTCATGCAGGGTTTCACATCGAGCTACATGCAGTGGTATCCAACGTTTACCGTTTTATTCTGCTCTTTTAATAGTCAGTTCAACAAAGACGGAAATGCCGAAAGAAGTGCAATGAAGCTGAGCGGGAAAGATAATTGATAAATACATAGATAGCTATTTGGTAGTCATACATGCCGGCGTAGTGTTTTATTGAGACATTTTTTATCAGATCTGGACATCATGAAATCAAAAAATCTTCGGGGAGCAATACTCAGTTTGAAATTGTTTTCCTTCGATGGAACTGGTACTTGAAACTTCAATTTTTAATAAGCACGGTCTGTGTCACCGCTGGTGGCCGCAAGACTGTGATGGAGGCCGTTGGCTCATAGAGAGCTCATCCACTTTTAACTTGCCTCCGATCCTACGCAAATCTAAAGTTCTATTGGTTGGTCATGAAACGATCATCCCCAACAAACTATCGGATAAAGGGTGGGTGGAAGCTCAGCGAGAATAAAAACAAGACTCGTTAAGGACAGACCATTAGCAAAAGCACGGAGGGGGTTGGGGAGTGGGGGCGAATCAAGGAGAATGACAAAAAAAATTATGAACGGGAAAATTTGGCGAAAAAAAAAATCGTTCACAGCGGGCAGCCTAGAAAAAAAGTTGTTGCATCGACCGTCCAAAGTATTTCACAGTGCGCACTGGAGAGCACTAGAGAGAAGATTGGAGTAAAAACTTCCGTAGTTAAAAACATGCCTTCATTCCTAGCTTCTGTGCAGAGCGAATGTTTATTCAAAACGACATTTTAACCAGCAAATCTTTTATTTATTTACTTCTTTCGCCACAGTGAATCAACACAGTGAGGGGATTCGAAGGGGATAAAACAGGACTGCGTCCCAATTGACATCAACTCCTTAATCACCCACCCAATTCATCAAAGGTTCACTACGCCAGCGGGGTTTACGTCCCCTACTCTTTTCACTGAAACAGCAGTCAATGGGCTCTTATATGTCTCAAACTGACAGTCAGATCAGTTAAGACAGTGAAAGTGCTGTGAGACGGGGCATACGGTTTTTCCTCCTTATCCGAGAAGACTAGAAAGTCTAACCATTTGCAGATGCTAAACAAAGGCAGCACATTCTACTCAGTTATTTTAAGACCCTGAGTGTTGGTCCGGCCGGAAATCGAACCTGGATCTAACGCTCCAAAGTCTGGTACCCAACCGATTGAGCCAACCAGTCAGCCGTTTTGGAGGACGCTGCCTCTTTAGTAGTGGTGTTTGGTGTCTGCCGATTACCGGAGGTCTACCGCCATCTATAGGGCTTAATATTCTGTTAATGTTTTCTGCTTTCTTAAGGGCTCCTGTTGAGAGTTTATTGAGAGTTTATAGAAGAAGGGACAGCGACTAAGTCGTTTAAACGCTATTCTTCACAGAAAATAGTCACCATATGTGTGACATAGAGTGTGACACACAACAGTCTGGGACTGACAAACCTGTGGCCCTCGGGTTCCGGATCGAATTGGAATTTGAAAATGTTGGTTTTTGAGGAGAGGGGAAAACCGGAGTACCTAGAGAAAAACCTCTTGGAGCAAGGACGAGAACCAACAACAAATTCAACCCACATATGACACCTGGACCGGGAGTCGAACCCTGGCCACATCGGTGGGAGGCGAGCGCTCTCACCACTGCGCCATCCCTGCTCCCCTAATTTTCATGAACACAACTCTATTTGATGTCCAGAATGTTGGAAATTGCATTTCCGAGGTACTAAATTTGAATTTTTTTGGGTGGGGGGAGGACATGCCCCCACACCCACCCACCTAGTTTAAAGGGATCGGACTCTTACGTCGCCATTTTTCTTACCCTTCTTATGCCACATAACAAGCTGCCGCTTATATCGCTTATTGGAAAATTTTTGAAATTCCTGTGTCTTGACATTTAAAAACACAAGTATTTGTATGTAAAAAAAATTTTTTTACAGTATTTTAACTGTGATTTTAAAAATTTTCAAACTTTTAGTGAAGGGGCTTAAACAAATAGTGGTCGTCAAAACGTTGTGTAATTAGATTAGGAAATTATCGATTATACAAATGCATCAGCATCAACACATGCTTTAGAAATTAAAATAAATTTTGATCTTTTGGAGAGCAAATGAACTTTCCTGTTTAGATAGACGACTTCATAGAGTTTAAAAAATATTGACCTTTGAAGCACGAATAAAAACCAAAGTTAAGAACTTTGGAATCCGGAATCACAGAAAGTTTGGAATCCGGAATCCATAGGCATGGAATCCGGAATCCAACCATCGGAATCCGGAATCCACGGTGTGGAATCCGGAATCCACGACTCGCTTGGATTCCCTTACATGGGGCGAAAAAATAGCATCACAAAATAACTAATGCGGATTATTTAAGTTGACCTCCAACACGATACTACAAGGGACAGATTTTTTTACTACGCGAGATAGAACTAGACTGCTAAATATATTTCCATCGCGACGCAGCCTTATATGTTCGATTACACCGTGTCGTCCATAATAATGTATACAGTCATACAGTCATTTACATCGGAACAAATTCTCCATTGATATAAAGTTTATCCGGCTCGCGCCTGCTGAAATAACCCGTCTTCCCTTCGTCCCTCGCTTTCTTTAGCTTGGGCCATTGTGCTTGTCTTCTATCACGGATCTCTTTTGGTAGATCTACAGGCACCTTGATACTCAGCGAGCCGCTCATTTCCCTTGCTTTATTAAAGATAAATTCTATATCTTGGAACCGCAGGAAGCGAGCAATAATACGTCTTTCCTCGCTGGATTTCTTTCCTATCCTTCAAGTTTAGATAGAATGACCTTCAATTGTTTGGTAATGTCTTCCATAGTGCTTGTCGCTCCAAGGGCTTGGACTTCTTCACCGTTGTCCGTTATGGTGACTTCTCGTATATCGTCAGCGGTGGTGTTTTCGTTGCAAATTTTCTTCCCTTCTGGCGATTTCGCTTCGTTGTCGGAGTCGCTAGTTCTTGTTTTCCTTTTAGAACCGTAAAGGAGGTCTTCCATGTATAGAAAAAACCGCAATAAAGCAAAGTTTTTCGGGAGCGAGATGAAACACATCCTCACATGGCGAGTGTTCGACCCATCACTTTTGATGGAGTCAACGTTTTCCGGTACTTAACCTTTTCATAGAAAAAGAACTACTCAAAATTTGTAATTTTCTGTAGCGTGAGGTTTTATTTTCTTACGCAAAAAAACTTTGCTCTGTATTGCCTTGGTAGCAATGGGGTACCAAGGTACAGCAATTCATGGGGTAGCAATTCATGATATTCATCCAGGGGGTGTAGTAAAACACAGTCATATCATGAAATACACTGAAATCAGAAATTATCGCCAGATGCTGATCAGGTGATTTTACGTCGTGATCACATGCTCATTTGAACTTTGGATAAGAGTGCAGATCCAGTAGAAGTCGTACGATCTGGTTTCAGTTGCAAGGTCCGTTTGGAGCTTATAGAGATCTTAGCATGTGCTGTTTTGTTTTGTGTTCGGTCCTACACGGCCTTTTAATACACTTTGGGATAAAGTTTGTTAGCTTTTATTTTACCAACGATTAACTCAACCAGAACGTAGTTAATTGCCGGAAGAACACACATGACGTTTATTCAAAACTACTTTTCACGAGGCCTTATATCCACAACAGATGTTGACGTCAGTTTTTATCATAAAAAATGGTTTTTAACATAACTGCATAAAATGTTTAGAAATGAAGTCATCAGCCTCATTTTGCAAAACATCGGGTAATGTTTGCCTCAAGCGGGGGCATAAAGAGCAGTTTAACAATTTATGCAGTGTCACGTTTGGACAAGAGGTCTGAGCAGGAAGTTGTGATATTTAACCAAGAGGACTGTTCTTATCCTACACTTACTTCGATTTCAATTTACGATTGAGGAGCGGTTAAACAGCCACTTCGGTCCACCTCATTTTCATTTGTCGGAACTGAAGATAAGTTCAGACACGCAAAAACGTATTGTTAAGTTCAAAGTTGTTCGAGCATGAGGAAATGGACTGCGGAAAATAACGTAGTAGTGTCGAATATCGCCTTCACCAGCTTTCACGAAGCAGCAGGGGCACTCAACGAACAATTGTGCAAAAATGCATTGTTCTATTCAATATGACAAGAAAAAAAGCTGTCTAAGGCATTTTCGAGTGTTTTCTGCATTGCTGGGAAAAAATTATCTGTTCCTTTTTCCCAGCAACTTGTTCATAGTAGGTTTCCCAGCCAGCAGAATTCATTTCTCATATCTCCCAGCCAGCAATAATAAATATTGTCAAAAGAAATAACTAAATAAATTAATTATTAATTAATTATTTAATTGAGTAAGTATTGTCACACCCCCAGCACATTAGCCATTCGGGAAGCGAAAAGAGCACTCAACCTTCTTGTAGTGCAAATTGATTTTACAAGCAATAATTGTGAATACTGTTATTTGAGTCCAAGATTAAAGATGTTTGTCAGCATAAGGGAAGTTATTTTAGCTCTTTCAGATATTGAAATAGGTGTCTACCTGCAGGAGATCATGCCAGTAGAACTGACAACCCTTTCTAGAGTCTTGTAAATTCCCCAGTCCGCATTAAGCCTTTACAGGTTAACACACCACACAGACAGTGTGCAGACTACCCATGAAAAGCTGACATTTCAACTCATGTTAGTACATGTATGTCCCATAGTGAGGCACCTAATTGGTCTCCATTATCACTTACACCCAAAGAGAACAGATGAAATTAATTCTTTCTTGATGAATGTGTGGTTCCTGAAAGTATCCATGCCCAAACCAAGTTTTATTCTCCAACCACCTTTGTCTGATAACTACAGACTTCATCAGGGAATTTGAACAAGATTCATTGTGGAACATTTTTTACAGAATTTAAACAGTAAAAAATGGTAGAAAATGGTAAATGCTATTATTTAGAGCAAAAGTGCACTTAGCTAATATAGCTAGTTCACAGGCACTCCACTGAAATAATCATAAACAAATAGCAATACAAATTACCAACAAGAAATACACTGTATGTGCAGGATGACTTAATGCCTGTGTAAAAAGTGCTTTTGGGCTCACTTTTACAATATGAATTTAGTCATATCCTGTACAGATTTCTTTTTCTCATGATTAGGCAATGAATTTTGTAAAAGAACTCTCACTATTAAATGAGTCCACAGCATAAAAGCTTTTGACTTTGAAAGTGAAATTGCACCCTTTTGACACATTCAACTGTATCAATGTGTGGGTCCAGAAAATATCAATACTCCCATCACAGAAGTTCATTGGAAATTCCGACAGGGAGGGGGGTCTCAAAGGCCAAAATCTTTAAAGGAAGGTATCAGCCTAAACTGGAATTTCCAGAGGGGTAGGGGGTTCAAACCCAAAAAACCCTCTGTGGGGGGAGTATGGATATTTTCTGGAACAACACAATACAATTAGAAAAGGTATTTAACTTCATAAGAATAAAAACTGCATTATTATTCTGTTGAAAATTTACCTTCCATTGACAAGCAAATCAGCAGTTACATTCCAACTTGCATGTGTATCTGTGACTTGTACAGCATTCATTGCAAAGGAAAGAGGAATTCAAAAGAATAACGGGTGACATGCCATAATAGAAAAAAGTGACAAATCATACATGTAGGAGCAAACAAAAATTGGGAATGAAGCACCTGAATCATTACAGAAGAGAAAGACCAACTCAATAATGAAAACCAATACAAACAATGGCCACCAACATCAAATTTATCTGGAGGGAAAATAATAGCTTACAATATCCAAATACCAATGAGTGTCCACTCTCACAAGCCTAACTCAACTTGATGCAAGAATAAGGGACACAACAACAAACAACCAATGAATACCTGTCATCACAAGCATAACTCAACTTGATGCAAGAATAAGGGACACAACAACATTGAACAAACAACTAATGAATGCCTGTTGTTACAAGCCTAACTCAAGCTAATGGAAGAGAAAGGGTCACAAGAACGAACAACCAATGAGTGTCCGTCGTCACAAGCCTAACTCAACCTAATGGAAGAGAAAGGGTCACAAGAACGAACAGCCAATGAGTGTCCGTCGTCACAAGCCTAACTCAACCTAATGGAAGAGAAAGGGTCACAAGAACGAACAACCAATGAGTGTCCGTCATCACAAGCCTAACCCAACCTAATGGAAGAGAAAGGGTCACAAGAACGAACAACCAATGAGTGTCCGTCGTCACAAGCCTAACTCAACCTAATGGAAGAGAAAGGGTCACAAGAACGAACAACCAATGAGTGTCCGTCGTCACAAGCCTAACTCAACCTAATGGAAGAGAAAGGGTCACAAGAACGAACAGCCAATGAGTGTCCGTCGTCACAAGCCTAACCCAACCTAATGGAAGAGAAAGGGTCACAAGAACGAACAACCAATGAGTGTCCGTCATCACAAGCCTAACCCAACCTAATGGAAGAGAAAGGGTCACAAGAACGAACAACCAATGAGTGTCCATCGTCACAAGCCTAACTCAACCTAATGGAAGAGAAAGGGTCACAAGAACGAACAACCAATGAGTGTCCGTCGTCACAAGCCTAACCCAACCTAATGGAAGAGAAAGGGTCACAAGAACGAACAACCAATGAGTGTCCGTCGTCACAAGCCTAACTCAACCTAATGGAAGAGAAAGGGTCACAAGAACGAACAACCAATGAGTGTCCGTCGTCACAAGCCTAACCCAACCTAATGGAAGAGAAAGGGTAACAAGAACGAACAGCCAATGAGTGTCCGTCGTCACAAGCCTAACCCAACCTAATGGAAGAGAAAGGGTCACAAGAACGAACAACCAATGAGTGTCCGTCGTCACAAGCCTAACTCAACCTAATGGAAGAGAAAGGGTCACAAGAACGAACAACCAATGAGTGTCCGTCATCACAAGCCTAACCCAACCTAATGGAAGAGAAAGGGTCACAAGAACGAACAACCAATGAGTGTCCATCGTCACAAGCCTAACTCAACCTAATGGAAGAGAAAGGGTCACAAGAACGAACAACCAATGAGTGTCCGTCGTCACAAGCCTAACTCAACCTAATGGAAGAGAAAGGGTCACAAGAACGAACAGCCAATGAGTGTCCGTCGTCACAAGCCTAACTCAACCTAATGGAAGAGAAAGGGTCACAAGAACGAACAGCCAATGAGTGTCCGTCGTCACAAGCCTAACTCAACCTAATGGAAGAGAAAGGGTCACAAGAACGAACAGCCAATGAGTGTCCGTCGTCACAAGCCTAACTCAACCTAATGGAAGAGAAAGGGTCACAAGAACGAACAGCCAATGAGTGTCCGTCGTCACAAGCCTAACTCAACCTAATGGAAGAGAAAGGGTCACAAGAACGAACAGCCAATGAGTGTCCGTCGTCACAAGCCTAACTCAACCTAATGGAAGAGAAAGGGTCACAAGAACGAACAGCCAATGAGTGTCCGTCGTCACAAGCCTAACTCAACCTAATGGAAGAGAAAGGGTCACAAGAACGAACAGCCAATGAGTGTCCGTCGTCACAAGCCTAACTCAACCTAATGGAAGAGAAAGGGTCACAAGAACGAACAACCAATGAATGTCCGTCGTCACAAGCCTAACTCAGCCAAGCCTAACTCAACCAAGCCTAACTTAACCAAGCCTAACTCAACCAATGAGTGTCCATCACCACAAGCCTAACTTAACCTAATGGAAGAGAAAGGGTCACAAGGAAAAACTACCAGTACTGAGAGTCTGTCATCACAAGCTTAACTCACCTTGAGTTAAAAAAGGAGTAACAAAAAAGTTCACTTGCATTTTTGTGAGTGCTGGCTGCTACATGCTTGATACGCCCTAACAAAAGAAACATATGTTAATACTGAGTTGGACTTAAACAAAAACATAGCTTGTACAGTAAATCTCCCCTTACTGACACTTAACAGGCATTTTTGCTGCAATATATTTACAACAAAATAAGAGCAGGGCATATAAAGCATGTGTTTCTCTATTTTGTCTGTCCAGGTTTGTTATTTGTTTACAAGAAAATTTCTTTTGTTGCCACTAGTTATCAGTTGTAGGGAAAGCATACAGTACAGGGATTCAAGGGCAGTTTGCCGCAGTTAGAGGCCATTTAAACATCATAAATATTCAAATGAAGTGCTCAGAGGCTCATTGCTATGTAAAATGCTGTTTGATAAAAAATTGTCAATAGAAATAAAGGTCTGTTAGCCACATTTTACAAATAAATTTAGCCCTATTGTTCATTATAAAAATTTTAAAAATTGAGCTCAGGTGTGTGTGAGCTTCAGGCCTACGAGGGATGCCTGCATATCTTCAATCTAACATGCAGAAAATATACATTTAATTAAAATTTCCCATTCTACAGTTAGGATTTTGTCTTAGGGACTAAACTCCCAGGTTTACTCATTACCAACTATAAATAATCATCAGATGAATGCGAAATACAAAGCGACAAAATTAAAACGTGACTGAAAAGCTCACCTATATAAGCATAAGCTGCATTAATGGCTTAATAAAAACGCCATCTTATCATGTTTGTGGTGGCAGGCTGGGTGTTTAATATTTCAGCCTTGGATAGTTGGGCTGCATGGCCATGATTCATGATTCTGTGAGTGAAACAAGACAACAACTGGAGTATTACTTTCCGCCACCGGGCTTCACAAGTATTAAACAACTGATCATGAATGAAACATAGCAAAGCGATATACCTGCCTACCTTTTGTTTGAAAGAATCTGTAATGAACCGAACGATAAACCGACGTAAACGGACGTGACCGCGACCGTAGGCCGTAACCGCCAAAATTTTTCGGCGGAAACGGTTTCCTGGAGAAGCAGTTTGTTCGGTCAGCCGCTACTGCCCCGACCCAGTCTCTCAGCAAGCTTAGAACTTTTAGTCCAGGGCGTCTCCAGCGGGAAATAATTTTCCCAGGAAAAAACCTTCAGTGATTATTTCCCAGGAGACTAGCTACACAAAAATAATTTGCCAGCCAGCAGGAAGTCGTCCCAAGAACAGATATTTGAAGGAACAGATTCGTTGAGTGCCCCTGAAGCAGCGAGAAATATCGTGACTGGAAAACTTTCATAGTATTACATCTTTTTGAAACTGATAAGCTACCAACAATTATGTCTTTGCATAATTATATTTATCAATGCTTGAGCTCCTATTCTTGTCCATTGTTTCTCGAGGTGGAATCCATTTTTGGTGATTTAAACGGCTTAGTGGCCCTCCTTTCTCTTTTCGAAAACAGCAAAAACACGATAAATTGCCTGCTCGATAGCTGAATAGGAGTCTCTTAATTAAAAAAAAAATTAATTAATAACAGCAGTTATATTGACTCACCTACTCCAAAGTAGAACAAGCCAATCCCAATTCCAGCGGCAAACAACATAGTGAAGTACGTCAGGTCATTAAAATCCGGTTTATCGTCGGGTTTTCCAAGCTTCATCTTTCCGTACTTGGAAAAGTAAAGCACAATGATGAAAACTGCCCAGACGTCCTGGGTGCCGATGTACATCCAGGTGAAAGTCTCTGTGATCCACAACATCGACTTGGACATCGCTTTGTTGGCTACGTCGGTATGAGCCGCGCACCAGATCACGAAGGACCAGATGCTAGCAGCGGAGAGAAAAGTCACGACCGGGTTGAAGCGCAGGAAAATACCGAGCTGCATTCTTCCAATCTTGCCCCATTTCCAGTTGACTCGAAGCCAGCGAAACCTCTCGGATGCATTTTCGTCTACCTCCATTTTTAAAAAACCACTCAATTTCCCTGCTATGTCACAGGGTCCAGTGGAGTGAAGTTCGAGCAGAACGTTTAGTAAAGCGACATAATTTGTTGCGAACTTGCTTTACTCGTGTTACCTATATTTTTACCACAGGTCAAATAAGACTCAAATTACTGTGGGCTCTCAGGGTTCTATCTAGGGTATTTGAGGGGTAGAAGCTTCCCCCCCCCCCAAAATGCTCAGCTTCTCCCCCAAAAATATTGTTATCATTACAGTATATAAGTAACTACATCGGAAAAATCATCCAGACGCGATGCAGTCAGTGTACATGAAGTAAGTCTCCCTGTATAAGGACAGGATATGACACTATATGACAAGGAACATGGAGTATTACAAACATTACCTCAAAACTTTGTCTCAAAATGTTCCAGATTGCATTTCAGCGCATATTCATTTAAAAAAATGTCCGGGGGGGCATGCCCCCAGACCACCCTGAAAAGCTCGTGGCCTTTGGCCACTCGGGACTTCTCCCCCAAACGATAAATTCTAGATAGAACCCTGGCTCTATAGGATCACTGAGATCGACTTACACTAAATAATATGACAACGGAAGAAACAGATTTGGGCTGATTTTTCGTATCCCTCTATCTCGTAAGAAAATTCGCCAAAATGTCTAATTTTAAAAATCTGGTCTACAATTTACCTATTCTCAACAAATATGGAAAAAAGTCGTTTAAAAATGAAGAAAAACATACGTTTTCGCCATGCGGAATTTACGGCTTTCATGCTTCGCTTTCGTACTACGTGCACCGCAACACTCGGTGACAGAAATGACGTAAATATGGCCCACAATATGGTTATTTGATCGAAAGCGGAAAGCGAAGGCTAGATAAAAGCCAACCAAACTCTTGGTTGAAATGTGGCAGGTCTTCCCATTTTAGTGCATCTTCATCCAGCTGAGACTTCTTTGAAAGTGGGTGCTTTCACATTCGGTTGCCGTTTTCTCTCCGTTGCACTCGAGTCGCCTCCGGAAAGATCTCGCTCAAAATCATGCCCATTTCTTTGGCATTGAAATCAAAATTTTCCTTTTTACAGCCGCTAACATTATACTCTTCGAGAATTCCACTCAGTGTTGTGTAATTTCGGTGGTGTATCTGGTAATTCAGTGATAGCCTGCAATAAATATTAAGATTTTAAAATTGGTCTCAGGGGCCGCTTGATCGCGGAAATATGGTATTTTTATGTTCGCGTTTGAAAGCAGATTGTCGAAACACTTTAATACCATTTAGATACGAAAACGTGTTTTTCCCTGTTCCAGAGTTTCGATTTCTTCCGCTCAGGCTGGCTTTCTTGTGACGGAGCTTTTTCTCTTCAAGGGTGAACTCGCCATTTTTGAAACTTCCTCCACATGTGATGTTTTGAACTTTGAATTAGTAAGGGTCCACCGCTCTTCCGTTTCCGATAACGATCACTTCCGTCACCATGTGCTGCGGTGCACATCGATCGAGATCACGTGGTATAAGTTTCCTCCCTTGTCCTTATTTTTACGCGGCACTTCGTGCCTCGTTCGGAAAAGCCGTTGCCCTTCGGGCAACGTGTTAGGCGACCGCGGAAGAACTGTCTGCGGTTAATAGCAAATTTCAATATGGCAGACGATATGGCGCACAAAGCGAGCGCAAAGATCGAGATCGAGAAATACAGCGTATGGAACGAGTAGAAAGCCGTTCAAATTGGATTCACAAAGGTTGCATTGGGCAAATTTATTGATCAAAATGACGAGGTTATGTATTTTACAAGGTACGAAGGATAATTCTTGCGTACAAATGCAGACGGTACCCGACGTAACCAATCGAACTGTTCGGAAATCGAACTCAATCGAACCCAATCGAACTTATTATTGTTTAGAGGCACAATGACGACAAAACACAACGATTGAGGTACGATTATGTTTATTTTGAACTTAAACGTAAATATTTCTAGCGGCATTTCACGTTATTAGAAACCTTTCGGTTTTCTCATACATTCCATTATGATTTTTAAACTACAAACGGTCACACAGTTCGTGTGGGGCCCCTGTGGCTATGTTAGTGAAACTGGAATGGACTGAACGGAGCAGCGAGTGAGCCCCCGGGGGGGGGGGGGGGTACTTCGGTCAATTTTTGCTGGGTATGTGCCGCTGGCCTCTCCCAACCCCTACCCCATTATAGTCTATTCTGTAGCCAATTATAGACCCCATGTTAGTCACTTTTGGGCAAATATACCCCAAATCCCTTCTTGCTGGAATTTACTTACCCCTGAAATCCCGCAAATGTGCGACCCCATTCTAGTAACTCTATTGTCTCCTATTGAAAATGCAACCCCATTATAGTCAACCCAGTCGTGAAAATGCGACCCCATCCAGCGGCACATCCCCATTAGCCTATTACTGGGAAGAACCCACCCCGGGGAGTGAGCGTCTCAAGATCAACTTTATTTTATATTGTCTTCACACAAAGGGTGGATTTGACCATTCCACTTGTAAGTTCCATTCTTTCCAACTTACGCAAAGGGTGGGATTGTCATATCCGTTTGTATAATGAAGTGTATTTTCCAAAGTCGGTGTGCGGTATATTTAATCACCTACGCTAATCGTCATCGAATCTGAGAAGAATTTTCAAACTATAATAGGCCCATTATATTATTTTTGATATTAATTAAGCCTTGAGCCATAGTTAGTCCAGAGACTAATGAAACCTTGCAAGTTTCAAAGGGAAAAACAAAGAGGTTTCCATTTATGTTGAAAGCACTTCAACCGTGCATAATCAAGTTTTGTTTTCCGCTCACGCCCTCTGACTGAATACCCTAACAGACACACATCTGTTTGCTAATCCGTTGCTCAAATAGTTCATAACCTATTGTGGTTTGTGCACGGTCAAGTCTAAGAGGGTACCAAAATCATAAAACGAAGAAATTTGTCGGGCTTCATAACCATTTTCTTTTATTAACTATGCTTTAGTGTAGTTCTCAAAGACAATATTGGGTATTTAAGACTCTTTTGCTAATTGAAATGAATACGTATATCACGTTTTGGTCACGTCTGTCATGCGAATTATGTCCTGGGAGGAAATATGGTTTGGAAGAATGGAAAACCATAACGGATGCAAGGATACCCCCACCTCCTAAAAAAAGAAACGAAAAGAAAAGAAAAGAAAAAAAAAGAAAGAAAAAGAGATTGTCAGTACTGAATTGGAGTTAATTTTATTCGGATTTATAGCACAGTCGCGGCGTGGGTGAAATCCTACAGCAGCACCACTCAAATACACGCTCTTTTAGAAGTACCTTCCAGTGATGTTGATTTTCTTTATATTATTTGTTCAAATGAAACTGGATAATTTCACCCAGTTTCAAGATTAAGTCTTGATCGTATCACAAACATGTAAATGCAAATTTAAGGTCGTCATAGTGACTCAGTACCGATTTTGTTGACCCTGGATCATTAACCACGTAATCTTTCTTTCACTAATTTCAATTCAAAAAGTTGTTCAAGAAGTTTTCTCATTTATCGCGAGGACGAGAGCACGTTTTCTTAAGTAACAATTCCGAGCCAAAAGAAAGTCGACGCACATTGGACATGCATGTAACACACCGAACGAACAACATTCAAACGTTAGTGAACTGTTTCGTATGCGTCATTTTAATCATCGTCATCATCATCACCATCCGCCACTGAAGTTGCACAAGACCGTGACGTTATTCGTTCATTCGGTTTGCAGGTTGCCGTCAGTGCATTCTTTAATAACACTTGTTCTTGTAAGTGGGTTATTAGCGCTCAGCCCAAGCCCCATCCGACTGGTCGGCACATTCTCCCTCCACAGAATAAAAACAAACAAACGAGTCGTCCTACACGACAGGTACTCTATCGCAAGGATATATACAGGTGAAACTTACAGTGTCATAATTTCATCTAGCAAATTGTGATGTTTATTTCGCTTCTCTGACTGCTGTGTTTTAAACCTTGCCATTGGTAGGTATTCGCCTGGGTATCCTTAGCCTTCATTGTCACGTCTATTTTCACCATATGCCTCTGGACCGTTGAATACTTCAAAGGAGAAAGAGCCGTCACCGTTACACGCAATCTCACTCATCCCACGGCAAACGCAACTCAAAGAAATTACAGTGAGTACTGCAGCTAAAGCTTTAATTGAGCCCGGTTTTCAAGATGGAAAATCTATATAACGCTTTTGTGGACAATAAAATTAGGTCACAGCTGGGATTGACACTTTTGGTGGCTAAAGGAGTATAATATAGCTATCAAGTCCAAGGGCAGGGCTCGGCATGTTCACATGGGAGGATTACTTCATGATCTTTCGTATTAACCGGGTGGTGGTAAGGCGGCAGGGTTCTACTGTGTAGCTCTGCTGTGAGGGCCAATATAGAAATTCGACAAAATATTAAAATGTTCTCACAGGAACAATTTTAGTTTTCATTCACAGACTTAAAAGTTAGAACCATCTTGGAGAGCACAATGCCATAATAATGTACTGTTCAATACCTTCCGTTTAAATGATCACACTTAAGAATTTCAGTATGAAAAGGTAAAATCACAATACATGGCTCAACTATGGTAAAGCTCCAGGAGGGAATGAGGGTTCTATTTTGACGGAAATTCAGTTTCAAATTCACTGAATAAAAATCCCTGTTTATGCTGCTTTAGTGTAAATAATAATAAAGTTTTCTCTAACTTTTTTAGCAACCAAGACAACGACGGAGTATGTTGGTTCCCAGACTCCCATGGACGTGCTAACGATCATTGACTCAGTGTGCACAGGGTGGTTCACCTTGGAGTTCCTGTTGCGCCTGGTATTTTGCCCCAGTAAGATTCAGTTTGCGAAGAAGCTACAAAACTGGATTGACCTGTTAGTGACCATACCGCTGTATCTTCTTTTGGTGTTTGAGCGGACGACGCTGATTGAAGTGCTAAATACCACTCGAGTGGTGCGCATCTTTCGCTTTTTTAAGTTGTTGTACGATCTGCAGATTCTTGGCAAGACAGTGAAGGCAAGCCGCTATCAGCTGTTTCTTCTCCTACTGATTTTGCTGATTCCTGTCATCATCTTCTCCAGCCTCACTCTGTACACGGAGACGCTCTGGGGCACAGATAAATCTCAGTCCCAGTTCCACAGCCTGCCAACCTCGATGTGGTGGGGGATCATCACTATGACAACTGTCGGCTATGGCGACATCGTCCCGGCATCCCTCGCAGGCAAGATCGTTGGCGATATCGCTCCCATCTGCGGTATTATCATTCTTTCCACTTCCGCCTCGGTGATTGGCAGCACCTTCTCGCTGTATTACAACCTGGCTCAAGCACAGTTTAAGATTCCGAGGAAGAGGCGTACTTTTGAGGTGGATTATCAGAGTTTGCAAACTGTGCTAGCATGCCGAACCAGCCAAACGGATTCCACAGTCATTTCCAACAACTCGGACAGTGGTTATCAGCGGTCTCCTAACCGTCTTCAAATCTGTGATCGAAACAGCTGTGTTCGATTCCAACGCTTCGCCATTACCCAAGTCGCCTTGCGCGTGCCAAGTATCCCAGGACCCACCAATACCTTTGAAGCAAGTGGTTTCAAATCGTTCACCTGTACCTCTCACCAGAAAGGCGAGCATTAGACGAGACAGCATTCTTGTGTGAATAGACGTGGTATTACTGAAACAAGTTATTGTTATACATTCAGCCTGGTTAGCAAGAAGATTTCTGAGGAAGAGAGACAAAGCAGAGCAGACATTCGAAGTCGTCTGTTCTCAGGACGTCTGTTGTCAGCTTGCCGTATAGGTACCCTCGGTATACAGTTCTTTAGTAATTTGGTGAAGCAATGCACGCCAAGAGTTCAGTTAAAAAAAAAACCCAAAGAACTTGTGATATTATGAAGGAGATAAAAGCCGACACACCGAACGTTATAAGAAGGTGATGAGATGTACCACATGTCATCTATAACATAACGTTATCAGCTTGTAAATTATTACAGCTAAAACAAGGTTATCAATGTGAAAACGCTCCCTCCTTTTACTAGTAGAACTTGTAGTTGTACGTGTAGAATTAGTTACCAGCCATGTACCTTAACGGAATAGTAAACGCCAGCCGTTAATGACTGGCTGATAACGTTCATCGAGATCTTTTGACCGTGTCACTTCAACTCATGTAACTTCCACTCCCTAGTTCAAGGGACTAAGGGTCGATTATTAAAACAAGGTGTAGACAAGGTTAAGAAAACTGTCGTCTGACTGAGTATACTTAAGCAGGGCCAGAGTGGTTAGCTGTAACTGCTACACTATGTTTCCACTTGTTATTCGTGGGCTGACCTACAGCCGAACCACCGGTTGCAGTCACCTTCCCATAAGCGCACACCAAACTGCTTCTCGGCGATTTCCCGCCTAAAACTCTACATTTATAACCTCCTGTAAGCGGCCACCTCTGGTAAGGGGAAGCGGACACCTTTTGGAGGCTGCAGAAGCTAACGTAACCCCCCTTAAGCGGACAAATCTCCTAGAACTCGAGCTCACACGACAGTTCCACTCCATTTACATTAAACCTCTTCCAACTTGCTTGCTTGTCCAATTATGACTGGCAACAGAAAGAGCTACCCAGAATTTGGTCAATTTTTAGGTGCCAAATAGTTAATATTGTATGTGACTTCCACAAGTCAGCGTTTAATATGTGTCATGAATATCTCGTTTACAAAAGCTACAACAGTTTACAAAAGCTCCTTCCTTGGTTAAACTCTGTTTCAACAAGTCACATGAAAGTGATTACCTTTAAAAACGTACCCCTAGGGTAGCTCCACCCTTATCTGGCACCTCAATTGACCCACTTTCCAGTGATTATTGCTTTTGCCGAGTTTGTTGGCCGCTTTAGAAACTTCGACAACCACATCGCCACGAGTTTTCAATTGGAACGCGCCCACGTGATTTAGAAGGCATGACTGACACACCCTACCCCTTATGATGCCCAGTTCCTGCCACTGTGTTGTTTCCTTGGACAAGAAACTTTACCCCACATCGTCTCTCTCCACCCAGGTGTATAAAATGGGTACCGGCGACATACTGCCTGGGATAACCGTGCGATGGACTAGCATCTCACCCAGGAGGGAGTAGAAATACTCTCAGTTGCTAATACCCAGGCAGTAGAAACCGGGATAAGCTCCGGCCGTGTGGGCCTCCCTGGCTCGTGTGCGACTTTACCTTTACCTTACTGACACACCCTTCCCCTTGTGATGTCTCAAGTCTTTCAACCTCCTGTAAGAGGACATCTACGTTCGGTCTCGAGGGTGTCTGCTTACGGGAGGTTCGACTTTAGTCTCATGTAGTTACTGAGTAAACTCTAACTCCCCATCATAAGACCATCCAAAGGAAAACGTACATCACGATGACAATGGGGATTTTGAGAACGACTATCTAAAACCCCTGCCCGGTAGGAAGAAACACACGGAGATTTGAGTTGGGGTGTAACCGCTGGAGAACGAAACTCATGAAGTCATTGTATTTTGTAAATTTCGTAGGGGTCAAGATGTATTAATTCCACGATTTGATGGCAATTTTGGCATTTGTTATATTTCAGCAAATACAATTTAAACGGTAAATGCCTTCCACTGGCTGGAAATTTAGACGGTAACACCAAAAAGCAACAGTAATAAAAAAGTTAAGGCTTGAAAATAAAGGCGTCTTAGCCGTGCAAACGCTACACGAAAGTGGAACGTACCCTAACTCAATGTTCTAAGCGTTCTTTCAAAAAAGAACTAAAATTTTCTATTGAATAAGAAATAGCGGCTTAAGCGAAAAGTGCTTTAACTTTATCCTTACGAGCAGATTTCAGGTTTCGTGGCATTCAAATGGTCGCACCTTGACTGATCTGTACACTATGTCTGTCTGTCTGCATGCATGCATGATCTGTACACTATGTCTGTCTGTCTGTCTGTCTGTCTGTCTGTAGATATGTCTGTCTCTCTGTCTGCATTCATGCATGTATGTCTGTCTGTCTGTCTGTCTGTATGTATGTATGTATGTATGTATGTAGGTATGTATGTATGTATGTATGTATGTATGTACGTATGTATATTAGAAATTACACTGCTTAAAAATAGCAAAACAAAACTCTTCAAAATACATTTCCTCGTACGCTGCAGCCAGAATCTAATTGAATACAACATCAATAGAACCTTGACATCAAAGGAAAAGTAAAGGGGGGGGGGGACTTATGCAGAATCTTGAAACGACATACATTTCTGCTTGTACCAAATATTAAATTGAATGCAACGTGTGCACTGAAATAAATCAAACAGCTTATATATAAGTACAGGACTGCAGTAATTAATATAGAGTCCATGAAATGTTTGATCTTACATTTTGGTGGACTCGAAATAATTCCCGGCCATATATTTGTTTTCTTCTCCCACTGGATTAGAATGAGCACCGGGCATGGAGATTTCTTGAAGGGACATCTTTGGCGTCCCATATCCATGATTTGGTCTGGCAGCCTTGCCGTCCACATCGGAGTTGTGGTTCATGGGGTGGTCCATCCGGTAGTCGGGTTTGTCCAAGTCATAGTCGTGGTCCATGTGATGCTCCATCTGGTAGGCTGCAAACGGGTACGTGACCATCACTGCGAAGAAGTCCTCCACTATGTTGCCATAGATGTGGTACTTCTCACGGATATAATAACGGATCGACGTACCGTACGCGAAGAATGCGCACAGCACCGTCCACGCAACATAAGATATTGCACTCACAACCGGCTCCAAAGCCATCAGGATGATCCACAGGTAAAATGGAACTGCTAGCATCAGCATGTATACCCATCTTTTGTGCTGTTTGCCTCCAATCTTGTAGGCAGCGTTTCCCATCGAGTACCACGGTGCAATGACGGCCAGTAGAACCTTGCTTACGCTTCTTTTTGTTGGGTGGCTCAGGACATCCAAAAGACTGGTAGTGAAGGTTGGACCGTGTGGATCAAGATCACCGCCTTCCATCTTCACTGCTCGCCATAATGCCACGCACATGAAGCACAACAATATGGTATACGGTACGCCAGATGCTATTGACATGGATTGTAAAGCTACAAGCCCCTCTGTGCCTCCAGCATTTAGCAGAGCTGTAGCTGTTGCCCCTTCAGTCAGAGCCCAGAAGACGCGCTGTGAGACAGGAGGTTCCGGGTCACCATTGGCTGAGAGGCAGTCGATGACAAGGGAACCACTATCAGAACTGGTGACAAAATACAGAATGACGCTGATCAACGATATTACAGACAGGAACGTCCCAAGGTCACCATACTGCTCCATAACATCAAACCACATGTCGTTCTTTCCACGGCAGGACAAACGGTAGAGGCCATTGAACGATTGTGTAGCTTCTTTACCTCCCAGTTTGGAATCGCACGTGATGTTGGCCAGGGCAGCGTTACGCTCCATCCTCAATCCTGCACTTCCAAAAATGCAAAACCAGAAGAACGTGTACAATATGGGGGCCGACATCGTGCCATGAATGAACTCTCGGATGGTTCTTCCCTTGGAGATCTTAGCAATAAACATGCCCACGAAGGGAGACCAAGCGATCCACCATCCCCAGTAAAAGATGGTCCAGTCATTCATCCATCGTTCAGCCTGAATTCCGTCCGGTGCATTTCCCAGTTGGGCGAAAGCATCTGTGTGAAATCCAAGTTGTATAATCCACTGGATGTAGTACCCGATGCTCTGCACGTATACATTTAATATGTGCCAAGTGTCATCGGCAAACAAACCAATCATCATGATGAACATGCCCAGTGAGAAACAGATCTCACTCAGTCGACGAATTCCAATCTTCATGCCGCTCACCACTGAAGCCGTGGCACACGCTGTCACAGCCCAAATGATAATGATCTGATTGGTGGTTGAGAACTCGATGTCTGAGTTCAGACGTTTGAAGCCATTGTTCATTTGCATGACACCAACTCCAAGACTGGTACATACGCCGAACATGGTGCAGACCACAGAAAAGATGTCCACAGCATCACCCATCCAGCCATAGATCTTGTCACCAATGAGAGGATAGAAACAGGAGCGGATGGTCATGGGAAGACCTTTTCTGTAGCTAACAAAGGCGAGAAGAAGACCTACTACAACATACACGATCCATCCATGGACTCCCCAGTGGAACAACGTCAGGTTGATGGCATCCTGAGCGCGCTGATTATCGCTGTATCTAGTTGTAAGGAGAAAGGAAAAAAATTAACCAACAAATTATGTTTGATGTGAGCCACGCAGGTGGGGTAAGTAAGCTAGATAAGGAAGCTTATAAAAGCTGAAGAAAGGTGGCCAGAAGATCAAATAGCAAAACACAGAAATCACACTTACCAGTAGTAATGTCGGATCACTAGGCCAACTTTACCTCGTTTTGATGTAAGGATGACGTCATGACCGGAACCGGAAGTCACGTGTTTTTAGAATGGGAAACCGCTGACCAGTGAGGGAAAAAGGGATCGCGGGCTCATACAACCGGAAGTCACGTGATTTGGAAGGGGAAACCGCTGACGAGTAGGAAAAATCGATCGTGGGCTCAAGGGGAAGTAAAACCGCTGAGAAAACGCGGGCTCAAAGTCCAAAGTCCAATTTTTGCAACGGGGGTAGTACTTTGGAGTGAAAACAACACAAAATTAATAAATACTTTTTATTGTTATACTTTTGTTTACAATAAGGAGGAGGGTTTTCCTGAGTGTTCCTTTTTGAATTGGTCCTTCAACAGATTCCTTAATGTTCAATAGAGGGTCCCCACCATTGTTTTTGACATCGAGTTATTCTTCGCCATTGGTTGTTGTCACGGATCCATTGTTGTAGTTGACGTTGATATGATTGATTTCTCATTAAAGGTATGGCAAAGGAACTGTAGAATGGGGGTGGTGGTGGTGGCGCTAAATGTTCTCGATCACACTGTTCACATTCGATGATCTTGTTGGGGCAACATTTCTCACTGGTATCCATAAGGGTAGGTTTGAAAGGTGACAGGATCCACGACTCTCTTGTCATAGACGAGCTGGTAACGTTTGTACTCGGGGAAGGTGTACAGTTGATAGTGTTTGGGATCGCGTACGATCTGGTACGTTTTGACGACTTGGGTTTTGCGGGGTGCTAGAAGTGGCTTCTGGATTTCGTTGAGGACATTCTGACGCATGATGTTGTAATTCAATTGGGTTTTGCTATCACTGTTAAGGCGGAACCCCCTCACCTTGCACTCAACGTGACCATTCTGGGTTTGGTATCCATAGTTCTTGGGGCCCCCTGAGACAAATTCTACGATGTAATCGTTGCCTTTTAATTCACTCGTAAAGTCGCCGAGGTAATCGCCCAAGACCGGGGTTGATTGATTCTCGTCTGTCCAGTAGATGACGGAGTCGGTGTCGTAGTAGAGGACACGTTCCCCTAGCTTCTCCAGCGCTTCATAAAGTCGGAGTCGGGCCCAACAGGTAGTGAAACAGGCTACAAAGATGTTGAGGTTAGGTGAAACGGGGATGTCTTCGTCTTGGTACTGGTAATGCACCTCCACTAATTGGTCATTGATAACGGATACGTGGCGTACCTCCAAACTACTGGTATCAAGAAAACGGTGGAAGGCTTGAGGGTCATCAAACGTTTGGACTTGGGTCTTATTGAGACGTTGTCCAAACTTGCCCCACATGGAATTGAGCATCATTTTAGCGAGGGTACGCAGCCCCGGGTTGTGTTCGATTTTGTCGTACTCCAACTGGATGCCTTCATGTTCGAAGTACTCTCGAAGGTATTGCTGGCGTTTGGTTTCATCCTCACCGACCCAGGATGGCCACCCACTGGCTTCTTGCTTGATTTTCAACCAGGTGTTGACGTAGTCTTTGAAGAGTCCTTCACACGTCTCGTCAAAATGCCAGACCTCATAGATGTACTGGATTTCGTACCCCAAGTCCACCGCTTTAGATAATTCCGGGCTACACCATGTTCCAGTCAGGGCCCGCTGTTCGTCGGTGTGGAGGCATTCTGCGCATCTCTCTAATGGTCGTTTGGGCATCTCTTGTTCCACACAGGCAGCACAGAGAGGAAAAAGGAGTTTGGAGTCATGACGGTAAGGCAGGACAGGATGGTAGAGGTGACGTGGCGGCAGGACTTTGCATTGGACGAGGCCAAAGTCCTGACGGATGTCGGTGTGACCCGGATTGAAGATGACACGAGGATGTCCTTTGGGATAGACACACGTCTTGTTCACCCATGGGTACAAGGAGGTGACATCAATGTAATGTATTTGTTGACTGGGCGTCACGCGATGGTACAGTTTCACGGCATTGGTACGACCCCCGCAGAAAGCGTGACGGGGGTTCAAAGGTTCTGTGAAGTCAAGGGTCCCCAGGTATGTTCGGATGTCCAAGGAGGTGTCTTTGAGACGGGACCAATCACATTCCCACATTTCCACGACAGTGAACCCTCGCTCTCTAAATTGTTGGATCCTTTGCTGGGTGGTCTCGTAGACATCTTGCATGGTTCGATCATAGTGGCGGAGATGGCTTTCGTGACGAATGGGGAAACAGCGAGGACACCCATGCCAGAAACACCCGTGAAATTCGTAGATAGTGTTGGTACTGGCATCGAAACCGTCGACATGGAAGTTAGTGCCAGGGATGCGATACTCGCCGGCATTGCGGGCATGTTGAATGGTCTGTTGTTGTTGGGCACACCAGGTTAACCATTCCAGGGCCACCTTGGAATAGTTGATGTTGTTCTTCCAACCACGCACGGGTTCACTGGCAATACTGTTGGGGATCATGCGATTCATGCGTAGATCGCGGTTACAGGCAGAAGCAATGGTGATGTGGTCAAAGGGATTGAAGCCCGTTAGCGTTTCAAACAATCGTTTGAATGTCAAGCATCCTTGTTTCAAGAGACGTACATCGGATTTGCAGTACTTAACCAGTTCTTCCTTGAAGTCAAAGACTTTGTCGCGTTGGTCTTGATGCCAGGTTTCCAAGGCTTGCTTGCCTTCGGGGGACATGGTTTCGGGCATGTAGTAATCGAGGGCCGGGAAGGGTCCTACGTAGTTTTGATGGTCTGGATGATTGAACTTGTGGGGGAAGTACCCTTTGCAGGCATCTGTCAATCCAAAGGTTTTGGGAAACGCGGACAGAGGCATCTGGAAGAAACTCAATGAGTCGATGAAGCGGATACGGTCATGTTGGACTTGCAAGAGTTTACACCCGTTCCGGAGTTGTTGAACGATCCGGTTGTCACCATAGTATTGATGAATGATAAAGTAGCCATCGTACCCTTGGAAGTTATGGGCCAGGACATTGACTTGGCGGGTATCGTTGAGTGTCAAGGTATCCAGCCATTCCAGGAAATCTCGGACGCAATGGTTGCCATGGAAACACACGGGTTGGTCGTCGTCTTCGGTTTCGGCCACGACGAGATTAGCGATGTGTCGTTCCTGGGGTTGCATGGCTTCAATATCAAAGAAGACATGAAGGGGTGGTATGCCGTCGTCGCCGTCGCCGATTTCCTCGTCCATCTGGCTGGATTGTAAGGTTGGAAGATCTGCGTTCGCCCTACGTTTAGCGCGAGGCCCTCCAGACCGTTTCCTCTTTCTTTTCTTCTTGTCTTGAGTGGCTATTTGAATAAAGCAACGATGGGTGTCGCCGTCCACGTACTCATGACAGGAGGGGCAATCAATATACCCACATTGATGTTTGTCAATCTTGTCTAATCCTACTTCCTGCTTGCCACAGGTTGAACAGCGACGGCGTCTGAAGCAGACGGAGGACTGTAGGTTGGTCACGGGTTTGCCGGCGTGGTCCTTGACCAGATGCATTTGGAAACAGGTGTCTCCAAAAAAGTCCCGATGACATTGTTGGCAACGTTGGGTGGCTTTCTGGCCTCGAGGGTACGCCTCCAGGAAATCAGGGCACTCTTTTTGGCAACAGGCCCTGCAATGACGTTTGTTGTTGTTGCATCGATGACGTCCCTCATCGTTATAGGGTTTCCAACAATGGGCACAGACATAACCTACCCCGAAAAAGGCTGGCAACTTGGTAATGACATCATAATGGCCTTTCTCGTGCAACAGGATCAATTGTTTGTCTTGAAGGGGACCAAAGGTCGTGATGTGAAAAGAACGGTCGGCATCCACCAACAGGATCTGGTAACCGGTCAGGGAAGGAGTGGTACTGAATTGGGTCAAGGCATCGTAGCCACAAGGGCCGAAGGGTACGTTGGCCTCGTGATGAAGCAGCAACGCGAGTTCTTTTTGGATTTTCCCTCCTTGTCGAATGGACGACCATTTCGGGTGCTGGTCCACTCTGGCTTTGGCGGTGACGAGGGCTCTGGCACAACAGAGTTCATCCCTGTTTTGGATCTGGATAATGGAACGTTTCTTGGGTATTAAATTTCGGAGAGGTTGATGTCCGGGTTTCTCCTGGCGTCGGCGGCCGGTTCCTTGAGGGGCATGATGGACTTGAGTAATGGAGACTTGAAAGGAGTCGTCCATTTCAAATTGTTCATTGCTGTTGAGGGCTTGGGCTAAACGTTGGAATAAAGCCTCGACACGTTCCCCGCCTTGGCGCCATTCTCCTGCTCGTAATCCCCAACCCTGAAAATTATTATGGAGTCTGTTGGAGGCGATGGTAAAGTACAGGCGATCTTGATCGTGGAGGGCAGGTGTGGTGGTGGTTAACACTTGATTCACCGCGCGACGTAACCCCTCTTGGAGAGCTTGGGTAATGTTCTGATTGGGAATCAAGTTACCTCTTTGGCGTAACTGGGTATTGAAATGACGTTCACGCACTCCCAGACGATTGCTTAAACGATCGACATAGGGTTGGAGTTCAAACTCGAAGACACCCTCCGTATTGGTATCCAAACCTCCCCCAGTTTGTTGAAGGAGATGAGTTTGAAAGGCACGTTGCCGTTCGAAGTCATCTAAGGCCTCTTCACAAATCTCATCACTGTCCGCCATGTCTTCGGGGCATAACAAAGGTCCCACACAGGAATTTGTTGTCGTCTCTTCTTCTGGCTCTGAATCGGACATCTCTAGTCCAAGCAATGACATGATCTCGCGTGTAGCGAGGCCACTAGGCCCCGCTTCGTCTTCTTGGCGAGTGGACATGATCAGATGAACTCACTGGAGATCGGGGCTCTGTTTTTTATAGAGAACCAAAATGTCACGTGGGAGGGGAAGGAGCCAATCACTAAACAGGGTGCCCCCCTCTCAGGGGGTGCCCTAGGGAGGGGTGGGACGAGGTGGGGGGACCCCCCTCCCCCCTCTCTAGTTAGGGTCCATGGTGCATCACGGGAACGAATGAGAGACTATAAAACAGATCGACCCTCGAGGTGAGTCATCTCAAAATGGACTCTGGCCATGAGAAGCTATTGGAAACCTTTGAAGAATTTGAGTTAGATTTGGAAGTGGAGGAGATCTTGGAGAAAGTGAAGAGGGAGGTGCTATTGAAGGACGAAACGTTTACGGAGTTTGCAGAAAGTTTGAAACAACTGGAGCCGGAGAAAGTAGAGGCGCAGAAACGCCGAGCAGAACAGGCGCGTTCCTATCATCAGCTGTGTTACCCTCAAATGACCTGTGACTGGTTCATCGAGGGGCTAGATTATTGTTGTAACTACTGGCGGTACGAGTTTCAACGTCCTGCCACACCTCCCCCAGCACCGCCACCATCGCCCGATGTCCCGCGAAAGAGAGACCCGCAGCCGCCGTCACAGACCCCCCGTGAACTACTGCCAAAGCGACGACGATGATGACTACACCAACGACGACGACGACTATGACCCCCACGACGACACTGACGACGGCGAGTACGAACGGGCAGTCCTCAGGGCTAAACGAGCACGCGACATGGCCAAATGTGCACGGTACCGGGCCGAACACCCAGAGAAAGTGGCCGCCTACAAAAAAAAGTACCGAGAAACCCATCGAGAGTTCCTAACGGAGACCCAAAGGCTCTACCGGGAACGCAAGGCGGAGAACAGAAAGCGCTATCAGGAAAGGCATCCAGACCGTGTGGCGGAAGCCCATAAGCGCTACCGGGAAAACCATCGAGCCCGCGTGGTGGAGGCCCAAAGGCGTTACCGGGAAAGATATCCAGAGCGTGTGGCGGAGTCCCATAGGCGTTACAATAAAAAGCGTCGGGAACGGTACCAAAAGCATGTGGCGAACAATGAAAAAAAGAGAACTCGAGAGAAATTGAAGGGTTTAGGACCTTTCAAACTGACCATCCCCCTGACGGATTATTTGAAATCCGTTCCTGTGACGCTGGAATCTGTGGATACAAACGGACCGCCCACGGACTCTCATACTGTGCTTGATTTGGATTCGGGGAGCGTGCAAGTAGTGGAACCCCCTGACTGGGATGACCTTTCGTTTTTGCAGGACTTATTTTCCATGTCACCCGATGATTGGCAGCAAGTCATGAACGATGTGGAGGATTTTGATGTGGAGGCATTGCTGCCCCCTGAAGACCTCGTTCATGACATGTCATCCGACGAGGGCGTGGATTTGATGTACGATTTAGTGTCTTAACCCCTCGTCTCAGTATTTTGGCAGAACATTCGTATTAGTATTTTTGGCAGAACAATGAACTTGACAACTCATGAACCAAATGAGACAGTGACATTGTTTTTATTTTATCAGGATTAATGTTGTCTACACCACAATGGGTTTTGTCTCGCAAATCCTGCTTGAGACTCAACACGAACTACAGAAGAACAGACTGCAGAATAACAATACCAATGAGACATTTTTCATTGTTTATTTTTTACTCAACATGTCATTAAATGTTTACAATTTTAAACGTTTCTTGGCTTCCATAATTTTCTTGACCACCCGTTCCGTCTTGTTTTTCTTGCCGGGTAATCGATCAATGGCTTGGATCATCTTCGTATCGGCTTTCCATTTATCTTGCAAATTCTTGGCAAGGCTGTAATCAATGTCGTGTTGCTTAGCAATTTGGTCCAAGCGATTGATCCCGGGATCCCCACGTTTCAGACGTTTGGCCAAATGGGTGCCAGGGCCCATGTACTGATACCCAGGCCAATGAAATTCTTTGCCAGTTTTCGCAATCCATTTTTGGACATCCAAGGCCCCTCCTCGTTGGGGGCGTTTCCGTTTAATACCCCTTCTCCTCCTCTTGGTGGGCATGTTTATTCACTGTCGTACTGCAAACGTCTCCGTCGGGGCTGTTTGGTTTTGGTCCAATCTTCCCAACCGGGTAAAGGTTTCAATCGTTGCACTTCCCGGGAGACGCCTTTGCCTTTGCCTTTGCCTTTACCACTTTCGGCTAACTTTTTTTCCAAGGCCTTGCGCTGTTCTCGAATGACTTGTAAACGCGTCCGGGTATCCCCTCGACTGGTAGAAGGTCTCTCGTCCCCTCGACTGGTAGAAGGTCTCTGTTCTCTCGTGCCTTCCCTGGTAGCAGGGGTAATGGTGGGTTTGGGAGCCGACGGACCTCCTTTTATCATGCGCTTCAACCATTGTTCGACGGGTCCCGTTACCAAATCCCCGGCTTCTTCTTCTTCTTCGCCTGGTGGACCACCCGGGGCACCCGGGGCACCAACCCCCACCCCACCAGGAAATTGACGAATGCGTTTGGTTAACTTGATTAATTCTTGACTCAACGGTTTGGTTTGAGCATTGACCAGGGCTGGAGGTAATTGGGGGTTGGCTAATAACACATGTTTTTGGGCGGCGAGCGTTGCGGCTTTGTTCAACAAGGCATTTTCGGTGAGTTCTCCTTTGTAATATTGAATGAGTTGTTCCAAGTCCTTTTGGGGAATCATGTACACCTCGTCCATGGTCTTCCAATGCACGACAGCTGTCACAACAGGTGATATTTATGCTTCCATGTCTTGACACGTTAACGAACACATTGACATAACACCTCGTGAAGTCCTTGAAACAACCCTTGTCCTTTTTGTCGGATTAACCACTGACGACGTTTTTTGACGGAATGTCGACGACGTCCCAAATCACGTAGTACCTTTTTATAGGGTTGAAGTTTAGCCAGCATGGGTGGGGTCACAGGAATCTTGTTTTTTAAAAAATTCAACACCAATTCACTCACAGCATTGATTTGATCGGCATTGGCATGTTGTAACAACTCTTGACGTTTGGAACCATTGGCTTCTTGTAACATGGACCGTAAAAACGGTAATTGACGTCGAAGACGTTGCATCCTTTATCGGTGACGACGACGATACCGTTGATTGGCTTTTTGAATCGTGCGTTTTATACGTTTATCCGTTTCCAAGGCCACGGCTTTCCCCAATCCTGCCATAGCGGGCACCAATAGATTTAAAAAACCTCCTCGTTGACGACGGCGTCGTCGTCTTCTCCTCCTCACCATGGTCGACCCGTCAATAGACGTTGAAGGGCTTTGTCTTGTTTGATCACGTCTCGCGACTCTTTATAGCCTTGACGGGTATTGCGTTTGAAATCTTGCCACCAACCCCCACCTCGTTGTCGTCGGTAATGTTGTACATTATCGGTAATGCCTTTCAAGGCTTGTCCGCCTAATTTGCCTAAAGCCAGTCCAAACCCAGGCGCTGGGCCTGATAGAAACATACTCATGCCCTGAGCAATTTTATCCACCAAACGGGGTTTGCGACGCATTAAAGCCCCTCCTCTTTGTTTCCGTTTTCTGCGTCGTCGTCGTCTTCGTTGGACGGCCATGGTTCTAAGAGTGTGGGACTAGGAGGGAGCGGCTTTTTATTGATCCAATAATCTTTGGGTCTCAAGGGACGAGGACATCCGTCTACATAGCATAGGGCTTCCAAGGGCTGGTACACAAAATGACCATGGTAATCTTGGACACATCGTTTGGGTAACGGAGGGGTGAAATCCACAATGGTATCATCCAAGGTTTGCATCTTGATTAAAAATCGTTCCAGATCCTCCAAGGGAATACCCCGCACATGGGTTTTCAATTCGGTCAAGGCTTTGGCATAGGTGGTAAACGCAAACCGACTCATGGTCACTTTAAATCGGTATTGTTTAAAATCATTCCATCCTTTGACCACGGTGCCTACGGCCGCCAAACAGGCTACCAACGTACTGTTTTCCAAAAGGGGGCCCGCAATCATACCAGCGGCCATCAGGAGTAATGCCATGCCATTGAACAAGGCATTGACACACCTGTAATGATTCAACATTTTTCGATAACACCACCATTGTTGATGATAAAAGGCATACAAGGAATCCATCCGTTGTAATAATTCCGGGGGGAAGGGAAGACCATGCTGTTTTGATCCATTCAATAACGACACGACGGTTTTCATCCTCACGGCGAAACACGGGACGACGAGGTTTGTACGCTGGGTGCTCCTCCTTGTTTATAACTGGTGACAATGCTATTGGTCATGGTGACATTAGCAATTTCACGTCCTTGGGCCAACTGTTCTTGATCTTGTAACAGCATACGTAAACGTCGTTGTAAATCCGCTTGACGCAAGGTACGAGGGGGTGGAGTCCGAGATCCTCGAGGAGTGGAGGGACTGGAGGAAGGTGTCCTAGGTGAACCGGGGAAAAGTCGTCGTCGTCGTCTACCACGTCGGCCACCACGACGGCCGCCGCCACCACCACCACCACCACCACCACCAGCTCCACCTGCTCCACCGCCAGCACCACCAGCACCTCCACCACCAGCTCCACCTGCTCCACCACCAGCACCACCACCAGCACCACCACCACCACCACCAGCTCCACCTGCTCCACCACCAGCACCACCAGCACCACCAGCACCACCACGTCCACCACCTCTAGTCCTAGGACCACGGCGTCCCCCACGTCCATTTCCACTTCCCCCACGTCCATTTCCACTTCCCCCTGCACCCGCTGCTGTCCGAGCACCCGCCACTGTTCTTCTTCGTGGATCGGGTGACACGCGTGCGCTTCCCCAAGTAGGTGGGCTGTCCGGGGAAGACGGTGGGGTGGTATGTATGCTACGGTAGGATTGACTTCCTGGGCTTCCTACCCCGGCTGGGGAAGAAGCCTGTGCAGCGGGCGCACCATCCAAATCGGGCCAGCTCGCGATGACGTCGGCAGGGGGGATGGATTGCATAAACTCATAGAGGGGATCGGGGTGCATTTCCTCCATGGCCACGTCGAGAAGTCCTTGGTCTCCCGAGATATACAAATCTTGCCAGGCGCTTGGGGACATTTGATTGCCGCTGGCCGCCCCCACCCCCGCCGGGGCCACGGTATCGTACGATTGCGGAGGTTGACGGTCATCATCATCGGCCATGGTTGCTTTCTCTTTTTACCTGTTCCAAGGGGGTGCCTTTATAGTCGTTTTTGATAGGTGCGAGTCCATCCTTCGTCTTTTAACAGGTGACTCAATACACGTTGTTGATCGGACGAGGCCGGATGTAAATCCAAGACCAAATAGCCATACGGTCGTGTGGTGGCTTGATGAAACGTCTCCAACGTGTCTTTCCAAGTGGTCGGAAACGATTGCAGCATGACATTGCGTACCCCTAATTGATCTCGGGGGTTCTTGAACGCCACAATGTAATGGGCATTGCGGGATATACTTTTAGCATAGCGACCCACGGGAAACATGTCTTGGCACAAGTATAGGACGGTCACCCCTTGATGATGTGAATGTTTGGTGAATAAATCCAACACGCGTTTATCGTGACTGCCTTCGTCCATTAAATCATCCAAGACCAGGACCCCATGTCCTTGAGGAAACCATTGCACTAAGGCCTCATGATCGGGAATGCCTTCGTGAAACACCACCCCATGATCTTGCATGCCTTGAAATCGATCTTGCCAGGCCCCATAACAATAATGCACTTGAGTCGGGGGACTTTCAAACAAATCCGGGTTGTCTACCAAGAGTTTTTCCGTAAAGACGGTTTTGCCACATCCCGAAGGACCCACCACCAAGATAGAGGAGGGGGTATGAAAACGAAACGGTTTCCCCGTTTGCATGATGACGAACTACCCTTGGAAAAAAAAAAGGCACCTTTTTATTGGAATCGGTGGGACTCGAACCCACGCACGACCTCCCTATTTTTTCGAGGGGATCCAAAGGCTCTACCGACTGAGCTACGACTCCGACACCACTTTTTTCCAACAAATTTTATTTAATGATTACATTGATGATACGGATGACAACAAAGTTGATACCATCTGGCTTCTTGACCTACAATCAATTGTTGAAGGCGTTGACCGGCTTGATGGTCATTACTAACATAATCATGATCCGAAAACTCATTTAAAAAATCTTGCAAGGTTCGTCCACGGGCTTTGGCTTTTAAGTACAACAAGGCGTAATCACCACAACTCTTGCTTGAAATGGCTTGGAGGGACTTGCCATTGGTCACCACATACTTCCAATGTTGGACAATCCAATCTCGTAACGGGGTAGCTTGCACGTACGTGTCCATGGGCAAAGCATAACTGTCCAGGACTTCACACACCTTTCCAACCGTCCAGACCGCTAACCAATGTTGTCCCGGTTGATCGTGTGGGTCCGTATTCACAATGTACCCTTGCGGGGTGGTCTTGACAGGACTCTTGGGTAAACGATCACAGGCTACCGTCCCGTAAAAGACAGGGTTCAATTGGGGGTCGTCTCGGGCTAAATAATCCAATTGCACATTATTCAAGGCCACATGTTCCATCTTCAGTGTTGGTAAATGTTATACAACACGGCTCCGTTCCTGTCAATCTCCAGCAAGTTCTCAAATTCTCCATACACGAGTACGGTTATATTGACACCGGGTTGGGCTCCAAATTCCAAGACCAGTTGTAAATCTCCACTTTGCTTGGGGTTGAGGTTTTGACTGTCAGCACATCCATTGGCCACATTGTCAAACATGTACAAGGTACAATTTTTCCTGTGGCCCCAATCTCCTAGTTCTACCATATTGCCTTTCTTTTTACACCACGCACCACTGGCTTGCAGAAAACGGAAGTAACCTAGATTATCTCGGGTACCATTGTTGTGCACCAAGTGCAGGGTTTCATAAGGGTATTCTTCTCCTTTGACAATCTGTTTAATGGAGGTCAGACCAAATTTCTGGAAACAGAAAGGATCTCGGGTGACATCTCCATTGAAGGCTCGGCTGTCCAGTAACCCTACAATCAATCGGTCAGGTATTCTGTTTTGAAACAGGTTGGGGATATCAAAGCGGACCACGTTGCCTTGCATGCTGAAGGTCCGGATTTCACTGCGGACGGTCGGGTAAGCCGCCACTTGGCCTTCATTGTGTCTTTTTTCAGATAAACTCCTGTAGATGGCGTCATTTAAACGCAGTTGACAGAGATGAAACCGTAGTTTCACATCGCCTTCCAGTAAGCGACCAGCTAGACCCACTCCATTCAAAAACAGGCTGGGGCCATTGAAATGAAATTTCATCTTGATTTCTATGCCAGGCACCAACAATTTGCCGGTATGAAAGACTTCCAAGTGGGGGGTAAACACTAGACTGTGGGTAAGACCTGCAGCATACTTTTCCACTTCAGCTACCATGGCAGCCAAGGCTCCTTTGTGATTGGCGGGGAGATCCCGGTAGTCATTATGTGGTGCCGCACTGTTGGTGTTGTTGGCAGTCCATTGGGGTGGGAAATCCACTTGATTGAACCAGCCTTGGGGGCCTAACACGGTCTTGCCATCTTCTCGGTCATAATTCAGCAAGGTTTCCAGGTAAGCTTTGTAATGATAGGTGTCGGATTGAGGACTGATCAACGTGCCATTCAATTGCAAGTCAATTTGTTTGATGATGGAATGGGCCAAATTATTGACGGGCCACAATTTCTGATTGGCCACCAAGTTCCCGTCATCATTCTTTTTCAAACTCAATTCCATGGTAAAGTAACTGCGCCCCAAATCCACAAAATCGTCCAACCCCGGTATGATGAATTCCATGGGATTGATACCCGTGGTGGTGGGTTGGATGGTGACCATGCGATAGGCATTGATGCTAATGTCGGTGGGTGGCACCTTGAAAATCCGTAACGCTGAGTTGACGGTCCCTTCGGAACGCGGATGCACTGGGGCAGCCCCTTCAGAGTAGGTAGGGGCTGTCACGCGTGACATCACATTCGGCATGGTTAACGTCGTCGTCGTCGAGTACTGGTACCCCGTCGTCGTCGTGAGGGGTTTTTATAGCGTCGTCGTCGTGCTAAACGTTGTCTCAAATCAAACCCGGGGACTCGCATCACCTCGGCACTCAACCAGCCACCACGTTGTCCTCTCCTGAGTTTCCAAAACGGATACAGTCCTCCCCATTGAGTCAACCCTCGATTACTACGAATTCGTCGAGGTCGTGAATGCACGGGATCCATTACACTCCCAAAATATCACGTGCACGTTTGACTTGCTTGGGAAACAAAGCACTGGCTACACGCACGGCGTCTTTCACGTTCTTCTGATTCAAGGCTTTCTTGGCTTGTTTGGTAATTTCTTTTTTGATGACTTGTTCGGCTTTGCGTTTAACACCGCGTGTTAACCCTGCATTCAATCCTCTCTTGATATTACTAGGCAGTTTTAAAGGATTTCGCGTGCTTTTAAGGCCTTGGAACCCACCACGCATGACCTCCCTCATCAACCCACTGCCATGTTGATCATACCACTCGTCTGTCCGAAATCGTGTCAAACTTCCCCCTCGCATGGTTGTCTTCTTTGCTCTTTCACCAAAGTCTATGCTTCACGTCACCCCGTTTGTCTTTTTATACCGTCATCGACCTTTCTTTTTCTTCCGAGTGGTCGCTGCTTCGATGGCTTTTTTGCCACCGTAACCCGCCGCACCACCCACCGCTCCCAACGCGGCGGCTTTCCCCACGGCCATCAAGGCTGGCACGAGAGCGGCCAGAGGCAAGAGACCGCCTCGTTGCCTTCTTCTTCTTCGACGTGCTCTTGTCTTGGGCATCTTTGATTGACCATCCCCCCTTTTCCCTTTTTATGTCTTTTGGAAGTGCAAGGTGACCAGGGTGTTGCCTTGGCCAAACCTGACCAACTTATCCTCGGTGCCAGACGTTTCGGTGACTTGCATTTGAATGATTTCCACCACTTCATTACGAAGCGGTAGGTAATGAATGTGCAACGGTTCAAAGTACATGGTACCTCTGCCTTCCCGCTTGTAATGGATTTCACGCAACAAATCGGTCACGCGATTGCCGACCATCATACTGCCTGCCACGTCCGAGTACACGTGCAACGATCGCGAGGGATCTCCCACCACCGAACGAAACGCCACATTCAAGTTGGTGAAACGCCACCCACAACTCATACTCAATCGTAAATGATCCCGTGAAAAGGAACGCACCGTCCAAAAGACCGGGTTGTGTTGATCGTCGTCCACATCGTTCCAATCGTTGTCAACGGGTTTTGTCATGTTGGGGATTTGATCCCCCATGAAGTCTTGTTGTAAGTTGGGTCCCAAAATCAACCCACTGCTAATTTTACGTAACCATCCCATCTTGACAGCCAACTTGGTGTAGATGTACAGGGCTGGCGTGTCGGTTTTGCAATGACAGACATTCGTGTTGTCGATGATGAGATCGTCGCCTTCCCAACGAAACTTGACGTATCTGTGTTTGCCTTGATCATTGATAAACCGACCACCTTGAATCGCCGTTTCCTTGCGTCGTTGTTCCAAGTGAGCAATGGCGGCTTTCATGAAACTCACCCCATCTACCACCCAATCCAAATGTTGAATGTCATTGATGAGGGTTTGCGCGCTATCTCTTCGCCCGACCGTTTCCCCGTCTTTTCCACCCGGTTTGGGGTAGGTTTGGTCCCAGGTCGTCGACAGGATGTACCCATCTTTTTGCACCAACTCGTACAAATTGACGTGCGTATCCGGTAAGGAAATGGCACTCAACCCCACTTGCCATCCACCTCCTTGTAACCGTAACGGTTGAGGTAAACGAATCTTGAAGGAATTGGCTTGGTTGTTGGGAAATTCATGTCGGTTGGCATGACTGGGTAACGTCACGTAGAACGACATGTTCTCTTCTTCTTCACACCACGACTTCCCTTTTAAAGTGGAGGGTCAAGAGGGTATGTCCTTCACCAAACTTGACCAGATCCCCATTGGTTTCGGCCATCTGGGTTTCCACGATTTCCACCACTTCATTGCGTACTGGGACATATTGAATATGTCGAGGTTCAAAGTGGGTGGTGTTTTGTGGTTGGTACTTGATTTCTCGTAAGAGATCGGTGATGCGACCCCCTACCATGCTGCTGGTCCCTACATCACAATACACGTGCAAAGGACGCACCGAGGGAAATTCCAACGAGGGACGAAAGGTCTGGTTCACATTCACAAACCGCCAAGGGCACGATAGACTCAATTTCAGATAATCCCCCTCCACTTTCCAAAAGAGGGGCTTGTTAGCGGCATGGCGGATATCCGTCGGGGTAGGAATGGTGGAAATGCCTTGAAATTCTTGCAAGAGATTCGGACCCAATCGATACTGACCGGGGGACACTTGTTCAATCCATCCCATTCTCAGGGCCAAGGATCTGCCCCATGACACGTGCGCCACTTGTCGTTTGTAATCCACATTGGTGGTATTCAATAACAAATCCCCTTCGGAGGTCCATTCAAACGTCGGGTATAATTTGATGCCATTGTCCTCTGTCCATTTGTTTTTGGGTTCGGTTTGTTTGGCATGGCTTTGCTCGTAACGGTACACCAGTTGATGAAAAAAGTGCGATCCCGTCGACGAGGCCAATTCCTTTCTCATATCTCGACCGTAGACAGTGAGTTCGCGACGTTGATGCCACCATCGATCGTTGCCTTGATCGTCTTGGGCATACACCCGTTCGTGCCATCGTACGTACAACAGAGGATGGGAATCACCCACGCCTCCTTCTTCCGCTATCACGGGAATGGTGGGTAAGGATAAACTCACCATACCCACCATCCATCCTCGTCCCACAAATCGAATGGGTTTAGGCAATTGGTTTCTGAAATGATGACTCTTGTTCCCAGGAAACTCTTTGGTACTCGCATGACTCATCAACGTCACGTAAAACGAAGAGTTGGGCACCAATGTCATTGTTTTAGCGGCGTCGTCGTCGTTTGCGGGGTCGAAGGGATGTCACGTCTCCACGAGCAATCCAACTATTGTACTTGTCGGGCCACCCTTTCCACTTGACCAACCAACGACCTTTTTGTCGCTTAAGTACCTTCTCGATCCGAAACACCTCGGACACATGGACTTTTTGTAAATCCTCTTCATAAAACGTACCTTGGACGGGGGTCTCATCCCATTCGCGAATCTTATACGTGGGGACAGGTCCCGGGACCACACGATGCACCACAAACACTTCTTCGGTCCAACCGGGTAAATACCCTTTTTCAAAGGTACGATGAATCGTATTGAGTCGGACATGATCCCCCACCTTCAATTGGGGTTTTTTGTAGCCTTTCAATCGTTTGCTGTACAATCGTTTCCACACGGCTTCTTCGTTGTCCCACGTCACGTTTTCGGGGGGCATACCAATACTTCGATGACGGGTGGCATTATACCCCTGCACCAACTCGGGTAAGACATCGTCAAAGCGTAAGGTGTTGGCCGCGGTCAAATAACGGTACAACCGTTCTTTCAAGGTGCGGTTAAATCGTTCCACCACACTGGCTTTGGCATCCCCTTCGGTCGAAAAATGTTGAATGTCTTGCTCGTCGACCCATCGTTGAAAGGTCCGATTATAAAATTCTTTCCCTCGATCCGTTTGCAATCGATTCGGGTGACGTCCTCCTTGTCTCACAATCTTCTCAAAGGCTTTCACGAGGGCCACGCCGGTTTTGGTTTTCAACGGTTCGACCCACGCGTACTTGGACAACACATCCACGACGGTCAACAAGTAGCGTATACCCCGATTATGTTTGGCCAAACGTTGCACTTCCACTAAATCCGCGGCCCATTGATCATCCAACCCCCCTACGATCACGGGTAAGGTAGCAAAACGACGACGTCGGGGTTTATGCAAGGTGTAACCCACATCCTGTTCCAACACCCGTTGGGCTTTTTTCAAAGGGAGACCCTGGGCTTTAGCAAATCGTTGCACCCCACCTAAACTCCCCGGGGCACGAGGATCATGGTAACGGTTTAACAATTGTTGCGAGACATTGGCCTTCTTCGTTGACGAGACCTTGGTTTTCTTCAACCATGATGACGACGAACTCCAGCGTTGGGTTCTCTTTCGAGGGGCCATACGTTTTGGCATTCACCCCATAAGGTCGATATGGTGGGGACCGTGTGGGGATGCGCCTTTTGAATGATTCGATACCATCGCCATGCCTCTGGGTGAGCTTTTAACCATAAGACAAACACCACCCATCGATACAGGTTGCGATCGACGTGGGTTTCTTCAAAGAGGTGGAGAGGATGCGTGTCCTCGGGACAAGGGGGAATGGAGATTTGGGACCCGGGTTGATGATCATATAAGACTTGACAAAGGGTTTGATGACATTGCCATTGCCCCAGGGACAAGACAGACTCCCACGCATCACACACAGACTCCATGGACTAAATAAAAAACATTTTATTCGTTCTCTCATTTAAAAGAGACCTAGACGGCCACAGCTGATGGTCTCTAGACCTTTCTGCCAGTTGTCTACACTGTCACTGTACTTAGGGGGTGGTGGAGCTGGGGCCACCATCATTTCTTGACGGTTCTTGAGCTCTTGAATTTCTCGTAACAATTGTTTCTCATACTCTGTCAAGGGCCGATCCTCTTTCCTTCTGACTGGAGGGGGCGGGCCAGGGATGTCTACTCCACGTTTGGGATATCCTTGAACATCACGGGTGGGTGGTTCAGCTTGTTGGTCGGCTTTTTTGGGAGGGTTGTCATGAAACCACGTCCAGTACTTGGGACCCAAGGGTTGATCGGCCCATCGGAAGAAGCCACACGTTTTCTTGGAACAAGTCAGAAACAAGCGATCGGGGTTCTGGGTCGAATGACTCTGTTGAAGCGTGGCGGGTTCACGGCAAAAGCATTGCAAACCACCCCACATGTCCAACACTTCTACATGAGGTTGACTATACACGGCTTTCATATACTCCAGAACTTGATCTTGTCCACAAAACAGCAAACACGGTTGCATGGGACATTTCACATACTTCCATCCTTTTTGAGATTCTCGGGCCTCCAAACGCACCTCATGACAAGGGCATACCATAGTGTCCACCGAACTGGGAGGAGGATCTTCGGCATACGTCACCATGTATTCAGATGGGGATGTCTGGGGGGACACCATATCATTCAATTCTTTCATCATATCTTCCACGGCAGCTCGGGTGTCTTCCACGACCTCGCAGACCACAGGATCACAGTCCACGGGCGTCATATGTTGAATGCTCTTCTTCTTCTTTTTCCCCTCTGGAGGATGCGTTGATTTTCTCTTCCGATCCACAGACATCGTGCTCAAGGTTGGTTTCACCCCTACCGAACATGCCTTTTTATACCCACGACCCTTGACTGTCATTGGTCAGCTTATCCTACCCATATAAGGACGTCTCATCGTCCCATTGGTCAGCTTATTCAATCCATATAAGGACCTCTTGTCTTCTCATTGGTCAGCTTTTCCCTATCCATAGTCAGTCCTTCTCGTGTTCCCATTGGTCCGTTGTCCCTATTTAAGGAGCTCCCTTGGTCTCTAGATTGTCATTCTCAAAGCCATGCCCCCAGATATCAACATGATCGGAGAACAAGATCTCGGTGCCTTGGAACTGCAAGTGGGTCATGGCCATGTGGTCTACACCGGGGGAGCCAAAGGTACGGATGCCCTCGTGGAAGAACATGCCAAACACTTTGGGATGCAACTAGAAGTCCTCGTCCCCCCGAACCATCCTCGAGCCACTTTCATCACCCCATCGACCGTGGAAGTCTTGATGCTGGCCAACCCCCATCTTCACCAGGCAGCGGAGAAACTAGGCAAACAGATGCCCAGTCATTTTTACACCCTGCAATTGCTGCAACGCAATTATCAAATTGCCAAAAAAGCCCATACCATCTATGCCTTTGGCATCTTGGAACCGGATCACAAACGCGTGAAAGGAGGCACTGGTTGGACTGTGCAATTGGCCATGGATCAAGGCAAACCCGTCTACCTGTTTGACATACCCAGTCAATCATGGTACCGCTCGGACCATTACTACCAAGTCAACGAGAATGCCGCCACCCTGGTCACTGGCAGTCAATTTGTTCCTTGGGGACCCAAAAAGCCCACCCTTCATCAAAGCAGTGCTATTGTGGGATCCCGGGATGTGGACGCGAAAACCCGAGCCGAAATTCAAGCCTTGTTCAACCGCACGTTCTGTCTACCCGAGAACATTGATCAATTACGTATGGAACTGGAAGACTTTCATTTGTAATTGTACATAGCCATTTTTTTTTTAATTTTTATTTTTTATTATTATTTTTTTTTCCAATTGTACATAGCCATTTTTAGTTTTTCAATTTCTTAGTTTTTTATTTTTTCCCATTGTACATAGCTTTCTTTTTCATTTTTTATTTTTTTCAAATTGTAGATAACTTTTTTCAATTGTAAATAGGAGCACCCCACCCACCCACGTGGCAAAGAACACAGACCACCCTTTGTAACATCAACTCTTTTAATTAAAAAATAAAAAACTGACAACACTGAGTTTGCACGTGGATCATAAATAAATGTCTCTTGACGCACAGTAGCCTTGACTCACAATAATCTCAACATGTTTAAAGTTCAAGGAAATAAAACACGTCGCACGTGGTCCCGAATCCCCTCTCTCCTCTCCCGCTCCTCCTCCCGCCGCTGCTCCCGCTCCCTCTCTATGTCCCCGAAATAAACACGTATTCTCTGCCATGGGCGGCCCGCATAAATTCTTGGCAAATAAAGTTCCAAGTCGTTATCGATTTCATGGAAATGTTCGAGTGACATGGGCCAGTGACGCTCAAATCGGGAGCGGTGTCGCATCCGGTCCACCCATGGGATAATTTTGTCCACCAGGGCTCTCAGTAGGGCTTCCACGATCTCCGGATGTGGCCGGCCCTCCCGTTCTCCATTTTCCGTCCACACCATACATCTCAAAAATAACTCAAAAAAGGCAGCCACGCGCTGTCGGGTGAGGGAGCGCCAGGTTTCCTGCCGTCTTTCCCGCATCAGTCTGGTCTGCCGCTCCACGGCCGTACGCTCGGGTCGTACTCTCCTCCGCAACACCTCTTCACCTCCCACGTTCACAGTACTGGCTAAGGAGCCCAAAGGATTTCTCGTTTCCAACATTTTTCCGCTCACACCACAAACATAAGTCACTTAGGACCGGCTCAAAGCTAAGAGTGACGCCCTGTGGCCTCGCTTGACTTATATACCCTGATTCGCGCAATGCACCATGGTCTATCTAAGGAGGGGGGAGGGGGGTCCCCCCACCTCTTCCCCTCTCAAAGCATGATGGGCCTTTCTCTCATTGGCCCATTCCCTCCCACGTGACCCTTTTGTTTTCTCTATAAAAAACCCCCTGTCCCATTCCATCTTTCACACTCAATGGATGATCCAGTCCTCAGTCCAGAAGCCCAACAAGTGATTGATCGTCTACGAGCCTTGTTGTCTCGACTCGAAAAAGACTTGGAAGAGATCCGCTTCAAAGCTTCTTATTTTGAACTGCTTCGACTTCATAGTCAAAAACATCTCAGTCGGAACGAATTGTGTTTATTAACCTTGAAACACTTCTACCGGTGGTGAATGGGCGACAAAGCCGACAAGATCAGTCCTCACAACATCAGTCCTCAAGCCCTGCAAATCATAGAACGTTTGGGAGAGATCCGAAAAGAAATCCTTCGCCTGGTCCAACCTTTACGTTACAAGCTCACTTTTCACGAACTGTGCCGACTCCGAAAAGAAGGGATCATCACCCCCGTCGAGTTTCAACTCTTGATCAATCCACTCTTTGATCCTTTCGCCGATCCTTTCGCCTGATGGCTCAACCCCCACCATGTGTGATCTGTTTGACACCTCTCGCCAATTATACCACGTTGAGGTGTTGTGGTCTTCCTTGTCATGTCGCCTGTGCCAACCAACAGAACCGTCAGGCCCACCTATGCCCTAGCTGCCACGTTCCTCTTACCGTGTTTGAAGTCCTCCATGAAGACTGGAAAGAAGACCCCGAGTTTGTCCAGCATGTCATGGACGATTGGAAAAACAACCCTATCTGGTATGGCATTTGTTATGACAACGAGCACGGCCTGGAAGGATTCTGGGGAGAACTCCGAGATCCCTATGAGGGGGGTCGCAAAACCCTCTACTTTCTGGGTCAGACCAAAAGCCTAGCCATTGGACGCATGAAAACCTGTATCAGCTTCTCGTAAAAAAGGACACCCCCCATGTTTGGACATTGAACTCGTTTTTTTTTCTACTTGTTGTCAATACCAAGGACCAATAAAGCATGTTGCATGACACTTTGTTGTGATCTTTATTCATTCTCTACACAATCATGTTCGTTGACTTTTTCTGGACAGTTCAAGGGTCATGATCGTTCTGCCTTGTTTGAAAGGAGCCGGTTGTCCATCAGCTGTTTGAATCTCCATGGCAATGCTGTCAAAGATGGTTTTGCCAAGAGGAAAATACATCCGTTGCGTGGTATCAAATTGATGATCGGTATTGCCGGCATCCAAGGTACGTAAAAATCCTTTCTCTTGATTTCCCACAATGCTCTGGGACACCAGATCCGTGTAAATCATTAATTGTTGTTGTCCTTGTTGCGGTTTGACCGTTTGCGTACTGGGAAATACTTGTCGACTAAGATTCGGACCCAAGAACAAATAATAATTGAAATCGGGGTGGGTAAAGGTGACGGATACAATGCCATGCGGTGGATATTTGTTGACAGGACCGATGGTTGTTTCCCATTTATGGCGATCGTCGTAATCCACAATATTTTTCACTAGATAATTTTTTTCTTGGACCACGCGTTCACTTGGTGTACCATCTTTCACCAGTCCCATCAGTCCAGCGAATTTCCATTCCATTTCAAATTGCATATTGGCTGGTATGAGTACATACAACGAATCTAATTCGGGGGCGATGCTTGTATTGGTGATTTTCACATAGGGTTGAGCCAGATTGAGAGCCGCGAGTTGTTGTCGTTTCGCTTGATCGTCCACGTCCATTTTGGTTATATCCATCATGACGTCCATGTGTTGTTTCTCTATTTCGTACGCAATGGCAATCCATGCTTCTTTCAAATTGGTGTAATACCCTGGGGGTAAATGGATTTGTTTCGTCACTTGAATAGGAGCCGTTCCATCCGCACGTTTTGGTATGTATCTCACATCGGTTTTCATCCAATGTTTTTGACTATCTTCTTGCGTCCAATTCTGTTTGGTTTGATCTCCCCATTGTTGATTAAACCCCGGGTGGGAGATATGAACCAACGCCGCTTCCCAATCATCTTCTACCAAATAATAGGAACGAGGAAGTCGAGCCGTAAATTTTTGTCCCGAGCCTTGTGCTTGATCACTGATCAGGGTAATGTAAAAACTCATCGTGATTACTCCCTAACCCTGGGTTTACCCTTTTATACCTATCCCCGTTCCAAAAATTGGACTTTGGACTTTGAGCCCGCGTTTTCTCAGCGGTTTTACTTCCCCTTGAGCCCACGATCGATTTTTCCTACTCGTCAGCGGTTTCCCCTTCCAAATCACGTGACTTCCGGTTGTATGAGCCCGCGATCCCTTTTTCCCTCACTGGTCAGCGGTTTCCCATTCTAAAAACACGTGACTTCCGGTTCCGGTCATGACGTCATCCTTACATCAAAACGAGGTAAAGTTGGCCTAGTGATCCGACATTACTACTCTTACCTGCCCCAGTAACGATTTCCATAAGTTCCAGGCTCATAATGCCAGATCGGTTCAGCTGCAAAAGCAACAGACCTGAACTGTTTAGTTTGATATTGAGTGGCAGTTACTCTATTCTTGTTGGGAAAATACTTAGATTTGTGAGTAGTTTCCCAATCGTGTTCAATCATTCTGCAGTGTTTGTTATCGTAAGGGTTTTCGTGATTTTCACTTTTGATGACGTCAACGTTTTCAGGTACTTAACCCTTTCATACAAAAAGAACTGCTCAAAATTTGTAATTTTCTGTAGCTTGAGTTTTCATTTTCTTAGGCAAAAAACTTCGCTCTGTATTGCCTTGGTAGCAATGGGGTACCAAGGTAATACTGAACAGCAATTCGTGATATTCATCCAGGGGATGTAGTAAAACACAGTCACATCATGAAATACAAATCAGAAAGTATCGCCAGATGCTGATCAGGTGATTTTACATCGTGATCACATGCTCATTTGAACTTTGGATAAGAGCGCAGATCCAGTAAAAGTCGTACGATCTGGTTTCAGTTGCAAGGTCCGTTTGGAGCTTAGAGAGATCTTTGCATGTACTGTTTTGTTTTGTGTTCGGTCCTACATGGCCTTTTTATTGACTTTGGGATAAAGTTTGTCAGCTTTTATTTTACCAACGTAACAGGTTTCTTTGATTAACTCAACCAGAACGTAGTTAATTGCCGGAAGAACAAACATGACGTTTATTCAAAACTACTTTTCACGAGGCCTTATACCCACAACAGATCTTCTTTATCGGTAATTGAAACTGTTGACGTCAGTTTTAATCATAAAAAAAATGGTTTTTAACAAAACTGCATAAAATGTTGAGAAATGAAGTCATCAGACTCATTTTGCAAAACATTGGGTAACGTTTGCCTCAAGCGGGGGCATAAAGAGCAGTTTAATAATTTATGCAGTGCCACCTTTGGCCAAGAGGTCTTAGCAGGAAGTTGTGATATTTAACCAAGAGGGACTGTTCTTATCCTACACTTACTTCGATTTCAATTTAAGATTGAGGAGCGGTTATACAGCCACTTCGGTCCACCTCATTTTCATGTGTCGGAACACTTTGAAGGATGAGGCAAGATAAGTTCAGACACGCAAAAATGTACTGTTAAGTTCAAAGTTGTTCGAGCATGGGGAAATGGACTGCCGAAAATAACGTAGTAGTGTCGAATATCGCCTTCATCAGCTTTCATAAAGCAGCAAGAAAAATCGTGACTGGAAAACTTTCATAGCATTACATCTTTTTAAAACTGATAAGCTACCAACAATTATATGTCTTTGCATAATTATATTTATCAATGCTCGAGCTCCTATTCTTGTCCATTGTTTCTCGAGGTGGAGTCCATTTTTGGTGATTTAAACGGCTTAGTGGCCCACCTTTCTCTATGCAAAAGCAGTAAAAACACGATAAATTGCCTGCTCGATAGCTGAATAGGAGTCTCTTAATTAAAAAAAAAATTAATAAAATAACAGCAGTTAAAATTGACTCACCTACTCCGAAGTAGAACAAGCCAATCCCAATTCCTGCTGCAAACAACATAGTGAAGTACGTCAGGTCATTAAAATCCGGTTTGTCGTCGGGTTTTCCAAGCTTCATCTTTCCATACTTGGAAAAGTAAAGCACAATGATGAAAACTGCCCAGACGTCCTGGGTGCCGATGTACATCCAGGTGAAAGTCTCTGTGATCCACAACATCCACTTGGACATCTCTTTGTTGGCTACGTCGGCTTGAACCGCGCACCAGATCACGAAGAACCAGATGATAGCGGCGGAGAGAAAAGTCACGACCGGGTTGAAGCGCAGGAAAATACCGAGCTGCATTCTTCCAATCTTGCCCCATTTCCAGTTGACTCGAAGCCAGCGACACTTCTCGGATGCATTTTCGTCTACCTCCATTTTTTAAAACCACTCGATTTCTCTGCTATGTTAGTGAAACTGGAACGGACTGAATGGAGCAGCGAGTGAGCGTCTCAAGATCAACCTCATTTTATATTGTCTTCAGACAAAGGGTGGATTTGACCATTCCACTTGTAAGTTCCATTGTTCTTTCCAACTTACGTAAAGGGTGGGATTGTCATATCCGTTTTTATAATGAAGTGTACTTTTCCAAAGTCGGTGTGCGGTATTTTAAATCACCTACGCTGATCGTCATCGAATCTGAGAAGAATTTTCAAACTATAATAGGCCCATTATATTATTTTTGATACTAATTAAGCCTTGAGCCATAGTTAGTCCAGAGACTAATGAAACCTTGCAAGTTTCAAAGGACAAAACAAAGAGGTTTCCATTTATGTTGAAAGCACCTCAACTGTGCATAATCAAATTTTGTTTTGCGCTCACGCACTATGACTGAATACCTTAACAGACACACGTCTGTTGGTTATAGTTGCTCAAACAGTTCATAACCTATTGTGGTTTGTGCACGGTCAAGACTAAAAGGGTACCAAAATCATAAAAAGAAGAAATTTGTCGGGCTTCATAACCATTTTCTTTTATTAACTATGCTTTAGTGTAGTTCTCAAAGACAATTTTGGGTATTTAAGACTCCTTTGCTACAATACAATACAATACAATACAATACATGACTTTATTTTATCTCGAATTTACAGGGTAGCTAAAAAGCTAATATCTTCGAGAGAAAAAAAAGAAAGATTTACAAATAATAAAATAACATTACTAAGTACTAATCATACATCTATTAATGCTAAGTGCTATGAAAGGAGATGGTTCGTATCAGACGTTTAAAACCAGCCAAAGTGGACTCCGTTCTAATGTTCTCAGATAGAGAGTTCCAAGTTTTACAGGCAAGGGTTGAAATGAATGCGCATATCACGTTTTTTTGGTCACGTCTGTCATGCGAATTATGTCCTGGGAGGAAATATGGTTTGCAAGAATGGAAAACCATAACGGATGCAAGGATACCCCCCACCCCCTAACAAAACAAACGAAAAGAAAATAAAAGAAAAAAAGAAAGAAAAAGAGATTGTCAGTACTGAATTGGAGTAAATTTTATTCGGATTTATAGCACAGTTCTAACTTTTGAGTCGCGGATGGTTGAAATCCTACAGCAGCACCACTCAAATACACGGTCTTTTAAAAGGACCTTCCAGTGGTGTTGATTATCTTTATATTATTTGTTTCAACGAAATTAGATAATTTCACCCAGTTTCAAGATTAAGTGTTGATCGTATCACAAACATGTAAATGCAAATTTAAGTTCGTGAGTGACTCAGTACCGATTTTGTTGACCATAAATCATTAACCACGTAATCTTTCATTCACTAATTTCAACTCAAAAAGTTGTTCAAAAAGTTTTCTCATTTATCGCGAGGACGAGAGCACGTTTTCTTAAGTAACAATTCCGAGCCTAAAGAAAGTCGACGCACATTGGACATAAATGTAACACACCGAACAAACAACATTCAAAAGTTAGTGAACTGTTTCGTATGCGTCATTTTAATCATCGTCATCATCATCATCTGCCACTGAAGTTGCACAAGACCGTGACGTTATTAGTTGATTTTATCTCCTTTTCGACAGACTGACAACCGAAGACTACGAATTTTTGGCAGTCTTCAATTTTAATCTGGACTTGTAACCGTTTTGGACCACAAAAGGGGAAAGATGGGAACGTTTTAGGTCTTAAATACATTACATACAGTACATTTTGGTCTGAAATGCGTCTTGAGATTCGAGTAATGGGGTCGTATCGCCCAAGTAAAAAAAAAGTTGTAGTACCCTCCCGGGATTTGAGTATCTGTTAACTGAAAGTTCCATACTTCGCACAAAACAATTAGAGACCATTTTTTAGAATCGGAAATTTCAAAACCACTTTTGTTAAGGGCCACCTATAACACTGAACTTGGGTACAAAGGTTGGATATTAAACGTAAATGCACGCATCACTGACAAATAAAACATAGTTTACATACTTCAAGCACAAGAGCCGAAGTGCTGCAACTTCACTAAGAACTAGTAGCGGCGTTGAGTGTTTCAGCGAAATGGAGGTTGACGAAAACGCATCCGAGAAGTGTCGCTGGCTTCGAGTCAACTGGAAATGGGGCAAGATTGGAAGAATGCAGCTCGGTATTTTCCTACGCATCAACCCGGTCGTGACTTTTCTCTCCGCTGCTATCATCTGTTGCTCGTCGTTTCATTGTGGCATTTGAAATAAATTTCTCTTCCTGTATATACGATTAAAGTTCAACCGGTTTAATTATACGCAGAGCAGCAGTGAAGTATTACGGCCGAAGATGATGTAGATATCACCGATTTGAACAGCACAGAATATCAAACAGGAAGTCATAGTGCCGCGTAAAACAACTGAATGACTTTTGCGGTCCAGCGTGCACTTAAGTGTTTCCCAAAATCGCGTGTTCACTCAATGACGCGGTGAAACAAGCCAACGTTAGTAAAAATATGTTGATATTACAACAGCAACCAACGGTTGTAACAGGAAATGCTATCGCATTTTGGGTAAAATTTGCTGGTTTAAAATGAGATAAAAAGTGCTTTGACTTATCTTCTGAAAGCTGAGTTTTTACGTAGTTTAGTGAATTCTTAGCTTTCTTAAAGTGGTACTATGATCAAAAAATCACTTTTATTTTTTCTTCGGATTTCGAAACTATGTTTGTTAAACACTCCCCAAGCGAAATTATAAGCCTTAATTTTGAGAAGAAGACCTTTAATTTAAACTGCAATTTTCCGTTTTAATGGTCCGCCATTATTACACCAGAAAGGATACAATGACGTCATTCACTCAAGAGCTGTAGAATGTAGTGTGTGAACGCGGCTTACAAATTATGCAAAACACGAGTTTGAGAGTTTGAAAGCTCAAAACTCCCGTGCTGCATACTAAATAAGGCACTTTCACACACACTGCATTCTAGTGAAAATATGTTGATATTACAACAGCAACCAACGGTTGTAACAGGAAATGCTATCGCATTTTGGGTAAAATTTGCTGGTTTAAAATGAGATAAAAAGTGCTTTGACTTATCTTCTGAAAGCTGGGTTTTTACGTAGTTTAGTGAATTCTTAGCTTTCTTAAAGTGGTACTATGATCAAAAAATCACTTTTATTTTTTCTTCGGATTTCGAAACTATGTTTGTTAAACACTCCCCAAGCGAAGTTATAAGCCTTAATTTTGAGAAGAAGACCGTTAATTTAAACTGCAATTTTCCGTTTTAATGGTCCGCCATTATTACACCAGAAAGGATACAATGACGTCATTCACTCAAGAGCTGTAGAATGAAGTGTGTGAACGCGGCTTACAAATTATGCAAAACACGAGTTTGAGAGTGTGAAAGCTCAAAACTCCCTTGCTGCATACTAAATAAGGCACTTTCACACACACTGCATTCTAAAGCTCGTGAGTGAATGATGTCATTATGTCCTTTCTGGTGTAATAATGGCGGACTATTAAATCGGAAAATTGCAGTTTAAATAAACAGTCTTCTTGTCGAAATTAAGGCTTAAAATTTCGCTTGGGGAGTGTTTAGTAAACAAAGTTTCGAAATCCGAAGAAAAAATAAAAGTGATTTTTTGATCGTAGTACCACTTTAACCCTGAGGCAGAAATAACTGCCATTGTGTAAAAAGTCTTAATGCACCTCTGCATTGCTCTCTAAGAAGCAACCAACTTCGTACATAAATGAGCAGCATCTTTAATTCTAAGAGGAAACCGAAGTCAAACTAACTTACCTACTCCGAAGTAGAACAAACCAATCCCAATTCCAGCTGCAAACAACATAGTTATCTATTCTCATCTGTCTCCCTCACACCTATTGCTGAGTATGGGCACCAACAGTCTCGATCTGTTGACTTATATAAGCCTAATAGAAAACAAGGGTGGGTAGGGTGGGAAAAACAACAGAAACGAGACCGCGTAGAAGGATAGGTGTAAAAGGAAACAAAAGAGAACAAACGACATGCTAAACCTAAACTGCTAAACAGCTTCGAGAGAATGGCATCATTCCTTTGTTTACTCTCCCTTTTATACGTGCGAGGTGAGACCGCTGAGAATAGTTATCTATTCTCATCTGTCTCCCTCACACCTATTGGTGAGTATGGGCACCAACAGTCTCGTGTTGAAAAATAACCCTAAAATACTATGGAGGAGACCACAAAATCCGCACAAAAAAATGCCCATCCTCAAAGCGAGAACCCCAAACTAAAAACCCATCCTAACAAAACAGAAACTAAGAGCGAGGAAACGCAGTAACGAAGTCTTTCAAGCGATTAAGATCTGCGTATAAACTTGTGGAGATGGAAGCAGCCGAATTGTTTGAAGACAATAAGTCAGAAGGGGATCCTTCACGAAGAACTTCGGCTAGCTTCATGTAGTAAAGGGCAGTGCCCTTGTTGGACCAACCCACATGGGACATCACATCAGCCAGCTGGGACCCAGACAACGCGAGAGTAATAGCAGAGCCCGAGCGGAAGCTGTGCAAAGTCTCGCCTTCATCAACTTTCGCGTCTTTTAAATAATTTTTCAAGCGGGCTTCTGCAGAAGAACTTGTATGGGGCTTATTGAGGATATGACCCTGGTGGTTAGTAGGGCGAAATAAGTAGCCGTTGGAGAGAGTTATGCGCAGTTCAGAGGCGACAGCCACATATGTTTCAATCGCTTTCACTGGACAAAGCTGGGGATGTGAATGGCGACGAATTCCAAAGACATTAGAGGCGCCGTCTCGCAAAGTTTTGCCCCAAACATGGTTGAACAAAAAACCATCGTCCTGAGGAAAACGCAGAATTTCTGCGGTTTTAACACATCCTAAATCAGAACCTCTATCCGCGCTGAAGAAAAGAGTTTTAAAAAACGCTTGGTCTCGAGCCAGAATAAAAAGACCGGAAGGACTGACTGAAGGATCCGCCATCTTTCTATCCCACAACCTTGCCAGGAGCAAAAGCTTCGGTAGAAAAAACGGGACCGCCTGCTTAGGGACGATATGTGCACGTAATTGCTCCTCAGATACAGCCTTAAGATAACTTTGGACTACAACAGAAGCAGCTGGATTACAAAAACCCAGCAGACTATTCCAGTCCCCAGTGCGACCCGCTTCATTGAAGATGGTGCGAAGCTTCCCAATATAGGAGTCAACAGTTTTAAACGCAAGTCGTTTTGGACACCCACAGTCAGAGGCATTCTGGTTAGAGGCATTCACACAATCGGTAACATGGACAACTGTTTTGCCGTGGCGATCTTTCCATACCAAAAAACGCGATACATCTTCGGGGGTGGCTGAAAAGATAGACCTGGCACTAGGCAGTGAGGCTAAAACGGTTTCAAATTCCACACGCAAAGTAGATTTTTGCTTTGAATACGAAGACTTCTGAATCGTCTGTGTAAGCTGCCGCAAACGAGCGTCAATGGCTGCGAGATCTACTGCTATTTTCGAGGCAGGTTTCCGCGGAACGACTTTCTTTGGTAGCCACACATTTGGCAAAAACGAAAGAAATGATCGTTGGCATAGGCACAAGAAGGGCAAGCTACAGCCGGGATAAAAATCCGCTATGCTTGTGGAAGGTCCTAATGAGGGAAGATAAACGAAAGATTGGATGGGAATGGATAACTACAATTGTTGAAAATCAAGAGGTATTAAAAGACAAGGAGAACGAAATGTGCAAGACTCAATGACTTTATTGAAAATACAGCATTACGAAACGTATTAATGTTCCAGTAACAGTAGATTTTGCTAGCTCAATTATCCTTAAACAAGAGTACACACTACTAATCTATTTATTGGAAATACGGAAAACCCAAAGGTCCCAAGGGATCGGCCTGTGGCCCAAGAATCCGTCCTTGGAGGGGGTGAGAAGAATGCCACTTGCCCCTTTGGAAGCCAACAAGCAGCTTGAAGAGCATGCAGACAAAAGCAAAGGCCACCAAAAACGACGTGGAATTACGTATGGAACTACAAGGGTGTAGGGCAACTTCAGACTGTTAAGATATTTAAAGATCTGAGGAATGAGGCAAATGGGCGGGCAAACGTAAGGATTCGAAGAAACCTCTGGGCCATAGAAATCGGGCGATTGTGCAAACACATTTACTCCCAAAGCGTTTACTAAGGAAGTTTCAGAAAAAAACGGTAGTGGATTACCAGACAAGTCAGATTGGACATTGGAAGTGCGCGCCATAAGATCAATGGAGTGACCCTTGGGACCGCCATACAAGTCTTGGACCATACCCCACGTTGCTGGACTTAACTTCGAGTCCTGAAAGCTAAGACGACGAGAGGGAGGATCCGCACGGTTTTCAGGACTAGGAACAAAATGGACGTGCAGGTCAACGTTAAGGTTCATGGTGGTTTCAAACAAACACTTAAGAGCGTCTACCAAAGAGTGGGAACGGGAACCACGCCTGTTCCAAGAGTGAAGCAAAACCTGACTGTCAACAAATGCATCGACCCAGGAGTTTCTTACAGTATCCCCAAAGGACTGCAAGACATTGTTAAGGGCGAGAGTTTCCTTAGTAGCGATGTCAGCCCCAATAACACGGGGTTCCCAGTAGTCGCAAATGTTGATGTTAATAGCACCCGGACTCAATGCACCTCCCCAAGCAAAGGAGGTAGAATCCGAGAACAATCGAAAATGGGAGTGTTTTTCCGATCGCCAGGGAAGGAAGCCATTCCAAGTTTCTAAAAAGAGCCAATGCTCCAACTCCTGCCTCAAGGGCCCGGACAGCTTGACCGGACGTGAGGAACGCACAGCACGAGCAAGAGCCAAGTTAATTTCGTTTGTATAAAGCCTTGCTCCTGGCACGGCCAGAGCCATTGATATACACTTCCCACCTAGCCTTTGGAGAGTAACCAGGTCGATGGTTTCGGAACTAAGAGCCTGTTTGAGAAGTATAAGAAACTTTTCTTTCTTGCTAGGCAATAAAATGAAAGCCTGTTTCTCAGAGTCTGAGATGAAACCCAAGTAGGGGACCTGCTTACAAGGCACCAGTGTGGATTTTTCCAAACCAATGAAATAGCCGAGGGAAGAAAGGATAAAACACGTAACAAAGATAGCCGCGTTGGCCAAAGCTAAAAAAAAATGCTATCCTGGGAGGGCAAATTCTGATAAGCAACTGGAAGACAGCCATTAGGGAAAGAGAGCTGACTGCTGTGACGGTCGTCGATATATAAAGAAGAAGGAATGCCAAGCGACCGCAGATAGTGAGAAGCGACGAGGCCGGTGGAGTGATAAATGTAGGCGGACGACTTCCAACCAAACGGGATGCAACAACTAACAAAAAACCAACCACCCCACTCAAATCCAAAAAATGTCCGGCTGTCAACAGAGAGTTGGATATGGTCGTAACCGGATTTGTCGTCGCAAACAGTTTGAAAGAAGTTGGGAAGAACATACTTTGGTAAGTGCTGAACACTGTCCAATGAAAAAGGTCGATCTTGAATCCAAAGATTGAGAAACCTATTGTCATTACAAAGGCGTGGTTTGGTAGGTTCTACCGTAAGTGGCATGACAAGGTGCGGAGGGGGACACTCCCCTACTCTACCCCATAAGGAGATGGCGCCGGAAGCTAATCTCCCGATAAGAGTGTCAGAAATAAACTGGGCAAAAGCCTTACAAGAAACATGATTAATAAAAATGCGAGCAGGCGGCCTATCGCAATTATAATTAATCCCATTATAGCTCCCTTTATAATGAGTAAAAAACTTGTCAACACGGACATAATTACGAATCCAGTCTTGAACTTCAGAGAAATTGTCATGAGAGTACTGAAATAACTTGTCCCATTGATCGATATGACGATGGAGTTCACCCGCTCTAAAGCAACTTGGGTCACGGAAAGCCAAAAAAGAGGCGTCAGCAAAAGCTTCTCCTGTGATAACTGAGGAGACGAACTCTTGCGTCATATGGGCGTTGTCTGCCATTTCCTGGGCCTCAGTAAGGAGGGATCCCTTATAATTCACCCAACGTGGACAGTTAACAGAAACCTTGGTAGGATCAAAATTAGGAGTCTTCTCCCAGTCATGAAAAGGTATCTTGGAAAACTGAAACAGAAGAAACGGAGCGTAAGGCCCAGGGAATGGCAAACTCAGCCCCGGTAATCCGAGAGGGAACATAAGTTTCCCTTTGAGAATGCCACCCGGGGGAAGACGAAAACGGTAACGAGAGAAAAAATGGACAATATATAAAATATATGTAAATGGGTAAAAGTCAAACATTGCGACAAAAAACAAGGATAAGAGGAAAGCAGGTGTAACCCCGGAATAACAAACAAAGAAACAAACAGACAAGGATAAACAACCCACTGTTCGCCTAAAGGAAACTCTTTATTGCATAAGATGATACAACAAATTTATTGCAAAGGGCGGGGAGGACCTGGCTGAGAAGGGGCAGAAGAGGAAGGCTGACGAGAAGGAGCACGTTTCCAACACTGGGGAGACTTATGCCCTGGTTGGAGCAAAAAGTAAAAAGATAAAATAAATAAATACACGTTACAACTATAAACAAGGGAACAATCATAATAATAAAAATAGACGTAGAATAGCAACCCAAGTCAAACGACAACGACCGAAAAGCAGGTATGCAAAAGCAGGACTACAAAGCCCGCGAACGATATAACACAGGGCCGACAGAAATTAAAATTTAAAAGGATAACAAAATAAAGAAGAAAATTCCAATTAATGGACAAGATAAACACAAAAGGCATAAAAACAACGCGGAAAATGAGGCCAAAAAAAAACGAGTTGAAAACAATAGCCAGAAATCACAGCGTACAACTTGTGACATTAAAAAATTCAAATGGCAAACGTGAAAAACAGGGCGAACAAAGCTAACAAATTAGAAACAGCCCGCAAAGCCCAAATTAAGGGCAAGGTGAAAATCATGACGGATAACATGAAAGATACAAAAATCCCACAAGGAAAATCGAAAGGTGTAGCAAACAAAATGCAAAATAAGAAAAATAGGTTAATGAAGCCCATGGAAGGCGAATGACATATAAACCAGAATAAACTGGTAAAACAGGAAAGGTAAACAAAATCAAAACAAAATAGCCCGCAAACCCCCAAAAGGGCAAAAACGCTGAAAGCAGGGCAATAAATATACGAATTTAAAAGTGGTCCGCAAAGCTCACATGAAAAAGAGGAAACGAATAACAAACCAAACCAAATTATAGCCCGCAAAACCCACAAAAGGGGCAAAACGTTAACAGCAAATCAAATATGATACGAAATTAAAATCGCCCGCAACGCCCACACGAAAAAGGGGGCAGTCGTTGAAAGCAGGGCGAATAACAAACCAAAACAAATTATAGCCCGCAAACCCCACAAAAGGGGGGAAAACGTTAACAGCAGGGCAAACAACATACGAATTTAAAAATGGCCCGCAAAGCCCACAAGAAAAGGGCAAACGTTTAGAAGCAGGACGAATAATAAACCAAACCAAATTATAGCCCGCAAAACCCACAAAAGGGGCAAAACGTTAACAGCAGGGCAAACAACATACGAATTTCAAAATTACCCGCAAAACCCACATGAAGTGGAGCAAACGTTACAAGCAGGGCCACTAACAAAACCAAACCAAATATAGCCCGTAAAGCCCACGAAAGGGACAAAAACGTCGAAAGCAGGGCAAACAATATAAAAAATTACAAAATGGCCCGCAAAGCCCACACGAAAACGGGGCAAACGTTAGAAGCAGGGCAAACTGAAACATAGCCCGCAACGTTCAAAGCAGGGCAAACCACAAACAAATAAAAATTACAGAATGGCCCGCAAAGCCCACATGAAAAGTGGCAAACGTTAAAGCCGGGCGGACAAAACAAAACAGAAGCGTGGAACCGAAACAAACCAAACACTCGAAAACCGGAACGAAACACGTGGCAAAGAACAGAAAAAATAAAGTTTACAAACCTCCAAAGAAACTTCATCAGTCTGAGCTGGTGCCTGAGCTTGTGCCTGAGCTTGTTGTGCTGGCGCTTGGGCTTCGTCTGGTGCTGGGTTTTGCAAAATAGCTTGGGCTTCTTGAACAGCATTAGCCGGTACCTGAGGGTCAGCCATGGTGAAACTATCTGCACGCTGCTTCGAGAGAATGGCATCATTCCTTTGTTTACTCTCCCTTTTATACGTGCGAGGTGAGACCGCTGAGAATAGTGAAGTACGTCAGGTCATTAAAATCCGGTTTGTCGTCGGGTTTTCCAAGCTTCATCTTTCCATACTTGGAAAAGTAAAGCACAATGATGAAAACTGCCCAGACATCTTGAGTGCCGATGTACATCCACGTGAAAGTCTCTGTGATCCACAGCATCCACTTGGACATCTCTTTGTTGGCTACGTCGGCTTGAACCGCTCACCAGATCACGAAGAACCAGTTCTATATTGCTTTCAAGTTGACTGTCACATTAAGGCAAAGAAGACACCCTTCAAATCAGTATTTCACCACAAACAACATTATTTGTATTAATCGCCAAACCAAGCACAGCTTTGCATATTTAATTTCACTCCGTAGACAAAGATCTTTCTTGCTGAGAAAAGAACAATCTGACAGAAAGAATACTGAAAGAAAACGAAGGCGCCAAGAAAAACGCGCGTTTGCCAAACCCTCACCACACCGTCACTTCTACTTCTTTACACGCTCAAGCTTAAAATGCGTTTCTTAGCCATGTATTTCATTCTTGTTTTGAAGCACGAGGATAATAGCAACAAAACAATAAGAAGACAAGATTTAATTCAATCCTTAAATGAGGTCTTTTTAAAAAGCAATTGCGACTCTCTGTGAAAGGATTTTAAAACGAAAATCGCTGTTTGACCTCTGTTTAAAGAACACATTTTACGTGCACTTGTAAACAAAAACAAAAACAACTGTAAATCTGAAATATTAGCTCTGAAGTGTGATCAGTATTTTATTTCTCCTAATGATTCCCCGTCAGTAAGTATATAAATATAACTATCAAAGGTCACTTTTGAGCCAAAGCATGCTATAGGAATATGTCTGAGACAACATCACAATTATATCAAACGGGTGGACACAGATAAGGGGAACGTACATTTTAATATTTACACTGGAATTAAAAGGTTGACATCCTTTGAAGAGACGAACGTTAGTTTACGAAAAGACTCTGAAGTCTTACTTGCAACGAAGTTCGTACTCAAGTATCAAAAGCAGCTAAATGACTTATTGCCCTCCCCCCCTTCCATTAGCTAGTTTCATGATTTAGAAGAGTTGAAGAACAGGCCCACTGCAAAGAACAGTTATTACACAATTACATAGTTCCGCACTAGTAAAATCAAACAAGATAATGGCGCGATAACGGTGTTGATGGATTAAGAGAGACTCAACAATGTCCATGCACGTAAACAAAAGACTGAAAACCGCTGCCAAGGGCCGGAAAATGGCGGGAAAACGCGCGACGTCGTAGGAAGAAAGCACACGAAAGCCAAAAGTCCGTTTTTTTTCCGTTTAGATCCCGATTACATGTTAAACACCAGCGTCTTTGTTCTGATTGTTTGGATCACGTTTCACGAGTGTAAGCATGTAAACAATTATACACATCCCAAGATTTTATTGAATGAAAAACAAACAAACTGTTCAAACAAGCTAACTACAGCCTGACGGTGTCTCCAGTTTTGAGTTCACCAAGACCGCAGAGTGAAATAACAGAGGACTCATTTGAAATTGGCCAGTCTCAATCTTACGTAAAATATTCACAAAAACCATCAGCAAAGTGCTGATTGTAAAAACAAAACAACACAGTCTGCCTCGTCCCCAGGCGTCCCTCCTTATTATATGATGGTGCGCGTGGCGTTGTGGGATAGGTGCACTAAAGCCGGCAGTAGGGCGGGGCGTCGTGGGAAGGATGTAGCACGTTTTGCATCCTTCCCACGACGCCCCGCGCTCCCTGTTCGTCCGCGCTAAACCGGCGCCTGGGGACAAGGCAGATACAGAGTTGAAAATAGGATATTTACAGGTATTTGTAAATATTTTACTTCACATTGAGACTCACCCTCTCTAAATCAGTTTTGTCCTTTTTTGCCACCAAAAATTAACGACGCTCACTAAAATATTTCTTCAAATAATTGCATATCAAACTTGACTGTGTAGTTCATTACATTGACAGCTGAACCGATTTGGCATTATGAACCAGGGAACTATGGAAACCGTTATTGGGGCAGGTAAGCATAATTTTTACGCTTTTACTTCTATTACGATTTTTTCCATTTTAGAGCACTTCTGACAGTGTAAGGGTTAAATTTCGCTACAATTGCTCGAACGATTCGCACACGCTGTGGAAATGAAAAGTGGTTGCTAATGTCTTCCAAGTCCGTAAGCTTTCTTTGCCTCCTGCACCTTGCAAAACAAAAACAAAAACAAAACAAAATAATAATAATAATAATAATAATAATAGCGAAAACTTAACATAAAAATAAAAAATAACAACTCCTTCGGTCCACCATCAGCTGTCGTGACAACAGTCAATGATTGCTGACTCATTTTCTTTTCCTTTCTAACCGCATTTAGATACAGCGATAACCAGCGCGCCCAGGATGCCATCAACCTGACGTTGTTCCACTGGGGAGTCCATGGATGGGTCGTGTACGTTGTAGTTGGTCTCCTTCTCGCCTTTGTGGGTTACAGAAAAGGTCTTCCCATGACCATCCGCTCCTGTTTCTATCCTCTCATTGGTGACAAGATCTATGGCTGGATTGGTGATGCTGTGGACATCTTTTCTGTGGTCTGCACCATGTTCGGCGTATGTACCAGTCTTGGAGTTGGTGTCATGCAAATGAACAATGGCTTCAAACGTCTGAACTCAGACATCGAGTACTCAACCACCAATCAGATCATTATCATTTGGGCAGTGACAGCGTGTGCCACGGCTTCAGTGGTGAGCGGCTTGAAGATTGGAATTCTCACTGGGCATGTTCGTCATGATGATTGGTTTGTTTGCCGATGACACTTGGCACATATTGAATGTGTACGTGCAAAGCGTCGGGTACTACATCCAGTGGATTATACAACTTGGCTTTCACACAGATGCTTTCGCCCAACTGGGAAATGCACCAGACGGAAAGCAGGCTGAGCGATGGATGAATGACTGGACCATCTTCTACTGGGGATGGTGGATCGCTTGGTCTCCATTCGTGGGCATGTTTATTGCTAAGATCTCCAAGGGAAGAACCATCCGAGAGTTCATTCATGGCACGATGACAGCCCCCATATTGTACGGATTCTTCTGGTTTTGCATTGGATTGAAGATGGAACGTAACGCTGCCCTTGCCAACATCACGTGCGCTTCCAAACTGGGGGGAAGAGGGGCTACAGAATCGTTAAATCTCCTGTACCGTTTGTCCTGCCGTGGGAAGAACGACATGTGGTTTGATGTCATGGAGCAATATGGTGACCTTGGGACGTTCCTGTCTGTAATATCGTTGATCAGCGTCATTCTGTATTTTGTCACCAGTTCTGATAGCGGCTCCCTTGTCATCGACTGCCTCTCAGCCAATGGTGACCCGGAGCCTCCTGTCATAGAGCGAATCTTCTGGGCGCTGACCGAGGGCGCTACAGCTACAGTTCTGCTAAATGCTGGAGGCGAGGAGGGGCTCGTAGCTTTACAATCCATGTCAATAGCATCTGGCGTCCCGTATACCATATTGTTGTGCTTCATGTGTGTGGCATTATGGCGAGCAGTGAAGATGGAAGGCGGTGATCTTGATCCACGAGGTCCAACTTTCACCACTAGTCTTTTGGATGTCCTGAGCAACCCAACAAAAGGAAGTGTTGGCAAGGTTCTATTGGCCGTCATTGCACCATGGTACTCGAAGGCGAATGCTGCTTACAAAATTGGCGGCAAAAAGCACGAAAGATGGGTGTACATGCTGATACTAGCAGTTCCATTTTACCTATGGATCATCCTGATGGCTTTGGAGCCGGTTGTAAGTGCCATATCCTATGTCGCGTGGACAGTGCTGTGCGCATTCTTCGCGTACGGTACGTCGATCCGTTATTATATCCGTGAGGAGTACCACATCTATGGCAACGTAGTAGAGGATTTCTTCGCAGTGATGGTCACGTACCCGTTTGCAGCCTACCAGATGGAGCACCACATGGACCACGCCTACGACTTGGACAAACCAGACTACCGGATGGATCACCCCATGAACCACAACTACGAGGTGGACGGTAAACCTCCCAGGGCAGAACTTGGGTATGCTACACCAACGATGTCCTTTAGTGACATCTCTCCGCATGGGGCTCATTTCAACCCGGGAATGGAAGTAGAGAAAGTAAAACCAGGAGATTCGTACTGGTCTAAGACTGAAGTATTTTAAGATCAAACATTTTATTGACCGATCATGCAATATTAGCTGTATTACCGCGTTCATTGTGCTGTACCATGGGATGGGTTGTTCAAAAGCACGATTACCTTGATCCAAGAGTAGCATCAGCTACGAATCCAGTTAAATAACTTTTCAATTACGAGTTTTCTAAACTTTTTGCCTTTAAGTTCGACTTTGCGCTTTAAGAACAAAAAAGAAAAACAATACCAACGAAAGAAGAAGTGTACTCGGCTGGCTTTTCATTCTCGTGTTACCGTTAATCGGTTTTCAAATGACAGGTTGTAGACTAACCCAGGATAACTTTCAGCTCTGATCTCAGAATCCAACCTCTTCACAAGATTTCTTCGTTGACTTCAATAACGGATTAATGTTAACCCGCCTACGAACAACCAGATTATGTTGATTAATTGATTTAAGTTTTATTATTAATTATCATCTTCTAGTGTTTAATTGTATTTTAGGAGCCCGAGATATTGTTTACTTTCATATACCGTAAAAGGTCTATTAAGCCCCTACCTTTATAAAAAGCCCCCCCCCCCCCCCTTTTGGCCATCAGATTTTGTAATTTGACCCTCCTAACCTCTATTAAGACACCTAGTTCATCCTCAGTTGGTGTATTTTTATAACAGCTAGAAAAAATACATAAACTTGAACGGTCTTTTTTGATAAGAAGTAAGGTGACAATGTTTGAATTTTATGCACAAATTATTTTAAGATTAAATGTTTAAAGATTTGTACTAAGCCCCCCCCCCCCCGTCTATTAAGCTCACCTCTCTTACAAGCCCCCCGTTCATGAGGCCTGCAATTAAATAAGCCCCAGGGGAATGATTAAGCTTTTACGGTAATATCATTAATCAAATTGTAGTTTAAGCAAGCATTGTTGCAGGTGCACCAGCGTAAGAGGTGCATGGTGCTTCAGTTGGCATGGTGGTTTAAGCTAGAAGGGAAGCATTTTAACCAATTCAATATTTTTATTAGCAAATTAAGCTTGTACATCACCATTTAAGTTAAAGTGCTAATAACACTAAGATTGTAGAACTAATTTCAGAAGGTGTATTTTTTAAAGGAGTGAAATCAGTGAAATCGCAAACAACAATCTGAACATTACTTTTCTTGTCTAAGTTTAAATTCAATTGTAACCAGCAGCTCCAATAAACGTTTTATTTGCCTTTTTAATTTAAAATCATCTTCTACTTAGCACACCCTAACACGACCAAGCTTAAAATTTTGGATTTATCAACTGAGTTGATAAGGTAGATTGGCCACCGTAAAGAGATTGAAAGCTGACGTTTCGAGCGTTAGCCCTTCGTCAGAACGATTCGCTCTGCCGAAGGGCTTACGCTCGAAACGTCAGCTTTCAACCTCTTTACGGTGGCCAATCTACCTCATCAATTCAGTTGATAAATCCAAAATTTTGTGTTTCACGTCCCCACCGACGCAGCACCACAGTTTCTTTGGAAACTAACCCCCTTGTTTGTTTGACGACCAAACTTACCTTATCAGGTCACCAGAAGTCCGGGTGTCCTCTGGTAGTTGACAAAAGAGCCTTGTAGTGACGTGTGATAGAGATAGAGTAGGAACTCAATCTCTATGCATTCCTTATTGTTAATTAATGCCTTCATTGTATTACAGACTATAAAGTGAGTAAGCGTGGCGATTTTAATAGCATGGTAACAAGTGTTAGCAGTGTTTCTTTTTTTGCTCTCATCACACCTTTCAGGGGGCAAAAAAGCGAACTCTTCCGATGCGCAAAAAAACACGATTATTTGGGTCACTTTTACAAGTAGGAAAACGCGTAACTCTTTCACCCATGAGTTCTCCAAGTTAAACTGAAAAGAAACACCTAATTCCCTCCTTGAAAAGCAAACAGCAGTTAGCTTTTATTTGACGTACTCTTACTTGCATTTAAGAATTATTCCAAGACTGAGCTAAGAATTAATCCTATTATTTTAAGCTTACAGTGCGGGAAAACTGCAGCGAGTAGGTGTGGGAGAGAGGCTCCTTCACCTCAATCCTCCACATAACCTTCGTTCCTCTGTCCAGTACCAAACAAATGTTCATTCACTGAGGCATTCGAATCGCCTATCACCTCTTTGCTTGAGGGAAAACATTACGCCCACAAAACAATAGATAGAAAGTCATCACATTGCAACAGAGCGGCGTGCTTGTTGGGAAAGCTGGGTAAGTTGACCGTGGTCCGAAGACAAACACGTTTAGGGAGTCGGCACAGCCCCGAGGGTCTCAAGGTGGTTGCTAGCTTCGCCCAACTTAGTTGTATTTTAAAGATTCAACTTTTTTGCCCAGAGAAATATCTTTGGGCTTAAAAAGTAATTAGTTCATTGGTAACTTTATTAACTCTTTGGAACTCAGAGTTCCCTCAAATATTTTGCAACATGCAATTAGTTTATTCTTGCCACTTGCGCATCTCTTCACTCCCGTGAAAAAGGACTGCTTTGCAAAGAGAGTCAATTCATACATATTAGCTTGTAAGCACATCCTTACAACCTGAAAGGCTCGAACGCCCCTGCCAGCCATTTAAACAAACAGAAAGTGCAAACGCCCTGTGGGCGGGTTCAAACGTGGGCAAAACGATCGGTAACCACACTGAAGGTCATCGTATATCGCATATCTGCTACAGCGGCAGACGCTCACGGTATGTTGCTGTAACCCTCAACAGATTTCATGACCCAAAAGTTTTAATTTCGCTCACTGGATTGAAGGAAGTGGGTGGGTAGGGGGGGGGATAACAACTTAAGACTGTATTAGCACAAACACTGCTATTCCCAGTGCTCGCTCGCGCAATACAGGCCTTAATTGTGGCCAATAACTAGCCAGAGTTTTAATTCAGGCGTGCGTTTGGTTATCTCCCCTCGGAGTGACTTTCTATATATAAATAAACACGTGCAAAGGTGAATTTGTTCAGTTTAGCAGCAAGCGCGGAAGAATTGGATCCCTGTGGAGTCAAACCCCTCACGGTAAGGGGGGTGGGGGCGGGGGCGGGGGGGAGAGGGAGGGGTGTAGGTCTACGCCCGTTTATCTGTACTTGTACGATTGTTTTCCCCTCCCTCCCCCTCCCCTCATTTTGCACCCATCTTGGTCTAGTCTTTTTGCCTTCTCGCCTGCGGACTTGCATGTCCCGTAACTCAACTCACGAGTCCTCAGGCCTTTGTTAAGCGAGCGCCCACTGGGAATAGATTACTATTGATGGCGCTGAAATAACGTTACAGATAAATCAATTTAATTCGAAAAAAATCTCAGGGAACAAGTGTATTGCTTGTAGAGTGTCCAAAGTTAAGCAACTCGTTGCTTACTGGATCAACATAAATACTGAAGTACATTTCTGTACTCGAATAGTAAACGTTTTGCTCTATTTGTTTAAAATGGTACACGTTCCGCATGCTGTACATATAAAACATAGAGGTAATGGCACGTACATTGGAGAAAAAAGGATTTCAGAAAATGAGCGTACAATGTACTTTGATGGTGTGTAGGTGAAGCATTGAGGCACTTCCACTCATTTGCATAGCACTGATGCCATACTTATCAGACTTGTTCTGTAATAGATTCTCTGCTCCTTATCTCCCTGCAACTGACAATTCTATTTTGTCGCTTTTCACGTTAAGCAACGAGTCTGTAGGTGATATATCGGCCGGCAGTCGCACTCGGCCGAATAATCTTTACAACCTAAAAAGGAAGTAGAAAAATCTCAACATCAAAATAAATTTTAAGTTCGTTCAAGAGTTAACAATCAGGTCAATCTTACGAGCAGGGCAGTATCCAACTGATCTTCACTATTAAGCTCTCTCTGAAGCCTGGTTTCCACTATTATTATCGTCCTAATCCTTCAAATCGCTTGGGTTGCCCAAACAGTTTTCAAGTGATCAACTACTAGCACAATCACAAACAATCCGATTGCGATAATCATGATCACTTTGACAGAACTCAGGTCTATCTGGGTGACAGGGCAGTTGCACAGTTTTAGTATATCAGTGGATCAGTGGATCAGGACCAAGGCAACTGAGACGTCAAAAGCAATCCACGGCCTTTAGACAATACACTTCTTATCTCAGTCCAAACTTGCAGGATTAATATTATCACACAGAAATTAGAAATCCCTTTTTTCACTATCTAAGGCAATCCAGCTACAGGGAGTAATTGTAAAGGGGGAGGGGGGGGGGAGGGGTGACACTCCCAATATTAAAAATGTTTTACGAAAAAAAAAATCGCTTGAATTTTTTTCCCATGATTTGAGGCAATCCAGCTAATTGTAAATGCTTCTGGAGGGTGGAAGGTAGAGAGGGGGAGGGGGGGGGATACTTCTAATATTAAAAATGTTCAAAAAAAGCTTATTACTGGCTGCCAATGAGGATGGAAAAACACACACAGAGGCGGCTGCAATATTCTCAGCACCTCTCACGTCCAGCTTACCTGTCCTCTTTTGAGTCCAAAATATCGCGCCACTGGATCACCGGACTGAATACGAGGAAGCTGATGTTCCTTTAGTTTACTTCAAGCTTAGTTAAGGGCCATTTACAAAGTTTTAATTTTTCCCTTTAAAATCCAGTGGGATAGCAGAAATACAGTTTCGGTGAAGAGAGACAAAGCAGAGCAGACATTCGAAGTCGTCTGTTCTCAGGACGTCTGTTGTCAAGCTTACCGTATAGGTACCCTCGGTATACAGTTCTTTAGCAATTTGGTGAAGCAATGCACGCCAAGAGTTCAGTTAGAAAAAAAAAGCAAAGAACTTGTGATATTATGAAGGAGATAAAAGCCGACACACCGAACGTTATAAGGTGATGAGATGTACCACATGGTATCTATAACATAACGTTATCAGCTTCTAAATTATTATAGCTAAAACGAGGTTATCAATGTGAAAACGCTCCCTCCTTTTACTAGTAGAACTTGTAGTTGTACGTGTAGAATTAGTTACCAGCCATGTAGGTTAACTGAATAGTAGGCGGCAGCCGTTAATGACTGGCTGATAACGTTCATCGAGATCTTTTGACCGTGTCACTTCAGTAGTTATAGAGTTGGCGGTTCTAGACCACTTTCAAAGAAAGTGTTCTAAAACCAAGCCAACTCTGTAACTACTTTTCCATTAGATGAAATCTATATGTTTTTTTTTTATCACATGGCTCCATCACGGCAATAGAATCCTCGGCATGACAAAGTATTTGATTGGCTTGCGTTAGCAAGACATTCAAAGACGAAGTCACGGGGATGGAGGATTCGTCATTGCAAAAGGCGCCTTGGTGGGAAGAGCTCGAAGAGCGATGGGCGCCTTATTATGTGATGGTATTATGTGATGGTATTATTTGACGGTATTATTTTATGGAAAACTATGTTTTTTTTTCATGGCGCCATTTTTTATGCATTGGGGAACAAAAGCGGAGCTTTTGTGAGGCAGTGAATTGATCGCAAAGCGATCAAGAGGGGAAGTTTCTTTTTGCGATGCTGTTTCCATTTTATGGGGAACTATATGTATTTTATTACATGAGCGCAATGATATGGATTTGGATACTATATGTTGTATCTCATGATGCATCCAACGCATTATTCAATCACGTGATTCCACACCACAGGAAGTCTTTCTCAGAAACAAGTCTGGACATGTCTGATGAAAACAGGAAATGACTCAGCCATTTTACAAGGTCATGATATCACATGATCTCTATTGACCAATTAAAAACGTACCCATAAATTACTTTTTCGTGTAAAAATATCAGAAAATGTTCCAGTTTGATAAAAAGAGCAGAAGTATCTTCCGGTTGACAAAAAAATGAACTCATTTGATTTTATAGTGACCATATGCTAAACTTTGTTTTCCCCCTTTTAATATATATCTTTTATCATCAAAGCAGCTGAGTGACACTTTATTGAGCTCATAGCTTCCGAGTTGATGTTTGCTGCTTCTAATAGTTTTCATAGTATGTTTAATTTGCTTGTTTTTAAATAAAACATTTTTGTAGTCAGTATGTTTGATGTTGTTCTTTATTATATTTTTCTTGATTCCTTTGGCTGTTTTTTCGCATTTCCGGTTGTCTTTTATGTAGCTATACATTTTTGATCGCAAACCGACGAATTCTTTTATTGGAATACTGCAAGCTTCATCTTTGAATTTACCGATTACCTTCTTGTTTGTTGTATCGAAATACGGCGAGCTTTCTGGGTAGTCGCTGTTGTCAATCGATCTTTGTCATTCCAAAAGTCTTGGTAAACATCTTCTGCTTCAATTTCATATGTTAATGAGTCTGTGTCTGTGAATAATAATTTGGCTTTATTTCCATACTTTTTTTTGGTGTAATTATAATGGAAATTATACATTAATGTTTTGCTCAGATCAAGGATACACATTCCAATATATGCCGGCCTGTTTAAAGTGAGCGTTTCCTTTATTTTATGCACTGCAACTAGATTTTCGTTGAAGATCTTACTGCTTACATAAGTTGGTTTACTCACCATCTTCAATAATTTCTTTTCATCTGTGATAAGTCGGACATCAACACGCTTTCTTATGTTTTCCATTGTTTTACCAAATACTGAGTTATTCATAAGTTTGAAAAAGTCTTTTTCGAATGAATTTTTCGCTTGAGCACGTTTTATTGTATTGAAGTTAATGTATTCTTTGAGCCAAGGTGACTGATTGAATTCTAACACTCGATGGACTTTGTTTATTTTCAATCCAAGATCAAGATATAGTTGCAGGTTTCTGTAATGCAGAACATATTTTTCTTTATTGCTTAATGTAGGAATTAATTTATGTACTAGTCCTGTCGATATATTATATTTTGCAGCTATTCTTTTACAATACTTAGACAGCATGTTATTGTTTACACAAACTCTCTCAGCAGCTAATGGGTAGTCATTATGAAGATCGTGCAACTCTTTCGGGTATTCTAAATCGACTTCTATTAACAATCCTTTATTACTGTCTTCATTATACTGAGCTAAATTGATTTTATTAATCTGCTTTTCCGTCAACCATTTGAAACCGCCAGTAGGGAGATATTGGCTCATTGCCCAACCGTATAAATTATTAGCATCAAGATACATAATGTATTTTGACGGCTTATTCTCATCGTATTCTTTCATGTACTTATTGTTTGCTTTTCCATATCGATTTGCTATATAAGATATACCACCTCTCATGCCTTTTTCAATGAATTGAAACATATCTATGTCTGTCATTAGTTCTAATTGAATATTAGTCATCTTCAACATGGCATCCCACGACAACCCAGGGCTACTGAAATAGTTAGCCGGATCAAGTTTATAATACTGAATACAAGTCTTTCGGAAGTTTTCAAACACGTCGGCTAATAAAAGGATATCAGACTTAAGATATAAATTATGGTACTCACCCATTGTTTGTAATTGAAATGTATTCCACACTTTCTTAGCATGACAATAATCGTCATCTGAAATATGCTCATTATTTATTTACTTGAACTCATAAACTGGAAACTGTCGATAAATGTTAGATGATTGCCAAGCATAAAAGCCATATACTTCTCCATGTTATGTGGAATAGCATTGATATTCATTTTAATTTCTTTTCCGTTTTTGGCGTATGTATTATTCTTAACAATAGCTCCAATTTCTTGCATAATGAAATGACTGTCATAACCTCTCAAATTATGGAATATGACAGGAATTTTAATTTCTTCTGGATTTATTCTGAGTTTCAGATTGCATTCTTGATGCGCAGAGCCTCTGTATTTGCCAGTAATATGACAATGATCTCTGACGCGTATGTCTTTTTCAGTATATTTTTTATCACAGATGTGACATGTTGTTGCTTTTTTGAATTCCTTTTCATCCACTTCAGTCATTTTCAACGGTTTATTGAAATGTTTTTTCATTACTTTTTTGCAGTATTTCACTTCTTCTAAAATATTTTCCATGAATTTATACACAGCCTTTTCACCCATGTATAGTTGTATTGGTTTTGTATATTTGTCGTCATAACAACAAACCACTTTATAACCATATCCGCAGTCTGTATGCCTTTGGTAAGCTTCGGTGTATGATTTATTACCGTCTTGTTGACACCCATGAATTTTCTCTGTTATAGCCTCAAAATCAGCATAAATTACAAATGGCACAGGTTGCTGTTTATGGAAATTGTTGAATTTCAGTATTTTATTGTCTTTGTCAGGCATTTTAATTGCTTGAGTACCGTTCACTTGTATGCAAATATCTTTGTGATTGCTTAATACCCTGTCGGAACTGAAACATTGCAGACAGTGCATGCAAAAGTGTTTCCTGTGTTCATGTTTTGTTTGGTTATACATGAATCTGTTAAAATCCTTTATGAGAACATAATGCTTGTTTTCATTTTCAGTTACCAGAAGTAGTTCCATATGATTTTCATACTTTTCTTTGGAAACATAGATGGGATATGGCTGTTTGTTTTCGTATCCGAATACATTTATATTGATACTGTTTTGCTTCTCAATTTTGTTGTAATGTTTGACACCAACTGGAAATTCAACACCTGAGTAATCTAACTTTCCAACGTATTGTTTGTCAGTCTTCTTAATTCTTTGAGGATATTTCTCTTGTGGATTTATATGTCTGATGTGACACCATCTGAAGCATTCATTATCCTCATTTTTCATGTTTATTAATCCCTTCTTTGAATTTCTCAGTTCGTTAGGCAGTTTGATATATGAGGATCCACTCATAGGCTTGTATTTGACTATGTTGAGGTAATGACTATCAACAGATTGTATAGTCCATCCTGAACCTTCTGATATCCATTGAGCTATTTTATTCATTATCAGTTGTTTTGTTGATTGTAATGAATCACTGATTTCCATTTGGTTGATTATTGTTTGGGGTGTGCTATTGAAATATGCAGGCTTTTCAACTATTTCACCATCAGAAATTTTATTGAATTTGACTTTCAATGTTTCAACGTATTTCAAGCCTTTCATTTCATTCAACAAAGTCATTACACGTTGTTCTATAGCCTTTCTGGTGTTTTGCATTTGAGCTAATGGGTCTTTATTGTTTTTAATGCTAATTTCAAATGACTTTGTATAACCTTTTAAAGCTTTGTCTATTTGTTGTATTATGGTTCTTGGTTCTGGGACTGGTTTATACATTGGTTTTTTGGTTCTTGGTGCGGGAATTGGTTTGTAATTATCCCTGAACTCTGCAGGTGGTTGAATAATATTATCTTCATACTGCTTGACCATTTGTTTGACACTCTTACGAGGTGTTGGTATTGGTCTTCTTTTTGTTTGAACTGGCTTCTTATTCTCCTGCTTCAGAAGCAATTTGATAAGTTTTGATTTGCTGAGTTTCTTCAAACTAGCTTTATCCATATTAATATGATTAGATTTTTCCATTCTATATATAACTATAGTATAATATTATTTAAATAGTTTTAATCTGCGTTTAAGCATGGTCAATAATTCAAATGATCCAAGCATGAATCCTTTGAACTGTAACTGTAATTGTAACTTATAACTTATATAGGTCAACAAATCCCATAATATCAAGTTGGTAGCAGTTTAAATTGTCTATATAATCTGAACATTTATAACATATCATAGTCTCTACATAGTTAGGAAACTCACCAGTAATTAGTAGATGTGTCGCTGGTGAATGACAGTATCTATGAAATTTACAAATAATTAGGTTATATCTCTTATCTATTTCATCACTAATTCGTGATATTTTTTGTTCTAATCTTTTGATTTTCAACATTGTCTTATTTAATTTCATTCTATATACTATAGTAAAGATATTTTTTTAAGTACTTTTAATCTGCGTTTAAGCATGGTCAAGAATTCAAATGATCCAAACATGAATCCTTTGAACTATATTATTTTTCAGCGTTTTTCTTGTGGATTTTTTTATTCAAATGACACCATTTACCTGCAAGAGTATAATTTATTCCATTTTTGCAAACGTCACAATACCATCCTTTATTCAGCATGTACTTTGTTTTACTTTTTTTTAAAGCCTCCTTTCTGTCTTCTTCAGTGAAATATATTTTTGGTCTACCTCGACCTCTCTTAACATTCTGATTTTCCATATATATTAATACTATATTATTATTTTAAATAAATATTTCAATCTCGTTTAAATCATTTTATATATCCTTCAAGTTCTTAAACGGTATCCAACTGTTGAATTCATCACTATACCCCTTCCACTTCACCAAAGCTTGTTTCTTCTTATAATCCCTCCGAATAACTTTATCAATTCTGAATACCTGTTGTTCAGCTTTCAGTAATTCAGGTTCATAAAAACTCCCTTCAATGTCTTCATCTCTCAGATCCTTTATTTTGTATGTGATTGGATTCGTATGTTGTATTTTATCAACTGTGAAAATTTCCTCAGACCAATTTGGGGTATATCCTTTATCAAACACATTCCGTTTATACTTACTTATTCTAACCTTATCACCTATTTTGAATTTCGGTTTTTCTTTTAATGTTTCCATATCACCGTACAGATTAAAGTAAACAACTCCTTCATTCTTCTTTTTACTAGCTTCTGTCGGTGTCATCTTTGTGCTTGAATGTCTGGTATTGTTATACTGTTTCACTAATTTGGGTAACATTTCAAGATACTGTGTATTACCTTGAACAGTAAACTGCTTCCACATCTTGGTTTTGATTGTACGGTTCCATCTTTCACAAACTGACGACTTTTCCTCATTCTCAGTTGAGTACAAGGTTATTTTATTCTTATCAAGTAGTTCCTTAACATGTTTGTTGTAATACTCTTTGCCTTTGTCTGTCCATAAATATTCCGGTTTACGCCCCTCTTTGAATATTGTTTTGAAAGCATTCATAACGGTTTCACCTTTTTTATCCTTCAAAGGAATGATCCAACCGTATTTAGAGAATACATCTAAAACCATAAGAAGATATCTGTAGCCAGCGTTCCATCGACTGAATTTTTGCATCTCAACGATATCTGAACACCATGTCTCGTCAATATGGTTTACAATTACCCGCCGCCGGGTGAAGTTACGCTTTATCGGTTTATGAAGCTCATCAGCTAATTTTTCTTGCCAGTTTTCTTCACTCGACGGCCTTTCACGTTTTTTGTCTTCCTTTGTTTTACACCAAGACCTAGTTTTTGTTTTGTGTTGATTAGAATTCGTGCTGTTTGTCCCCATTTTGGCATCTGTCCATAAGGTATTTTATCCAATGACTTGACCATTACTTTGTCGCATTCACCTTTGTCCTTCCCCATGTCATAACAAATATCATGATGAGCTGATATTCTATCAACTTCATTGTAAGGTTGTACGTGCCACTTGGTGACCTCTCCAGTGTTTTTATCGTACTCTAACTGTTTATCGAGAGGGTTATATGCCCCCATGTATTTATACTTTCCAGGAGTCCATCCAGCTTTTGGTGTCGGTAATTTCCCAATTAGTTTATGGATATCAACACCAGCGCCATCCAAATCCTTTCTGTCGGTTTTATACTTTCTATTTGGTCTAATTTTGGTTGATAATTGATCAAGAGCTTGACTTCCGACATTTTGAATCATTGGATTCAACTTATCCAGAGCATAATCGATAGCCTTTTTCTGCAGTTTTGGGTTTCTCAATGCTTCTGATCCATAATATCTTCCCATTTCAACTGCCTTTTTTCCAAGCCAAGGAATACCGTGGTGAATCAATAAATCAGTACCAGTCGATGCTACTGTATCTAGTACGCCCCCTCCAAGAGAGGGCTGTACTAGTTTCCCTGTTTTTGTTTAACGAATTTAGTCTTTGTAATACCACAAGAAGCGCATACACATTCCATCATCATTCGTCCGTTTTTGGCTCTAACAAATCTTTCACTACCAGGTAGACATTCAGTGACTCTTTTTTCTTTCACACAATATGATTTTACCATATATATATATGAGTTAGATATTTTTAAAATACCGTTCTAAGAATTTCTCATTCTTTATTGTATCATGTATGTCAAACACTTTCAATAGATTAAAATATGATATCCCTTTGTTCATCTCATTTAAAAAGTATAAACAGAAGTAACCACATGTTGTCGTCAGTAAATTTTGTATTTGATTGTTCTGATGAAGCAATGTTAAATTCTTTTTTCTCGCGTGATTGACCATTTCTTGGAAGGGAGGCAAACCAAAGCTATCAAAGTAATTGAGGACTTTGTCCTTAACATAATTAGCCACCCAATGACTCCCTGACATATAACTCGGTTCAAGATTGTAAATGAATAGAGCCTGTCTATGATTGTGAGGAACATTTTCATCTCTTGACAATACATCATTAATTGGGATATTCAGATATTTACACCATTTTATTAAATCATAATTACTTAATGGGACATTCTTATGGAATTCGGGTTTTACAACAGAATGTTTAACAGTGGGACGTTTTTGAAGGGTGAGTTCTTGCCTAATAGTAGACCTTCGCCCTTTTTCTGAGCTTTTCTTTTTTTTTTAATTCCCATACCGATTGTATCGTTCGGCCAATTTCCATAAAAAGGTGGAGTTCTATACATCGGAACTAACAAACCACCATCTTGATTGTTAGCAGTACTTGGTATAGATCTGGGTGGTCTTTGTTTAGGCTGTCCCATCTGAGGGGCACCTTTACCAGTCATCTTTTTTATTGCCTCAATAGCTAAAGGGACTCCAATTGATGCGAGAAGAGTACCTAAGAACCCACCTGTTTGTACTTTTGTTGGTTTTATATGAACACCAGAACCGGTTTGTAGAGCATTTAATATATCCTTCTTTTGTTTTGTGGTCAAAAGATGTTTATATGCTATCAACTGGTTGATTTTATTTTGTGGTATGAGAAACCCACCAGTTTGAATTCCTTTTCCAGATATCTTTTTGATGATCTGAGATGCTCCTTCACTAGCTGCTCCAGCTAAAGCCGACAATCCAAGAGTCTTAGCAATAGTGGGAGCAAAAGTTCGTCCCAGATTCAAAACTGTAGAGAGGAGTGATCCACCAACTTGCTTTCGAATGTTTGTTTTTGCTAGTTTGATGTCCATTCCCTTTTTCAATTTTCTATTTTTATCCAATCGCTTAACTATATTCTGAGGTACGTATAGAGTGTCATTCCCAGATAATGAATCCTTTGTCAGTCTCAAAACGATAGTTTCTCTTTTATGATACGCGTTACTAAGATTCTTTTTCTGGTTTGGTGATAAACTAACTTTGATTTCGTATAGTTGTGTCATATTATATATGTTAGATAAATTCTGTTTTAAAAAACATATTCATTTAAATTTTCATCGATGTAAAACTTATTTATTTAAACTATCATCAATTCGTTTCCAACTGTCTTAACAACAACCTCACTCTCGTAAAATACGATACTATGGGCTCGGACGTTAGCAGCTGGGGCAACATTCAAACGATAATGGAGAATCAACTGTTTAGGATCTCTCGTCACTACCTCTTTTTGATATGTCAAATCGAAATATATTAATCCGTACAAACTACTAAAATTAGATACATTAAGTTGTGTCCCAGAATTGTAATCGTTTTTACGAAATGCATAACTCATGAGATCATTGAATATCCTGATTTTAGAATCTGCATCGTATTCTAGTTCGGGATAGAACGTGTTGTTTCCATATTCTAAACGACAACTCGAGAGAGAGCTATTAGCGTCAGCAGCATTCAACTTGAAAGTGTCAAACAAATACGGACTCCTCTCTGCTTCATCATCATTCGGTGCATCTGTCCGCTGGAGATATATAAAAACATGTTTAACGTCGTCGATAGCTGGACTGATTTGAAACATATTCTGAATAGCTCTGGTATTTGCTGACTGATTGTAGAGATCTCGCATATATGTCCAGGTTGTTGGCTTGAGAAACTCTGAAACGAAATTACTATACATGCTGTCTTTTGGAATTAATCTTGGGAGCCAAAGATACAATCTCTTTACTACAACACGACCAGCGTCTGTGCCGTTTGCCATGTGAATCATTTCACTGTCTTCGTTAAGTGTAAGTTCAAATGCGAGCTGCATTGGGGGCAACATTTTTTTTTCTAATTTTTGGAAAAAACTGTATCGGTTCAACGGTATCATCTCGTTATTCGATTTAGCTCCTCCGCCGCCGTTATTCTGATTAGCCTGGGTTAAAATGCGACGGGCTTCGAAACCTGTGTTTGTATCTGCTGTAGTTCTGTCAGTATCAAGATACCAGAACGAATTCTTTCCAACGGATCTACTAAAATCATCACTATATTCGAGTAAATTTTTAACATTCGTAATTCTATGTAAATTATCACTCTCGTATACTATTTTACCAGACGATTTAATAACCATATGTTTGATCAAACTAGAAGATCCGTTTATCATAGTTATGCGATCTGCTGCAGCATATCCAGCACCATCTGCCCTTTTTTGAAGCTCTTTAGTTACTTCGAAATACCCATTAAAAAAATCGAACATAGTCGACCTATCGTTGATTGTGAATCTGTAACCCGTCTTTTTCTGTGATTGATTGTTAGCAGGTTGCTCAATGACATTGTCTAAATGGAAATGAACGTATTCATATCTTTGTAAATTATCACTTGTTCTGAAACTCATTATATATTGATAGTTTAGATAAAATTCACTTTTTATATAAACCATTTCCCACTTGCTAGTCTATTTATAATTGGATAAAATTCACTTTTTAATAACATTTTATCGTCTTAATCCAGTACCAGATATAAGTCTATTCAGAATTGTGTTGTAATCTTCTTCTTGTTTTGGTTTAGTAGGTTTGGTTGGTTTCATGGTTTTATTCATTGATTGTTTAGTTGAACCGTGTAATTTTCTCATAATAAGCTCTCCGCTTTTTTCAGCTGCTTTTTTTCCCAGTTTGTCTCCAGCATGTGAAATACCAGATTCAAGCGCTTTTTTGGCAAAAGGTTTTAAAACCATTTCTGGAACTTTACTTAAAACCCTTCCAACAGGTTTGAAAATGTTGTCAACAATGATCCCAGATCCTTTATGTTCATAAACAAATCGTCCAAGTTTTGGATGATAAATACGCTTGTATTCATACGACGACATATATAACTATTAGTTAGATTAATCTCTCTTCTCTCTTAAAATCAAACTGAATGAAGTGTCACTATGATTAAGATCTATAATTCTTCGTTTACCGTCGGTGATATAAATCCGAATTTTATTAATCGTATTTTTATTGACAGGATTGAACTGTACTCGTCTTGGCTCTTGTGTGAAACTATAACTCGGGGTGAGAGTTGAGGTACTGAAACTATATATAATATCCGTTTCATCACCATCAACTAGACTTTCGGATATGAGGTCACAATGAACGTTCAAGATTTCCCTGTCTTGAGAGAGATTAGGAATGTAATCACCAACATTTTCAGAAGAAGTTAGAATCCTTTTATTGAAACCGATGAGATTATTGAAATCTGACTGAGTCAGATCTAATCTATAATTTGTGGCTAATGTGATTATTGTGCGAAATATTGTATCGTCGAATTCGAGACTGATCGGATATGACGGATTGTTAGCTGTTCCTGTTTTAGTTTCATCCTTTAAAAAATTATTGAAATCGACATAGTTCCATACACCAGGACTTAATATCAACTCTGTCCAATTAGTACCACTATCAGATGAATATCTGATTTTCTGATTATTGAGTTCTTTTGTCACATTAAACCAAGTAAATGACATTGAAATGATTCGGTCTAGTCCGATTTCATATTGTCGATTTGGATTGAGAATTATCGGATTGATGTATTTGATTATGAAATCACTCGGTTTATTACCATTCTTGTCTCTGACTGTATGGGATGATAAGATAAGTTGTCTATCCATTATATGATTAGTTTATATAAAATAGTTTTTGTATATTTTGTTATATTGCGGCCTATTGAGTATTGAATTTCTCAACAAGATGTCGAGAAGAGCGACGCCTGTATTCCGTAGTTCGATGCTATTATTTCCGGCAATCATCGATCCGATAATCAGTTCAAGTTTTTTAATCATTTCTGTCGGATTGTTGAAAAACATTACCTGTCCACCTCTTTTTGTTTTTTTCTTCAAACCAGATCCTTTAATAGATTTGAGTTTTTGGAGTTTTTGTTGATGGTAATTCATATAATCAGTAATAACCTTTCTTGTATCTTGAATAATTTTTCTTTGATATTGAGCCTCAGCTTCAGTGATTGAGCCACTATTTAATTTTTTAGTAATATTCATCGAATATCCAGAAAGTTGTTGCCGTTTCTCTTTAGCCTTTTTAAGGGTTTTGGTAAGATAAGATTTCCTCTTTTGGTCATTCATATCTTCTTGTTGAAGTCGTAATTCAATCTCATCATAGTTAGGAATTTGAATTTCATCCAAAACTTGGTTAATTCTATCCTCTTCAAGAATTTCATAATCTGGTACTTCTTCTTCGTACTCAGGTGGTAGATCTTCAGGTTCATACATGTATTCTGGATCTATATACATTTGTTTTTTACCTGATGCTAAATCCTCAAGGACATCTTCATAAGATGGAGGTTTTGGAACCAATTGTTTGTCATTTTGTGGTAGAACAGGTTGATCAAACAAATCGTCCAATCCATAATCAGGCACTTCATCATCAATAGCTATTCCATAATCTGGAACAGGTCGCTTTTTCTTTACCAATCTTCTCAACGGTGCTTTTGGGGCTGTAAGTTCCTTTAACTCAGATGTTATAGGTTTGAAAAGTTTCTCTGCCTCAACTTCACCCATTTGATCAGATATCGTTTTTTGTTTTATTGTCTCTCTCACTGTGTTAATCTTTTTACCAAGCTCGGATCGTTTCTCAGCCATTTCTTTCCATTTGAGTAAACTCATTATATCATTTGTTTACATAAAATTTCGTATTTTGTTCGGAAAAATTAGGGTTATCATATATAAAAACGCTCGCATAGCGTGTCGCATAGCGTGTCGCAATACGATAAAATTGTATAACATAATATCATATGAAGATACAAAATTACGACATTCAAGATGATGAAAACAACGATTTTGTTCAATTAAAGAGTTTCATGCCAAACCGATGTTTTAGGATGCTTATTTGTGCTCCCTCTGGTGGTGGTAAAACAAACCTTCTGCTGGATATGATCTACAGACTCTTATACTTTGACAAGATATATCTTTACGCTCGCAATCTCCAACAAAGCAAATATAAGCATCTGTTAAAATCTCTTGAACCAATATCAAAAGAGGTCGGTTATGACGTGATAGAAGCAAGTAACGATGAAATCATCCCTCTGACAGATTTGTCTGATGAAAACCAAAAATTAATCATATTTGATGACTATTTGAATACAGGTAAGAAAAATGACGAACGGATACGAGACTACTTTACCAATTCTAGAAATAAAAATTGTTGTTGTATATATTTGAGTCAAAGCTATTACGGAACCGATAAAACAATAAGACTGAATAGTACACATTTTGGTGTTTTTGATTTTCCTTCTATAAACGAGCAATCGATGATTTGCCGAGAACTGAACATAAATAAATCAGATTATCAGAAAGCTACTAAGGATCCATATAGTTTTTTGTATGTTGATAAGGTCAAAAAAAAGGTAGCCCGAAATTTCGACGAAAAAATCTAAACTAATATTATATGAGTTATACAAACGGTATTCTTAATCATGATGATTCTCAAGGACTAAGTAAAATAGGTTTAAGAGGTTTACCTGGTATTGGATTTAAATTAGATGCTAATAATGATTATGAGTAGTAAACTGCGCCCATCTGGCTCCTAATGCTGGCTTCTGATTGGTCGAGAGCGATCACGTGGTTTTAGGATGGGAAACCGCTGACCAGTAGGAAAATAGGATCGTGGGCTCATGGGAACCGGAAGTCACGTGTTTTGGAATGGGAAACCACTGACCAGTGGGAAAATAGGATCGTGGGCTCATACAACCGGAAGTCACGTGGTTTTGAATGGGAAACCGCTGGCGAGTATGAAAAAGGGATCGTGGGCGCAGGGTGGGTTAAAACCGCTGAGAAAACGCGGGCTCAAAGTCCAAAGTCCAATTTCTGGAACGTGGGTAACCCATATATGGGCCAGATATGGATTTGATATGGTTTTGATATGGCACATCAAGCAAAAGGCATTTATAAGTTGGAAAGAAAATATTTTAATGTAAATCATATAATCCATGGCTTGGAGATGATGAGAGTTCCATGTCACAAGGGGAAGCAGAAGCATTTGGTTCTGTGGAAAGATTTCCTTTCAATAAAGTCTCCTCCAAACCACCGATGTTGATATGAGTGTTCCTATTAATGAGTTCCTTTTGATGAGTATTCCTTTAGAGTTCCTTTTGATAATATGAGTGTTCCTTTTTGATGAGTTCCTTTTTGATAATATGAGTGTTCCTTTTGATAATATGAGTGTTCCTTTTGATAATATGAGTGTTCCTTTTTGATGAGTTCCTATTTGATAATATGAGTTCCTATTTAATAATATGAGTGTTCCTTTTGATAATATGAGTGTTCCTTTTTGATGAGTTCCTTTTTGATAATATGAGTTCCTATTTAATAATATGAGTGTTCCTTTTGATAATATGAGTGTTCCTTTTGATAATATGAGTGTTCCTTTTGGATGAGTTCCTTTTTGATAATATGAGTGTTCCCAGTGGTCTTTCCCGTGGTCAACTCCTAGGACTGGCCAGTGAAGAGATTTTGGTCTTAAGCACCACGAGGTGTACTCCCTAATTAAAGAAAGCCGTCGAATTGGAGTAGGAGATCCAAGCCAGCAAGCAGTCAAGCAAGCAAGCAAGCAAGCAAGAATATCAAGTAAAACATCAATGGTGTGGGGTTGAGTCAGCATACCAAAGGATCAACCAGATCCATTAGACCAAAGGAATAATCAGATCATCGATGAGTGTGAAAACATGAAATGGGACGGTGGTTTTTATAGAGAAAGAAGGGGGTCACGTGGGAGGGAAGGGACCAATGAGAGAAAGGCCCATCATGCTGTGGGAGGGGAAGAGGTGGGGGGGACCCCCCTCCCCCCTCCTTAGATAGACCATGGTGCATTGCGCGGATCGGGGTATATAAGTCAAGGGAGGCCCCAGGACGTCACTCCTAGCTTTGAGTTCGTGCTGTCTTGACTTATGTCACTTGAGGGAAAAAATGTCGGAAACGAGAAGGCCCTTGGGTTGCCTGTGCAGTGAAATTAATGTAGGAGGAGAAGAGAGCTTGAGGAGGAGAGCAGGGCCGGAGATGACACCATTGGACCGCCATACGAGGCGGGTGTATGAAAGGAGAGAAGAAGCGTGGCGCCCCCTCAACAAATATCGCGTGGCGGCGTTTATACGTATGTTTGTTCTGTGTTTGGTGGAGAGGGAGAATGGCCACCCCCGCGGATTCCCACACCCAACGATTACCAAGATGTTGCACAAGGCACTGATTACGAGGATCATACCGTTTATTTGTCGTCGCCTGGCCTACACAATGGATGAGTTCTTTTGGATTATTAGTTTGGAGGACTTTGAAGAACTAAACCATTACTTGGCTGCTAACCTGCCACGGGTGCATGCGGGGGAACGTTGGCAGGAGATTGCGTTTTTTTTTAAAGAAGTGGTGAGACAGCGAGAGGAGGAGAAGAAACTGCTGGAGGAGATGGAGAGGGAGGCGGTGAAGACAGTGAATCGGGTGTTGGAACAATGAACATTTTTTTTTTTATTCCTGTTGAGTTTTTTTTATTGTGAGTCAAGGCTTCTGTGCGTCAAGAGACATTATTTATGATGAACGTGCAAACTCAGTGATGTCAGTTTTTTATTTTTTAATTAAAAAAAGAGTTGATGTTTTTTACAAAGGGTGGTTCGTCTTCTTTGCCACGCGGGGTGGGGCGTTCCTATTTACAATTGAAAAAAGCTATCTACAGTTTGAAAAAATAAAAACTAAAAGAAAAGCTATGTACAGATTGAAAAATAAAAACTAAAAAATTACAAATGAAAGTCTTCCAGTTCCATACGTAATTGATCAATGTTCTCGGGTAGACAGAAGGTGCGGTTGAACAAGGCTTGAATTTCGGCTCGGGTTTTCTCGTCCACATCCCGGGATCCCACAATAGCACTGCTTTGATGAAGGGTGGGCTTTTTAGGTCCCCAAGGAACAAATTGACTGCCAGTGACCAGGGTGGCGGCATTCTCATTGACTTGGTAGTAATGGTCCGAGCGGTACCATGATTGACTGGGGATGTCAAACAGGTAGACGGGTTTGCCTTGATCCATAGCCAATTGCACAGTCCAACCAGTGCCTCCTTTCACGCGTTTATGATCCGGTTCCAAGATGCCAAAGGCATAGATGGTATGGGCTTTTTTGGCTAATTGATAATTGCGTTGCAGCAATTGCAAGGTGTAAAAATGACTGGGCATTTGTTTGCCTAGTTTCTCAGCCGCCTGGTGAAGATGGGGGTTGGCCAGCATCAGGACTTCCACGGTAGAAGGGGTGACGAAAGTGGCTCGAGGATGGTTCGGGGGGACCAGGACTTCTAGTTGCATCCCAAAGTGTTTGGCCTGTTCTTCCACGAGGGCATCCGTACCTTTGGCTCCCCCTGTGTAGACCACATGGCCATGACCCACTTGCAGTTCCAAGGCACCGAGATCTTGTTCTCCGATCATGTTGATGTTGGGGGGCATGGCTTTTGAGAATGAAGATCTAGTGACCAAGGGACCGTCTTAAATAGGGACAACGGACCAATGGGAAGACAAGAGGTCCTTATTTGGATTGAACAAGCTGACCAATGGGAAGATAACAAGTCCTTATATGGGTAGGATAAGCTGACCAATGACAGTCAAGGGTCTAAGGTATAAAAAGGCATGGTCGGTAGGGGTGACATCAACCTTGAGCACGATGTCCACCGATCGGAAGAGAAAATCAACCCATCCCCCAGAGGGGAAGAAGAAGAAGAAGAAGGCCATTCAACATATGACGCCCGTGGACTGTGATCCTGTGGTCTGCGAGGTCGTGGAAGACACTCGAGCTGCCGTGGAAGATATGATGAAAGAATTGAATGATATGGTGTCCCCATCTGAATACATGGTGACGTATGTCGAAGATCCTCCTCCCAGTTCGGTGGACACTATGGTATGCCCTTGCCATGATGTGCGTTTGGAGGCCCGAGAATCTCAAAAGGGGTGGAAGTATGTGAAATGTCCCATGCAACCGTGTTTGCTGTTTTGTGGACAAGATCAAGTTCTGGAGTATATGAAAGCCGTGTATAGTCAACCTCATGTAGAAGTGTTGGACATGTGGGGTGGTTTACAATGCTTTTGCCGTGAACCCGCCACGCTACAACAGAGTCATTCGACCCAGAACCCCGATCGCTTGTTTCTGACTTGTTCCAAGAAAACGTGTGGCTTCTTCCGATGGGCCGATCAACCCTTGGGTCCCAAGTACTGGAGTTGGTTTCATGACAACCCTCCCAAAAAAGCCGATGAACAAGCTGAAGCACCCAACCGTGATGCTCAAGGATATCCCAAACGTGGAGTAGACATCCCTGGTCCTCCAGTCCGAAGGAAAGAGGACGTGGAACGAGAACGGCCCCTGACAGAGTATGAGAAACAATTGTTACGAGAAATTCAAGAGCTCAAGAACCGTCAAGAAATGATGGTAGCCCCAGCTCCACCACCCCCCAAGTACAGTGACAGTGTGGAGAACTGGCAGAAAGGTCTAGAGACCATCAGTTGTGGCCGTCTAGGTCTCTTTTAAATGAGAGAACGAATAAAATTTTTTATCAATGTCACCATGGAGTCTGTCTGTGATGCGTGGGAGTCTGTCTTGTCCCTGGGGCAATGGCAATGTCATCAAACCCTTTGTCAAGTCTTATATGATCACCAACCCGGGTCTCAAGTCCCCATACCCCCATGTCCCGAGGACACACATCCTCTCCACCTCTTTGAAGAAACCCATGTCGACTGCAACCTATATCGATGGGTGGTGTTTGTCTTATGGTTAAAAGCTCACCCAGAGGCATGGCGATGGTATCGAATCATTCAAAAGGCGCATCCCCACACGGTCCCCACCATATCGACCTTATGGGGTGAATGCCAAAAAGTATGGCCCCTCGAAAGAGAACCCAACGCTGGAGTTCGTCGTCCTCATGGTTAAAGAAAACCAAACGCCCTGTGTCGTCAACGAAGAAGAAGGCCAATGTCTCGCAACAATGGTTAAAGCGTTACCATGATCCTCGTGCCCTGGGGAGTTTAGGTGGGGTGCAACGATTTGCTAAAGCCCAGGGTCTCCCTTTGAAAAAAGCCCAACGGGTGTTGGAACAGGATGTGGGTTACACCTTGCATAAACCACGACGTCGTCGTTTTGCTACCTTACCCGTGATCGTAGGGGGGTTAGATGATCAATGGGCCGCGGATTTAGTGGAAGTGCAACGTTTGGCCAAACATAATCGGGGTATACGCTACTTGTTGACCGTCGTGGATGTCTTGTCCAAGTACGCGTGGGTCGAACCGTTGAAAACCAAAACCGGCGTGGCCCTCGTGAAAGCCTTTGAGAAGATTGTGAGACAAGGAGGACGTCACCCGAATCGATTGCAAACGGATCGAGGGAAAGAATTTTATAATCGGACCTTTCAACGATGGGTCGACGAGCAAGACATTCAACATTTTTCGACCGAAGGGGATGCCAAAGCCAGTGTGGTGGAACGATTTAACCGCACCTTGAAAGAACGGTTGTACCGTTATTTGACCGCGGCCAACACGTTGAAATTTGACGATGTCTTACCCGAGTTGGTGCAAGGCTATAATGCCACCCGTCATCGAAGTATTGGTATGCCCCCCGAAAACGTGACGTGGGACAACGAAGAAGCCGTGTGGAAACGATTGTATGCCAAACGATTGAAAGGCTACAAAAAACCCCAATTGAAGGTGGGGGATCATGTCCGTCTCAATACGATTTATCGTACCTTTGAAAAAGGGTATTTACCCGGTTGGACCGAAGAAGTGTTTGTGGTGCATCGTGTGATCCCTGGCCCTGTCCCCACGTATAAGATTCGCGAATGGGATGAGACCCCCGTCCAAGGTACGTTTTATGAAGAGGATTTACAAAAAGTCCATGTGTCCGAGGTGTTTCGGATTGAGAAGGTACTTAAGCGACAAAAAGGTCGTTGGTTGGTCAAGTGGAAAGGGTGGCCCGACAAGTACAATAGTTGGATTGCTCGTGGAGACGTGACATCCCTTCGACCCCGCAAACGACGACGACGCCGCTAAAACAATGACGTTGGTGCCCAACTCTTCGTTTTACGTGACGTTGATGAGTCATGCGAGTACCAAAGAGTTTCCTGGGAACAAGAGTCATCATTTCAGAAACCGATTGCCTAAACCCATCCGATTTGTGGGACGAGGATGGATGGTGGGTATGGTGAGTTTATCCTTACCCACCATTCCCGTGATAGCGGAAGAAGGAGGCGTGGGTGATTCCCATCCTCTGTTGTACGTACGATGGCACGAACGGGTGTATGCCCAAGACGATCAAGGCAACGATCGATGGTGGCATCAACGTCGCGAACTCACTGTCTACGGGCGAGATATGAGAAAGGAATTGGCCTCGTCGACGGGATCGCACTTTTTTCATCAACTGGTGTACCGTTACGTGCAAGCCCGTGCCAAACAAACCGAACCCAAAAACAAATGGGCCGAGGACAATGGCGTCAAATTATACCCGACCTTTGAATGGACCTCCGAAGGGGATTTGTTGTTGAATACGACCAATGTGGATTACACACGACAAGTAGCACACGTGTCATGGGGCAGATCCTTGGCGCTGAGAATGGGATGGATTGAACAAGTGTCCCCTGGTCAGTATCGATTAGGTCCGAATCTCTTGCAAGAATTTCATTCGGACTCCATTCCCACCCCGACCGATATCCGCGATGCCGCCAACAACCCCATCTTTTGGAAAGTGGAGGGGGATTATCTGAAATTGAGTATGACGTGTAATTGGCGGTTTGTGAATGTGAACCAGACCTTTCGTCCCTCGTTGGAATTTCCCTCCACGCGTCCTTTGCACGTGTATTGTGATGTAGGCACCAGCAGCATGGTAGGGGGCCGCATCACCGATCTCTTAAGAGAAATCAAGTACCAGCCTCAAAACACCACCCACTTTGAACCTCGACATATTCAATATATCCCAGTACGCAACGAAGTGGTGGAAATCGTCGAAACCCAGATGGCCGAAACTAATGGGGATCTGGTGAAATTTGGTGAAGGCCATGCCCTCCTGACCCTCCACTTTAAAAGGGAAGTGGTGGTGTGAAGAACAAAGACAACATGTCGTTCTACGTGACGTTACCCAGTCATGCCAACCGACGTGAATTTCCCAACAACCAACCTAATTCCTTCAAGATTCGTTTACCTCAACCGTTACAGCTCACGGGAGGTGGTTGGCAAGTGGGGTTGAGTGCCATTTCCTTACCGGATGCGCGCGTCAATTTGTATGAGTTGGTGAAGAAAAATGGGTACGTCATGGGGGTGTCCTGGGCCCAAACTTATCCCAAACCGGGTGCAAAAGACGGGGAAATGACCTCGCGAGTAGACACCGCGCGAAGCATCATCAATGACGTGAAAGATTTGGATTGGGTGGTGGATGGCGTGAGTTTCATGAAAGCCATCATTGCTCACTTGGAACAACAACGTATGGAAACGGCCGTTCAAGGGGGTCGGTTTACCAATGATCAAGGCAAACACACCTACGTCAAGTTCAAGTGGGAAGGCGAGGATCTGCTCATCGACAACACCAATATCTGCCATTGCGGCACCGACACGCCAGCCCTGACCATCTACACCAAGTTAGCGCTCAAGATGGGATGGTTACGTAAAATTGACAGTGGGTTGATTTTGGGACCCAACTTACAACAAGAATTCATGGGGGATCAAATCCCCAACATGACAAAACCCGCTGACAACGATTGGAACGATGTCACCGACGGTCAGGGGAACGCGGTCTTTTGGACGGTGCGTTCTATTTTACCGGATTATTTACAATTGAGTATGAGTTGTGGGTGGCGTTTCACCAACTTGAATGTGGCGTTTCGTTCCGTGGTGGGTGAACCCACACGATCGTTGCACGTATACTCCGACGTGGCAGGCAGCACGGTGGTGGGCAATCGCGTGACTGATTTGTTACGTGAAATCCAGTACAAGCGAGAAGCACGCGGCAACCTGTATTTTGAACCGTTGCACATTCAATACATGTCTCTTCGTAACGAGGTGGTGGAAATGATTCACGTTCAAGTGGCTGAAACGATTGGTAGAGGAGGAGACTTGGTCAAGTTTGGTGAAGGTCATACCATTGTCACGTTACACTTCAAAAAGACATAAAAAAGAGAGACGAGAAGGGAACCCAAATCAATCATGCCTCCGAAACGACGACGACGACGACGACGACGACGCCGACCACAGCGTCCACAAGCGGGGGAAGGGGTCAACGCGGTGATTGCCGGGATTCCTAAGGCCGCTTGGTCCATCACCAAAGGGGTAGAAAAGTTAGCCAAAAAGAATTACCTAAGATCAACGAAGAAACGTATGGAAGAAATGCGAAGTGGGAAACGCAAACGGTGGGCGGGGGAATCGTTTACGTGCAACGTCATGTGAGTATAAAAAGAAAACAAGGGTTGTGAAAAACAAACAAAGATGCCCAAGACAAGAGTGCGTCGAAGGAGACGAAGAAGGCAACGAGGGGGTCTCTTGCCCCTTGCGGCCCTCATTCCAGCCTTGATCGCTGGAGGGAAAGCTGTGGCGTTGGGTGCCGCAAGTGGTGCCGCGAGTTAAGGGGCTAAAAAAGGGTTGGAAGCCGCTTTTCGGAAAAAACGATGACGGTATAAAAAGGGGAGTCCCATGAAGCCCAAACAAAACGTTTATCCCTGGTGAAGAAGGCACCATGCGTGGGGGAAGTTTGACACGATTTCGAACCGACGAGTGGTATGATCAACAAGGCAAAGGAGTGATGACGGATCTGATGCGTGGGGGGTTGCAAGGTCTTATAAGGACGCGAAATCCTTTAAAATTGCCTAGTAATATCAAGAGAGGATTGGAAACGGGTTTGACACGAGGTATCAAACGCAAAGCCGAAGACGTCCTTAAAAAGGAAATCACCAAACAAGCCAAGAAAGCGTTGAGTCATAAGAACGTGAAAGACGCCGTGCGTGTAGCCACTGCCTTATTTCCCAAACAAACCAAACGTGCACGTGATATTTTGGGAGTGTGAACATGGAACCCGTGCATTCACGACCTCGACGGATTCGTAGTAATCGAGGGTTGTCTCAATGGGGTGGACTGTATCCGTTTTGGAAACTCATGCGACGACAACGTGGTGGATGGTTAAGTCCCGAGGTGATGAGAGTCCCCGGGTTTGATTTGAGACAACGTTTAGGACGACGACGACGACACTATAAAAACCCCTCACGACGACGACGGGGTACCACTCGACGACGTTAAACATGCCTGACGTGAGTACGCAAACCGCCCCGGCTCACGAGCGTTCCGAAGGGACCGTCAACCCTGCCTTACGGATTTTCAAGGTGCCACCGACCGACATTAGCATCAATGCCTATCGCATGGTTACCATTCAACCCACCACCACGGGTATCAATCCCATGGAATTCATCATTCCAGGGTTGGACGATTTTGTGGATTTGGGACGCAGTTACTTTACCATGGAATTGAGTTTGAAAAAGGAGGATGCCGGGAACTTGGTGGCCAATCAGAAATTGTGGCCCGTCAACAATTTGGCCCATTCCATCATCAAACAAATTGACTTGCAGTTGAATGGCACGTTGATCAGTCCACAATCCGACACCTATCATTACAAAGCTTACCTAGAAACCTTGTTGAATTATGACCGAGAAGATGGCAAGACCGTGTTAGGACCCCAAGGATGGTACAATCAAGTGGATTTCCCACCCGAATGGACTGCCACCAACACCAACACCACAGCGAATGCTAATGCCGGACATGTAGACTACCAGAATCTCCCTGCCAATCACAAAGGGGCCTTGGGCGCCATGAAAGCTGAAGTGGCCAAGTATGCTGGAGGTGTCACCCACAGTCTAGTGTTTACCCCGCACTTGGAAGTCTTTCACACTGGCAAACTGTTGGTGCCTGGTATCGAAATCAAGATGAAATTTCATTTCAATGGCCCCAGCCTGTTTTTGAATGGAGTGGCTCTAGCTGGTCGATTGATGGAAGGGGATGTGAAACTACGGTTTCATCTCTGTCAACTGCGTTTGAATGACGCCATCTACCAGAGTATATCTAGCAAAAGACACAATGAAGGAGAAGTGGCGGCTTACCCGACCGTCCGCAGTGAAATCCGGACCTTCAGCATGCAAAACAACCTGGTCCGCTTTGATATCCCCAACCTGTTTCAAAACAGAATACCTGACCGAATGATTGTGGGGTTACTGGACAGCCGTGCCTTCAATGGAGATGTGACCCGAGATCCGTTCTGTTTCCAGAAATTTGGTCTGACCTCCATTCGACAGATTGTCAAAGGAGAAGAATACCCTTATGAAACCCTCCAGTTAGTGCACAACAATGGCACCCGAGATAATCTAGGCTACTTCCGTTTTCTGCAAGCAAGTGGTGCTTGGTGTAAAAAGAAAGGCAACATGGTAGAACTGCTGGATTGGGGCCAAGATAAAAATTGTACCTTGTACATGTTTGACAATGTGGCCAATGGATGTGCTGACAGTCAAAACCTCAACCCCAAGCAAACGGGAGATTTACAATTGGTCTTGGAATTTGGAGCTGCCCCCGGTGTCAATATAACCGTACTCGTGTATGGAGAATTTGAGAACTTGCTGGAGATTGACAGGAACGGAGCCGTGTTGTATAACATTTACCAGCACTGATGGAACATGTGGCCTTGAATAATGTGCAATTGGATTATTTAGCCCGAGACGACCCCCAATTGAACCCTGTCTTTTACGGGACGGTGGCCTGTGATCGTTTACCCAAGAGTCCTGTCAAGACCCAACCCCAAGGGTACATTGTGAATACCGACCCACACGATCAACCGGGACAACATTGGTTAGCGGTGTGGACCGATGGAAAGGTGTGTGAAGTCCTGGACAGTTATGCTTTGCCCATGGATACGTACGTGCAAGCTACCCCGTTACGAGATTGGATTGTCCAACATTGGAAGTATGTAGTGACCAATGGCAAGTCCCTCCAAGCCATTACAAGCAAGAGTTGTGGTGATTACGCCTTGTTGTACTTGAAAGCCAAAGCCCGTGGACGAACCTTGCAAGCGTTTTTAAATGAGTTTTCGGATCATGATTATGTTAGTAATGACCATCAAGCCGGTCAACGCCTTCAACAATTGATTGTAGGCCAAGAAGCCAGATGGTATCAACTGTGTTGTCATCCGTATCATCAATGTAATCATTAAATAAAATTTGTTGGAAAAAAAAGTGGTGTCGGAGTCGTAGCTCAGTGGGTAGAGCCTTTGGATCCCCCCTCGAATACATGAGGAGGGTCGTGCGTGGGTTCGAGTCCCACCGATTCCAATAAAAAGGTGCCTTTTTTTTTCTAAGGGTAGTTCGTCATCATCATGCAAACGGGGAAACCGTTTCGTTTTCATACCCCCTCCTCTATCTTGGTGGTGGGACCTTCGGGATGTGGTAAAACCGCGTTTACGGAAAAACTCTTGGTAGACAACCCGGAGTTGTTTGAAACCCCACCGACCCAAATGCATTATTGTTATGGGGCCTGGCAAGATCGATTTCAAGGCATGCAAGATCAAGGGGTGGTGTTTCACGAAGGGATTCCCGATCATGAGGCCTTAGTGCAATGGTTTCCTGAAGGACAAGGGGTCCTGGTTTTGGATGATTTAATGGATGAAGGGAGTCACGATAAACGCGTGTTGGATTTATTCACCAAACATTCGCATCATCAAGGGGTGACCGTCCTATACTTGTGCCAAGATATGTTTCCCGTGGGTCGCTATGCGAAAAGTATATCCCGCAATGCCCATTACATCGTGGCGTTCAAGAACCCCCGAGATCAATTAGGGGTACGCAATGTCATGCTTCAATCGTTTCCTACCACTTGGAAAGACACGTTGGAGACGTTTCATCAAGCCACTACACGACCGTATGGGTATTTGGTCTTGGATTTACATCCCGCCTCGTCCGATCAACAACGGGTGTTGAGTCACTTGTTAAAAGACGAAGGATGGACTCGCACCTATCAAAAACGACTATAAAGGCACCCCCTTGGAACAGGTAAAAAGAGAAAAGCAACCATGGCCGATGACGATGACCGTCAACCTCCGCAATCGTACGATACCGTGTCCCCGGCCGGGGTGGGGGCATCCAGCGGCAATCAAATGTCCCCAAGGGCCTGGCAAGATTTGTATTTCACAGGAGACCAAGGCCTTCTCGACGTCGCCATGGAGGAAATGGAAGCCGAGCCCCTCTTTCAGTTTATGGAAGCTCTCCCCATTACCGGTAGAGATGGTGCGCCCCCTGCCCAGGCCTCTTCCCCAGCCGGGGTAGGAAGTCCATCCTTCGGTAGTATACAGACCACCCCACCGTCTTCCGTGGACAGCCCCCTTACTTGGGGAAGCGCACGCGTGTCACCCGATCCACGAAGAAGAACAGTGGCGGGTGCTCGGACAGCAGCGGGTGCAGGGGGTAATGGACGTGGGGGAAGTGGTGATGGACGTGGGGGACGTCGTGGTCCTAGGACTAGAGGTGGCGGACGTGGTGGTGCTGGTGGTGCTGGTGGTGGAGCTGGTGCTGGGGGTGCTGGTGGTGGAGCTGGTGCTGGGGGTGCTGGTGGTGGAGCAGGTGGAGCTGGTGCTGGTGGTGCTGGTGGTGGAGCAGGTGGTGCTGGTGGTGCTGGTGGTGGAGCAGGTGGACCTGGTGGTGGTGGCGGTGGTGGAGGAGGTGGTGGTGGTGGTGGTGGTGGTGGTGGTGGCGGTGGCCGTCGTGGTGGACGACGCGGACGACGACGACGACGACTTTTCCCCGGTTCACCTAGGACACCTTCCTCCAGCCCCTCCACTCCTCGAGGACCCCCTCGTACCTTGCGTCAAGCGGATTTACAACGACGTTTACGTATGCTGTTACAAGATCAAGAACAGTTGGCCCAAGGACGTGAAATTGCCAATGTCACCATGACCAATAGCATTGTGACCAGTTATAAACAAGGAGGAGCACCGAGCGTACAAACCTCGTCGTCCCGTGTTTCGCCGTAAAGATGAAAACCGTCGTGTCGTTATTGAATGGATCGAAACAGCATGGTCTTCCCTTCCCCCCGGAATTATTACAACGCATGGATTCCTTGTATGCCTTTTATCATCAACAATGGTGGTGTTATCGAAAAATGTTGAATCATTACAGGTGTATCAATGCCTTGTTCAATGGCATGGCCTTACTCCTGATGGCTGCCGGTATGATTGCGGGTCCCCTTTTAGAAAACAGTACGTTGGTAGCCTGTTTGGCGGCGGTGGGCACCGTGGTCAAAGGATGGAATGATTTTAAACAATACCGATTTAAAGTGACCATGAGTCGATTTGCGTTTACCACCTATGCCAAAGCCTTGACCGAATTGAAAACCCATGTGCGGGGTATTCCCTTGGAGGATCTGGAACGATTTTTAATCAAGATGCAAACCTTGGATGATACCATTGTGGATTTCACCCCTCCTTTACCCAAACGATGTCTCCAAGATTACCATGGTCATTTTGTGTACCAACCCTTGGAAGCCCTATGCTATGTAGATGGATGTCCTCGTCCCTTGAGACCCAAAGATTATTGGATCCATAAAAAGCCGCTCCCTCCTAGTCCCACACTCTTAGAACCATGGCCGTCCAACGACGACGACGACGACGCAGAAAAAGGAAACAACGAGGAGGGGCTTTAATGCGTCGCAAACCCCGTTTGGTGGATAAAATTGCCCATGGCATGAGTATGTTTCTATCAGGTCCCGCCCCTGGGTTTGGACTGGCTTTAGGCAAATTAGGCGGACAAGCCTTGAAAGGCATTACCGATAATGTACAACATTACCGTCGACAACGAGGTGGAGGTATTCTTTCTTTACTGAAAGGCGCTGCCAAACTGGGCATCAAACTGGGCAAGAGTAAGGACTATAAAAGAATGGGAGCCCTCGGTGTGGGAGGTGCTGTGTCTAATTTCCGGCGAAGACCATGGGCAGTATGAAACGTCTTCGACGTCAATTCCCGTTTTTACGGTCCATGTTACAAGAAGCCAATGGTTCCAAACGTCAAGAGTTGTTACAACATGCCAATGCCGATCAAATCAATGCTGTGAGTGAACTGGTCTTGAACTTTTTAAAAAACAAGATTCCTGTGACCCCACCCATGCTGGCTAAACTTCAACCCTATAAAAAGGTACTACGTGATTTGGGGCGTCGTCGACATTCCGTCAAAAAACGTCGTCAGTGGTTAGTCCGACAAAAAGGAAGCGGATTGTTTCAAGGACTTCACGAGGTGTTATGTCAATGTGTTCGTTAACCCTCCCTACGTGGATGACTCTATTACAAGAGGCCAATCGGGCCACCGACAAGTGGAAAGACGAGTGCCATTATTGGAAGCATAAATATCACCTGTTGTATCGAGAGTACCAACACATCTTGAGGGCCCGTCTTTGTAAGAGTTGCCGTGACCAGGAAGACGGGGAACTTTGCCCCGACTGTAGTCAACGACCATGGACGAAGTGTACATGATTCCCCAAAAGGACTTGGAACAACTCATTCAATATTACAAAGGAGAACTCACCGAAAATGCCTTGTTGAACAAAGCCACAACGCTCGCCGCCCAAAAACATGTGTTATTAGCCAACCCCCAATTACCTCCCGCCCTGGTCAATGCTCAAACCAAACCGTTGAGTCAAGAATTAATCAAGTTAACCAAACGCATTCGTCAATTTCCTGGCGGGGTGGGGGTTGGTGCCCCGGGTGCCCCGGGTGGTCCACCAGGCGAAGAAGAAGAAGAAGCCGGGGATTTGGTGACGGGGCCCGTCGAACAATGGTTGAAGCGCATGATAAAAGGAGGTCCGTCGGCTCCCAAACCCACCATTACCCCTGCTACCAGGGAAGGCGCGAGAGAACCGAGACCTTCTACCAGTCGAGGGGAAGAGATACCTTCTACCAGTCGAGGGGATACCCGGACGCGTTTACAAGTCATTCGAGAACAGCGCAAGGCTTTGGAAAAAAAGTTAGCTGAGAGTGGTAAAGGCAAAGGCAAAGGCAAAGGCAAAGGCGTCTCCCGTGAAGTGCAACGATTAAAACCCTTACCCGGTTGGGAAGATTGGACCAAACCCAAACAGCCCCGACGGAGACGTTTGCAGTACGACAGTGAATAAAACATGCCCACCAAGAGGAGGAGAAGGGGACGCCCCCAACGAGGAGGGGCCTTGGATGTCCAAAAATGGATTGCGAAAACGGGGAAGGAATTTCATTGGCCCGGTTATCAGTACATGGGCCCTGGCACCCATTTGGCTAAACGTCTGAAACGGGGGGATCCCGGGATCAATCGCTTGGACCAGATTGCTAAGCAACACGACATTGATTACAGTCGTGCCAAGAATTTGCAAGATAAATGGAAAGCCGATACCAAGATGATCCAAGCCATTGATCGATTACCCGGCAAGAAAAACAAGACCGAACGGGTGGTCAAGAATTTCATGCAAGCCAAGAAACGTTTGAAATTGTAAACATTTAATAACATGTTGAGTCAATAAACAATGAAAATGTCACATTGTTATTCGGCAGTTCGGTAGTCTTCTGTAGTTCGTGTTGAGTCTCAAACAGGATTTGCGAGACAGAACCCATTGTGATGTAGACAAAATAATCCTGATAAAATAAAAACAATGTCACTTGTCTCATTGGTTCATGAGTTGTCAAGTTCATTGTTCTGCCAAATACTGAGACGGATGTTCTTCCAAATACTGAGACGAAATGTTCAAGTCACTAAATCAAACATCAAATCCACGCCCTCGTCGGGTGACATGTCATGAACGAGGTCTTCGGGGGGCACCAATGCCTCCAGATCAAAGGAACAAGAGTCCTCCACATCCTTCAGTAACTCGGCCCACTCGTCAGGCGTTATGTTCTGCAACAAAGACGAAAAGTCCTCCAAGTCAGAGGGGTCCAAGTCAGGGGGGCCCAAGTCAGGGGGGCCCAAGTCAGGGGGGTCGGTGACTTGCACACCCCCCGAATCCATATCCGTGAGAGTATAAGAATCTAGAAATGATTCACAAAAAGAAAAGTTCTCAGACATTTTAGGCGTCGATTTCTTAAAGTCCTCCAAGGGAATGGTCAGTTTCAAGGGTCCTAATGCTTTGATTTTCTCTTCCGTTTTCTGTCTCTCTACAGAAGGTAAGGAGGCACAAAAGTCATTCAAATACGTTTCCAGAGAAGGTTGCGTCCTACAATTAGTCAATACCACCCGCAGTGTTTTTGGCGTTATGGGGCGAGGCACCTGCTTCCTTTTGTTGTGGTAGTACCTTTTAGCGAGCTCCAAGAACCTCTCGCGGTTCGCCCAGTAGTACTCTCTTCTTTGCGCATGCAGTTTCTCATGGTTCGCAGCACGATAGGCCCGACGAGCCGCCCGTGCTTTGGCCCTTTTATTGTACATCCTTTTGTACGCCAATATTCGTACACGATTCTTTTGACGATATTCACGCGCTTGGGCTCTCAAACGTTCCCGATGTTTCTCTCTATACTTCCGGTCGTATTCGGCACAACGTGCTCGGTTCTTTTGGGCCCATTTTTTTTTGGTGGCAGTCCGTTGCTCCTTATGCATCTCCTCATAACGCCTTTTGGACTCCTGCACTCGATCCGGATATTGTTCTCGGTATCGTTTTTTGGCAGCACGCACTTTCTCAGGGTACTTGCGTCGGTAGTTGGCTTTTTTCACAACATTCCTCGCTCGGGCTTTCTCTGGGTAGCGGGCATTGTACCTAGCTTTTTTGATGGCGTTCCGTCTCCGTCGTCGTTCGTCTTTCGTCAGTAACTCTGTCGTTTCGTCGTCGTCGTCGTTCGGGTCATAGTCGGGATCATAGTCCTCGTCCTTCTTGTCGTCAACGTCATCGTTTGAGTCATTAAGGTCGTCGTCGTCGTTGTTTGGTCGGTACGTCGTGCGTCGTCGTCGTCGGTTGCTGCGGCGGAGGCCCTCTCTTTCTGGGGACATGGGGCGATGGGGGCGGTGCTGGCGGAGGTGTCCGTGGACGTTTGAATTGGTACCGCCAGTAATCGCAACAATAATCCAACCCCTCCACAAACCACTCACACGTTAATTGAGGGTAGCACAGTGGGTGAAAAGGAGCCGCCTGTTCTCTTCGACGTCTCTGGGCTTCCACTTTTTCCGGCTCCAACTGCTTCAAAGTTTCTGCAAACTCAGCCAACTGATCGTCCTTCAACAGCACCTCCCTCTTCACTTTCTCTAAGACCTCCTCCACTTCCAAATCGAGCTCGAACTCTTCGAATCTTTCCAACAAATTCTCCTGGCGAGAGTCCATGTTGAAATGTTCCAGCCCGAGGATCGATCTGTTTTATAGTCTCTCATTCGTTCCCGTGATGCACCATGGACCCCCATTAGAGAGGGGGGAGGGGGGTCCCCCCACCCCGTCCCACCCCTCCCTAGGGCACCCCCTCTCTAGGGGGCACCCTGTTTAGTGATTGGCTCCTTCCCCTCCCACGTGACAATTTGGTTCTCTATAAAAACAGAGCCCCGATCTCCAGTGACTTCATCTGATCATGTCCTCTCAGGACAATGACAATGTGGCGGGGCCAAGCGGCCTCGCTAGACGTGAGATAATGTCCATGCTCGGTTTGGACATCTCTGATTCAGAAGACGACACAAATTCCTGTATGGGACCTTTGATTTGCACCGAAGAAGAAGAGCTAGGAGACAGTGATGAGATTTGTCAAGAGGCCTTGGACCAATGGGAACAAAGTGGGGGTGGATTGGATCCCTCTGCGCAAGTTACCTTCCAATTTGACTTAGAACCTTTTGTGAATCGGAAGAGTGATCGCATGGGGGTACAAGAACGTCATTTCAAGACCCAGTTACGTCAAAGGGGGAACTTGCTTCCAGGCCAAAATATAACCCAAGCTCTCCAAGATGGATTACGTCGAGCCGTCGATCAAGTGTTAACCACCACCCCCGACCTCCACGATCAAGATCGCCTCTACTTTACCATAGCATCCGATCGCCTGCACAATAATTTTCAGGGGTGGGGATTACGTGCAGGTGAATGGCGTCGAGACACAGAACGGGTGGAAGCTCTGTTCCAACGTTTAGCCCAAGCCCTCAACAGCAACGAACAATTTGAAATGGATGACTCCTTTCAAGTGTCCATCACTCAAGTCCATCATGCTCCTCAAGGCACCGGCAAACCCCGTCGTGGGAAACCCGGTCATCCCACCATGGCCATGTTAACGGCCAAGAAAAACTCGGTCATCCGCATCCAAAATGATGATGAGCTCTGTTGTGCCAGAGCCCTCGTGGTCGCCAAAGCTCGCGTGGACCAACACCCGAAACGGAAAGCCATTCAGGAGGGCAAGGGTCCACTGCAGAGAACCCTCGCTCTGGACCTCCAGAATGAAGCCAAGGTACCCTTGGGTCCTTGCAGCTATGATGCCTTGACCCAATTCAGTCAAGCCCCATCCCTCACCGGTTACCAGATCCTGTTGGTCGATGCGCAGCGATCGTTCCACATCACGACGTTTGGACCCCTTTCTGACAAACAACTGATCCTGTTGCACAACCAAGACCATTATGATGTCATCACCAAATTGCCGGGGTTTTTCGGGTCCAGTTATGTGTGTGCGGATTGTTGGAAACCCTATGACCATGAGGGGATGCATCGATGCACCAAGACCAAGTTGTGTGGAGCCTGTCGACAGAAAGATTGTCCAGACTTTCAATATGCTTACCCCCGACACCTGAAAGCCACTCAACGTTGCAAGTCGTGTCATCGGGACTTTTTCGGACCCGCGTGTTTCGAAGCCCACGCCAGCAAGACCCATGCGGGCAAACCCACCACGGACCTCCAGGCCTCCGTGTGCTCTCAACGATACCGATGCCCTGACTGTTATCAACAAAATGTGGGCTTGTCCCGCATTCAACGTCACCTTTGTAAGCACGTGGATTGCCCTTCTTGTCATCAGTACGTCCACGCTGACGACCACCGTTGTTTCATACAAAAAGCCCCCAAACCTCAAGACGAAAAGAAGAAGAGAAAGAGGACCCGTCAAAAAGGTCCTCGCGCCAAACGAGGTGCCGCCGCCGCGGAACCCCATGCCTCCTCCGAGGACGAGGACGACGTCCTACCTCCCTTACACGTCTTCTTTGATATCGAAGCCATGCAACCCCAGGAAAAACACATTGCCAATCTCGTCGTGGCCGAAACCGAAGACAAGGATGAACCCAAGCCTTTCCCAGGTCCCACTTGTATCCGTGACTTTCTGGAATGGTTGGATACCTTGACCAACTATGACACAAGACAAGTCAATGTCATCGCTCATAATTTTCAAGGGTACGATGGGTACTTTATCATCCAAGAATACTATGGGGACAACCGCATCGTTGAACAACTCCGCAACGGGTGTAAACTCTTAGAGATCAAACATGACCGCATCCGGTTCATCGATTCGATGAGTTTCTTCCAGATGCCCCTCTCCGCGTTTCCCAAAACCTTTGGCTTGACAGAACTCTGCAAAGGTTACTTCCCCCACAAGTTCAACATACCCAATGATGAGTATCAAAACTACGTGGGCATCCTCCCCTCACGCGATTACTACATGCCTGAGGCCATGACACTCGAAGGAAGACAAGCCTTTGAAACCTGGCACCAAGAACAACGCGACCAGGGTGTGGTGTTTCATTTCCAACAAGAGTTATTGGCCTATTGCAGCTCCGATGTACGACTCCTCAAACAAGGATGTCTGACTTTCAAACGCATGTTTGAAGACTTAACAGGCTTCAATCCCTTCGATCACGTCACCATTGCCTCCGCTTGTAATCGAGATTTACGTATGAACCGGATGATCCCCAACAGTATTGCCAGCGAACCCGCTGGTCAGAACGGGTGGAGAAACAACAACATCAACCAGTCCCTCCCAGCCCTTCAATGGTTAACCTGGTGCGATCACCAACTACGTCAACGCGCCCTCCAAGATCTCAACCCCACCGATCTACTGGCCAGTGCCAATCCAGAGCCTCATCATCACCAATACATCCAACATGTCCGAAATGAAGGCGAGTATAAGATCCCCGGGACCAACTTCTTTGTGGATGGTTATTGCCACGACACCCACACCGTCTACGAATTTCAAGGCTGTTTCACCCACGGATGCCCTACCTGTTTTCCCCATCGCTACGAAAAACACCCCCACAACTATGATCTGACGATGCATGACCTCTATGACGTCACCCAAGACAAAGTCCAAAAGCTTACCCAGCAAGGGTACAACGTCATTCAAATGTGGGGATGTCAATGGAAGCACCTCCTAAAAACCCAACCAGAGATCGACTCCTTCGTCCGGGAACTCAACTTTATCCAACCTCTTAAACCTCGGGATGCTTTCTGTGGAGGTCGTACCAATGCCATCAAACTCTACCATCATATCACCCCCGGCCAAAAAATTCACTACATCGATGTCACCTCCTTGTACCCGTGGGTCAACAAGAAGTCCACCTACCCCAAAGGACATCCCACTATTATTTATCAACCGGGTCACACTGACATACACCAGTACTTTGGCCTCATTCAATGCAAAATCCTGCCTCCCCGTGAATTGTACCATCCCGTGCTGCCTTACCGTCATGACAACAAACTCCTGTTTCCCCTCTGTGCCCGTTGTGTGGAAGAAGAAATGGACAAACCTCTTTTGGACAGATCCTATCATTGCCCTCACCCCGACGAACAACGCGCCCTCACAAGTACCTGGTGTACCCCAGAACTGTATAAAGCCGTTGAATTGGGGTACCAAGTCCAATACATCTACGAAGTCTGGCATTTTGACGAGACCTGTGAGGGCCTCTTCGCCGATTATGTCAACACCTGGTTGAAAATCAAACAAGAAGCTAGTGGGTGGCCTGAGGACAACATGCCAGAGGAAGCGAAACAGGACTACATCCAGAAGTACTTCGAGAAGGAGGGTATTCAGCTGGAATACGACAACATCAAGAAGAACCCCGGCCTACGAACATTAGCCAAGCTCATGCTCAACTCCATGTGGGGCAAGTTTGGACAACGCCTCAACAAGACCCAAATTCAAGCCTTTGATGATCCTCATGCCTTCCACCAGTTTTTGGACAATGATTCCTTGGACGTCCGTCACGTGTCCGTCATTAACCACAACATGGTGGAGATCCACTACCAAAACCAAAAAGAGGACATCCGCGTCTCACCCAACCTCAACATTTTTGTGGCCTGCTTCACCACCTGCCACGCCCGCCTGAAATTGTATGACGCCCTGAAAGACTTAGGGGAAAGAGTCCTCTACTTTGACACCGACTCCATCATCTACCTGGAGGAAACACCCACTCAATTCCAACCTGTCTTGGGTTCCTATCTAGGGGACTTCGCCTCCGAATTAAAGGACAAGGAATACATCCAAGAATTTGTCAGTGGAGGACCCAAGAACTATGGGTATACTACAAATAAAGGAAAAGTGGAATGCAAGGTCAGAGGCTTCCGACTCAACAGTGAAGGACACACCCAATTAAATTATGACGTCATGCGTCAGAATGTCCAAGATGAAATCCAGAAACCCCTTCCCAAACCACGGGAAATCCAAGTCACCAAAAGCCACCACATTGTCCGCAACCCAACAAACTACACCTTGCTCACTCAACCCCAACACAAGTGGTACCAGCTGGTCTATGACAAACGAGTCATAGATCCCCACACCTTCAAGACCTACCCCTATGGATACCAGTGAAAACCCCAACAAGATCATCGATTGTGATCACTGTGATCGAGAACATTGGGCACCACCACCACCACCCCCATTCTACAGTTCCTTTGCCATACCTTTGAACAGAAATCCTCGACGTCAATTACAACAATGGATCCGTGACAACAACCAATGGCGAAGAATAACTCAATGCCAAAAACAATGGTGGGGACCCTCTATTGAACATTAAGGAACACTCAGGAAAACCATTTTTCTCAGTTATTGTAAAACCTATAACAATAAACGTGATTTATTCATTTTGTGTGGTTTTCACTCCAAGGGTTACCCCTCTTCCAGAAATTGGACTTTGGACTTTGAGCCCGCGTTTTCTCAGCGGTTTTAACCCACCCTGCGCCCACGATCCCTTTTTCATACTCGCCAGCGGTTTCCCATTCAAAACCACGTGACTTCCGGTTGTATGAGCCCACGATCCTATTTTCCCACTGGTCAGTGGTTTCCCATTCCAAAACACGTGACTTCCGGTTCCCATGAGCCCACAATCCTATTTTCCTACTGGTCAGGGGTTTCCCATCCTAAAACCACGTGATCGCTCTCGACCAATCAGAAGCCAGCATTAGGAGCCAGATGGGCGCAGTTTACTACTATTATGATATGCAAAACAAAAAACTGGTTAATGTAAAACAGGGAACTAATAATAATGACGTGGTTACAAAATCTTATCTTGATTCAGAGATAGCCAAGATTCCAAGTGTGGATACATCTAAATTTGTTGCAATATCTGGTGATACGATGACAGGGTCACTCGTTGTCCCAAAAGACAATTATCCAGTTCATGGTGATCTCAACAAGGTTATCAGTTATGAATCGCAAAGAGAGATATTCTTGTCAAAGAAGGAAGGAGGTCAAATGGAAGCAAATATTGATATGAATAATAATACAATTTTCAATGTGAAAGACCCCACACAGGCAGATCATGCAACAAATAAAAAATATGTCGAAAATCAGCTTGAAAAAAAACTGGATAAAGGAGCTGATATTGATATGAAAAATAAATCAATTACCAATCTTGATCTTCCATCAAACCAAAGAGACGCCGCATGTGTCGAGTTTGTTAACAACAGAATTGATGACATGACAAAAAAAGTTTCTCAAAGTTGATGGCACCAACAATATGACTGGAAACTTGAATTTAAATGAAAAAACAATAATCAACTTGAACACCGATGACAAAGACATAAAATCAGCAGCTAATGTCGGCTATGTCAGCAGTAAGGTACACGCCGCCAAAGGTGATGTGACTGTAGGGCTGAAAACTTACTTTGACACAAAAATCAAGGAGTCTCACATCACCAGCTCAACCAACAAGAAAGACGTTTTCAGGTATCTCATGGAAAATGCCGATGAATCTTCAAGTGAAAACAACATAATAGTTGATGGCATTGTTGACTTTTCTGGTTCCCTCCACAATGTCAACAAAAAAGCTTATAAATTTAAAATGGGGAAAGACGCTCAAAATGAGTATTCTTCTCGCATTGGCTTTAACATGTTCAAACTTCCAGAAGGCGAGTACACTTTGGCTATTGAATTTTTCCCTCCAAGCACAACAAATTTGTCAGTGAGTGTCGTTTCCACTTCACTAAATATTGGTCAACAATCAACTAAGCTGTTTGTTAATTACAGTAGATCGATTGTTCACTTACATAAGTGGAGCATAACTCCTCCCGAATACATTTACATTGACATGCATTGTCAGGGCACTGCAAGTAGCTCCACTCAAGGAGTTGGTTATTTGATTGTATATGGAGTCAAAGGATCACAGAGTAATGTAGACTCGGATGTGTATGATACGGCGTACGTTGTAGAAAATGGTAAAATGGTAATGCAAACAGATTTGTCTTTAAACGGACACCAACTACGCTCTTCCATTCACCACATAAACGGTTTTTTAAATTCGACAAAAGGGGACAAAAATTTTGTTTTAAATGGTGCCGAAATAATTTCATTGCCGAGTGAAGCGATTTTGAAAAATATTGATATATATTGTACACGTCCAATCACTTCTTCGGCTTCCCATGTCACTGTACATAGACACAAAAAAATATCTTTGAAACTCAAAACATCTTTACGGAATTTTTTTACTGGAACTCTAAGCTCTTCAAGAAATTTTACCTCAAAAAAAAGTGGGTGGTATCAGACAATAAACCTAAATTCTTTCCAAATGCCTTCGTCCGGGATTTTGGCTTTTGAACTAAATATGAATGATGATATTTGGAAAAGTTACAACGCAATTATACTTCGTATCGAGTATCAAACAAGTGCGTGATAACTTTCCACAAAAATTTTCATTTATTATATAGCACAATGCAGGATATCCATCTGATTGGAGCATGGAATGCTTTTTAGAATATATTATTATCCCAAAAGAAATAATGAGGATTCCGAAGAAGATAATGAATAATCTAACTTTATAATATAATGAGAACAGCTATTTTAATCAACGAAATTATTGAGAATATAGAAAAAATAGTTCGAAACATCAGAAAATTATACATCAGTATTAAGAAATCGTTCAAAAAAGAAAAAAATGTAACCATATAATATATATGGATAGACGTGAAAGCATATTCAATTGGAACCATGTTTCAGAAAATTTAACGGAAGATCAAATATCTGAGTTGAAAGCATTGTACAAATTCTATCATAAAAAATATTGGCTTGCAAAAATGACATTTAAATATTACAAAAAGGCAGAACTTGCATGTAATATTGGATCTGTTTTTTTGATAGTAACTGGGACTGTAGTTGGTGGTGTAACACTAAACCCTATTCCTCTTGGAGTGATATCCGGTTCTGGGCTCTTGCTTAAATCATATTCAGAGGCTAAAAATTATAAAAGGAAGATTGCGATGTTAAAATTCGCATACACTTCGTACGAAAAAGTTTTAACACATTTGCGATCTTTTATGAGAGGACTGGAATATAATGACAAAGAATTTATTGATTTTGTCAAAATTCTAGATGATATAATAGTAGATATGTGTCCGTTAACTGACAAATTTGAAAAGAAATATAATAAGGTATTCATCCAATAATAGATTTTATTTTATCACCGATTAGAGACATAATACTAGCCCAATATTTATTATAAAAAGCTAAAGTTTTTTTCGATTTACTAATTGGAATTTGTTTATGAGGTATCCCCATCATCTTGAATATCTTTATCATAATAAAATTAACGCTAATCATTCTTTTCCTTGTACCATTAACTTCATTAAGAACCTTACCGATCTCTGTAAACACTCTATCGATCTTATATTTCTGACAGTTTGATATTTTAATGTTATATTTTTCTTCAATATCGAGTAATATGTTGCTGATGTGGTACTCTCGATGGTAAACAGATTTTCTAATAAATTTATGTCTATTTTCATAAAAATTAACATATTCTTTCACATAATTATATCCTTGAACAATACCACAACTTAGACAGGCTAACATCCCATCGTCATTAATAATATACTGATTATCACAGCATTCATCATATTTCGGTTTTTCATTAGAATCTTCCAATTTTTGGTCACAAAAAGGACAAACAATATCTCCTGATTCTTTCAGTTCATCATGTAATTCCTTGTTACAATTCATTCTATACTATTATATGAGATATTTTTTTATATGATTCAAACTCCCTATTTTCCGAGAATTTCAGACTTCCTGCAGTCTGGCGTCACGTGATGGAAGAATGCGTTGGATACATCATGAGATAAAACATATAGTATCCAAATCTAAATAATTGCGCTCATGTAATAAAATACATATAGTTATCCATAAAATGGAACCAGCATCGCAAAAAGAAACTTCCCCTCTTGATCGCTTTGCGATCAATTCACTGCCTCACAAAAGCTCCGCTTTTGTTCCCCAATGCATAAAAAATGGCGCCATGAAAAAAAAAACATATAGTTTTCCATAAAATGGAACCAGCATCGCAAAAAGAAACTTCCCCTCTTGATCGCTTTGCGATCAATTCACTGCCTCACAAAAGCTCCGCTTTTGTTCCCCAATGCATAAAAAATGGCGCCATGAAAAAAAACATATAGTTATCCATAAAATGGAACCAGCATCGCAAAAAGAAACTTCCCCTCTTGATCGCTTTGCGATCAATTCACTGCCTCACAAAAGCTCCGCTTTTGTTCCCCAATGCATAAAAAATGGCGCCATGAAAAAAAAACATATAGTTATCCATAAAATAATACCATCAAATAATACCATCACATAATACCATCACATAATAAGGCGCCCATCGCTCTTCGAGCTCTTCCCACCAAGGCGCCTTTTGCAATGATGAATCCTCCATCCCCGTGACTTCGTCTTTGAATGTCTTGCTAACGCAAGCCAATCAAATACTTTGTCATGCCGAGGATTCTATTGCCGTGATGGAGCCATGTGATAAAAAAAAACATATAGATTTCATCTAATGGAACCAGCATCGCAAAAAGAAACTTCCCCTCTTGATCGCTTTGCGATCAATTCACTGCCTCACAAAAGCTCCGCTTTTGTTCCCCAATGCATAAAAAATGGCGCCATGAAAAAAAAACATATAGTTATCCATAAAATGGAACCAGCATCGCAAAAAGAAACTTCCCCTCTTGATCGCTTTGCGATCAATTCACTGCCTCACAAAAGCTCCGCTTTTGTTCCCCAATGCATAAAAAATGGCGCCATGAAAAAAAAACATATAGTTTTCCATAAAATAATACCGTCAAATAATACCATCACATAATACCATCACATAATAAGGCGCCCATCGCTCTTCGAGCTCTTCCCACCAAGGCGCCTTTTGCAATGACGAATCCTCCATCCCCGTGACTTCGTCTTTGAATGTCTTGCTAACGCAAGCCAATCAAATACTTTGTCATGCCGAGGATTCTATTGCCGTGATGGAGCCATGTGATAAAAAAAAACATATAGATTTCATCTAATGGAACCAGCATCGCAAAAAGAAACTTCCCCTCTTGATCGCTTTGCGATCAATTCACTGCCTCACAAAAGCTCCGCTTTTGTTCCCCAATGCATAAAAAATGGCGCCATGAAAAAAAAACATATAGTTATCCATAAAATGGAACCAGCATCGCAAAAAGAAACTTCCCCTCTTGATCGCTTTGCGATCAATTCACTGCCTCACAAAAGCTCCGCTTTTGTTCCCCAATGCATAAAAAATGGCGCCATGAAAAAAAAACATATAGTTTTCCATAAAATAATACCGTCAAATAATACCATCACATAATACCATCACATAATAAGGCGCCCATCGCTCTTCGAGCTCTTCCCACCAAGGCGCCTTTTGCAATGACGAATCCTCCATCCCCGTGACTTCGTCTTTGAATGTCTTGCTAACGCAAGCCAATCAAATACTTTGTCATGCCGAGGATTCTATTGCCGTGATGGAGCCATGTGATAAAAAAAAAAACATATAGATTTCATCTAATGGAAAAGTAGTTACAGAGTTGGCTTGGTTTTAGAACACTTTCTTTGAAAGTGGTCTAGAACCGCCAACTCTATAACTACTCACTTCAACTCATGTAACTTCCACTCCCTAGTTCAAGAGACTAAGGGTCCATTATTAAAACAAGGTGTAGACAAGGTTAAGAAAACTGTCGTCTGACTGAGTATACTTCAGCAGGGCCAGAGTGGTTAGCTGTTATTCGTGGGCTGACCTACAGCCGAACCACCGGTTGCAGTCACCTTCCCGTAAGCGCACACCAAACTGCTCCTCGGCGATTTCCCGCCTAAAACTCTACATTTATAACCTCCTGTATGCGGCCACCTCTGGTAAGGGGAAGCGGACACCTTTTGGAGGCTGCAGAAGCTAACGTAACCCCCCTTAAGCGGACAAATCTCCTAGAACTCGAGCTCACACGACAGTTCCACTCCATTTACATTAAACCTCTTCCAACTTGCTTGCTTGTCCAATTATGACTGGCACCAGAAAGAGCTACCCAGAATTTGGTCAATTGTTAGGTACCAAATAGTTAATATTGTATGTGACTTCCACAAATCAGCGTTTAATGTGTGTCACGAATATCTCGTTTACAAAAGCTACAACAGTTTACAAAAGCTCCTTCTTTGGTTAAACTCTGTTTCAGCATGTCACATGAAAGTGATTACCTTTAAAAACGTACCCGCAGGGTAGCTCCACACTTATCTGGCACCTCAATTGACCCACTTTCCAGTGATTATTGCTTTTGCTGCGTTTGTTGTCCGCTTTAGAAACTTCGACAACCACATCGCCACGAGTTTTCAATTGGAACGCGCCCACGTAATTTAGAAGGCATGACTGACACACCCTACACCTTATGATGCCCAGTTCCTGCCACTGTGTTGTTTCCTTGGACAAAAAACTTTACCCCACATCGTCTCTCTCCATCCAGGTGTATAAAATGGGTACCCGCGACATAATGCTGGGGGTAACCGTGCGATGGACTAGCATTTCATCCAGGGGGGGGAGTGGCAATACTTTCAGTTGCTTCATGCTACAGAAAGCGGGATAAGCGCCGGCCGTGTGGGCCTCCTTGGCTCGTGTCCGACTTGACCTTTACCTGACTGACTCACCCTACCCCTTATGATGCCTCAAGTCTTTCAACCTCCTGTAAGCGGACAACTCCGGTAAGGGGACACCTACGTTCGGTCCCGAGGATGTCTGCTTACGGGAGGTTCGACTTTAGTCTCATGTAGTTACTGAGTAAACTCCCCATTATAAGACCATCCAAAGGAAAACGCCAAATGTGCATCACGATGACAATGAGGATGTCGAGGACGACGTTCTAAGCCCCCCGCCCAGTGGGAAGAAACACACCGAGATTTGAGTTGGGGTGTTATCCCTGGAAAACAAAACTCATGAAGTCATTGCATTTTGTAAATTTCGTAGGGCTTAAGATGTATTAATTCCACAATCTGATGGCAATTTTGGCATTTATTACATTTCTCAGCAAATGTTACACGGTAAATGCCTTACACTGGCTGGAAATTTAGACGGTAACGCCAAAAAGCAACAGTAATAAAAGAGTTAAGACTTGAAAATAATAATTAAGGCTTCTAAATCGTGCAACCGCTACACGAAAGTGGAACGTACCCTAAATCAGTGTTCTAAGCGTTCTTTCAAGAAAGAACTTAAAATTTGTATTGAATACGAAATAGCAGCTTAATGCCAAAAGTGCTTTAACTTTATCCTTACGGGCAGATTTCATATTTCGTGGCGCTCAAATGGTTGCACCTTCTCTGATCTGAACACTGTGTATGTATATTAGAAACTACATCGCTTAAAATAGCAAAACAAAACGCTTCGAAAAACATTTCTTCTTACGTTGGAACCAGAACCTAACTGAATACAACATCAATGGAACCTTGACATCAAAGGAAAAAATTAAGGGAGGGACTTATGCAGGATCTTGGAAACGACATACATTTTTGCTTGTACCAAGTATCAAATTGAATGCAACGTGTCCACTGAAATAAATCAAACAGCTTATATATAAGTACAGGACTGCAGCAATTAATATAGAGTCCATGAAATGTTTGATCTTACATTTTGGTGGACTCGAAAGAAGTCCCGGCCATATATCTGTTTTCTTCTCCCACTGGATTAGAATGAGCACCGGGCATGGAGATTTCTTGAAGGGACATCTTTGGCGTCCCATATCCATGATTTGGTCTGGCAGCCTTGCCGTCCACATCGGAGTTGTGGTTCATGGGGTGGTCCATCCGGTAGTCGGGTTTGTCCAAGTCATAGTCGTGGTCCATGTGATGCTCCATCTGGTAGGCTGCAAACGGGTACGTGACCATCACGGCGAAGAAATCCTCTACTATGTTGCCATAGATGTGGTACTTCTCACGGATATAATAACGGATCGACGTACCGTACGCGAAGAATGCGCACAGCACCGTCCACGCAACATAAGATATTGCACTCACAACCGGCTCCAAAGCCATCAGGATGATCCATAGGTAAAATGGAACTGCTAGCATCAGCATGTATACCCATCTTTTGTGATGTTTGCCTCCAATCTTGTAGGCAGCGTTTCCCATCGAGTACCATGGTGCAATGACGGCCAATAGAACCTTGCCAACACTTCCTTTTGTTGGGTTGCTCAGGACATCCAAAAGACTGGTGGTGAACTTTGGACCATGTGGATCAAGATCACCGCCTTCCATCTTCACTGCTCGCCACAATGCCACGCACATGAAGCACAACAAGATGGTATACGGGACGCCAGATGCTATTGACATGGATTGCAAAGCTACAAGCCCCTCTGTGCCTCCAGCATTTAGCAGAGCTGTAGCTGTTGCCCCTTCGGTCAGAGCCCAGAAGACGCGCTGTAAGACAGGAGGCTCCGGGTCACCATTGGCTGAGAGGCAGTCGATGACAAGGGAGCCGCTATCAGAACTTGTGACAAAATACAGAATGACGCTGATCAACGAGATTACAGAGAGGAACGTCCCAAGGTCACCATACTGCTCCATAACATCAAACCACATGTCGTTCTTCCCACGGCAGGACAAACGGTACAGGCCATTTAATGATTCTGTAGCTTCTTTTCCTCCCAGTTTAGAATCGCACGTGACGTTGGCCAGGGCAGCGTTACGCTCCATCCTCAATCCTGCACTTCCAAAAATGCAAAACCAGAAGAATGTGTACAATATGGGAGCCGACATTGTGCCATGAATGAACTCTCGGATGGTTCTTCCCTTGGAGATCTTAGCAATAAACATGCCCACGAATGGAGACCAAGCGATCCACCAGCCCCAGTAGAAGATGGTCCAGTCATTCATCCATCGCTCAGCCTGCTTTCCGTCTGGTGCATTTCTAAGTTGGGCGAAAGCATCTGTGTGAAATCCAAGTTGTATAATCCACTGGATGTAGTACCCGATGCTCTGCACGTACACATTCAGTATGTGCCAAGTGTCATCGGCAAACAAACCAATCATCATGACGAACATGCCCAGTGAGAAACAGATCTCGCTCAGTCGACGAATTCCAATCTTCATGCCGCTCACCACTGAAGCCGTGGCACACGCTGTCACAGCCCAAATGATAATGATCTGATTAGTGGTGGAGAACTCGATGTCTGGGTTCAGACGTTTGAAGCCATTGTTCATTTGCATGACACCAATGCCAAGACTGGTGCATACGCCGAACATGGTGCAGACCACAGAAAAGATGTCCACAGCATCACCCATCCAGCCATAGATCTTGTCACCAATGAGAGGATAGAAACAGGAGCGGATGGTCATGGGAAGACCTTTTCTGTAGCTAACAAAGGCGAGAAGGAGACCAACTACAACATACACGATCCATCCATGGACTCCCCAGTGGAACAACGTCAGGTTGATGGCATCCTGAGCGCGCTGATTATCGCTGTATCTAGTTGTAAGGGGAAAGGGAAAAAATTAACAAACAAATTATGTTTGATGTGAGCCACACAAGTGGAGTAAGTAAGCTAGATAAGAAAGTTTACAAAAGCTGAAGAATGCTGGCCAGAAGGTCAAAGAACAAAACACAGAAATCAAATTTACCTGCCCCAATAACGATTTCCATAAGTTCCAGGCTCATAATGCCAGATCGGTTCAGCTGCAAAAGCAACAGACCTGAACAGTTTAGTTTGATATTGAGTGACAGTTACTCTATTCTTGTCGGAAAAATAGTACTTGGATTTGTGAGTAGTTTCCCAATCGTGCTCAATCATTCTGCAGTGTTTGTTATCGTAATGGTTTTCATAATTTTCCCTTTTGAAGCGTCAACGTTTACAAGTACTCAACAAAAAGAACTGCTCGAAATTTGCAATTTTTTGCAGCTTGAGTTCTTATTTTCTTAACCAAAGATCTTTGCTCTGCATCGCATTTTCCCACCTATTCAAGGTACCGAACATCAGCGATGGGGTAGCAATTCATGATATTCATCCAGGGGATGTAGTAAAACAGTCACATCATGAAATACAAGTCACAAATTATCGCCAGATGCTGATCAGGTGATTTTTATGTCATGATCACATGCTTATTTGAACTTTGGATAAGAGCGCAGATCCAGTTGAAGTCGTACGATCTGGTTTCAGTTGCAAGGTCCGTTTGGAGCTTAGACCCCTTTAATATACGCTGAGATCTTTGCATGTACTGTTTTGTTTTGTGTTCTGTTTTGTTTATTGACTTAAGGATAAAGTTTGTTAGCTTTTATTTTAACAACGCAAAAGGTTTCTTTGATTAACTCAACCGGAACGTGGTTAACTGCCGGGAGAAGAAACATGACGTTTTTTCAAATCTACTTTTCACGAGGCCTTTTATCCACAACATAGCTTCTTAAGCGGTAATTGAAGCTGTTGACGTCAGTTTCAATCATAAGAAATGGGTTTGAACAAGACTGCACAAAACGTTGAGAAATGAAATCATCAGCCTCATTTTGCAAAACATCGAGAAAGGTTTGCCTCAATGGGGGGGGGGGGGAGAGAATAAAGAGCCTTAAGAGTGGTTAATCGTCAAGGGCAATACCTTCCCCTGCACTTACTTCGATTTCCGAGAGAAGCGGTTATACAGAATACAGGGCCACTTCGGTCCACCTCATTTTCATGTGTCGGAACTCTTTGAAGAACGAGGCAAGATGAGTTCAGACACCCAAAAATGTTGTTCGAGCATGGAGAAATGGATTGCGGAAAATAACTTAATACTGTCGAATATCGCCTTTATCCGCTTTCACCACGCAGCGAGACAAATCGTGAGTGAAAAACATTTATAGCATTACATCTTTTTGAAACTGATAAACTACCAACAATTATATGTCTTAGCAAAATTATATTTATCAATGCTCGAGTTCCTATTCTTGTCCCTTGTTCCTCGTGGTGGAATCCATTTTTGGTGATTTAAACGGCTTAGTGGCCCACCTATCTCTATGCGAAAACAGGAAAAACACGATAAATTGCCTGCTCGATAGCTGAATAGGAGTCTCTTAACTAAAAAAAATTGCCGCAGTTAAATTGACTCACCTACTCCGAAGTAGAACAAACCAATCCCAATTCCAGCTGCAAACAACATAGTGAAGTACGACAGGTCATTAAAATCCGGTTTGTCGTCGGGTTTTCCAAGCTTCATCTTTCCATACTTGGAAAAGTAAAGCACAATGATGAAAACTGCCCAGACATCCTGGGTGCCGATGTACATCCACGTGAAAGTCTCTGTGATCCACAACATCCACTTGGACATCTCTTTGTTGGCTACGTCCGTTTGAACCGCGCACCAGATCACGAAGAACCAGATGATAGCGGCAGAGAGAAAAGTCACGACCGGGTTGAAGCGCAGGAAAATACCGAGCTGCATTCTTCCAATCTTGCCCCATTTCCAGTTGACTCGAAGCCAGCGAAACCTCTCGGATGCGTTTTCGTCTACCTCCATTTTTCAAAACCACTCGATTTCCCTGCTATTTTAGTGAAACTGTAATGGACTGAACGTAGCAGCGAGTGAGCGTCAACTTAATTTTACATTGTCTTTAGACAAAGGGCGGATTTGACGATTCCGCTTGTAAGTTTCATTGTTCTTACCAACTCGCGCAAAGGGTGGGATTGTCATATCCGTTTGTATAATGAAGTGGTTTTCCAAAGTCGATGTGCGGTATATTTATTCACCTACGCTGATCGTCATCAAATCAGAGAAGAATTTTCAAACTATAATCGGCCCATTGTACTAGTTTTGATATTATTTAACCTTGAGCCATAGTTTGTCAAGAGACTTGTGAAACCTTGCAAGTTTCCCACGCCAAACCAAAGAGGTTTCCATTTATGTTGAAAGCACCTCAACCGTACATAATCAAATGTTGTTTTGCGTTCACACATGACTGAATACCTTACAAGGCGCATGTCTGTTGGATTTAGTTGCTCAAACAGTTCATATCCTATTGTGGTTTATCCACGGTCAAGACTAAAAGGGTAACAAAATCATAAAACGAAGAAAGTTGTCGGGCTTCATAACCATTTTCTTTTATTAATTGTGCTTTAGTGCAGTTCTCAAAGACAATATTGGGTATAAGACTCTTTTGCTAATTGAAATGAATACGGATGTCAGGTTTTTTGGTCATGTCTGTCATGTAAATAATGACCTGGGAGAAAATATGGTTTGCAAGAATAGAAAACCATAACGGAATGCGAGCGCCCCCCCCCCCCCCCCACGAAAAAAAAAGAGAAAAGAGATTGTCAGCACTAAACTGGATTTCATTTAGTGTTTGGATTAGCAGAGTTCTAACTTTTGAGTCGCGGCGTGGGTGAAATCCTACAGAAGGCCAACTTAAATACACGCTCTTTTAGAAGTACCTTCCAGTGGTGCTGATTATCTTTGTAGTATTTGTTTAAATGAAATTCCCAGTTTCAAGCTCAAGTGTCGATCGTATCACAAACATGTAAATGCAAATTTAAGTTGGTGATACTGACTCAGTTCTGATTTTGTTGACCATGGATCATTAACCACGTAATCTTTTATTCACTAATTTCAACCCAAAGAGCTGTTCAAAAAGTTTTCTCATTTATCGCGCCGACGAGAGCACGTTTTTTAAGTTACAATTCCGAGCCTCAAGGAAGTCGACACATATGGACATACATATAACACAACAAACCAACAACATTCAAGCGTTAGTAAACTGTTTCGTATGCGTCATTTTAATCATCTCCGTCATCATCAACATCATCTGTCACTGTACGCGCACAAGACCGTGACATTTTTCGTTTATTCGGTTTGCAGGTTGCCGTTAGTGCATTCTTTAATAACAACGAGGGATGTCAACTCTAACACTTCCTGTTTGAACAGCACTACACAGTAATGTTGGTAGTCCCGAAAATCTGGAACAACCTCCCGATTTTGTTATGAAGCTCCCACAAAAATAATAAACGATATCAAAAATTACAGTTGGAAAAAGAGACGGAGAAGGAGACAAAAAGGTGCTCCGTCTCTTCTCAGTATCAACCCACCTTATCTTTTCGTCCGCTTCCACATTTCGCCGATGTTACGCAGCTTACATTTCCTCCGTCTCTTCTGGTCGCTTACTCTTAGAGGTAAGCAGAGGAGACGGCTGAAATTTAGGCCACGTTCCTACTAGAGTAGACTGTGGGAAGCTAAAAGAGGAGAGCCAATTGCACTGTGTTTACTGACTGTATTAGCAACGGCCAGCAGTTCTAAACGATGCTGTTGCGAAGTATAGGTCTTCAGAAAATACGGTAAACAGATAGCCGCATTGAAAACTAAAATGTCAAAAATTAGTTTCTAAAGATGCTGGTTCGGTGGGTCCGGGAGGGTATCTTTTCAAATTGATAGTAGCTTGAGTTAAAGTAAGGTAAATTGTCCACTGTAAGGAGATTCAAACACTTTTGATCTTTGTTTATTGTAAATCTGTAGCACGCTAAGCATGGGCACCAGACAGGAAAATGTAAGCAAAATACATGAAATGTCATTTTCTGTTTTCTCCGATTGTTTCAGGGCCTTCAAAATGGATATTAATTTAAATACGATAACACTGATTGATTTGTTTGGTTTCTGTAGCCAAAACGGTTTTTTTGTTTTAAGTCGCAGAGCGTTATAGGAAACAAATCTTATCGGCCGAATTACCGAGCTGCTGTTTGCTCTTCTCTTTCTCCCTGTAGATCTTGGAAGTTTCGAAAAGATCCCCGATACTGCTGAACAATGTCAACATTTTGAGGCGATTTGTAACAAAAACACTGCGTTCGCGGGAACGCAATCAAGTCAATTGACGTCACAATGAGGTAAATTCGGTCTCAGTCCCCGGGACAGTTTTGAAGTGAAAAAACGGGACTCTTGCCCGCGAAAAAAGAGGTTTCTAAAAATTTTAGTCAGGTTTTAAGTTTAGAATCGTTTTTTATATACGTCCGACTCTCGAAAACCGAAGAAAAAAATTTCGTGTCATATACACTTTAACTTCGTATTATATACGACATAAAACAAAAGGAATTAATTTTCCTATGTTACAAAGGTTACGTTTTGAGATGACATGCAGGCAAACATTTTTCCACAGTTAAACCCGAATTTCTGGGGCAGTTATTATCTTCTGAACTGGTATTCTAGAGAAACAACTGGTTAATTGGATGCCTCTGCCTGACTCAAGGTCCGGCGTGTGTTTTGTGCACATCTTTGTTTTGAAAGACCAAGGCCAAAGACAGAATAAATTTCTTCAGGATGTTTCTTTTCTTTGATCGGGGTCAGGTGTAAATACCTGTAAGTCGCGTAAACTTGAAGCAAGAGTGGACTTACTTTCAACATTTCTATGCATACATTTTTGTCCAGACAAGCTGAAGCAAATAAACGGGTCCATTTTGCATGCGCTGCTTCTCTTAGACAAAAGGTTGGCATATTTCATAATTTTGGGATTGGAATGAAATCGGTATTTTTCAGTTAGCTTTGTCGAGACTAAAATAGCAATCGTTCTATTGTCATTTTGACGCTGGTGATAAATAGCATTCTACGTTTAGTGCTTCAACTCAGGGAGTTTGCAACGTGTATGCCTGGGGGAGGCTCCCCTATTAAAAAAAAAAGGAAAGAAAATTTTACAAGGTATCCTTAAGAGGGGCCAGCATCTCGTTTGGTGGGCATAGTTATGTCTCCAGTAGGGAGATTGTTAGTGCCTCAGTGATTACCTAATAGAAAAGTGCTCACAAAGCAAAGCCGATTTCTAGAAGGTATCTCTGTATTATCTTTGACAGACAGCTAAGCGACAGCATTTAAATTATCCCTCAAGGGTAGATTCAAACTATTGTTTAATATTTTTCACTACTTAAACTTTAAAAACAGCCGGCCCTGATCTAAACCAATTTCAGAGTGGCCAGCCCTGATATTTCAACGTTGCTTACAGTAAACAGGGTAAAGAAGGCATATAGCACAGAGAAGAATAACTTTTATCGCCTTGAAATGACCCGCCTGTGAACAGATTTGGGAGGTACAGTCATTGTCTTAAGCCGCAGTTTCAGTTAGACCTTGTTTAAATAACCGGCCCATAAAGGTTAAGATTCCTGTATTGTCAGATTAATTCATGAGCGACAGAACCGAGTAGAGTATTTGGAGATCCTGTTGTGCACCGTTGACGTGCACAGCTTAACCCAAGTTTACATGTTTGGCTGATTAAAATCTCGCGTCATCGATTTCTCAGTACTTAGAAAAGATTTTTCCAAGATAATACAGCGGATATTTTTAGCTAGAGGGTTAAATTAGTTTTTACAGTTTACAGTTAACCACGCTCAGACAAAAGGAGACGTCTCCTGATTTAAAACAAAGTTAGATGCAACCTCCAAATATATTATGTAGTATTCCAATATTATTTGCAGTTTCCCGAATAATTTCTCGAGGCTCCCGATTCCCGGCAATATCTTAAGATTCCCGAATAAATTTTGCCGTTCTCCCGAAACAGAGATTCTTAGAGTTGGGACCCCCCGTAATAACGTGGTTTTTTTTTTTTGGGAAAGTAGATTATTAGCCCTCAAGCCAAACTCATCCGAGTCGTCGGCACATTCTACCTCCACATAATACAAACAAACAAACCATACAAACCGACCACTTTTTTGTCACACATCTCAAGTTTGAGATGATACGAAGCCTTAAAATACACCACAGTTTAAACGCAATTTAATCTCCTTTTCGACAGACTGAGAACCGACGACTATGAGGTTTTGGCTCTGCCAAATGAAGGGTCTTTCTTCAGGTACCGGAGCACATTGCCCTTCTTTTGTTTGTGAGATATTGTAATTTGGTTCTATTTTGGAGTTGAATTGTTTTCTGTCTTTTATTTCTTTTGTTCTACGTCCTTCGTTCTCCGGTACTCACAGAAGGAACCCAAATGAAATATGGCATACGTTTCGACGCTTTTAATCTGGACTTGTTGCCGTTTTTCTACCCCAAAAGGGGAAAGATGTGAAAGGTTTTAGGTCTTAAATAATATAGAAAGGCATATTTTGGTCTGAAACTGGGTGTTGAGGTTCGAGTAACGGATCGCATCGCCCAATAAAAAAATTTGTGGAGTACCCTCCGGGGATTTAAGTATCTGTTAGCAGAAAACTTTACACAAAACAATTTAAGAGACCATTTTGTGAATCGGAAATTTTAAAACCACCTTTTGTTAAGGGCCACCTATAACACTCAACTTGGGTACAATGGGTGGATATTTAATGTAAATGCACGCATCACTGACCCATAAAACATAGTTTACATACTTCAAGCACAAGAGCCGAAGTGCTGCAACTTCACTAAGAACTGGTAGCGGCGTTGAGTGTTTCAGCGAAATGGAGGTAGACGAAAACGCATCCGACAGGTGTCGCTGGATTCGAGTCAACTGGAAATGGGGCAAGATTGGAAGAATGCAGCTCGGTATATTCCTGCGTTTCAACCCGGTCGTGACTTTTCTCTCTGCCGCTATCATCTGGTTCTTCGTGATCTGGTGCGCGGTTCAAGCCGACGTAGCTAACAAAGAGATGTCCAAGTGGATGTTGTGGATCACAGAGACTTTCACCTGGATGTACATCGGCACTCAAGATGTCTGGGCAGTTTTCATCATTGTGCTTTACTTTTCCAAGTATGGAAAGATGAAGCTTGGAAAACCCGACGACAAACCGGATTTTAATGACCTGACGTACTTCACTATGTTGTTTGCAGCTGGAATTGGGATTGGTTTGTTCTACTTCGGAGTAGGTAAGTTAGTTTGACTTCGGTTTCCTCTTAGGATTAATGATGCTCCTCATTTATGTACGAAGTTAGTTGCTTCTTAGAGAGCAATGCAGAGGTGCATTAAGGCTTTTTACACAATGGCAGTTATTTCTGCCTCAGGGTTAAGAAAGCTAAGAATTCACTAAACTACGTAAAAACCCAGCTTTCAGAAGATAAGTCAAAGCACTTTTTATCTCATTTTAAACCAGCAAATTTTACCCAAAATGCGATAGCATATCCTGTTACAACCGTTGGTTGCCGTTGTAATAACATATTTTCACTAACGTTGGCTTGTTTCGCTGCGTCATTGAGTGAACACGCGATTTTGGGAAACACTTAAGTGCACGCTGGACCGCAAAAGTCATTCAGTTGTTTTACGCGGCATTATGACTTCCTGTTTGATATTCTTTGCTGTTCAAATCGGTGATATCTACATCATCTTCAGCCGTAATACTTCACTGCTGCGCTGCGTATAATTAAACCGGTTGAACTTTAATCGTACACACAGGAAGAGAAATTTATTTCAAATGCCACAATGAAACGACGAGCAACAATTCTATATTGCTTTCAAGTTGACTGTCACATTAAGGCAAAGTAGACACCCTTCAAATCAGTATTTCACCACAAACAACATTATTTGTATTAATCGCTAAACCAAGCACAGCTTTGCATATTTAATTTCACTCCGTAGACAAAGATCTTTCTTGCTGAGAAAAGAACAATCTGACAGAAAGAATACTGAAAGAAAACGAAGGCGCCAAGAAAAACGCGCGTTTGCCAAACCCTCACCACACCGTCACTTCTACTTCTTTACACGCTCAGGCTTCAAATGCGTTTCTTAGTCATGTATTTCATTCGTGTTTTGAAGCACGAGCATAATAGCAACAAAACAATAAGACAAAAGATTTAATTCAATCCTTAAATGAGGTCTTTTTAAAAAGCAATTGTGACTCTCTGTGAAAGGATTTTAAAACGAAAATCGCTGTTTGACATCAGTTTAAAGAACACAATTTACGTGCACTTGTAAATATCTTTTGACAAAACAAAAACAACTGTAAATCTGAAATATTAGCTCTCAAGTGTGATCAGTATTTTATTTCTCCTAATGATTCCCGGTCAGTAAGAATATAAATATAAATATCAAAGGTCACTTTTGAGCCAAAGCATGCTATAGGAATATGTCTGAGACAACATCACAATTATATCAAACGGGTGGAAACAGATAAGGGGAACGTACATTTTAATATTTACACTGGAATTAAATAGACTGCGAGTAGTCTCTAATTTTGGCGATGGCGATTGTGGGGTGGGCGAAATACACACACGCGCGCGCGCGTACTCGCAGTCTAGAAATTAAAAGGTTGACATCCTTTGAAGAGACGAACGTTAGTTTACGAAAAGACTCTGAAGTCTTACTTGCAACGAAGTTCGTACTCAAGTATCAAAAGCAGCTAAATGACTTATTGCCCCCCCCCCCCCCCCCCTTCATTAGCTAGTTTCATGATTTAGAAGAGTTGGAGAACAGGCCCACTGCAAAGAACAGTTATTACACAATTACATAGTTCCGCACTAGTAAAATCAAACAAGATAATGGCGCGATAACGGTGTTGATGGATTAAGAGAGACTCAACAATGTCCATGCACGTAAACAAAAGACTGAAAACCGCTGCCAAGGGCCGGAAAATGGCGGGAAAACGCGCGGCGTCCTAGGAAGAAAACACACGAAAGCCAAAAGTCCGTTTTTTTTCCGTTTAGATCCCGATTACATGTTAAACACCAGCGTCTTTGTTCTGATTGTTTGGATCACGTTTCACGAGTGTAAACATGTAAACAATTATACACATCCCAAGATTTTATTGAATGAGAAACAAACAAACCGCTCAAACAAGCTAACTACAGCCTGATGGTGTCTCCAGTTTTGAGTTCTCCAAGACCGCAGAGTGAAATGACAGAGGACTCATTTGAAATTGGCCAGTCTCAATCTTACGTAAAATATTCACAAAAACCATCAGCAAAGTGCTGATTGCAAAGACAAAACAATACAGTGTGCCTCGTCCCCAGGCGTCCCTCCTTATTATATGATGGTGCGCGTGGCGTTGTGGGATAGGTGCACTGAAGCCGGCAGTGGGGCGGGGCGTCGTGGGAAGGATGGAGCACGTTTTGCATCCTTCCCACGACGCCCCGCGCTCCCTGTTTGTCCGCGCTAAACCAGCGCCTGGGGACAAGGCAGATACAGAGTTGAAAATAGATATTGACAGGCATTTGTAAATATTTTACTTCACACTGAGACTAACCCTCTCTAAATCAGTTTTGTCCTTTTTTGCCACCAAAAATTAACGACGCTCACTAAAATATTTCTTCAAATAATTGTATATCAAACTTGACTGTGTAGTTCATTACCTTGACAGCTGAACCGATTTGGCATTATGAACCAGGGAACTATGGAAACCGTTATTGGGGCAGGTAAGCATAATTTGTACGCTTTTACTTCTATTACGATTTTTTCCATTTTAGAGCACTTCTGACAGTGTAAGGGTTAAATTTCGCTACAATTGCTCGAACGATTCGCACACGCTGTGGAAATGAACAATGGTTGCTAATGTCTTCCAAGTCCGTAAGCTAACAAAAACAAAACAAAATAATAATAATAATAATAATAATAATAATAATTATAATAGTAACAATAATAATAATAATAATAATAATAACGAAAACTTAACATAAAAATAAAAAATAACAACTCCTTCGGTCCACCATCAGCTGTCGTGACAACAGTCAATGATCGCTGATTCATTTTCTTTTCCTTTCTAACCGCATTTAGATACAGCGATAACCAGCGCGCCCAGGATGCCATCAACCTGACGTTGTTCCACTGGGGAGTCCATGGATGGATCGTGTACGTTGTAGTTGGTCTCCTTCTCGCCTTTGTGGGCTACAGAAAAGGTCTTCCCATGACCATCCGCTCCTGTTTCTATCCTCTCATTGGTGACAAGATCTATGGCTGGATGGGTGATGCTGTGGACATCTTTTCTGTGGTCTGCACCATGTTCGGTGTATGTACCAGTCTTGGAGTTGGTGTCATGCAAATGAACAATGGCTTCAAACGTCTGAACTCAGACATCGAGTTCTCCACCACCAATCAGATCATTATCATTTGGGCTGTGACAGCGTGTGCCACGGCTTCAGTGGTGAGCGGCTTGAAGATTGGAATCCGTCGACTGAGCGAGATCTGTTTCTCACTGGGCATGTTCGTCATGATGTTTGGTTTGTTTGCCGATGACACTTGGCACATATTGAATGTGTACGTGCAAAGCGTCGGGTACTACATCCAGTGGATTATACAACTTGGCTTTCACACAGATGCTTTCGCCCAACTGGGAAATGCACCAGACGGAAAGCAGGCTGAGCGATGGATGAATGACTGGACCATCTTCTACTGGGGATGGTGGATCGCTTGGTCTCCATTCGTGGGCATGTTTATTGCTAAGATCTCCAAGGGAAGAACCATCCGAGAGTTCATTCATGGCACGATGACAGCCCCCATATTGTACGGATTCTTCTGGTTTTGCATTTTTGGAAGTGCAGGATTGAAGATGGAACGCAACGCTGCCCTTGCCAACATCACGTGCACTTCCAAACTGGGAGGAAGAGGGGCTACAGAATCATTAAATGGCCTGTACCGTTTGTCCTGCCGTGGGAAGAACGACATGTGGTTTGATGTCATGGAGCAGTATGGTGACCTTGGGACGTTCCTCTCTGTAATATCGTTGATCAGCGTCATTCTGTATTTTGTCACAAGTTCTGATAGCGGCTCCCTTGTCATCGACTGCCTCTCAGCCAATGGTGACCCAGAGCCTCCTGTCATACAGCGAATCTTCTGGGCCCTGACCGAGGGCGCAACAGCTACAGCTCTGCTAAATGCTGGAGGCGAGGAGGGGCTTGTAGCTTTGCAATCCATGTCAATAGCATCTGGCGTCCCGTATACCATATTGTTGTGCTTCATGTGCGTGGCATTATGGCGAGCAGTGAAGATGGAAGGCGGTGATCTTGATCCACATGGTCCAACTTTCACCACTAGTCTTTTGGATGTCCTGAGTAACCCAACAACAGGAAGTGTTGGCAAGGTTCTATTGGCCGTCATTGCACCATGGTACTCGATGGGGAATGCTGCCTACAAAATTGGCGGAAAAAAACACGAAAGATGGGTGTACATGCTGATACTAGCAGTTCCGTTTTACCTATGGATCATACTGATGGCTTTGGAGCCGGTTGTAAGTGCCATATCCTATGTCGCGTGGACAGTGCTGTGCGCATTCTTCGCGTACGGTACGTCGATCCGTTATTATATCCGTGAGGAGTACCACATCTATGGCAACATAGTAGAGGATTTCTTCGCAGTGATGGTCACGTACCCGTTTGCAGCCTACCAGATGGAGCACCACATGGACCACGCCTACGACTTGGACAAACCAGACTACCGGATGGATCACCCCATGAACCACAACTACGAGGTGGACGGTAAACCTCCCAGGGCAGAACTTGGGTATGCTACACCAACGATGTCCCTTAATGACATCTCTCCGCATGGGGCTCATTTCAACCCGGGAATGGAAGTAGAGAAAGTAAAACCAGGAGATTCGTACTGGTCTAAGACTGAAGTAATTTAAGATCAAACATTTTATTGACCGATCATGCAATATTAGCTGTATTACCGCGTTCATTGTGCTGTACCGTGGGATGGATTGTTCAAAAGTACGATTAACTTGATCCAAAAGTAGCATCAACTACGAATCCAGTTAAATAACTTTTCAATTACGAGTTTTCTAAACGTTTTGCCTTTAAGTTCGACTTTGCGCTTTTAGAACAAAAAAAGAAATACAATACCAACGAAAGAAGAAGTGTACTCGGCTGGCTTTTGATTCTCGTGTTACCGTTAATCGGTCTTCAAATGACAGGTTGTAGACTAACCCAGGATAACTTTCAGCTCTGATCTCAGAAACCAACCTCTTCACAAGATTTCTTCGTTGACTTCAATAACGGATTAATGTTAATCCGCTTACGAACAACCGGATTATGTTGATTAATTGATTTAAGTTTTTTTATTAATTAAGATCTTCTAGTATTTAATTGTACTTTAGGAGCCCGAGATATTGTTTACTTTCATATACCGTAAAAGCTCTATTAAGCCCTTACCTTTATAAAAAGCTGCCCCCCCCCCCCCGTTTGGCAATCAGATTTTGTAATTTGACCCTCCTAACCTCTATTAAGACACCTACTTCATCCCCAGTTGGTGTATTTTGATAACAGCTAGAAAAAAAATACATAAACTTGAACGGTCTTTTCTGATAAGAAGTAAGGTGACAATGTTTGAGTTTTATGCAAAAATTATTTTAAGATTAAATGTTTAAAGATTTGAACTAAGCCCCTCCCCCCGTCTATTAAGCTCGCCTCTCTTGCAAGCCCCCCCGTTCATGAGGCCTGCAATTAAATAAGCCCCAGGGGAATGATTAAGCTTTTACGGTAATATCATTAATCAAATTGTAGTTTAACCAAGCATTGTTGCAGGTGCACTAGCGTAAGAGGTGCATGGTGCTTCAGTTGGCATGGTGGTTTAAGCTAGAAGGGAAGCATTTTAACCAATTCAATATTTTTATTAGCAAATGAAGCTTGTATATCACCATTTAAGTTAAAGTGCTAATAACACTAAGATTGTAGAACTAATTTCAGAAGGTGTATTTTTTAAAGGAGTGAAATCAGTGAAATCGCAAACAACAATTCGCAAACAACTTTTCTTGTCTAAGTTTAAATTCAATTGTAACCAGCAGCTGCAATAAACGTTTTTTTTGCCTTTTTAATTTAAAATCATCTTCTACTTAGCACACCCTAACACGACCAAGCTTAAAATTTTGGATTTATCAACTGAGTTGATAAGGTAGATTGGCCACCGTAAAGAGATTGAAAGCTGACGTTTCGAGCGTTAGCCCTTCGTCAGAACGATTCGCTCTGCCAAAGGGCTTACGCTCGAAACGTCAGCTTTCAATCTCTTTACGGTGGCCAATCTACCTTATCAACTCAGTTGATAAATCCAAAATTTTGTTTCACGTCCTCACCGACGCAGCACCACAGTTTCTTTGGACACTAACCCCCTTGTTTGTTTGACGACCAAACTTAGCCTTATCAGGTCACCAGAAGTCCGGGTGTCCTCTGGTAGTTGACAAAAGAGCCTTGTAGTGACGTGTTATAGAGATAGAGCAGGAACTCAATTTCTATACATTGCTTATTGTTAATTAATGTCTTCATTGTATTGCACACGATAAAGTGAGTAAGCGTGGCGATTGTAGTAGCATGGTAACAAGTGTTGGAAGTGTTTCTTTGTTGCTCTCATCACACCTTTCAGGGGGCAAAAAAGCGAACTCTTCCGACGCGCAAAAAAACACGATTATTTGGGTCACTTTTACAAGTAGGAAAACGCGTAACTCTTTCACCCATGAGTTCTCCAAGTTAAATTGAAAGGAAACACCTAATTCCCTCCTTGAAAAGCAAACAGCAGTTAGCGTTTATTTGACGTACTCTTACTTGCATTTAAGAATTATTCCAAGACTGAGCTAAGAATCCTATTATTTTAACTAAGAATTCAATTTTAAGCAGAAGAGATTACGTGAAAAACGGAAGTTAGACTGAGGACGAATTGTGCAGTCGACAGATGTGATATACACGTAAAGTTGAATGAAACAACAGCACCCACACGGGCGTCCCTGACTAACTCAGACACGACGCGTTTACAGTGCGGGAAAACCGCAGCGAGTAGGTGTGGGAGAGAGGCTCCTTCACCTCATTCCTCCACGTAACCGTCGTTCCTCTGTCCAGTACCAAACAAATGTTCATTCACTGAGACATTCGAATCGCCTATCACCTCTTTGTTTGAGGGAAAACATTACGCCCACAAAACAATAGATAGAAAGTCATCACATTGCAACAGAGCGGTGTGCTTGTTGGGTAAGTTGGGTAAGTTGACCGTGGTCCGAAGACAAACACGTTTAGGGAGTAGGCAAAACCCCGAGGGTCTCAAGGTGATTGCTAGCTTTGCCCAACTTAGTTGTATTTTAAAGATTCAATTTTTTTGCCCAGGGAAATCTCTTTGGGCTTAAAAAATATTTAGTTGATTGGTAACTTTATTAACTGTTTGGAACTCAGAGTTCCTTCAAATATTTTGCAACATGCAATTAGTTTATTCTTGCCACTTGCACATCTCTTCACTCCCGTGAAAAAGGACTGCTTTGCAAAGAGAGTCAATTCATACATAATAGCTTGTAAGCACATCCTTACAACCTGAAAGGCTCGAACGCCCCTGCTAGCTATTTAAACAAACGGAAAGTGCAAACGCCCTGTGGGCGGGTTCAAACGTGGGCAAAACGATCGGTAACCACACTGAAAGTCATCGCATATCGCATATCTGCTACAGAGGCAGAAGCTCACGGTATGTTGCTGTAACCCTCAACAGATTTCATGACCCAAAAGTTTTAATTTCGCTCACTGGATTGAAGGAAGTGGGTGGGTGGGGGGGGGGGGGGTAACAACTTAAGACTGTATTAGCACAAATACTGCTATTCCCAGTGCTCGCTCGCGCAATACAGGGCTTAACTGGGGCCAATAACTAACCAGAGTTTTAATTCAGGCGTGCGTTTGGTTATCTCCCTTGGGAGTGGCTTTCTGTATATAAATAAACACGTGTAAAGGTGAATTTGTCCAGTTTAGCAGCAAGCGCGGAAGAATTGGATCCCTGTGGAGTCAAACCCCTCAGGGTAGGGGGGGTGGGGACGGGGGGGGAGGGAAGGGTGTAGGTCTACGCCCGTTTATCTGTACTTGTACGATTGTTTTCCCCTCCCTCCCCCTCCCTTCATTTTGCACCCATCTTGGTCTAGTCTTTTCGCCTTCTCGCCTGCGGACTCGCATGTCCCGTAACTCAACTCACGAGTCCTCGGGCCTTTGTTAAGCGAGCGCCCACTGGGAATAGATTACTATTGATGGCGCTGAAATAACGTTACAGATAAATGAATTTAATTCGAAAAAAATCTCAGGGAACAAGTGTATTGCCTGTAGAGTGTCCAAAGTTAAGCAACTCGTTGCTTACTGGATCAACATAAATACTGAAGTACATTTCTGTACTCGAATAGTAAACGTTTTGCTCTATTTGTTAAAAATGGTAAACGTTCCGCATGCTGTACATATAAAACATAGAGGTAATGGCACGTACATTGGAGAAAAAAGGATTTCAGAAAATGAGCGTACAATGTACTTTGATGGTGTGTAGGTGAAGCATTGAGGCACTTCCACTCATTTGCATAGCACTGATGCCATACTTATCAGACTTGTTCTGTAATAGATTCTCTGCTCCTTATCTCCCTGCAACTGACAATTCTATTTTGTCGCTTTTCATGTTAAACAACGAGTCTGTAGGTGATATATCGGCCCGCAGTCTCACTAGGCCGAATAATCTTTACAACCTAAAAAGGAAGTAGAAAAATCTCAACATCAAAATAAATTTTAAGTTCGTTCAAGAGTTAACAATCAGGTCAATCTTACGAGCAGGGCAGTATCCAACTGATCTTCACTATTAAGTTCTCTCTGGAGCCTGGTTTCCACTATTATTATCGTCCTAATCCTTCAAATCGCTTGGGTTGCCCAAACAGTTTTCAAGTGATCAGCTACTAGCACAGTCACAAACAATCCGATCGCGATAATCATGATCACTTTGACAGAACTCAGGTCTATCTGGGTGACAGGGCAGTTGCACAGTTTTAGTGGATCAGTGGATCAGGGCCAAGGCAACTGAGACGTCAAAAGCAATCCACGGCCTTTAGACAATACACTTCTTATCTCAGTCCAATCTTGCAGGATTAATATTATCACACAGAAATTAGAAATCCCTTTTTTCACTATCTAAGGCAACCCAGCTACAGGGAGTAATTGTAAAGGGGGAGGGGGGGGAGGGGTGACACTCCCAATATTAAAAATGCTGTAAGAAAAAAAATCGCTTGAATTTTTTCCCATGATTTGAGGCAATCCAGCTAACTGTAAATGCTTGTGGAGGGTGGAAGGTAGAGAGAGGGGGGATACTTCTAATATTAAAAATGTTCAAAAAAGCTTATTACTGGCTGCCAAAAACACACAGAGGTGGCTGCAATATTCTCAGCACCTCTCACGTCCAGCTCACCTGTCCTCTTTTGAGTCCAAAATATCGCGCCACTGGATCACCGGACTGAATACGAGGAAGCTGATGTTCCTTTAGTTTACTTCAAGCTTAGTTAAGGGCCATTTACAAAGTTTTAATTTTCCCCTCTAAAATCCAGTGGGATAGCAGAAATACAGTTTCGGTGATATTTTTAGACTAAATCAACTAAGGAACTTTTGCAAACACATACAGAGCACTTTGTCTCCCGCTTCTTCAGCTTGGCTTCGAGTTACAGACTCTGTGACATCTGTTGGAAGGGGTTAATGGTGGTTCTCAATCTTTCTGTGGCATTTTTTTTCATGTATTTTTGGCTTCTGTCCACAAAAAATTAATGTAATTGAAATGAAATTTGCAGTTTTCTATGCAGTTATTTGTCATGAGAGGGATTGCATCGTGACTGGAATCTTGGCTTCATAGGAAAATATGGAAACACTGGACCAAAACACCAATCACTTTGTGGGTTTCTGCCGCAAATTTAATTTGAAAGGGTCTGAGTGAAAACATCTTAACTGCTTAATGACTTTTCTGGCCCAAAAATACACGGAGAAACAATTGGGTCTAGGTTGGCTTATTGGATGTCTGGTATTTATTAAACCTTGTAGATAACTGGTATCTTGGGGTGTTTTATTAACATGAGACTTTCTAAAGGGAGAGCATAACCACAAGACTGTTTATTATAAAAGCAAGAGGTGCAAAATGTGCCAGCGTGTTACACTGTACAATCCCAATTTGGTGGTTTTTTGCTGAAGAAAGTGAAAGCAAAAACAAAATGCAGTGGAATAAACCTCTTATTCCATGTTTTAATACCCACAGATATTTTACTCACTGCTCGCACATTTCCTTGCTCCTATGGGGCTTGGAAAAATACTAGGCAACCTGTAAAACACCCAAGCATATTATCCACAAAAACACCGAATTATGAAGCCATTGGGTCAGTAAGGATACTATCTCTGTAGAAGCTCCGTCTTTTCTTCTGGTGTCATGAGAACGTGCTCATGGACAAGCTAAAATGAAAGAAGAATAAAAGTTAGTGGAAGAAAAAGGATTTGCAACATCACACTCGAGGCCATATCAAACATCAAAATTAATTCCAAAATCCAATTTGATCTGTATACAGTGGACAAGGTAACTTGCATGGCAGGTATTCAAAGAGAAAGGGGAAGGGGGAGAATTTTGGCGCACAAGAACAAGAACGCAAAGGGCACGTTCCAACCCTAACCCTGTTCTTGTTCTTGCACGCCAGAATTCTCCCCCTTCCCCTTTCCCTTCGAATGCCTGCCACACAGGCTGTGGACAAAAAGCCATCTCGTGGATGTGCCAGTACTAACTCCCATTTGCATTTTCTATTTTCCATTTACACATTACTGCTACATGTGCATTTTGGGGTTACTTAGACTTGGGCTTGCTCCACAGACATTCTGTTCCCTCCCCTCCCCGCCCCCTCCCTCTCAGCCCAGACTCTAACCTCGTGTTCTGTGATGTTGACCATGAGCTCCGCTTCCATAAACTGTTCCAAAATGTACTTTGGGGCCAAGTCAACTAATGCCTAAGGAAAAAACAACCATTCATAAACCTTTGTGACGTTCATTTGTGCTTGTAAATCTTGAAAAAATGGACAGCACAAAGGTAAGAACAGCTTTCTAGCTTTCAAATGAACGGTTTACTCCAAAGGTTCAACAGTTACAACCATATTTGAAAGGACGAAAAACACCACCAAGGGAAACTACAAGTACTGCTGATGTATCTAATGTTTTGTTTAAAAGTTCACAAACTCAAAACTTTACAGTATGGAGAATTATAGTTTTCACCACACAGTAAACAGAGGAAACTTCTGCTTGTCAGTTTTCAACTGAATGTTACACTTTAGCTAGTATTTTACAAACAGACTTACAAGTTAAAGTGGGCTAACAATAGTAAAGGCAAGGTTTGGTCTTAGGATGTCAGCTAAATTTGTTCCACCAGAATGAATTCCAAAGAAGAGTTTAAGTGTAGAGCTTCTCAGCTACATGAACACAAATAAAGTTTTGATCTGAAGTTCACAATATTCCTAGTGAATGGTACAATGTAGTTTCTGTCAGTAGCTTGATGAGAGTAGCAACAGAAACAACATTTTTGACAGAGCATTGTTACTCCACCCCCTCTCCCCTTAGTTGGTATGTTTGTCCACTGCAAGTTTACCCCAACGCATTTTGCTGGAACTAATTAAGACAGGTAAAATGTCGATCAAATCTTCTCAATTTTGGCAAATTGTCTTGACTTACATCAGTTCATTAGCAGCCTGCAGAATGAATCAGTGAACAACAAGCTACCAGATAACTTTATCTACTCTATCAGAGCGCCGTTGATTGGAACTCCTTAAGTCAGGACACACGGGACACTTCTTTTTTTAGCTTATTTTGGATCTAACCTCAAACTTGAACTTTAAATAGTTTTAAAATTTTATTCTTGGTGTTGTTTGTTTTAAAACTAGCTTTTGCTTTTTGACCTACAACTATGGACGTAAGTCTTGGGACACTTTGCTTAAATGGTGTCCCATTAGCATCATTTGAAAAATACTCTTGCCTCGGCCCCTCCCCCCCTGTACAATGTTGAAGTTAGGTCTTGAAATTGGTGACTGATCATCAACATTGTTTGGGGAGGTGGGGGGGGGGGGGGGACAGAGATAGTCATAAAACTTGTAAAAGACTTCTAATTACACTGGAGATTACATTTTCTTACTTCTCATTGAAATATTACCAAGTGTCCCAAGGTCTAATGGCCATAATTGTATGTTGAAAACATAGGTCTTAGCCAGACTGCAGTTTGCACTTTCTATGTTTGTTTGTTTGTTTGTATGTTTGTATGTATGTTTTTATGATCTGGGGGCTGTCCCATGTGAGACTGGGTGGGGATGCTCTTCATTCGACCTCTAAAAGATGCCATTCTAAAACAGACGGAGAACGCGAGACGACGAGCATCCATGCACCATTCACATGGGAGTACACCCCCCGGGGAATTTATGTGGCACTATGTGGCACCAATCAGATTGACGCTACTAGGCTAAGAGTACATTCTACCAATGAAAAAGCTGGTTACTAGAATCCGCTTACTGAAGCTGAAGGTGAGAAAAGGTTAAGCTTACCGGCCATGTTGAATGTACATGGGGACGGAAACGATCAGTGCAAATGTCCTTTTCTACTTTTTCCTCTCGAAAATTTTATTTTGAGTAAAGGCTTGGTGTGATGGAATTGACGGTAATTTCCAAAAACTCTTGTAAGGGCAGGTAAAATTGAACTTTGTCGTGGCCAACGGTGGAACGTGACAAAAACAACCTCATTCCAAAAATAGACTTGTTGACAAGAAACTGTAATTTAATTTGTTCTTCTATGATTTGAGTTATGAAACAGCTGTTTTGGTTATGTATCTTTGAGCAAGATGTTGGTTGAAAAGATTGTATCCGTGCTTGCTGTGGATAATTTTGATTGTACTTTTCAAGGTTTTGAAACAGATTTGTTTGGTAATTTGAAATTTATAGCGACCTGTTAAAGATAATTTAATATTAATTGTGAAGAATTTGACCTTTGGTCGGAGAGGAGGGTGAATTTGCAAAGAGTAAATGGCAGCTCAGTGAGGACCGTGCTGCTGGATATGAACTTCCATGGGTAACATTATGTTGAGAAACATTGTGGCTAATTTTGGCTAATTTTGAGGCATGTGTGATTTGTAGTCCCTACGATAGGTGCATGAAACAAGTCAGTATAATCTTGAAGCGTTTAGTCTCCAATTTGCATAAATTAGTTTGTTCATTCAAGGCATGTCTGTAGACCTGTTTTCTCTTCCCATAATAAGGTTAAGTTTTAGTTTACATTGTGGCTAATTTTGGCTAATTTTGAGGCATGTGTGATTTGTAGTCCATGCGATAGGTGCATGAAACAAGTCAGTATAATCTTGAAGCGTTTAGTCTCCAATTTGCATAAATTAGTTTGTTCATTCAAGGCGTGTCTGTAAACCTGTTTTCTCTTCCCATAATAAGGTTAAGTTTTAGTTTACGATGTTGTGTCCATGATTTGTATCAGTCATATCCACAGATTTTCCAGCCGACATAGAAATGATTTCTTTCTTGGTTTTATCATATACAGCCCGTACGAAAATGTCTGGCCTAACTTTAACCTAATTTTGGCCTGAATTTTAGCCAAACAAAAGCCAAAATCCTTAGCCTAACAGGTAACCTTTTTAAGCATCGCGTTAACCTGAAAATTGGACCTTAACTTTAACCTAATTTTGGCCTGAATTTTAGCCAGACAAAAGCTAAAAATTGTTAGCCTAACATTAACCTTTTTAAGCCTGGCGTTAACCTGAAAATTGGACCTTAATTTTTTAAGGCTATGAGCCTGACATTTTTAAGGCTTCAAGAATGACCGCACGGCAGAGTGAATGATCACCTAAAAACGATTATTTTTAAGGCTAAAAACACAAAAACTGTAAGGCAATTTAGGCATTAACTGAGACTGTTCGGTCAACAGCGGTTTAGTTCAAGTACATGTAGCTTAAGTGATATCAGAAAAATGAACAACAATTTCAAAATAATGCACCTGCTAAGTTTATTTTGTAACCTTTGTACTTGATCAAATTGCAACAGTGGCATAACACGCTAAACAGTTAAACTACAGTGTAGCACACAATGTAATTTAAAGCTAAGAACTACAACACTTTATAGCTAAGTAAAGGTTAACCTTGACTTGATATTTTTATGGTACGGAGTTCGAAGGAAAAGTAACTGCAATCATTTCTCATTATCAATGTCGACCTCGGAAGTAAACTGTAGACTAATCAATGATGTGCCAAGCTAAGGACACTTTGCTCACCTCAGTGTTATTTGCGGTCAGCTCTTCCGTACATTCTTTCCCTTGTGGAAAAATGGACTCAAATACATTTACACTGTACGGGAGTCACTTCAGTTTGCAGGAGATCAAAGAACCTAAATTTATCGTGGCGAGCATTATCCTTGTGAAAGTGGCTACACAGCATCGGAGCCTATCATACAGAGCAGTCTGTTCGTTGTTTACAAGATCAGTTCAGATCGATCTTAGCTCCAGGAAAGCAAAACATTAAAATCTTTTCCAACTTAAAACTGCATAAGTTCTTCTCGCTAAAGCTGTCCGCGCGCTCTTCTAAGTGAATTACCAACGGTCGAGAATTTCAGGTCAATTTTTGTAATGTGATCGGGTGAGATAAGAAACAATTGTTGCATAAAAGTTGGCCAATTAGATTAACGCGCCAGCTCTATCAAGGGAACTTTGCGATGAAATTCCAACACGTGCTTGTCACGAAATGTGGAATAATGGCACTTTATTCGCCGAAACTACTCAGAAGGTTATACTTGGAAAATATTTTTTCAGTGCATCGTAATGTACACACAATAAGCTGCCTTCATTTTTGGCTATGGCTCGAATTAGTGAACTAAATCAAATATCAAATATCAAGACTGAATTTGATTATGCTAAGCGGAGCTGTTGGAGACCTTTATACCGCTAACAGCTACATCAAGGAATTGCTGAATGGGAAAAAAAAAATAATGTAACTCACATATATAACGGATAGACGTTGGCACAAAAACGGACCATATGAAACCGACAAAACTGAATCATTCCGGATCAGTCGGATAACTGCAATTAATCTAAATCGTGGTGAGTCTGTCTGTTTACATTTTGTATTAAAAAGATAAGTTATAATGATTCTTCGACTGCTTGAATTTGTTACTTTCCAAGCATATGTACATGTATCATGATTTGGATATTCTGTAAGGTTATTGTCAGGTTAAATAATTTGGTCAATCCTAGTTATTTTGAAGACCAAATAAATTTCAGGCTTTGTAAGGCCAATGTTTAGGCTACCTAAACAGTAGTCTGTCGCCCTAAAACAAATTACGCTGTGTCAGGGTACGTTTTAGCCTAACTTTAAACCTAACAAAACCTTATTAATTTAAGGTTTGGCTTCGTTAACCTAACAAATTCGCTGTTAGGCTATTGTTAGGTTTGTTTAAGATCTCAGTTCACTAAATCAGGCTAGAGTTAGGCCTGAATTAGGCTTTGTCAGGCCAGACTTTTTCGTACGGGAGGAACATAAGGCATGAAAATTTGTTTGAAAAACAACCTTTGCCCTCTTTCAGTCTTCAATTTGCATAAACAAGTTTGTGCAACTGTGAGTGCCAATGGCTGTCCTCTCCTCAGATTATTATCAACTACACTTGTTTCTTTCACCTCTTGTTGTGACCTCGATTTATATCATTCAGTAATATGTGGACAATTCCTAGTTGACCCTAACTGAGGTTTCAGTTTTAGATTTAATTTGAAATTTTTCTGCAGTTGGTTTGTTCTAGAGTCAGTTTGACTTTCCAGCCTGTGGCCTACTAGCCCGATGATTGCTCTATCTCCCAATTTTGGTCCGATTGGGTTTTTAGTAGGATTTTGTTTTTCATTCCAAGGGTATTGCTGCATAAAAGATAAAGCTGTTTTCAAAACAGTTACATTCCATCAGTGTCCATAAGCTAGAAAGAGACTTGACATTTCAACATAGGTCAAGCACACAATGTGTGCCTATGTTTAATCAATTGTAATTAGTTTTTTATTTTTTGTAGTTAGTTTTTTAATTAGTTTCTCTAAGTATGTGCAGGGCCCCACTGAACAGCACCTATTGGTGAAGTGAGCTCCCTGCTAAATTATTATTGTCATTATTATTATTATTATTACTTTTCTCACCTGTTTTGCTGATGGTGTCATACCCATCTGGACAACTATTATTGCTCTATTTATATTCTCCTCCTGCATTCTGTTACAATATCTGAAATAAAAAGATTTCCAGTTAAAAATTAGTGACAATGATAAAATCATGATTTCAAAGCAGAGGTTTTGGATGCACTTACAAAGCAAAATATGTTGTTACGGTACATCGATTCTTTCACTGAAACAGTGACCATTTTGAAGCAACTCTAACATCTCTGACATATATCTATCAGCTTAAAGTCACTGAAATCTATTACATACTTGCTAAGGTACAACAATATCATTGTTTCATTGTGTTTACACCTTGTAAAATGTTACTTGTAACAACCATGACCGACTCACTGTTTAATTGTTTTTATTCCAACTTTAGGTTCATCAGGAAAGAAAACAAACATCTGATCTGCAGAAAAGAAATAATAAACAAACGTCATTTTACTCAGACATCATTTTGCGAGGGCTCAAGAGGCGACCTTGCGAAACGTTGGCTGTTTTCTCAGGCTATGTTTCCCTAAATGTTTCCCCATTTACATACAAACAAAAAATGTTTCTGATATTTGTTTCTGCAACAAATGTTTCCCCGTTTGTGCACCGAAGAAACAATGTTGACTAGATTCTAGGGTCAAGCGAGCGACATTTCTTAAATTGAGCTTGTGCAATTGTTTGTTTTCAGTGAAAGGTTTCTTGGTTTGCACGGTAAGGAAACATTGTTTCCCTCTCACTTGCGTGCCCAAGAAACAGTCCTGGAAACAATGTTTCTGCAACAATGTTTCCTTGTTTGTGGGGGCCTTAAGGTGAGGCCCGAATGTAGATCTACATTATGACTTGAGTGTAACTGTCTTTAAGAATCACTACAATGGTAAATTTGACACAGTATAAGTATCACAGTTAATCACTAGTGTTTCAGTGAAAATGCCTTATTACCTGTTGGGTCATCATTGTGAGCCACCAATATGGACAAATCACTTCTTGATGGTCTTCCTTCACTGAAATACAACAACTTTTATTAACAAATTATAAGGTAAATTTTCCTGTCTGAGGAAACAACACATCAAAATTAAAATGCAGAGACTAAGGTTTGGATCAACAAACTTCTGATCTTCCCTCTCAAAGTCTGATTGACAGCCGGCTGAGTGTCTGTTGAAGCTTAAATGTCACGAATCTCAGTGAACATCAAAGAAAGACAATGTTTCTTCGGGAAGATGTACAGAAGAAAGTCTGCTTCCCATTGCTATAATGGAGTCTATAATGCTGCTTTGCAGGCTCTCTTCTATAGATTTCCTGTAAATAAATGTTCTTCCTCTGCAGTTAACTGGCTGGAATTTGTGAGATACAAACTATAATGGACACTCAGGAATGTCACCACATGCATGCTTTTTACTGTTGGCTATGAGCCAGTTAAAAAAAAATTTATGTTTGGCACCAAAGTCGACTGTCACACATATTTTGAATTCCCCATCTACTTGTTTCAGTAATAACCTGGGAACCATTCAGTATTTCTTGCATTCTGTAGTGGAGCCACCAGTAAAAAGGCTAATCAATGAGGGACAAAGCCACGATATCCTGTGCCACAAATACACTAAAACAGAGTACAAGAAAAGCATCTGTAGCACCCAGAGAAGTCACTAGAGTGTGGTGTCTCACCTGGGTCTGTCACCAAACTGTTCTTTAAATTGATCCTGAGTTTGATCTAATTCATCTTGTGTGACAAGATATCGTCTGTCATGGCACATCTAAAACAGAGGCAATGCAATAATTTATTACAGGTAACACTGGAAAATAATAATTACAGTTCACCACTTGTTTTGTTCCAGAGTGAACCAACAAATTAATTTAGAAAAGATGTCCCAACTCAAGCTTTGGCTTATGGGACATGTACAGTAACCCTTCCATACAGTGTATACAGTAGGTTGTCTGTGATTGCGAGGTTGAGTGTAGTCCTGTCAGTCCTGAAGAGGACTGTCGGTAACAGTGACTGACATTGTTAATGGTTTGAACCCAAGAGTCATAAGTCAGTGAAGTATGATTGTCCAGGTGAGAGTACAATGTATTCCTGAGAAGGATTGTTTGTGGTGACAATGGCTGACGTTTTGACAACCTGAGCGGAAATCATCATCAGAGTCAATCAAATTGTGAATGTGTGGTTCCAGAAAATATCCATACCCCCCCCACGGAAGGTCACTGGAAATTCCGAGGGGGAGGGGGGTTCAAAGGCAGAAATTTCCGAGGGGAGTGGGGAGTGCATAGGAAGCTCCTTTTCCAGAGGGTGAAGAAACACGAAAAAATTGAAAGCAACGCACGATTGATCCCAAGCACGAAGTAATACTTACGTAGGCTGTTTTGACCTTCACAACTAAGCAAATATGTTGACCGAAATGCCAAATTCTGCCACTTTGATTTGCATGAAATTTTGGTAGACCTGATTTGCAAATTCATGTTTACGGAAAATTGCGTGTCTCCTTGGCCTTCGGTGAATATTGCACTGTTTTCAATCCGTTTAATGGAACATTTTTGTTGACCACTAAATTTGTCTAAACAAATATAAAAATGTTTTTATCGCGCAATCCAGCAAAGGGTTTTCAGCCGCTTTTCACCGGAGATCATCGAGATAGAATTGTTGCGTTACATAAACAGTGACGCTCATAATTTGAAAAGGTCAGATTTCACACGTTATGCAAATTTGATGCGCTTTTGAACTGAAACTAAGTTCAGCCTATATTAGCTATTTCTTACAAATTCTTTTACAGTTGTCATTTATCTTTGAGTTTCCATTTGAGCTTCATTTACTATTTCAATTTTAAACAAAGGATAAAGTGCGGGAAGAATGGTTCGATTTGTTTTCCTTCTGTGCAATTTATTTTTAGACTCACGGTATGCAAATTCACTTGTGCATAATCCCAGGAAAAAAAGCTGCTATTTTACTCTAATTCTCTTTCAAACATCATAACCGTCGATTTTTAGTGTAAGTTACATTCAACAGTTTCGCTTTTGATGGCAAGTTTGAGTGTGGCAAACACAATTTCAATTCTCAAAATTTTGGCTTTGTTGTTGACGTCGCATTCGGCACGCAAATTATTCACGGCAACCCTCGGCACCAACGTTTTAAAATACAACGTTTCAACACTCGGTTTAAACAAATTTTCGCGAAAAACATAGAACAGTTCAAACCGGATAGCAAACATGCAAATAGTACAGAACAATAACAAAGCGTTATATGTTGAAAATGTATGTTATAATAAAACAAAAACCATGTTCGCGTAACGTGGAAATTCCTGGGGGGAGGGGGGGTCATCACAGACCCCCTTGGAATGGAAATTCCTAAAGGGTGGGGGGTGCAAACCAAAAAACCTTCCGTGGGAGGGGTATGGATATTTTCTGGAACCACACAATCGTCAGTAGATGTTATGTCTCTGGTCGTTGTGGCTGACATTTCGACAATCTGTGCAGCAGTCATTATCACAGTGAAAGTTGTAAATTCTGCTCAGGTTGTCGAAACGTCAGTCACTGACATCAACAGTCATTTTCAGGACTACACTCACCCTGACAACCATACACAACCTACACTTAATGACTCCTGGGTTCAAACCATTTACTAAGTCACCCTTGTAGTTTTATAACAACAACTTTGCTCAAGCCAACCATCAGTCCCGCACTGATTCTAGTGGCTGTAGATCCCAGTTTAATGGATTCATCTTATGTATTCTTATTCCCGAATATTAAACGTTACTCTCATTTTATTTTCTGCTGATGCACGTGGGAAATCCAACGCCGCTAAACAGAGATAAATATTCTGAATATTACCTGCATAACAGTCTTCCTGATTCTCCAAAACTTGTAAGTTAATTCTGTGTCATCCATTTTGATGTAAAAGCTCTTTTTCGTTGGTCAAAGTGTGCGAAATGAACTGTATGTTCGATAAGGAATATCAGCAAACCAGCAAACCAGCCTTTTGGCTTCGAGTCTGAGCCCGCAATCAATTGCAGCCCAACGCAATGTCATGTTACATGTCATGTAGTATCTCACAAAAAGACAATCTCGTCCCAGTTTCCAAGTGCCTTCGCACCGCCATTTCTCGCACCGGCAAAACGGCATGTGTATATATTGGCAAACACTAGCAGCGAATGAGAGTTGTAACCATCTGTTTCGACAAATGGCCAGCTATTCCTAGGTAAAGCTGCTGTTATGGAAATGGGTAACCTGAAAGACTTCTGGGGGCATGCCTAGCGTCGTCCTCAAGTCGCCTGAGTCGGGAGAAAAGAGGAATTCACTAGTTCCGAGTTACCCTCGCCGCTGACGTAAAACTGCATTTGCTTAAGAAGTGCTATCGAATCTCTTAGCTACCGCGGCCCTAGAGCCCACACAGACGCCAGATTTTATAGCGTTTACGATGAGGGTTCCTGCATTTATTTTTGATCTGTTTGGTTGAGTTCACCCTGGTGACCACACCAGATAGTGATAGCTTGGAAACAGCTAACATCCGAGGTTCAGGTGGGAAAATCTTTCAGTTACAAATGATATGTTTTAATTTGGGCTGTTCAGTAAGAATACAAGATGCTCCAAAATCCCTGGGATGTTTTGGGCCTATTAGTAAGAATGCAATATGCTCCAAAATCCTTTGGATATTTGGGCCGGGTGGGAGGAGGGAGGAGGGAGGATAGCCTGCGTTTTTTTGCAGATGTCTGTTAATTGTAAGGCGCAATTGTCGCGGGTACAAGCTAGAGGGAGGGGGCTTACTGCTTTTGGGTTGTGCGGTAGGAACCTTACGTGTTTGGATGGGATTTACACCCGGATTTAAACTCGATCTGGGAGATAAAGACGGGTTCATGCCAGGGCGTGAAGTCGATACGATGCGATATCGGCTCATCCTTACCGTAAAAAGAAACGGAGAGAGAGAGAGCAAACAGTCAGGATTTTTGTCTTTGTAAACATCTTTAATTTAAACCACTCCAACGGAACACTGCTTTAACTAAAACGGTAAATGGTGTTCCAAAGAAACAATTTTGTATTTTCTAGTTTAGAGGCGAAGTGAAACGAAGACGTAACCTAGTTTCTGTCATAAATTTAAACATGTAAATACACAATTTGCCATCGCCTATCATATTAACAATGTAATAATTTTTTATATCTCTGTAGCTCAATCGCGGACGTTTATTATCATAAATAATTTATAATTCAAGTTTTATTCCTAACTGGATTATCCGAATGTCTCTTTCACTAACTGCATCAGTTTTTTCTTTCCTTTGTACAAGATTTTCATGTTGTTGATAAGGGCCCGAAAACGGCAGTCGCCGTCAGAGGCCAAAAGAAATGTCTCTTGTGCCTTTGTTAAAAAGTTCACAAAATCCATGTAGTGCTTAGGGCTGATATGATTCAACCTGCTGTGAGCAGTGTTCACATACGCGCTGATGGTAGCCTCTAAAAGTTGCCTCAGAGGCTCGTCATCACAACTGAGCCCGCTGTTGTCCTTCATAAAGTACTGCCCATTCTGCGCCTCGTCAGCGGCAGCTTTTGCAAAGGCACATCGGAATAACAGGTCTGACAGCACCGTCGGACAATGCACCGCTTTGATGATGAGCGGGATGATCTGCGTCAGCTCGCCATAGCCCAGAGCCTGGGACAAAGCGCATGCCCAGTGGATGTCTCCGATTGAGGGGTGACTATCTTGGTTGTATGCCAGAGTGAAGTGTTTCATGGCCAGGGTGGCAAGTTTGAATGCTCTCTGTGGGTATCCACGATAATCCATGTAACGTGCAATAGCAAAGAGTTGTGTAGGCGGGATCACCGCTGCTGACTCCACCACTAGTCTGTAAGCTGCCTCGAAAGCTGCAGGGTTCTTTTCACAGAGCGTCAGCGTGGATAGAGAGCATCGCTGAGGATCCCGACTGGCGCACTGCAGAGCAAGGGCACGTGCACAACACAGAAGTGCTTCTTTTTCAATCACTGTAAGCTCAAGTCGAACTGCCGTGGTAGGCGCCATGACAGTGGTAGCCACAAGGGATGTCGCTTCTATGGGCGTGAACAGCGAGCTCCAGTTCTTCATGATCTGACTGAGAGCAGATGTCCCGACTTCAACAGCGCATTCAATCAGCCACTCTACCATCTCTCGGCGCCGCCAGTTGTTCGTGTTAAGAGTCATGCGCAGTACCTTGAGTCCCAACTCCATGGCAAAGTGAAGCATATCAATGTCATGTGATTCCGACGTCTGACCGCAGGACAGTTTGAACGCATCCTGCGCGAGACGGAAGAGTTGAGGTGCAGAGTGCATGTGCTGTTGTGAAGCTTCTAGAACCGCTGACAAACGATCAGCAGAGTCTTTAGCAGCGTTGAGCAGGCGCGATGCCAGCTCGCACTGCTGTGATTGCAAATGTCCTAAAGTGTACAAACGCGTGTTCCTGTATGGCCCCACCAGGGGGATCTCCTCATCCGCAATGTCCTCTATGAAGTCATCCAACGCCAAGAAACGCATTGCACGAAGACCAAGCTTGAAAGCGAGGTCCAGATCCTTGTCTACAATAATACTGAACAGAAAACGCGCGAAGGTGTGCATGGGAACGCTGTCTGAATGTACGCCCAGTCCCAGGCCACTAAACGGGCCGCTTTTCAAGAGAAGTTCAGTCTGAGATTTGAGGACAGGGTAAAGGACATCATCATCAAAGTTCAGCAGATTAAGCTGCGCGATCAAGTGTTCTTCTTGCCGACAGGCTTTGTCCTGAGCATAGAATCCCACTGTAATTGTTCGCTGTTGACCAAGTCCCATTAGCGCGACTTCAAGAGCCAACGTCAAATAAGTTTCACTTCCAGTACCGCAATCCGGAAGTGAAATGTTTGAGAAGGTTCTCTTATCAGAGAGTGAAGCTTCTGCGTCGTCTTTGAGCTCAGAATCACTGTCCTGTGGGCCAATCGCTTCTTCTATAAGGGTGTCATACAACACAACAATAGGATCAAGCTGGTGTCCTATCCAGCCCTCGATAAACTCATCTTTCTCTGAGCTTTCGTCGCAAAGTTTATCATCCATGTCCTCCTCGTCAAAGTTCTCCAACAGGGATTCCATTTCGTGGACTTTTTCTAACTGCTCTTCCTTCATGCCACGTGCTACTGCAACAGCCAATCGCAGAGCTTCTTGGGGGTAGCCATGAGCCCGCAAGGCATCTACACGAGCAGCGGCCATTGGAACATCCTCTGTGAAAACAAAGGTAAGTATTGGTTAGTCGTATGAAAAGTCAGCAAAATTAAAAAAAATTGCTAAAAGTTTCTTTTCCCTTTTTTCTGCTTTCTGGGATTTGTGAATGATCCGCAAGGGTTGTGGATCATTCGTAAACCGTCTCAGTCTTCCTCAAACTATCCATTCCTTGTTTCTTTATAGTTTACTACCCGTTTGACGATTTCAAACCCTCCATAATTTTTTAGTTTCCTGTGGGAAGGGTGGCAGGTAGGAAAGTGTGGAAAATAATTCGTTCTATTAAATTGATTTAAATAATGGTTTATTTAGTTCTAGAAGTGATCCTCACCTTTCCAAGTTAAATAGTCATTCTCTTTGACCTCTTCACCGCGTCCAATGACAGATTTCAACGTGCTATCTTCCCAGTCCAAGTCACACGCCTGCATCGCCCTGGAAAACACTGTACGGCGGGGGCACGATTCATACGCTACTTCGTCGCTATCGTCTGTGCTTTGAACATCTGGGTTCTCCAACGGACAAACTTCTTGTCTGCTCCAGGCCTCAAGCTGCAGTTTCCACGCGGCTTTCTCCGCACGAGTGCTGTCTGGGTTCAACACTACGCATACCCATAATGCACCGAGTTGATCCCAAAGCTGGCGGCACTTGTCGTTCATTGAGGTGCCTTGTTCTTTCCATATTTGGAGCCTTGGGTCCGCTAGGAACTGTTCTGTAATGAGCCTGAGCATGCGTGAGCCGTTGTTGTCATGGACACGAAGCATTTCACGCACCTGAAGAGAAAAAATATTACGTAAGTTTGTTAAAGTGGCCACCTCGAACAGCTTCCTTTTAAAGTGAGCAGTATTTGCTCAAAATTAGAACTAGTGCGAGGCTTATGTTCCTAATCCTGTGATACTGTTTATTATGTTGTACAAGGTGGTTCTACCTTTTGAGTCCGTGGATGAAATCCCAAAGTGTGACCACACTCAAGTGAAAGCTATTTAGCAGTGCTTTCAAAACAAAATCTGAGACTTTTCTTCAGTTTTGGTTTATGTTGATACCTCTCGTTCGTGGAAGTAAAAGGGTCAAGTTTTTCTGTATTGAAACACAATCATCCTCGCCATCGTTTGACATTCATTTATCATGTGGCGGGTTTCTGTGATCTGGGTTGTTTTGTAACCATCTCGCGATAATGCTAAAACATACACTTCTAAACAACCATCGTTTGTCATGCCTGCTTCCTAACGAGTTCCTGTTTTTCTTTCACGGGGACTAACTCATTAACAAACTTGTTTTCTTACCTTAGCGAACATAGATAAGAGATATTTTCCACTGCCATGGTAACCTCCTTGAGAAAGGTAATTCCTAACTTGTTGTCGAACTTGTTCTGCGTCCAAGTGCCAACAACTTTCCTCTTCAGCACTTGCGCCCGCGGTAGGATCAGGAGCACCGTGCAAGCGGTTAATCTCCGAAGTCTTGAGCAAAATCTCGTCAGCCAATCGCTGGGCAGTTGGTAAAACTTCTGTGTGATGCTCAGTTATAAGATACTGCAACAGTTTTTGAAGTTGTTCGCGGTTCATTTGAAGTAATGTTTCTGAGATTGGGACGCGTAGAGTAACCTTTTCTGGGTTGCGAATACGGAAAAGAGAAAGCGCTACTACATGAGGACACCATAAAATGTCTTTGTTTCCACAAGTGCAGGAAACCTCGGTTATTTTACACCTGTCAAATCCAACAGACACGTTGAATTCTTGTTGCGTTCCATATTTAGTATCTTCTTTTTCTACTACTTTTCCACTGAGTTGAAAACCTGAAAGAAATGTCAAAAGAGAGAAGTACATTAGAAACACTGTTAATTTGGAGTTGGAAATATCCTCAAGAAATTGACCCAGAAAGAGGCGCTTCTTATTTGATCCATCTCGCTTTTTATTCGCCACTGTTTAAACCTGTTTTCTCCAGTAATGCAAATGAACCATTATCCATGCGGTATTATCAATTCTTAGCCATTTATGCCCTACCTTTGTCAACATAGAAAGCAATTACCGAGCGATTTCAAATACTAACCTAAGACACCGATCCCTGACCTTCAAACTTCAGCGCATCATTAGCAAAAAGCAGACAGATGTCTCTGTATGTTCCGCCTGTTAATCGTCTATTTTCGCGTCGCACTCACCGCAGTTTACGCCTCTGGCCGTGAAAACGCCTTAAAAGCTTAAGTTGCAGCGTCGAACTATGTAAATGATAAAATATTTTAGCGTCATCTTGGCTGATGGATTTAAAATTAAAAGTAGCGTTTTGGAATTTGAAACTGTCTTTCAAACAACAGACAGTCAAACCTTTTGGCCTTTCTCTGTCTCTCAGTATGTTTAAGGAAAACACAAAGTAGGTTTATGATTGTTTCCGTCCATGGCAACACGCTAATTCAATTGAACTGCACACTCGTATTTCCAAATGGGCGTTTCCAACAGAGAGACGAGCCATTCAATTTATCTTTTTTAATCCTCTTTTACTCGTATGCCGCGCGCAGCATTCTAGGAGCGACGACAATGTAACTAAATTACTTCTAAACGCATTGAAGTCCTCTTATAAAATACAAAATATGAGGATCTGTAACATCCACACACTTATTTAAGTTTTCCTGGCCTTGTGAGGAAAATGTATGTGTAAGCTTAAGCTGAGCACGATATAATATGTCTATTTCCTTAAAACCAAACACAACAACAATTTCTCTGTGAGGCTGGCTCACTAGTGCAGTTTCTAAAATTTTGTGGGAAAAGAGCACTTATTGAACAAAAAAAGGAGCGTGAATTTAATACTCTTCTGGGTTTTCAAAGTCTATCTTGCAAAGAACAGCCCTCGCCCCCCAAGTTCCCTTTACTTGTCAATTCAACCCTTTTAGATAGGCCAAAATAAACAAATACATTTTTTCTTATTTGGGCCCCAAACAAATTGGAAATTTGCATGACTCTTGCCTTTAAAGAACAGAGCCGCATCTCCTTAATATCAACTTTGAAATATCTCAGTAAAGTTTTTTTCCGGAAAAAACGCGAAATAATTTAACTCTTGATTTCGCCAAATGATGGAACATCGTTTATTCCAAGGCGCCTAACAAAAATAACATTTAACAGAGGAATGGGAAATCGACAAAGTTACATGTGTTTCATTGAACAAAACTAGTAATTTACGCAGAGATTCTTCAGTCGCTTTCTGACCCGGCGCGCGAAGACTTTCATTAAAATATGGTAGCTTGATTCTTTAGGATAAATTCAAGAACGTTTCCTTACTTTAGACAAAGAGAGATATAAGAATGATTTTGTAAAGAGGGAACAACATGTTAAACTCAGACGTCGGAGAGATCAAGAGTTTGCCAACCTATGTCTATTTGTTCAGTCGATTCTATAAACGCACACTTTTTAGCTCCCGTTAATAAGAAGTTCAAACTTCTTAGGCGCTTTTTCTAAGAGCAAAGGAATAAAATGAGACTCACGAGGACAAAATGCCAACTGCGTTACACATAAATAGCAAGGTTTTTGTGTTTCAGTCCGATGAAATGTAATTGAATACAACGCAGTTTTAAAAAAAAGGGCGAGCTCTTACGAAACACCGCGAGTTTTGGATTTAAGGAAAGACGGGCTTCCAGCCAAGAATTCGAAAACGTATTAAAACATAACAAAGAGCTCAAAAAACGGAAAGCAACGAATCTATAGAAATTGAGTATCCTTTCAACGTCAGTATTTACCGACTCGACTAACGTAGCAGATATAAGCGTAATTCTATGTTCAAATTTCACTGGTCAGCACCACGATCCATCCCATCTCAGTTCACCCGGAGATGAATTTTTTACGCTAATTTACCAGCCCGTCAGTCTAAATACAACGCCTTTTAAAATAAAAATACGCGGCAGTTCTTAAAGAATCTAAAGAAAATAATTCTTGCAAAGTTTCGATAGCGAAAGCGATAACAAACACGAATTTTGATGCGGAATTTCTAAGGCTCGTCCGGGAGGTAAACAGATATACTAGGTCATTTGTATTCTATAGAAACTATGGTAGACAGACTGGCGCTATCACCCGGTAGGGCGAAAAAACACATGAAATTAAGCACGAATACCCACGATTTCTAATCAAAACGATTAAAAACTCCTACATACTGCCTAATTACAAAATTTTATAGCCTTACAACGACTCGCCTGTGAGATAAAATTTTAGCTTCACGGTCTATAGACCGACAACGGCACGGATCGGGAAATAAGTCCGGTTACAATAAGGGTACAACATAGAAAATTCACTTACCAACTTGAAGGACATCCCTGACTGCGTTTTCCTCTAGAAGAGCTAAACCTCTCTGAAAAGGTAGTCTTTTGGCATCGTTATGTGATACTGTAGCGTGTAATGATGAATACATACAAATGTCTCTCTCATTTCTCGGGAATGACCAGTAAACTACCTTGAGTTGGACCGGTTCAGGAATAGGGGCACTTCGTTCTTCAACGTGTTGGAAAGGAATATTTGCCGCTACGCATTTAGCGCTTAAATCCAATAAAGATAAAGGTCCACATCGCTGCTCTTCTTTGTGAAGTTTTGGAAATTTTGTAGGCTGTCTGCATGGAGAGGTATTTCTTGGTCGTTTACGCTGGCTAGCCATCGTAGCGAATGAACGCCGGTCTCTGATGCACAGGTCTCTCAAGTATAAACACAATCACCGATATGAGAATACGGACACCCCACGTAGAAACCCCTCTGCTTTTCTACAATGAGATGCAAGATAATCACGCCGTCAAAATAAACCTTTTTCCCACTTCTTTCTCCAAACCAAGGGAGCGCTGTGTTGTGTAGTTTGGTTGAGTCCCCGGAAAAATCTAAGAGCGCAGAACAAAGCAAACATGAGATAAAATGTTCACATCGATTTGACGTTACCAGTTATATCGCATCACTGGTGCCAGGGTGATCACGAGTTTAACTCTCCTTACCGCGTCTGGCAGCTGGAAACAGGTCTTCTCCCTAGGGAATTTGTCGTACTACTGTTTTAGTATGTTTGTGTTTCTTCTTGCTCGGGTAGGGGGGAAGAAACTTGTGCGATTCCAACGTGTGTTTCAAGCTATTTTAAAAACGCTTCGAAACGCGAGCTATTTGTGCGTTAATCCTTTGACATTTGTGATCGCCACAAGGTTTACTTAAGGTTTGGTTTGCCTCTCTCGAGGCTCCGGACTGGCGCAACGAATGAGATAAACCGCTGGAACTGGCGACATCCAGTCTACGAACCCCCGGCACGTGCAGCCATCGAATGCGATGATTGACATATCGCTATTATTAAACGTATAATTAAATTAATAGAAATGTACATTGCGGACATTACGTCATTGGATGTGCGATTAAAGGAAAACCGTATCGTGAAAGACAAATCGGCGAAAATGAAAAAATACTCGCCAGACAACGAAGAAATGAGATAAAAACATATCGTTTTGGTTTAGATGAGTCCATAAACAAGAAAAGTGATGGCGATTTTACTGCTATCAGCGATTTATCGCTGGTTAGGGTCTATTGTGTGACAGCCTAGTTGAAATTTATTCCATTTAGGCGCCCCGGGAGAGTAGTGGTGCATTTTTAAGGACGGCTAACTGGCGCCAGAATCACAATGAACCGCCGCATATGCATTTCAAATTTTAATAACCCGGTGTTTTAAGCCGATATTTGTTTACCAGCGCCGAAAAAGGTTGGTTCACATCTTCGCGCTGCTTTGGATCAAAAGAATCAGGCGCATGTAGTCGAGAATGAAAAAAAAATCGCCAAAAAAGCGATGAAGTTATAACGCGAGTTTAGCCAAAAACGGCGACTTTTGTTACCGGAAACCAGCCGACAAGCTGTCGCCCAGAGCTTATAAGCGAGTGATTACACATTGTGGGGAGCGAGGCTGTTTTGTGATGCGGAGACAGTGCGTCGCCAGCAACAATGGAGGTCTGGTGATGGGGGTCCGGCTGATAGCTAATGTTGAATTTGCAGTATTTTGAGAATTCATGGATAACTGATCCTGTGATGGCTCAAATATTGGCCACCCCGCGTCGCTGCGCAGGTTGGTCTTAAGAATGACAATCAAATGAGTAAAAACCTTCGCCTAATCGACTCCTCAAATCAAGAGAGTACTAGGCAGGTACTTTGACATATCAGCTAGAATTTATCAAAACCCTTAATCCCAACATGACAGCCCACTGTGGATCTCTCTGGATCGAAACAGTCAGGAATTAAGCACTCTTTTCGAAATTTCTGTATTTTAAACTAACAAACGATAATTATTGCTATCAGGAATTGTCACTTTCTTACCAACACGTCGTTTTGGAAGTCAAAATAAATTCCGTGCGTTCTTCTTAATCAGGAAACAAAAAATGTTGACCCGAACCCTTCCCACAACAACTTCAACACACTTCAAAATTTCCGGCAGTATATTTTATTGACTTTAGGATATTTCGCCAAACGTGGGGAAAAAGATGAGCCCTTGAGATGTACATGGTTTGTTCAGTAAATATCGAAAAAGGTTTGTAAATGAAAAATGACAGAAAAGGAACGTATGCTCGCTCGTGTCGGTTTACGCATCGCCCTTACTGGACCTAACTGTTTTAGTGTAGAAAAGCTGTGATATCCTATAAGAGTTTTAAGATGATTTCGTTTCTGAAAGCTTTGAAAAGTAATTTGTCGCATTTGCAGATAAGCAAGCTAAGAACTTATAATTTAGGGTTAGAAGTTCAAGGAACATCTAAATGTTTTGGCAGCTATTTTGAAACTCAAGTTCTGCCAGTTTACAACGTTTTAAAACACGGAAGAGCTTCAAAAAGTTAATAGCTGCGTTTTTGTTACATCATCGCAGAGAGGAACAGTTTTCAATTTGATCAAGAATTCAAGCGAAAACGTAAACATGCCCGAAGATAAAAGAAAGAGTTCCTACTTCTTGATACAACTTTTGTGCTTTTCATGTAAACCTTAACATGTAACATTAAGTCTGACTGAGGTGTTTAAACCTACCTTTACTCTCCCAGTTTGAGCTTTGAACAACGATTTTTCTTTGTTCATTTTACCCGAGCAATGTTGACATATTCAGTGAAATGACCGTCTGAATTGAAATAAAACTGTTCATATTAATAAGCCTGGTATGTTCAATGGCCGTCTTTACGCTCAATTAAACTGATGTCACGCATGGATATTCTAACACGAATATCAGTAGTAAAAAAACACAACCCTGACAGCGTATACAACATGATGTTACTATTAAAAAATAGATATAAAAATGCGTATTTAAAGCTAACTTTGTTCCACTGTTGTTTCTTTTCGAGGAGAAAGGCTAGAATTTAAAGGTTTTAAAATGCTGACCGCATCTTTTGAACGCCAAAAAATAGAAGTCCTTGACTACATAATCCCTGCATTCCCAATAGGCCTCAATTTAATTCCTCCAAAAAGCAGCATTTTAGGAAAGTATTAAGGATTTCAACTCAATGAACCACATTAGAAAACCCAGAGCTTGACTGAAAAGATATAACCTCATCACCTTAGGTAATATTGACTCCAAAGGAGGGGAAGGATTACCTGTATTTAGCACAGAAAAAGAACTTTATACTAGTCATATAAAACCATCCTTTCTTTTTAAAAGTATTTGTGAAAAAAATTTAACCACCAGGAAAAAAGTCACGCAAACTGGTTCTAACGTTTTTGAAGGAATTGCATGCCTTCTCAGCGATTATTCAGGCTCCCAAAATAACCCACACAGCATACAATAGTGTATTTAATTTTATTTTCATATTTTGCCACTGTTTGCAATTTGACATTGGGTTTTTAAATATCCAACTTGAGAGTTCTTTAATCTGCATTTCCCGCATGCCCCGGATTATTCAGTTTCGCAAATTTGTCATAAAGGGGTTATTTAATGGCATCAGTTTTTTCAGGCCTGTTTATCTTGGCCTAAGGAGGGTATTATTTTTAGTTGAAGCAACAAATGACATATATTTTGATATATTGCGTCGTGTGGGCTAGAGAAACAGGATCTATGACACAGTGATAAACCTTAAAATGTTAAGCAAGATTTGTATCACTTGATCTTTTGACCAAAAAACTCTCCTTGAAACCTACAATTCTAGTTTCTAAAAATACTAAAAAATAACAACGCCTTGAGAGATTATCACCCAATAGCTTTCATTTGAATGGTCACAACGTAGAAATTCACAAACAGACTCTAAAATATCGGAAGTGCAACTACACTACACGACGTAGAATTTGGCCGTGGGAGTGAAGAAATTATTTTCCAATAATTTCAGTCATTCGGTTCGCGAGTTAATTATTTTGGACAAGGCCCAAATACTTTTGATTCAAACAAAACCAACGTTTACCGGAAAAGTGTCTCATCTAGCAAAATCCATCAGACCGAATAGCGAGGTCGATGTTAATCTTTCATTTGAATTCGCTTCCGATCCGATATTTGAAAAGTTCTTTACTAAACCCCATTTAGCTTCACGCGCTCCAAAGCTTTCTCTAAGACCGAAAAATAACACATCGGAAATTTGTGTAATCACTGATCTTAGCTTTAACAAATAATCTTTATCTCTTACTGAGCATTCATGTCGTGGCCTGTAGAAAGTATTATGCTGAATTGTAAAGTAAATTACATTTCTGAAAGTCACACACGTTGCATAACTACATTCACAAAAACTAGTGCTGGGTTAAATCCTAAATACGTCTCACATCATTTATTAAAATTTGTCCTTTTTCTAAGGCTGGTATTACTTTTGAAGCTCAACTGCTCATAAGTCACAGAAAAGACAAGGAAAACGAATTCCGTGGTTGGAGTCACCAAACGTATTGTAAACGAAATGTAAAAGCAGAAGGATTAACAAACCTGCACGAAAGTGCGTTAAGGAAAAACTAGCGTCAATTTTCGAGTCATACGCTTGTCTTGGAATTGCCACCAACTACATTGCTTTCCAAAGACTTGAAGCACTTTTCGTGGCTTTGCCGAAGTGATAATAAAACTCTAGGTAGGTAAAAGCGTTTTCCCGTCTTTTCTAGCTAAGATGAAAGGACCTATTAACAAAGAGCATTGCGTTTAAACGGTGACCAATAGGTCGCAATGCCCACAGGCGATACTTAGACAAAAGAGCTATTTACCGCCTTGTCAAACGAGTATTTTTCTTTAGCTAAGCCCCATTAGTTCTTCGCGGGATCTTGGCACTTTTGTAAGCACTTAAAGCCCTTGGGTCTTAAACGCGTTGTGTGTTGGAGTCAGTTGTTCGCTGAGATATAGATAAGTGTCTTTATACGCGACCCGCGATGACAATATCTGTATTTATCCGCACATGTCAATCCAATGGGCTCAAGTAGGCCAAATGCGGTCTTTTGAACAATTGCGGGGGCTATTTCAACATTGAATATGACAACAATAAGAGGCTAAACAATACAAGGAAACGTGGCTTAGCAAGATCTCGGATAAACATGCCGTTGAAATAACCCCCTTGTTTGAAGTCCCCATGTTATGCCAGACTGGCTGGCGCTAAACTTCTTAATTCCCATCACCGCTTGACATTTTTATATGGTCAAGAGCTTTAAGCAGTTTAACCCTGAATTTGCAATAGCGCCTGAAGTTCAAAGTTAAAAAATGGAATTAAAAAATCCTTCATTCCATTTTTCAAAATGTTGAAAAAACAAACATTACAACATGAAAGTTGTACCCAAAAGCCTTCGTTTGAATGGTCACGCATCAAGATCTTACCCACCCACGCAAAAATTAAAACTACACGGGCTCCAAGGAGGGGAAGAGAATTAACCGATGAAATTTCTGCGGAAAAATATGTCAGGTGTTCACGAAAACAGAAGTAGAAACTAATTAAACCTAAATCGAGTTGCACGGAAAGTTCTTCTATGTGGCGCACGAATTTGTTTTAGATTTGTACATCTCGTTCTTTTTCCCCTGTAGATTGTTGTGCTAATAACAAAATTCAGGCGTTTTATTAATTTTCGCTTATAGATGTTTGGGATTTTTTCTTTCGTGGCTAACCGGATGTAGTTAAGTTCTGTCATCAAAATATTACATTCGGCTTGGACTCGAAATACGTGACTTGGTGGTCAGTAGCCCGAGAAACGAAAGATTTCAATGATACGCCGTTCATTTGAAAAAAGTTGGCTCTTATCAACTAATATTAAAGCGAATGTTTAATCCAAGATAGTGCTGGAAATTCAGCCTTCCAAATAGTTATACCTCAAGAAAGCTCAACTACGTAAAAAAGTAGGAAAATAGAAAGTACTTAAACTAAGCTGGAGGCATTCTTAAAAAAACCCTCATTTGCTTCCTTTCTGATCACTAAAGACTACGGTATAATTAACATTTCCGAATTTGAAACTGTGCTATAAATACGGTCATAAAGTACGTTAAGGACAGGTATGTCCGCTGCAAATGATTCTGCAAAAAATTTAACGGATGACGAATATACAGTGGATCCACTGCTCCAATAATTTTTACATGTATTTGCTTGTCTACGTCATGTGCTTCCAATACTTTTTCCTTCTCCAAACGGCTGTAAAGTTTCTTTTAAAGTAAATTGTGATCCCAATAAAAAGCAAAAAAGTGATCGGCCTTAGTTATTTTTGTGGCTGGATTTGAAATTTCTTAGGCTTTGATTTCGACCGGGTATTTTGCTTCATATGATAAGTACCGTAAGCTAACTTATATCACCAAGGAGATATAATTTCTATGCGTAACTACAGATTAGCAAGTCAATGCTAACACGTATAATATACCGACTTTTTATACAGTTTTTGAAGTCAAATTGAGGAATATTGTAGAAAAACTGTACTAAAGAGATTTTTTCCAAAGCAGGATAAATATGAAAGTGTAAAACATGTCTTAGTCCATGTCTATGACGAATTTTTACATTCTTTGTTTTCAGCGTGACTTCTCTTGTACCGCACGTGACGGTTTCAGCATCTTAAAAAAAATTGTACAAATTTTTCACTTTCGTCGTTCGTGATACTTCTCACTCTTGCCCAATCTTAAACATTTTTTTCTTGTTATATCTTATAATCTCCCCTTTTGCGTTTTTCCTTCCTAAATTAATCATAATTTAGAGGTTTTAATACTTCGAATTCAGTATACATGTATTCAGAGTATTGAATATGGAGAACATTGACTGAACCCCTTAAATTTTTAATACTTCCTCTTTGCAAACCCTTTTTAGCATGTAATAGACGTCTACTTACCCTAAAATGGAGTAAAATCTTGTCAGACCAAACAAATCCAGCCGGAGATTAAAAGAAAAACGTAAAAATGGAAATCAACTTAAAATCTTTAAACCGTTGCCGTCTGAAATCAAAGACCTGCAGAATGACTAAGCGCCTATTCGTTCGTACGTGTTGTATATCACCGTTTTGTCGCTAACGTTATTATTTGTTATTACTACAATCGATTACGTTCGACATTCCCTGTATTGTTGGCCTATAGCCACCTGCTGGGGTCTTTTCCGCCCTCTTTTGTTGACCTGACATTGCGCGCGAAAAACTGCGACAACGTGGCGCACCACAATTCACCGGCCAGCCCACTAATCAGCGTAGGGCAGTGTTTACGTCATACACCTTATGGTTAATTGCTAAAGAGGGAAAACGCGTTTCAGTAGTTATTTACTGCCATGTAATAAACCAATTTCGCAATTTTCCGAAACTATTTTAAATTGGGAATGATAAAATGAATAACATCATATGAATCACCACACTTTAAAATTTAAGTATGACTCAAACAACACAGTCAACAGCACAGTCAACAACACAGTCAACAGCCCCGCAGAAAGGTACTGCTCTGTGATGGGCTTTACGTCGGTAGCTTTTGTTTGAATGATTACCGCCTTAAAATTTTTATTCATAGACCTAAAAGTCCGCGAAGGTGCACCTTGATTATGTAGTTACGAAAATTGCATATTTAACTGACATTTCGTGAAATCGTCGCAGTGAAATGAAAATTCGCGTTTACTAAAGGCGTGCTTGGAATTTTCAAAGATTCAACATGGTCGCTTTACCACTGAACTACCGAATAGAACTGAAAACAAATGACAATACAACAACAAAGTGTGGTTCCCTAGCTTGCGGTTCGAACCGTAACATTTCAAGAGATCATAAAACGATATAACCACCCTGTCTCTTGTACCTTCTTCTAAAGAGTACAACAGAAAGCACAACTGCACAGTAGCATTCAGTATTGTACTTAACAGCTTTCACAGTTGAATCAAGAGCACTCACCACTCATCTTTGAACAGCCTCAATCTCTTAGGCATTCGAATGTTATTGTGATAAAAAGTGTTATTATGGGAAAACTGTTTTCGGCCGGAATAACTGAGAAGTAGTTGCGGGTACGAAAAACGACCAACTAAATTTTCAGAAAGTCAACAGCAGCATGTAAATCCAGGGAATAGGGTTGGTTTCGGACAGTTTTTGCCCCTTAAGATCAAAGTATTGTGTTGTTTTTTGTTTATTGTTTGCAAATCTCTTCAAAAGTCCTAAAATAATATGGTGAGCCAAAACAACTACGAATTTCTATGTGTTTGCTCAAATTTCCTTGATAGGTACACCTGTTTGAATGGTCACCTTAGGGTATCCAAAGACTCAGAATTTAGAGAATTTAGAGTTGCACTGCGTAATAAAAAGCACCACATTGAAAAGTACTGCTTGCTCAGTAGCTTTCATTTGAATGGTTCCGCTTTTAGGATTTCATCCCCAGACTCAGGCATTAGAACCAACCCGTAAAGCAAAATAAACAGCAGCACAGGAAAGTACTGCATGAGAGTTTTAATTTGAGTGGCTACTTAGTGGTCTCATTCACAGACTCAGAAATTAGAAATACCTCGTACAGTACAATAAACATTACCACGGAGTGTTCTGCTCAGAAGCTTTCATTTAAAGAGTCATACTTAAAGATTTCGTATACAGACTCAAAAGTTTAGTGCCATCTTGTACAGCATGATAAAAAGTACCATTGAAAAGCGGGACAGCCTTTATTTTGATAGAGGTAAGAGCAGTCTTGATCTTCTCAGTGCAGTATAATAAACAGCACCACAAGAAAGTACTGCTCAGTAGCTTTCATTTGAATGGTCACACTTTGGATTTCATCCACAGACTCAAAAGCTAGAACCACCTCGTACAGCATAATAAACAGCACCACGGGAAAGTACTGCTCAGTAGCTTTCATTTGAATGGTCACACTTTAGGATTTCATTCACAGACTCAAAAGTTAGAACCACCTTGTACAGCATAATAAACAGCACCACAGGAAAGTACTGCTCAGTAGCTTTCATTTGAATGGTCACACTTTAGGATTTCATCCACAGACTCAAAAGTTAGAACCACCTCGTACAGCATAATAAACAGCACCACAGGAAAGTACTGCTTGATAGCTTTCATTGAGAGGTCACACTTAGCAATTTCATCCACAGCCAAAACTGGGCTCCACATTTCATGACTGAAGCCAGACTCCAGGAGGTCGAGAGACATACGGAAGTAAGTAGGTCATATTGTTCCCTTTAAGCGTTTTGAAGGGCGTGTTAGTAACGCTAAAAGATCTCGGAAGTTTACAGAGTTCCAATATCTTTGTAGTGACGTCTATCCGCGCGAGCACGTACGAAAGCACTTACAGATGTAACTAAAACAAGTGTGAAGAAAATAACAAGCTGAAATTGTCACGATACAAGTTATATCGGGTCTCAGTAGTGATAATGAGTTTAAGGCTTTTGGTCATTTTACCTTCGTTCGCGTGAAAGGGACTAACTTTGAGTCCGTGGATACGCGTTACAAATTTAAATGAAATCGGTTGCGTGGTAGCTTTCTATCTTGTTGTTGTTATTTCATTTTCATTATTTCCTGAATGAAACTTCAGATGGCATCCAAGGATGGCGTCTGATTTTAGTTTGGCGCTGTTGCCAGTATCACCCTACGTCAAACTGAAATAATCCGCAATATCCACAAGCGAACAACGAGGAAGTAACGAGCCTTGGCAAGTTGAAATAGCGGATTGCACCTCTTAGACATCCTATATCGCCGCAATGAACAGTACTACAGGAAAGTACCTCTCACGCACTATCAATTGAATGATTTCATTGCCTGGTTCGATATTTATTATTAGAGCCACCACACACAGCATAGCTTTCATTTGAGTGGTCAAATTTTAGGATTTCATTCACAGGCTCAAAAGTTAGAAACACTTTGTGAAGCGGAAAAAAGTACTATTCAAAAGCTTTCAATTGAATCGTCCTATTTCTTGGATTTCCTTACCTTATTACACAGCGTAATAAACAGCACCGTCGAGTACTCCTGGACAGTTTTCATTGAAACTGTCAAACTAAATCCCATCCAAGAATCACAAGTTAAAACCAAATCACACCAATAAAACTCCGGGGGTGATTATACGAAGCCCACTCTATACTGAAACATCAAAACCTCACCTGACAGATGGGTACATTTACATCCTGTTGACGGCGCTAGACGCTCCGTTGAGCGCGGTTAACGTTGTCAACGTTCCTTTGGCACCGGGCCTACCGTGACCCTCGTATAACGGAACCGTCGTCAAGTTCGGAACTTGATATCGCGTGAGAACTCACGTGAGTAATACCACGATATTGGTCGTTGTTTTGCTGGTTATCTGGTTGAGATATATTGATAGAGCACTGCCGCACTGAACGAAACGCTAGACCAAAACATAACTTTAGGCGCAATATATTTCGCCTCATAGAAAATTACTAACTCGAAAGTTAGAAACTTGTAAAGCAGAATATACAGCACCACAAGAATGATAGTGCTTAATAGCTTTATTCATTTGAAGGAGCAAGGTTCAAAGGTTAGAACCATCTTGTGTGGCATAATAAACAGCAAAACAGGAAAATACTGTTCACTAGCTTTCATTTGAACGGCAATGGTTCAAAGGTTGGAACCACTTTGTGTATCACAGAGGTGCATTGTTAATGTACCACAGGGATGTACTGCGCACGAGCTTTCATTTGGACATTTAACGATTTCATCCTCAAAAGTGGCAACAACTGCATTTCATGCGACTGATGGTTTGACTCCAAGGAGAAAAGAAAAAAAAACCACAAGAGTGAAAATTTCGAACATATTAGCACGTTATTCTTCGCAGGGCGTACAATCTAGAGCTTCTTTAGGAAACAGATGGAACGTTTTGCTATGTTGTTTTTTCCTCTGCTAGAACGCACGAGAAAACAGCCACCCTCCCATCATCACGCAACCAAACGCCCACAAACCTGACCTTGCGCTCCTCGCTTACTAACCTCAATCAGTTCAATTAATTTGCTCTAATTGGATTTGATTTTAAAAGCATTCTCTCCATCATGCTATTTACCTTTCGAAGTCATTTTCCTCTCGTTTTTCTATCTTCTCGTTTTGCCTGAAAGGATCGAGAAAAGTGTGGGGAAAGAGTGCCCGCGTAGCGAGGATAGAGGTCATTTGACAGCGACGGTCTCGTTCTCCTTGCTCGCAATGCTTCTTAAACGCGCGGGCTCCACTCCATCTTTTTGCAGGAAGGGTTGAGAGATTTTGAGCCGTTTACTTCGCTCATCATATTTTTCTAGTTTCAAGTTCATAATCTTCTCTTTCTTTCCTCTCTTTTATTCCTGTTATTCTATCTAATTTTACACTCCTTCTATCACGGGCTTGCTGTTTGGCGTAGTACGTTCATAAAACACGAGTGTCGGGGTGCTAGCTGCTTTTTCAGTTAAATTTCTGCCTTTTTCGGCCGGGTGTCCATCATCGCAAGAGCTCATGTCATACACAATAGTCAGAAGTTACGATCCCAGCTAAAGGGGAAGGGATACAGGTACCAGCTATCTTACGGTACACGTCAACTTACTTGATATCAAATTAACCCCTTAAGCCTTAATATGAAAATGCATATTCTCCTTACTGTTTTCCAAACATTTCCTATGATGATGTAAACAGAAATTTCAATTCTACCACTTTTAGGACGTAAAGAGTTAAAGTGTTCCCTTCCATTCCCCACTGACCAGTAAACACCTCATTCTGAAAAAATCTTGATACATGAGAGCATATTCAGTTTCCAGTGGAATTGTTAAATATGCTGAACAAACGGTTGAGTCTGTGGATGAAATCCGGCTGAGTGTAATTATTCAAATAAAGGTTCCTGAGCAGTACTTTCCATTGGTGCTATGAATATGCTGTACAAGGGGGCTCAAAGTTTCGAATCCATGAGTGAAATCCTCATTAAGTGCGAACATTTCACTGACTAAGGAGCGGTACTTCCTCACGGTACTGTACAAGGTGGTCCGTACAATGACTCTAAAGACGATAAAAGATCCAAAATTGAAAAGAAAGGAGAGGGCAGAAGATTTATTTTATTGTGCCTTAGTGGTGGAGTCAAAATTTTTCCTTTTTCAGTTTGCGAAAACAGCGTCTTCCAGTCGACCTTGACAATTATTGAAAATTATATTTTGCAGACAAAAGTCTCCATAAAACAAAGGATGCTGATATCGAAGGAAAACAAACTAGAGAGATACGTAACCACTAAATGGATTGCTATTAAATATAACTATGATAGGTTATTCAAAATAAATAGCAAATGTTATGCGATGTTTGTTTTGCAGAAAAAAGAAAATTAATAATAATATTATTACAAGAACAAGAAATCAGACATTTTGGTTAGAAATAGCACCTACCCTACCCCCCCCCCCCCCTGCCCCCTCTTTCTTACCCAAAATTGGACTAGGGTTTTGAACTCTACAAAATCTGAGAAGGTGCAATCATTCGTTTCCTTTTGGCTCTCTGTTGAATCATCTGCACGTGACTGGTAACTGACCTTGAACTTGTAGCTTTTTCTACTTGGAGGTAAACGGCTCTAAACGAAATGAGATAGATCAGGAGCATATCACGTGATAGGCTCCTGGATAGATTTGTTTTAAGTTTACATTCGGCTTTTTGTTTTAATTTCAGCCCAGAAAACACGCCAAAATAACTTAATATCTCCTGGATTGAGCAAACGCTACGACTCTATGATAACAGGCCAGCACAAAAAATCCTATCCAAAAGATAATAGCATACGTCCCCAGAACTTAAAAAAACCTTCGTTGATAGATCGATTCTGAAAATGAATCCGTTTGTCGTATCGGAAAACGTAATATAAACCTCATAATCTGTTTTAAGATGTTGATAATCGAGCAATCATTGATCTTATGGCGCTTGGGGATGACACTTGCATAATTCACGTGACATATCCAAGCACCATAAGATCAATAGTTGATTGAATACGATACGCTCATTGACACTAAGAGCTCATCCTCTTGAAATGCCACCAAAGCTGGTGGAGATTTAGCTGCCACTAACTCAAGTTCGTGTATGATATCTTATAGGTGTGATGATAAAGCGATTAAATCACATCGAGAAGACAAGCTTGCACCCTTCCTGACCTAATCATGTACTTTATGAAGGTCTACATATTTTCAAAATAATACTATTGAACAATTACTGTAAATGTATATACTGTATATTTCCAAAATAATACTATTGAACAATTACTGTAAATGTTGTAGAATAAAACATTTCATCACTGGACGAAATCGAGTTGTGTATGAGTTTTAAGTTAACGAGGAACACATTGTCAAGTTAGCTACACAAACGAGTTCAGGTACAATGAGACTAAGTGGAATTATTTTATCTCATAACAACCCTTGGCCAACAATAACTTACCAAAAATAATTGCTGTCATAGGAAGCGGTTCTTTCGCCATCTATTTCAAACGACTTTTCTGCTCGTACGATATGAGCTAATAGCCAAATAGAAGGAAGCCAATCACAGCGCGTGCTTGCTAGTATATATTTCCACTTCTCTACTCGTGAGATATGAGCTGATAGCCTATTAGTAGGGAGCCAATCAAAGCGCGCTTGCTCATACATTTATATCCAGGACCGTCTATATGATAAAGTCTTTCTTGCGATTTCCTCTACTCGTGGGATATGAGCTGATAAGCCTCTTAGTAGGGAGCCAATCAGAGCGCGCTCCTGCTCCGCACATGCACAGGAAATAAATTCATACCTTGATCATGATGTCTCCGTTTCTACAGCTGTACAGCTTAGGGTCGCCTGAGAAAACAGCCGATGTTACGCGAGGTCGCCACTTGACCCCTCGTAAAACGACGTCTGAGTAACGAGCGCAGAAATTCCATACTGATGACGCGTCACTACCCAGATCTTGGTAGTGCTTCTGAATGGTTGAACTGAAGGAAATTCCCTCGCGGCACAACAAATCAGAAGCACTACCTAGATCTGGGTAGTGCACGTCATCAGTATGGAATTTCTGCGCTCGTTACTCAGACGTCGTTTTGCGAGGGCTCAGGTGGTGGCGACCTCGCGAAACGTCGGCTGTTTTCTCAGGCTAAGCTTAGGGTCATATTGGGCGTAGATAAAAGCAATGGACCAATCGAAACTCAATACAAAAGCGTGCAACCAGTGCCAAACGAGGGAAAACGCGTATTGGCTATGAATCGAGGACTGAATTGTATGCATCTTGTCGAGTGGGATATTGAGATATTCCATGTTTTCCAAGAAATTCTTCTAAATCCCTAAATTCATAAAATTTTTATAGGAAACCGATATCACCTTTAGACTTTGATTTCCAGCTCGATCTGTCAAAAATATGGAAATGTTGGTTGTTGTAGAGGGAGAAACCTCGAAGAATCAGGAAAAAACCTCCAAGCAAGGACCGGAACTGGTAACAAACTCAACAAAAGATGACGCCGAGACCGAGATTCGAACCAGTCCCCCGCATTGTTTATTGATATATCGAATAGAAGTATGGGAAATGAACTGGTTGTCAAAATGGAGCGGTAAATTCACTTTCCAATGGTTCAACTGAAATCAGAGTCAACGCTCTTCCGGCAAATGCATTGCGTTCCATTTGATGTCAAAGCCTATTTTCCCTTACTTTTGGTTCAACAGAAAGTAGCTATTAGAATTTTCAAATATTCCCGAGTTACTCTTTGTACAAGTCGAACATAGCCCGCGAACGAACACAATTTTGAGCACCAAAAGTGCCGTTAAATATTGTAGCCCATCTTCGCTCTCCGAACAACGAAGAACATATTTAAGGACAACAACTATATAAAAAGAGAGAAAAGGAAGTTTTGAGGACAACAAGTATATAATAAGAGTATTCACATATAAGGTGAACTTACCTTATAGCTACTCTAATTAAAAGTCGTCTTACTGTGTTGTCACCTTGGCAAAAGATAAGCGTAAAAGCGTTGGGCGTGAAAACATTCTCTAACGTTTTATCACGATTTTCATTTTCAGTCTTACACAATATTTACTTACATTTTTATAATAACATAGCCAGGCCTTGCTTTGCCTCTCGATTCTCGCCACTCAACTTGTTTGCTCGTTCAGTTTACAATACCTTTGTGGGGGATGTGATCTATCCTAGCTAGAATTCCCAAATCGAAGATTTAATTTTCAGGATACCTGACAATTTTCGTTATACTCTTCCTGGGGGGGTTGCAGTATAAGTCACTTGCTGAAGCCTAATTACACTAGTAGAGGGATAACTATCATGAAAAGAAGCAATAATATCATAATGAAATGGGACCAAACGAGTGCTGATGAACTATTGTCACTTAAACTTAAATATTTCTTTGCGTGTTAGAATAGAACTTACTTAAAGCACCAATTTCTTAAGTATTATATCGCTGAAAATTGGTGGTATTGTCTATTCTCTTATAAATGCTGGCAAGAAAGTTCTTATACTGCAAACGTTTTAAACGCGAAGAAACGCGGTAACCGGCAAGTATACCTCAATTTCTGGGAGGCCATGTAAACTTAGATCTATTATCATAAGCATACATCCTTTTTGTGCAACAAAATTTGCATATGAAAACTTAATTGAAATGCGTCAGTGTCGACCAAAATCACACTGCTTTTTTCTTCTGTTTGTTTAACTAGTGAAAATCAACTACCTCCTTAAAGATTACCGAAATTTAGGATTAATTTTGTACTCTCTTTTAATCGCCGAAAACTGCGAGGTCGCTAAAAAAATTAATCTTCGAGGTAGCTAACAAGTCATTATCGGTTGATATCAATTCCTTATACACAGGAAACCGACCAGCTACTACAGCGGTCCCGTGGACTTTGTTTTGCCTTTCCGTGGTTGAAAACCGTGGAGTTTTTAACAACCGCAGTGCGATAGTTAGTTTTGTTTTTTCCTGAATGCGCAGCTTTTTTGTGAAAAACATTCAAAGAAACAACTGTAGCTCAGTGAAAGTATATGTAAAAATCAAAGCATGTGCCGATAGAACGGAAGACATTTTGCCCGCTTTGTTGGGAACTCAGAACGCACGGACGTAAAATAACATAAACATCGCCTGCCGGTTAACATATCTGTGGTTTATAGGGTAACGTATAGGCTTTTTTAGCGAAAACGGAAGCAATTTCAAGGGCTAATTTGGTTCACAGCAAAAACATTTTGTGGTAAGGATTCGGTCAAAGGCCAAAGAAAAGCTTATAAATGTGCGAGTCCATGCAAAGCTGGTGTTCATTAAAAAAGATTCACTTAAAGATCCAATACTTATAATTTAGAGCAGCATTAGTTTAACATGCATGCTATAATTTTCTTTTGATTATAATACACCAGTACTCCAGGAAATAAGAACAGAAATGATTTACCTTATTCCAGCTTTCGAAGCGATCCGGCGAACGCTTTTTTAAGTTTCAGAAAGTTAGAATGTTCTGGACACAAAACTTTGCCGAGAGCGACTAGAAGGTGTATCTTCGCTTCGTTCTAACTTTCACAATGTTGTGTCCTTTTTGTCCTTCCTCTATTTTATATTCCTGTGCTCGACATCTCCAAACAAGATAAGAACAGCTGCTTTCTGCCATTCGTTTCATAAGCTGCCTTAATTCATGTAGACTGACAGCTTTACGCTAAAAGTGTTTCCAGTCTTATTGTTCCGCATGGTTGGTTTGCATAAGTCGTTCAAATTGACAGGAATCTGACAAAACCCTATGCCTTGTGTCTGAAGCTTTCGCAAATTAAAAGTTAGTAGTCAACTAGCAAAAGAAAATTCAGTCGCAGTTGGATTCATAATGTAAAATGAATTTTTCCTCCATTAAATTGCCAAAAAAAAAAATTAACCAACGCCTTATTTCCGTCTAAACAAATTGGAGGGAGAAAGGTTTTTAATGTGTCAGTTTATCTAGGGCTACCATATGTGTTTGAAAATTAAAATAATTCCTGTCTTCCCAGCAGGATTCGGCAGTTTATACAAATTAAAACATTGCTCTGTCAGTATTTCTGGCAAAAATGGGAAACAGAGAATTAAAGTGACATCAAATATGGCCTGAGAAGGAAAATTTTAAAGTGATTCGAATAAGAACCTTGGAATGAGAAAAACAAAGCCCTAGCTAAAGCTGGCGCACAATTTCAAAACCCGCTTTTTTGTATAAAGAAAAACCTCGAGGAAAGGAGGGATAAGACGACTTTTTCAGCTTCAACATCACCAATATCACTACCAGGATAGTACAGCTGGCTGTAATTCATGTTTTTTTTTCGTCTTCTGTTGTCACTATCTCGTATGGCCGGAGTAAGCCCGAGGGGCAATCATAATATGATTATTGTTTTTCCATTTTTCAGAACAACTAAAGCCCCTATTTCTGATCCTTCTCTCTCCGAGTCAAACTTCGAGTAACGCAACGTGGTCAGCTTTTGAGCCTGTGGGTTAACATTTTGCAAAATGAAAATTGTACTTTTTCTTCAATCTTGATTCTGGGCTTTCTCGAGGGTGTAAAGCTGAAAGATTTTATATTGATTTTGGGGGATTGACGGAAAGTTGTAGACTTATGTCGTCCGATACAGTACAATCCTAACATTTCGCAACTCTCGCTGTCTGGAACCAAAGCCCCGTGTTAGGCTAACCCGTGAACACAAGTCGGAGTAGTAACTGCAGCTGGCAAAAAAGCTGGCAAACCATTGGCAGACAAATTGGCACAATGTGGGCAACCTGTTAATAAACATGTTTGTGAGAAATAGAACTGTATGTAGTCTCCACTCTCTCGGCTAACTTTTTAATTTCAAAGTTCGCAAACTAGCCGTTTGTAAACGTGCCTTACAATTAACGCCAAGGATCGAGATTCAAAAGGGTGTGTGAAAAATTAGACAAGAAAACGTCGCTTTACCTCTTAAAATCAATTCCCATCGCCCAAATAACGGAAACTCGCGACTTACTCTCACACTTTGTCCTTAGAGTTCGTGGGTGTGCATCTCGCATCGCGAACTAGCTATTGAACGCAAAAACGGGAACATTTTTGAAGTCTAGGAATAATGTTCTTCCTATGAACCAGCAACAACTTGAAGTATGCGGATGTTTTTCGTGTCAAAACACGAGTGCGTCATGTTTCCTCAATTTGCATCTTTTAATGGCCCCTATACTGAGGGCAATTTCAGTTATCACTATGCTGTCCATGGCCACAATCCCACGTTTATTGATGATTTTTCCTTTTTCGGAGTACTGTAAAAACTCGCTTACGAAAGCACGAGCGAAATGAAAATCACCCATAATTTCGTGATTAAAGCAAACGCTAATACCTTTCACTTTCGAGTGGGCTTTACTTCCGGTGTCTTTGATCACCGTTAAGGTTCATGAAAAGAAATCCACAGAAAGGAAGTCGCATACTTGTCTGCCATGCAATGAAAACATAGTAAGATTTTCTTCACATTACTGCACGTCGTATTGATGATACAACTGCATTTTTTTGGATTGAAATCCTTATACTTTTCTCAGTTTTCGTAGGAGTCTTGTCGAGAATCGCGTGAGCCAATTTTGCAGAATTTTCTCGACTCCCATACCCCACGAAACTTAAGTCTAAAGTCCATTTACGAATAAAAAGAGCGAAAAAAACAGAACGTTTCGATGTCTACATGACATCATGCGTACCGAAATATAATCTAATTCTAAAGTCCATTAAAGTGAAAAAGGAACCGCATAACTTTTCCTAGAAGCGGAACTATGCAACAAGTTAATTAAAATTCGAAGCACGCTTAGAATAAATTACATATTGAATGGATCGAACGCAATTATTTACTGATCCCCCACCGTTTCATGATTGTCTGGATGCACAGACATTTGGCGCCATGCTAGCTGGGAGGGCTTGCTTTCGCAAACAAAGGTTCCTAAGGGGTCCAAATTAGCACCAGATTGTTAAAGAGGCCCGGAGAAAAAAGCTTGAACACAGTCAGCGAGGTTTGGTTGGAAAGGAAGAAATTCATTTACTATAAAATTAACAGGGAATCCGACGGTTTCGTCCCGTTTTATTGGAGATAAAACTTAACATATTCAGTATAACGTTCCATGCACTTGTTTCCTTCAAAAGAGTTAGATCGCGGGCTCAGACTAGACTAGACCCATTTCCTCTCGACCTGCACTCATCGGACATGACAACTCTACATTAACGTAGTTTCTAAGTCAGTCTTCATAAAAGAGGCTTAATTATCTAGCTTGTGCTGAGACTAAGTCTAACTTTGAAAGGAAATTATACATCTTCACTACATTTAATGCTTATAATAAGACTGCCTTTGTAGCATAGTTTCCACAAGTAACACAAACATAAGCGACTAATGAAAACAGGATCAACGGAGTCAGTCTGTGAATAAAACATTCTATTCGTTAATCTGACTGGCCTCAGTTATTCATCAGTCACTCGCTCAGTCAATCATTTGGCCCGCCCATTAGTCCGCCAGTCAATCTGTAAGCTAGTTACTAAGTCGGTCAGTCGGCCGGTCGGTCGGTCGGTCGGTCAGTCGGTCAGTCGGTCAGTCAGTCAGTCAGTCAGTCAGTCAGTCAGTCAGTCAGTCAATCAGTCAGTCAGTCAGTCAGTCAGTCAGTCAGTCAGTTAGCTAGTCAGCCATTCAGTTTTATAGTTTTTGAATAATTGTTGCTATCTCTGTTATTGCTGAAATAGACTTCAGTTCTCAATATATATCAACAAGAGAAATTTCTATCTCACTCACTAATGAAAAGTGATTGTCCGTTCAATCAGTCCAACAAACTTGAGCATAAATTTAATACATCTTCAACAAAATAAATCAGCAATAAATTACCTAGAGTAGTGGATTTGAACTGAGAAAGATCAGTGAATGGGTGTTAATTCTTTGGCACAATTTGATTGCAAGCCGTAAAATTGAACATATTATATAATTAAGATATACACTATACTCTCTACTATCGTTATCTAGAATTATCTTGTACTATGATTATAAAAGAGCTTCAATGTCCTTTGCAATATCCTAAGAAAAGAAAACAATAAAAAGAATGTGTAAACGAAGTGTAACGCTTTGTTACTATCACACAATAAGGGCTGAACAATCTGATCCGACAGAAAAGTCGATCGGCCCGGACAATTGTCCGATTGTTAGCCGAAAGCAGGATCGCACGGTTGTCTGGTGTTTGGCTGAAGTGAAGCTAGCGTTATAGGCGGTGTGTCGGCAGTGTCGCAGATGTTCATGGGGAATGCTTCGGTAGTGCGTCGGAAATGTTACCGTAATGAGTCGGCAGTGTGTCGGTTATGTTTCGATAGGGTGTCGACAGTGTTTCAGTTTGCACCGGTAGCACACGTGACGGCAATGTTTCGATAGTGTCAAGCCAGTATGTCGGCAATGTTTTGGTGAAGTGCTGCAGTATGTGTACAATGTTCAGTAGAGAATCGGCATTGTTTCGGTAGTATGTCGGCAGCGAAGAATTGAGTACAACTGACTAGTTCTCGTGTCTAACGTCATGTCAAAAGTAATGGGTTCGAATCACGTTGAATTAAAAATCCATATTTCGGTAAAGTGTTGGCAGAGTCCACGTGGGTCTTGAAGCGCCGGTTTATGTCCGCGCGCGTCAATTCGTAAGAGTACAGAGAAAGTGCTCGACGTTTAGGGTCAAAGTGACTACATCAGATATAGAGTTGAACTTACCAGCGGTGGAACGTTTGGTGCATATCGCTTCACAGGTTTACCGTTGCGATCACACAAGAACTGAAAAAAAGGTTTTAGAAAGAATCTACAACCAGAATTGTCTTAACAGATGGTTAATTATCTCGCGCAATTAATAACTTAAGTGGAACTTCGTTAATAAGATGGGTCTGTCTCCCATTTTTAGCTCAGATTTATCTTTTTATAATCCCATACTGGAGACAAACTGACTGTAGTTTATAGTGACAACAGAACCAGCTTAACACAGCTCTCTTTTTTCCAATCGAAATTTTATTTTCCCTATATTTAACAGCGCAGTCTGCACCAAACACAAATTAAACTATCAGAAAGAATTTTAATCAGGACTAACCTTTCCAAAATTCCACTTGATAAAGCTGAAAATAAAGAAACAGAGGATTGATGAGATTACACCGGAAATCGCCTAAAACGAGAACAGCACCGGGTGTGGCTAATTTAAGATCCTATCCACACTAAGGCGTTTGGAAAATTTCTGTTTTCAGTTTGGCCAATAACAAAAATGTCTTCCTCAAGTCTACACAAGCGTTTTCGTATCGTTTTCATCTGTCCACACTAAAGCACTTTCGCACTTTCATCGTCAACACTAAAACGATCACAAGCAGTGTCGGCGTTTTCATCCAAGTTTTCGGTCGTTTTGGTGAGGGCGACTATCATGGACTCTAGCTCTCGTTTGCTCTTGGAACTGGGCACAGGGGACACAAAACTACCTTGCAATGCCAGAAATCATGGGTGTCCTAAGCCTGGGGTGCCTGCGGCTTGAGATAATTTACCTTCCCAAAGTTCCTTTCAGCTGACTTTTGAGATACTTGTACAAAGGTAAGGCGTTTGCGCCGTTGACATTTATCTTGGAAAACATATCAAACTTGACACCATAGCCTTCAGCAAACTGTTTTACCACCAGCTCAGGATCGGGTTCCTGCAAATTAAAACAGTAAAGCAAATAAATGCGAGTTACCTTGATGGACTATGGACTACACCTTTTAAATCCTTTTCTTCCAGTTTTCTCATTTTTTTTCCCTTTTCTTTTCACCACACTTAAATGCTACTGAACGAGTGTGAGACTAGATTACTCAGTAGGAATGACCTAGCTCACAACGAGTCTTCCTGTAGTTTAATGGTTAGAGAACTCGACCGGTGTACGGAAGGTGGTATCAAGGGTTTGAATCCCATCGGGAACTTCGAGACTTTCCTTTACATGTAGCTCTATATTTATAACATGCTAAATGCAATTTACTAACATGTACCTTTGCAATGGCTATACGTCACTAAACTCCTAGGAGAAAGATCGAGGGGGACTCTTATCACAAATTAACGAAAAACGAGAGGGAGAACAGGAAAGCACGTACCTGCTTTCCAAACTGGTTACACGGGAACCCAAGGATCCGAAGACCACGTTCAGCGTATGTGGAGTGCAGTTCCACAAGCTGAGTATAGTTCTTCTGTGTTAAACCTCAGAATGATGCTACATTAACAATGAGAATCACAAATCCCCTGAAAAGAATACTTAATTCTTTAATCCTTAACTCTCAGAGTCAAACCTTGAACTGCATCCAATGAAGATGGTTCTCACTGTTGAGTTTGTGGATGAACTCTTGAAGTGTAACCATGGGTTTTACTTTCCTGGGGGTGCTGTCTACTATGCTATTCAAGGTGGTTTTTCACAATTTGAGTCTGAGGGTGAAATCCTAAAATGCGACTATTCAAGTGAAAGCTACGCTACGATACTGTTTATTATGCTGAAGAGAGTGGTTGAAACTTTTGATGTTGAGGATAAAACCCCTAGTTGCAGCCATTTAGTGACAGATGTTGAGAATACTTTTTGTGGTGCCTTTTCCTACATTGTACAAGATGGTTCTAGCTTTTGGGTCTGTAGATGAAATTCTGTTAGAGTATTTCTTTCTGTGTTGCCGTTATTGTTTCTTGATTTTTGCCAAAGACGTATAGGATTGTTACTATTATCATTATTGTTATTATTATTATTATTATTATTATTATTATTATTATTATTATTATTATTATTATTATTATTATTATTATTATTATTATTATTATGGGCGTGTTTATAGTAAATTTAATGGCGATTCATTATCAAGAGATTGGTAAGCCACTTACTGGTATTTTTCAAGTGATACAACATTCCCATCAATGTCCTTTGCACTGAACTCAAAAATAGACTCAGCATTCCTTACTTGGTCCTCTACCTCCTAAATACAATAAACCAGACATGGACCACACATAACCCACATTTTATCTTAGGAGAGGGAGTGGTGAAAAGGGTCTGATCATCCCACTTACCAGGCCCTTTACGGCCTCTCCTCCACCATATCCTCTTCCTACCTCTTTGGGCCTTTGCTATTGCAAAGTATTATGCAACACTGCAATTTGGAATGTTATGTTCTTTTATTTCAAGTGCCTCACAGAATGTTTTAAAACTGCTAACAGGAATCTGATTTTTACCGTTCATGACCAAGATTTAATTATCCTATTAAAATGAAATGACAAAAAAGTGTTAAAACTGGTAAGGGGAATTCTGATTTTGAATAAGACCCAATCTTACCTCCTCTGTCTGGCCTGTGACAGCTTCTGACTTCTCAAAAGCTTTCAACCATGACAGCTGCTCTTCATCTGAACTGAAAGCAAGCCGCAAATCTAATATTTGAAAAATATTAGCATTAACATCAGCATTAACAAAGATTTACAACCAGGGTCAGATCATCTCAGATGAGTACTGCTTTCTGCTGAGATGACAGCCAGCTAAGGTATAAATTTTTTTTGTGTTTTTCAAAAGAGGAGTGATTATTCCAATGAGTCTTACTTGAAGGGACTGTTACTCAGGGGATGGGTATCATTTGAGGAAATGTGGCAGGCTTTGATTTCAGAGGTACACTGTATGAAGTCAGGTGGCTTGAATTCTTGTCTTTTTGAGGCTAACTAAAAGTAAGTAAAATTTGGTCCTCAAATACAAAACTGTGTGGACTGACCTGATCTCTGGATGTCAGCAAATGTCAACAGAAGGCAGAACTTGGCTGATTTGTCCAGTCTCACTGTGGCTTCTTTCAATGGATATTTTTTGGATGGAGTTGAGTGCTAAACAAAGCAGACAGAGCAAAATGCATGCATAGATGAGGTATGGTCGCAATTCTAAGCTTGCATTTGTGATGCTAATGATGATGATAGCGATGATAATGATGATGATGATGATGATGATGATGATGATGATGATGACGATGATGACGAAGACCCCGACGACGCCAACGAAGACGACAGTTTATGAAAACCTCAAGTGTGTGGGCCATTTGAAAGAAACTGAGAAATCAGGGAATCAACTGTGTGGTGAAGGCTTCAAGGTGTACGTGTTCTAACAAGTCAGTCTTTAGATGAAACCCTTATAAGTCAGGAGTAACCAATCAATAAAAGCTTTTGAGCAGCAGCTTCCCGTGGAAATGTTTATTATGATATACAGGGCACAGGGGCTCGATCTAACTTTTAAGTTTGTGAATATGACTATTTTAAACAAAAGCTGCCGGAAGTGATAGCTTGTTTGGAAAATTTGACAATTAGTAGGCAATTTGACAATCAGAAGAACCCAGTGCTTTCAGTAATGGTGCTTGTGCATGAGTGTAGATACAATAGTTACCAAGAAAAGAGTTCAAACTCAAGGGTCACATAATAGGTAGGTCATGTATGATTGCTCAGGTGTGTGTAGTCCTGAAGTGACTGACATTTTAAGAACCTGTACAGAAGTCAATACCATAGTAACTCAGTTGGTGACATCCTGACAACCTGACAAGTTGTTGAGATGCCAGTCCCAGCTGTCACCAACAGTCCTTCTCAGGACTACATTCACAAGCAATAATTGTCATACACAACCTACTATATGGGGTTAAACCTTTCACTCCCGGAGTCAGTTATGGAAACACTTAAGGTGGTTCTAATTTTGAGTCTTTGGATAAAATCCTATGGTCTCCGCCCATTCAAATAAAACCTCTTCAGCAGTGCTGTCACATGGTACTATTTTATATTTAAGTATTTTACAAAATGAAATTTGGGATTTATCTTCAATTTTGATTTAGGCACTTTTGGGACTAAAAAGGTTAATCCTTACCAAATCAGTTCTGAACTCATAGAGCGTATCATCCCCTGGTCTGAGTACTATGAAGACCTGCTGCCATTTCAGCAGCCCCTTCCTCTGTGCTGGGCCAAACTTGGCACCACAATCTGACTTCAGTGATGCCACAGAAGGACCAGCTGGTGACAGATGAGGGGGGTCTGAAAAATAATGGAGTGTGTTGCTGTGAAACAACAGACAAACAACACTCCTGTTTTACATTGGTCAATAAATGCTTAGAAAGAGATGAGCTATCAGATTCCAAGGGCACCTCTCGCTACCACTGTCAGTCCATTTATTGTGTCATCTACCCACCTTATCCTTGAAATGTGGGTGATTAGAACATATGAATGGTCAGACCACAACACGAGGGACTACATCACATACTCTGTCAAAACCTTTTAATCAGCCCCTTCATCTCTTCAGAACGTTTTTGCTCTGTAAGCTTTTAGAAAATACAAACTTTGCTTCTTTCTCTTTACCCCAGTGTACAAATAGGTACCTAACAAAATCCTGTGAATGTTTTGCACCTGAATTCCCTATTAGGAAAAATAGCTTAAATAGTGAACTCTACAATAGACTAGTATCAGTGCATCCCATTCAAGCTGAAGTGAGTACAGTACTCCTAGCTCCCTCATTTAACAGAAACCGGTTAACCTCCGGCAGCGTGGGCCATTTAAGGCCCGAATGCAACTTGACCTTTACAAAGATTGATTATGGAATATACATAGTTGTTACCATCTTGTCGAAATCTGTAAAATAACTCCCTGTCCTCAAAGTTGTGCTCATCCACCACATGGTGGACTAAGTCTGTGTCCAGAAGGGCCTGAAATTAATTGAATGCACAAGTATGAAATTGAGAATGAGCAAGATTGTTGAATTTTAAACTAGTCAGATTCCAAGAGCCTTCAGTTTGCTCCAGTCTGCAGTTGCTTACCAGCCCAGAAGGTAGCCTGCACGACAGGCGCAAAAAGGGGAAGGAAATGGGGAGAAATTATGCACAAGCGCACAGCACGAGAGGAAGGGAAGAGGGGCATCCTTTCCCTTTCTCTCTTCCCTTCCTCTCGCACTCCGCGCTCATTGCTCACACTCATTGCGAATAATTTCTCCCCATTTCAATCCCCCTTCCATGCCTGCCACACAGGCTACCCGGAAGGAAGTTCTTAAATTACTCAGCAGTGTGAGTCAGGTGATGATCTGAATCATGCAAACTAGGTTTGAAAAGACACAACCTACTTGTATTTAATACTGTAGTCTCTCCTGACTCAGTTACACGTTTCATATTTACCTGGCCCAATCTAACCCCTTCCTCTCGTGTGCTTGCAAATCCATTTGCAAGGAACCAGTCAACTGCTTCAGATCCTAAAATGAAAAATAGATGAAATCAATACGTTTTTTGAGGCTAAGTACAGTACATCTCTGGTTCACAGAGGTGTGGCAGTCACTGTCCCTCTCAGCTTAATGAGCGTACTGTTCACTAGATGTGTAAATAGGCTAGTATAAATAGGAACCTTTGAAAAGCTACTTCCCTGTTCCAGGCTCTCAGACAGTAGGGATGGAACAACAATTGGAAATTGAACTTGAAAATAAGACATTTGGGATCTGGGGAAAGGGGTAGTCCCATGCTTGTTTTGTAAATTCACTCTTTTCTTACTATCTCAGAGCCTGAAACTGGTTACAAGCTACTGGATAGCCTTGTAATGGACTAGTATCCCACCTTGAAGTGGGGGGATGGGAAATAGCACTACTCCTACAGTCATATAATGGAAGAATTAATGGAGTCAGCCACAGTTGATGTGATGGGCCAATACATTGGGTATCCTGTGAATACAGCTGCGTCTACTGCTAGGAACAAGAGGCAGGTAAAGGAAGAGTTACCATCAAGTCCAATGGATTCAATGAGCCCTGTGGCTTATCAAAGCTAACGCTATCTGGTTTTTGTAGCATGATTAGCAGTGATTGGGAGCACTACTTCCCTGGACTGAAATCAGCACCCAATCCAGGGAAGTAGTAAATAATACTCCCAGCGACTTATACCCTTTTTTCACCAAGACTTTCAAATTCTATTTTCAATCAAACCACTACATTCTGAAACCTCTCAGCAGCAACCACCCCTCCTCACTACCTTTCCTAGGATAGTTTCAGGTTGTTGCTTACAAGAGGTTCCACTGAGTATTAAACTTAATTATGTTAAACTTACCCACAAAACAAACATGATATTTTCTAAGACGAAAATATCTGTCCTTTATGGTAAGTCCCCCTTCCTCTGTTGCTGCCCTCAATTTAATGCAAATGCTCTCAATCTAGAAGAATAAAATGTTCATCAAACCTAAAGATATCCATAGAAAAATACAGGGACTCCACTGGTTTTGGGTACTTCCTAAGTGGGGGAATTAAGAATATTGTGAGATTGCATTGCATGAAAATTAAGCCCCGGCTAAACGATGAAACATGTTTTGTCCAACATGTTTCGTCACCAATCTCGTAACAAGAGTCCTCAGGCTTTTTGGTCAGTGGATGGTCGCCAGGAGGGACTCTGAGGTAATGGAAAAATTGATTTTTTTAATTGGCTGTTCCAGCAGCATTCACTGTAACAAAACTAAGAACCATTAACCACAGGATTCCTGCAGTAACAATTCCATTACTCCAGAGCCTCTCCCAGCAGTCACCCACTGACCAAGAAGCCCCGGGACTCTGAGTGCATGGTTGGTTTGTCACACAAAAGGTTGGGTGGCTAAATGGATGTTTGACCAAACATCAGAAAAAGTGAAAAGAAATAACGTCAACATCACCCAAATTCCATCTCTGATTGGTCACTTTTCCGCTCGCACAAGCCTTGTTGTCAGAGGTGGCTAAACGATCAAACATTTGTTCGTATGACAAAACACTGGGTGAAAATGTTTTATCTAGATCCAACATGGAAACCCATTTAAATGCAAAGTTGAGAGAGGCAGCTAAATAGTAAAACATGTTCGTCCAACATGATGTTGGATAAAAATGTAAAAATGTTTGATTGTTTAGCCAGGGCCTTATAGAATCTTGGGAATTCAAAATGTGATATTTTAATACACTTGTAAAGGCAACTGTGCAAACTCAGAGCTTTTTCTTCACTGCTTTCGAGCAAATGGCACTCGCACCATTATGTACCAGTCAAATTGAAGCTTCAACATCCCCCCCCCAGGCAACCCCCCGGCATTGGGTTGTTCAAATTCTCTCCTCTCAGGGCAAAAAAGCCATTCAAATGCCCCACCAATTAGTGCTGAAATACCTCTCCTCAAAGGCAAATTTTTTTCTTAAATCAAACACTGTTCACACTTTTCAGAGAGAGATCTGCTGTTATGACGCCTTCAAGCTTCTTTTAAAGATACTTTTGAAAGACTTATTCGCAAACAAAGGCAAAATTCTATCTTGTAAATCCATCAAACCTTGCAAAAACTGAAAAAATTCATGGGCATATTACACTAGAACAAGAGATAAATCTGGTTCAAATTCCCCACCCTTCCATGGCAACATTCAAATTCCTCCCTCCCCGGGCACGAGGCACAGTCAAATGCCCGGGGTATGCCCCGGGGGGCGGGGGCGGATGTTGAAGCTTCAATTTGACCGGTACATTAAAAAATTACCGTTGAGTATTGAGTACTGCTTTGAATTAGGCCAAGAGGTAGACATGAATAGTACAACTAAGGGACTTTTTTAAAATATTGAAATTAATTAAGCCTACATGCGGGTAGGGATTATCTTGAATAATTCATCTTTTAGCTGACAAGTCCACGCATAAAATTGATTCCTTTGTTTTCGATACCATGACTTAATTAATTTAATGAAAATCTACTCAAAGCCTTTTGAACATACACCCAATACTTACCACAAGAAAATGAATCAAGTTCTTTTATATTACGGTATTGTTTTGAAGGAAAGCAAACACGCCCAAGCCTTTAGCCACAATGGAAGTTAAATAGCAATTCGCTAAAAGAGATCGACACGACTTTCGATCGATCCTCAATTTTTTTTTGGGGGGGGGGGGTAAGTACCGCCTCTTATTACGAAAAATTTGAGCTAATCAACGGTCGCTTTCGCTAAAATGCACCACCGTAAAATTACAAATGACCTTTTATCCATAATTAGCGGAAACATTTGTCTGTCTGAATAATAATCGTGGCGTTTATACCTGTCCCATGAAGTGATGTCCAAAATCGTGACAATAGAAACGGGCGTAGATACAAAAACGTAGTGTGAATTAAAGAGCAAATTTAGTCTAAGCGATTGCCCTATTGTTTATGTGAATTATATGCTTCGAAACCTTACCTTTTCGCGATCCGTTTCACACATATTTGCAAGCTTCTTTTCAATCCATTTCTCCAACCTCCGTTTGCACGCGTGTATTGTCCAGAGGTCACGTGTTCACAATTGCTTGTCACGCTAAAGTATGATGCGTGACAAATGCAATAAGAACAGGGAAAGGGGAAAGGTACTTTCGCTTACTTCAGTTTGAATCATCAATAAAAAATATCTCACTTTACTTTCTAAATAATAAAATAAATACCAGTAACCACAAAAACACACAAATGACCCAAATACACAGTAATTAACTTATTTCTTCATTTCAATGGGAAGGAGGTATAACTGTATGCTGGCTACCACACCACCCCCTTCTACATAGGATGTTCCATTACAAGGAATTCCCCACATTTCGCTATTTTTTACAATGCTCATCATACTCAGCCATAGATCTTGACAGAGAGAAAATTTGGAGAATGTTTTGTCTGAAGTTTTTTCCACTTGAAGATAGGAAACAGTGATTGAACCAGTGCACTGACCGTCACATCTCAAGCTTGATACTAAAACGTGTCTTCTTTGACGCTTGTGCCAGGCATGGAAAGTGTCACATAATTCTACATCTGGCCTGTCCAAGCTTAAAAGTAAAGAGTAGTGGGAAGCGAGCAGGCAATCTTCCCCTCCCCCTCCCTCCAAAATACATTTTTCTTATTCATTGCCCCTGTTCACTACCAACTGTCAATCGGCCACTTGCTTTTGTTACAGTGGTGGCCACCTCTCCTCGGGCCACAGCAACAGCGTGCGCCCACTGAGTAAAGCAGCTGGGACCACTGTCCGTCACTTCCTTTCTGCCCATTGCTGTCACGACATCCCCATCATCTGTCACGACAATCAACTTTGGAATTGCAGTGACGTGATAACGGTTTTTAAGCTCCTGAATCATTTCACTGCCAAAAGGAACAGCCAGCCAGTCACTATGGCATTGCTTCATGTATGTTTCCATGTCTGATGCCGTCTTATCGGATGAAACGAACACAATTTCGAAAGGAAGTTCGTTTTCTTGGAGCTCGTTGTAGAATTCCGCCAAAACTGGTGTGAACTGCTTGCAGGGCGGACACCATCCTGCAGAAAAATATAATGCAACCACTTTGTTTTGAAGAACCTCTTCGGGATGAACGAGCACTCCTGATCTTCTTACAAGCTGTCTATCCGCAAAAATGTTCATTGCGAATTTCACTGTCCCTGGCGTAGCGTGACGTTACGTGACAAGAAGCCAGTTTTCTGAGACTTCTGTACATAGTGTTAGCGGATTTCAATCTGTGACGTCAGACTGTTGTGTATTATGCAACACAAAACTATCCAAGATGGCGGCTAGGTCGGCCGTAGGTGCGACAATAAGAGCAGTTAGTAAACCCAGAAAGTTTGCTGCGAGAAGAGCTGCTATAACCCTGGTATGGCTGTTATGTTTTTGAAAAGGCAGTAGCTTTTTTAGTTCAAATATTGTCAACTAAACTTTTTTACTGTCTTCGCAAACTTTCGTGACGTCTTTCACGTTTTAGCTACAAGCAGCAAGCTACATATCCAGTGTTTTTTTAAAGACGGAAAGAATTTAGTACTTGAACAACCATCTATCATCCATTGATCCTTTAGTTACGGTTTTTCTTAGATACTTACAGGATAGTTATGCAACCATGATACAATTTACATAACTTACTTCTAGTATTGCAGTAATTATTGTCTCTACTTGCAGAAATCATTAAGTGAATTAAAATCTTTAACTTTTAAAATGTCAGCGTTGAATTAGGTTATTTAATTTTCCATAACGTTGCTTTACTGTTTGTAGACTCCAGCAGCAGTAGAGAAACTAAAATCGCTGTTAAAATCAGAAACCGTAAATGTAAGTATGACTAATTACCACGTACATTTACAAACTGCTGTTTTGTAAGGGATTCAAGCTTAGGCAATTTCACTGTTGAGTGAAGACCTGGATTTTTGAAGCATGATTTACCAGTTGTTATTCACCCCTTTTAATTCGTCAATAATCACACAACAATGAAGGAAATTTGGGTCATGGGAAAATCATGATCTGTTATCTCGTTTCCAGGGTCTCACTTCTTCCTGTGCCCTTCAGCGGGGATAAGAAACGAAAAAAAATATTGTAAAGTTTTGTTATACAAGTTTTATAGTGGACCCTTTTATTGAAGACATTAGAATCCAGATACCTTCAGCTCACAAGGAAATCATTATTATTTCTGTATGGTCTCACCTGAGTTACCGGTAATTTTCATTGTGCTTTCTCTTGTTTGAAATGTTTCATCAGACTGCATTGAGAATAGGCGTGAAACAGAAAGGATGCAATGGACTCACATATACCCTGGATTATGCAAATGAAAAGGGCAAGTTTGACGAGGAAGTCAATCAAGATGGTGAGATAATCTCATTTTCTTGTTTTGTCATTTAGATTCTATAAAGCATAGAATATTTCAAAGGTGCACCTCCTTATGCAACCATGACACCAATCCCTTCCCAAAATATTATTATAAGTAAATAGATGAAGTAGGTGGGATTTGCTTCAGGTTGATTGCTAATAGGTTTTTCACAGGTAACGTTTTTATTTGAATTAGAATTTCTGTAGTTTGTGCCTGAAATTGCCTCACATCTATTTTCAGTTTATTTTATTTGTAATAATAGGAAAAGTTAACTTAAGTTATCTTTGAAAAAAACTTCTACAAGAAGTTTTCCAAAATAAGTTATTTAGAATGAGTTATTGAGTTTTATTGTAATGAAAATGATAAATGTGAACTAGATGCCTGGCATGTTTTGCACATTTACTGAAGGCATATTGAGCTCAAAAAACTATTCAGATGTGCAACACTTTTTTGCAGCCAGAATAATTAACTTTGGGAGTTTAGACAAAAGGGCCCCTCGACACTACCCCTGCATATTCTCCTTACTGTTCTCCATACATTTCTTAAGGAACTAGTAAGAAGAATTTGTCTAAATATCAAAACATCTCCTTGGTGATCACTTCCTTGATTCTCATCACTTGAATGTTCGAACAAGTAGTGATGATGTAAAGAGAAATTTCATTTTCGTCACTGTTAGGGCAGTATATGATCACCTCTGAAGAGTCATTTTGTGGGGCCTATGCTCTCCGAAAACCTTGTTGTGAAACCCTTTGTCAAAACATGACCAAATATGTTTGGGCCACAGGCTATTCTCTTTAAAGATTCTGACAGGTTAACAAATGAATTTTTCTTTTTCAGGAGTAAAAGTATACATTGATTCCAAGGCACAGTTGTCTTTATTAGGAACAGAAATGGACTATGTTGAACACAAGCTGGCAAGTGAATTCATATTCAACAATCCAAACATCAAAGGAACTTGTGGATGTGGAGAAAGTTTTCATTTATGAATCCTTGTGGTCGTTATTTTGCTAGCATCAAGTTCAACATCCTGGTTTAATGGCAGGGTGCCACAGTCAGTTCTCAACCTTTTATGGCTAGATCGACCTATGAACCTTTGCTGGAGTCAAAAGGCCAATACTGGTATAACAGGAACGTTGCTACTACTAATTAAACACCCAATTATGTTGACTGATTTTGGACAGTGTTGATCAGTGATGGTGAAATCAGTATCTGGAGAGGATTCCCTTCTTTTTTTTCTTGCACTTGGTTTCTAAAGCACTACAAACACAGATCAAGATCCGTAAACCCAACTTAAAACTTGCAAGATATTCTGAAGTGTTTGATGATGACAATACATGTTTTAAATGCAGCAGTGATGTCATCAACTGTAAATATTTAATAAATTTAATGATTAATCTGTAGTATCAATTTCTCTTATTTTCACACCAGACTTCAGTTATAACCAATTGAAGCCATCATACTTCTTTTAACTGATGCTTTCTTTGTTCAACACTGCCACAATGTTAGACTACAAGCAGTCTGTTTCCACTCAGGGATAGTTGAGAAAGAGCGAACAAGCGAGTGAGTCCAAAAATCGCCTGTGGCATTAAAACATGACGTGTGTCGAGCTTTAAACGCCACAGGTGATTTTCGCCCTGGGTCCCTTGTGCATTTTCTTTGACTATCCCTGAGCAGAGAAAGAGATTGCTCGTAGTCTACCACAATGTTGAAAGGTGGATTTGAAGCAGAGAGTGAGGACAGGATGAATGTTCTACAGGTAGAATTGGTACACATGAAAGTTAACTGGGACTTCTTGTATAATATTTTGCTGATGCAAATTTCACCTACGTAACCATCGTATCCCAACTGCCCTGCCGGTTTTCCCAGTTTTTTGTGGCTGGCAAATCTCATCACATAAAGGAGGCAGAAAAGTAGGAGTGCAAGACGTAGCCATCGTATGCAAGGTAGGAACCCATAGAAAAGTAGTAGGAAAGTAGGAAAAAATTAATTGAATAAACTGTTGAAAGTCTGCAAGATAGGAAATAGGAGAAATACGAAATTGCATAATGTCTTGCAATAGCAATAGGCATGCTGTTGTCAAATTACCTACGCTTGTAAGCTGAAGGCAACATCACATTGAAACAGATCAAGGCGGTCATAAACTTGAGACAATGCCGAGTTGCCAGCCAATGCCCCTGCAGTTGCCACTGATAACAGACAGCCCCAAAACATGGGGGCCTCAATATACTGCTAGCAGTCGTTAATTGATGGACAAGTGGGTATGCTTAAACCATGTAATTGTGTGAGCAAGCAAAGTTTTAAAAAATACAGCTCAAGGAGACTGGAGCTAGTGAACCAGCCTCTCCACAGTTTCTCCTCTCGACTTGTTTTCCTCTCTTTGTCTAGTTTGGTTTATTCAACTGCTTGCTCACATGATCGCATGACTAGCTCGCCAACTTGGCTGTCTAAAAATGGAGCAGTTTAGAGCCACCAGAGATTGAATGAACTGGGTGAAGAGTGTGAAAAGAGGGGAGTGGGAAGGTGGGACCCTTCATCCTCCCTGTCACCTGAATGATAACAATCATCTTTTAACCAACCAACTTTAATGTCACGCAAAAAATTTCCTTTCAAATAAATGCTCTCCAAGCATAAAATAACTAAAATATATCACTAATTTTATCATATGTCCACTAAGTTAGACCCTTAATTCTGAAGACAGTCCAATATCAATGATTTCTTTCTCATTTCAAGGTTAGTTCTTCCTAAAGCAGGGAGATGGTAGGTAAAATCTACTTGTGCAACTGTCTTGACATACAAACATCTGAAAATAATTATCAACAAGCTTGGAAATGAAAGGGTTAACACTATCTTTGAAATGCAAATATTGTTATTTCTAAACATCTCTTTGAAAACTAGAGCTCTTTCTGACACAACTACATATACAATAATCCTTTAAAAATAACATACTTTAAACCTTATAATGTTGAACCTTTATACTGTGGCTTCGACCACAAACAAGTCGCGAAGTTTATTCAAGGCTGTGCCCTTGAGAAAAATCCTTGAGCCTTGCTCACAAGTCCTTACAAGTTCGGTTAAGCAAATGGTGCAATGTTTTTCTTTCTGCTCAAAGACAGACAACAGTGAGTTTTGTGTAGGTCATTTGAGAGCACAGCCTTGTTCTATTAGTTTCTACTGTCACAACAGTCTTACAAAATCCAGACCATGTGACAAAGGTGATGGCAACTGAGGGTAAGCCCAAGGATTCCAAGTCCAAAACAACCCTTTTGCAGGCAAAGCCACATCTCTAGACAGCCACTTCTTTTTTCCAACTCTGGTCTGTTGATGATCAAGTCTTATAGAGGCGACTACCAAAATGACAGCCAATCACAAGACTTTTCCATCTTGTGCCATTTATCATTCAGTTTCTTCATTGTAACAATGTCTGAAGCCTAGACACTAGTTGCCAACTAAAACATATCAGAACTTTGCTTGAGGTAGTCAAACCACTTGGTGAAAACTGTCAAGTGGTTATCCTGAATCGTTAAGGTGCATCTTCCATGGAATTCTTCACATCCTGGTCAGCCACCCCAATGCCCCGACGTGACGCCAGTAATAGTGACTGTGTTTCTCTCCAAGTAGTAAGTTCATACACGTACTCAAGTGCCGTGGTTTGGTGAGTTCTTGTACACATGTGCCAGAGCCAAATTGTTGATGTCCAATCAGTTTATAATATAAACCCTTAAATGAAACTTAAACCCTGTTGCTATGAGAAGTCTGTTTGTAATGGCAGTCTGCTGACCATATCAACAAGCTTGGAAAACTCATGTAAGACGACGATTTGATCGTTGATGGTGCCCAGTGTTCAAGTGAAGGCCATTGTATTGTCACAGTTTTTGCATATGCCCACAGCAGCTACTTAGTCATAAGAAAATCAGTAATCTCCAGACAAAGTGCTGTAGTTTCTGCTTTAGTGTACACAATTCACACTTCCACTGCTCCACTGCAAGTTTCTTTACAATCTGATGTAAGGTGATGATGAGTGGTGAATTTTGTTTCTTCAAGTGTTCATTGTGTAAAGGAAGTAAAAATTGGCAGTGCAAGAACGCTACCATGCAGCTGCATTTAGTTTAATGCCATCGTCAGACAGACTGAATTGCCTTCATGTTACTAAAACACTTGAAGGCAAGCCTAGACTGGTTCTGACCAGAGTAGCTCCAATTGGTCTTGATTTGCCTAAACAAAGGACAACACGTATCTGTACAACATGGCTGCCTAACTGAGTTTTAGCTCAGCCTCATTGCCCATTTCAGAGAGAACCCAAGCAGCCCAAGCTTTTACGACCTAACTGCACACACACAATTTCAAAATTTCTAGCTATGCATTAATTTTGAAATGCAGCTGATGGATTGTTTTTAACATCCAATAATACTTCGCTTCAGTCCGCATAACACTTCTGCTGACATTAAAATTATCAGCAAAGCCAAGTCCAAATTGGGTAAAATAACTCGATGCTCCATTGACAGTAGAAGACAACTTTTAGTCAACTTCTACAAGAGAGCTTTACATGTTTTATGAAAACTTTTCAGACGAACAAGCTCATCATCATCGTTAAGCTAATCACCATCGTCATCATTGTCACCATCATCACCATCACAGTTGTTCTGGCATCAGCATGAGTCTGTCATACTCCATAACGCTTTCAATACACAACTGGACACACAGATTCAGCAGAAAGCACTTGGTGTCAACAGGCATTTCAGTAGAACTCTTTTTCAGTGAAAAACTATGTTGTTACACAAGTCTCCACATTAATACAGCATGGTTCAGGTCAACAAAGGTATCAAAAAGTACGTATCCAAATAAATCTTCATAACTTGTATAATCTCAATGCACTGAGCAGCTTTAACAAAATAACTTTTCAATCCAACTTTAACTGGAACACAACCAAATCTGCCAAGAATTTAGTTGGAAAATTAACTTTTGCTCTAAAGCGTGACGTTAAGTGACGTAAATCACCATTCTTCTTCATCACCGCCACCTCCAGAAGACCATGCTGCAGTGCCGTTGACTTGGGCATTGCTGTCTTCACTATTCCAAAATCCACCCCAGCCTGAATCATTGCCTCCTCCACTGTCATTCTAATAAAAGAATAACACAAAAATTACTTCACCATTTATCATTTGCAAATTAAATAGTTTGAAAAAAAAGCTTTCGACATTTAAGGAGGCATTTATGATACAGGGGAGCAATTTTTTCCTTGAAATAAAAATGTTCTACAAACTCACTCTTCCTGGCTGCGCAAAGTGATGATTGGGGCAGGCTTTTACAGATCTACAAAATGAGTCACTGGTATTCAAAACATTTGTCCAGACACAACGTCTGATCAGAGATGGGATTTTGCTGTCACAGGAAAATTTTGGTCAGCTATCGCAGCTTTGTGTGTATGAGCTCCGTGTGAGCTCTGTGTGTGAGCTAATGACGTTTTGGGCATGTGATGCATGTGTGACAGCCCCAATAGATAGCGGGTGTATTACAAAGTACAAAAGCCACTTCCTAGGAACCAAGTGTGGGAAAGTGAATTACACTGTCTAGGGTTCATACCCTTTAAAGTGGTAAGTACTATGGATCAAAAAAATCACTTATTTTTCTTCGGATTTCAAAAATATGTTTTCTAAACACTCCCCAAGTAAAATTTTAAGCCTTAATTTAGAGAAGACTGTTTATTTAAACTGCAATTTTCCAATTCAATGGCCTGCCATTATTACACCAGAAAGGACACAATGATGTCATTTACTCACAAGCTATAGAATGCAGTGTGCGAACAGAACTTATTAATTGTGACCCTCCACGGGATTTCAGGGAATAAGGTGAACGTACTCACACGGTATGATTGCACGCTAAAACAAAAGAACTCACTTTTAACACGTCAGCTGCGTGTTGGTTGCGTGCGTCATTAACTTCGTACCCATAATCTTGTTTCGCACGGTAGAGACAAAGGAACATGTTAAGATCTTTGCCTATAACTTTGCACGATCTAACACGGTGACCGTGTCAAATCACAGCACACTCTTACAAAAGCCATTGACGTCTGAAGCTGTTTTCCATTTTGCACTATAGGTAAGCTTCTGTTGTAAGCTGTACGTGTTGGGCTGAATGTGTTTTTTTTAGCTTACCGAACATGGTTGTCAACATCGATCGAAGGAATCGCCGAACAGAATGCCAGAAATTATGTCGACTTGTTTTCTCCCCTTTATTACTAAGTTTGTGTTTGTTTTCCATCCTTTACTGCATTTGTTTTGACTTCTTTACTTGGAACTATTGCAAATTTAAAATTGTGTTCACTCGTCGTTCATCAGCCGTTCCTGAACTGTAGATATAGGAGTGGCCCTTCGCACGGCTGCTGCTAGCTGTTCAGAAAAAAAAATCATCCATGCAAACGGCTAGGGTCATCTTCATAATTTCTTCTATTGTTTTGCTCGAATACAATACTGTAGATACAAGCAAAGGGTTTTCAACCCCTTTCCCCTGGATATCATCAAGATAGAATTGTTGCGTTACATACCGTGTGACGCTCAATAAAAAGCTCAGCTCACACGTGTTATGCAAATTTGATGCACTTCTGAACTGAAACTATAAACTTTGGACTACAGTGTATTCGCTATTTCTTAAAAAATTCTTTTACAGTAGTCATTGACTTTGAGTTTCAATATCAGCTTCATTTACTTTTCAATTTTAATTGAAGGGTAAAGTGCGCAAAAAGAAAGCTTTGATATGTTCTGGCTTGCACAAGTTATTTTTAGACACAAATTCAGTGCACTGTGAACTAAATTAATCCCAGGAAAAAAGCTCCGATTGTACTCTATTTCTCTTTCTAACACCATAAGCATATAAGTTACATTCAACAGTTTCGATTTAGATGGCAGGTTTGAGTCTGGCGAAGGCAATTTCAATTCTGAAAATTTTAGCTTCATTGTTTACGTCGCATCCCGCACGCAAAATAATTACCGGTAGATTCACACAACCCTCGTTTCTCTGCGCACTTGTATTTGAAAAAAAATCCAAGAGCCGTATTGTTACTTAATTTATTTAGTATTTCAAATAGGAAAATGAATTTTCCTTCCTTCTTGTTTATGTGCTATAAAGATTTTACTTTACGAAAAGCATTCACCGGCGGCTCAGACAAAGTAAGTTGAGCTAATGTGTTAAGAGTTCTACCGTGTCAAGGAAACAAAGGAACTTAGCGTGCTAAAAAAACAAAAGTCTAGCATGTTATAAAAACAAAGCTCTACTGTGCAAACCAAAAATGAACAATGGCTGCAAACATGCCATCCAAAATCAGTTTTTATGCACATATCCGCACGTTATCATGTTGTGTCAGAGGCGTGCGTGCGTTATAACATGCTGTGTGCGTGCATTCACCTTATTCCCTGAAATCCCGTGGAGGGTCACAATTGTGCAAAAAACCCCTAGCTGCATACTAAATAAGCCAGAGACTCTCAAATCGTGTTTTGCATAATTAACAAGCTGTGTTCACATAAACGTTCTGAAAGAGAATCTTTTCTGTTTGGATTTGATGTGTGCAACATAATTATGCAACGTATAATATGGGCGAAGATTTCAAATCTGTGGATGAACTCCTATTCAGTTAAGTTAGTTAACAGCACTTTGCTGTGGTGACATTTGTTTAGTATTTAAATAAATACCTGTCTCCTGGTATCTCTTGAGGCAAACCGTCCCCCTGCGGGACCATAACTGGTACCTACGGCACCCTCTGCAATCTCTTCAAGCCACTCTGGGACTTCTTGGGAAGCCTTCAATGAAAATACTCTAAATTACAGTTCTGTCTGAAAACAGTGGTCGAAGAACCAAGGTTTTTCAACCAATTTCGGCCACTTTATAATAACACTGAGCATTTAATCTTAATTAAGCAAATGGGAAGGCATGCGCTACAACAACCCTCCCACCTAAAGCAATATTAAGGGATGGTGCCTCTTTGTCACTGTGTGTATGTTCTGCGCAGCTCAACATGGTCCAAGAAACTCGAGTTTCTTAACTAAAGGGAGGTACATGCCAATACAGTTTATGACTATACAGGAAAAGCAGATCTAAGCCAGGGCTGTTGGAATGCAAAAAGAAAATTGGGCTAACTATGCATTTTTCAGAGATAACTGAGCTTGAAAACAAACTGTATCTTTCGGTGTGACGATAGGGTTACAGTTTCAAAATTCAAACTAGGAAAACAGTTTCTGATCAGAGTTAGTAATAAATCTGAGTAAACAGGCTTCAAGTTATTAACAAGCTACATGTACTTACGTCAGAGAGAACTTTCACAAGACCCCTAGCAATCTTGTCATCTTTTCCCCGCTGGAAGAAACTTGTAGCTTTCCCCTGGTGTCCAATACGTCCTGTTCTTCCAATTCTATGAACAAATTCATCGATTTCTGAAGGCAGGTCATAGTTTACAACGTGCTTAACATCATCAATGTCCAGGCCACGTGCGGCAACATTTGTGGCAATGAGTACAGGGCAGCGACCTTTCCTGAAATCACTCAATGCTTCCTCTCGTTCCTGCTGTAAACGATCACTGAAATAAAACAGATCACTTGTCAATACTTTTAAAACTGCATGCAGAACAATTCAACTAAAAAAGCTTTCAAATGTTATTTCAGAGTTTCAAACTACAAATGGAATTACAGGAGAGTCCTACGTGAGAGTGTACTAGACCCGTCATTCCTTTAGGATTGTCTAACTTATGTCTGAAAGAACAAAGGGCTAGGGACCCTTCGTTGCTAACATTGTACCCTTCCTATCAACCTGTTTTCTTTAAAGAAAGAATTTGAACCAGATACAGAAATAAAACTAAGGGTTTTTGTTCTAGAAGGGCCCCCTTCTTTAGACTCTTTGGAGGAAACAACATCTATTGTCACCTTAGAATCAATGTCACATTAAGTCAGCAACAAGGTTAAAGAGTCAAGCATTGTCTATGCTGTAAAACTTGTTTCTGCAAAAAGACAACTCCCTGAGTTTTATGGCAATGCTCTTTGGTCAAAAATGAGTGAAACCAAGATTTGACTGATTAACTTTTTTTTCATTTTGACCAACTACTGTAACCAAAAGAAATACATCCCTTTTGCTTATAATGCCTCTTGATTTCTTGCTTATTCTGTTAGTTCTAGATTATTTTACCTACCCATGAATACTTGTGGTTGGAAATCCTTCCTGTGATAACAAGCTTGCAAGAAAATCAGCACCACGCTTTGATTCCACAAAAACAAGAGTTCTGTCAGATCCTATGAGAAAGAAAATTGAGAGAATTTTGCATCTATCACCAGAAGTCATCTATTCCTCTTCATTTACACAATCAATTTTAGACGAAACTCGTAATTTTTGCATTTCCAGAGTCAAGCTCAATACTTGCCTCTTATAAAAAGTGCCCTAAGACTTAACTGTTAGGACTTGGGATAATCTGTCAACCTATGTTAATCTGACTAGTACAGGGTTGTACCTAACAGCCGGCAGCCAGCAGCCAGCAGAATTAACCGGCTACTTGGGTCGTTTATGCTGGCTACTTTCATGATATATATGTATTTTTAAAGACAAATTATTTGTTCCTTTACTGGCGCAGTTATATGAAAATGAAACTTATTTCCCATTGCAGTTTATTGACTTAAAAATAATCTGCTTGGCAAAGAGATACACGATCATTAGTTCTTTACATTGAGTTCTGGGAATTACATGTAGAAAGCCACTGAAGGCATGAGTTCATACAAATAAAATTGAAAAGCTATGATTACTTTTGGAACTGACATTATTGGAAATTTGTGCTCAGGATCAAGGAAATTCCATTTCTGGGGACATAAAATGTAAAAATTTCCTGGGGGGGGGGGGGGGGGGGGGCATGCCCCCAGACGGGATCACCTTCAGCGCTCAATAATCACTATCCGGCTACTTAAAAATTGTTGCCACTACTTGAAAAGTTGTGGACAACCCTGCTAGTACTGAATAAATATTAGAATAGGAAGTCATCAGAAGTTTTTACAAGATTTCTAATGTTTACCTGAACAGCTAAGCAAGTCCATCAGCTTCTCACGTTTTTGATCCTCAGCAACATCCATGACAGTTTGTTGAATGTCTGAAGTTGTTCCTCCCACTCTTCCAACAGTCAAGAAAATGTAGTCATTTAAGAAGTCTCCTGCTAAGCGCTGAATTTCTTCTGGGAATGTGGCACTGAACATCAGTGTCTGTCTCTCGGTTTTTTCCGGCATGCCCAAGCTTTCCACAAGTTTTCTAATGGATGGTTCAAATCCCATATCTAGCATTCTGTCTGCTTCATCCAGTATAAGGTATTGAATGCTCTTTAGGGAAATCTTATGCACAAAAACAAAACACAAAAAATTATCATGAGCTTACAAATGAACTGCTCTCAGATGGTTCCTAATGGAATGTCAGATTTATTTTCAAGGACAAAAGTTATTGAAGGTTTCATGGTCATGACCACAAACATGGCACAAAACACTGTCTGTGGAGGAAATTGGATTTCTAGAATATTCACAGCCTTGCTTCGGTTGTTTATACTGCACTAATTTGAGAGACTTAGCTCAAGAGTGTGAAACGTCACCTTATGTGCTTGTGATATCTTTTATCAAATGTCAGCCAAAATGTCATGCCAGCCAATAAAGAAGTCACAACACTCAACATTTCTGTGACATAGATTATATTGATGCATCAACATCTCAATCTTGTCATGATTCAAGCTATCCTGGCAAATGTAACTTGCTAACATCACTGCAATAACCTGTAGTTGACATAAATGATTACTTCATATATCCAATTTACTAATTCACCAGATATGGTATCATATAACTCGCAATTTTAAAACCAAATCTGAATACACCAGTCTTGAGCACTGGATAAAAGGACAAAAGATGCATTTATAAAGTTTAACCTTACTCTGAACTGAAATATTCACCAATACCAGCGAGGGGATGAACTATTCCAAACTCTTTGTTTCACTTTAGGATTTAGTACATTCCCATTCGTTGTTTGTGAATATGTCACTTCAGATGGGCACTGAATCAGTAAAAATGCATTCTTTAGTCTTCTTATCCAGCCATCTTCATGAACACGCTGCAGCTGTATCGGAACTTATACTTTTTGCTACATTATTTTGTAACTTTCCAGACTTTTTTCTGTGACTGTGGGCTTTGCTAAAATCACTGCACAACAGGGCACTTTCCCTCACATGACTAGAATATTCAGTTGCAATGGTGATCAGGAAATTTCATACCCTGAATTAAATTATGCTGACCAAGTATGCTTACCTTTCCTTTCTCTATGAAGTCCAAAAGTCGTCCTGGTGTTGCAACAAGCAAATTACATCCACCCTCTACTTGCCGCAGTTGGTGCGCAACGCTGACTCCTCCATATGCAACAACTGGTCTCAACATGGTTCTGTGTGAAAACTTGCGTGCTTCATGGTAAATCTGATTAGCAAGTTCTCTTGTTGGTGACACGCACAATGCTTGTGGGCACTGAGGAAAGCCCATCATTGCGCTACTAGTTAAACCTTTTTGCAGCATCCCTGTCATCACTGGCAAAAGAAATGCAGCCTGCAAAGTACAAAGCTACAGGATTAGAGACATGAACATGTTTGGTACAGTTTAACAATTTCGATGCTTGCTCTGTTTGAGGATCCCAGATTACCGTATTTACCCGCGTATAGGCCGCACTTTTTTCAAGGAAAAAACGTTCGAAATTTGGGGTGCGGCTTATACGCGGGTACAAGAGTTTTGAGCTCATTAATATGCAAAATTTCCCGACACACACAGACTAAACAAAGTTCCTGAATGCTTAACAGTTTGATTGAATGTATCGTATGCAGTCAAGTTAATCCATGTCTTCAAAGAATTTTGCTTTTCTCCGCTATAATGAGTGTATCTAGTTTCAGAATGTTTGTTATTGAATGAAGTCCAAAGAAGTTTGCATGTCAAGCCGTGAAGACCTTTCGATGCCGTTCACCTGAAACCGCGTTTGTTTATTTGCCGAACTACATGAAAAATACACAGAACCCGTCAAAAAGAAAAAGTCATAAATGAAACTGACATAAAATATCACAGTTTCGAAGTTTAATGCACACTGTCATGTCTTCAGCGATAAATAAGAGGTGATTTATTTTTACCCTACGCACGTTAATTTGCATACGTCAAAAGCGAAATTTGAAACCTCTTAATACACAATGCGTAACGCAACGATGCTTTTGATACAACTCTCATTCTTGACAGACGTTTTGCCTTCCTGTTTCACCTGTAAATGTGTAAATTCTTAAAAAATCGGAAATTTAGCATCCCTTATAGAAAGCTTTTCACTACACTGAGCCCGTGAAATGCCTGTTTTACGTAACAACAGGGAAAAGCTTGAGTTTCGAGCGACTTTACGTTGGAGCATTTTGTCGAATGGCCGTTTGAGAATTATCACAACAATTTCCGTAACATTAAAAACTTAAAGTGGATAATTTACCCTATGGGGAAAGGAGCAGCGAATTCTAAGCGCATGTGTATCATTTGTCATTATTTGTTCGCACAAAATGGCGACGCTTGCAACTCATTTTTCGACACACTTGTTGGATCTGTAAACAATAACGCTCGCGATCACGTTCGGTCCGTTTGTCCGATTCATTTCTCGCTAGATCACTCAAGCAACAAGCTCATTAGTTTCTCGACTCGAAACTCGATTCCTCTTCTTGTATAGTTAAGAAATTATTTTTCCCCAAGATTAGGTCACAAGTTTGGGGTGCGGCCTATACGCGGGTGCGGCCTATACGCGGGTAAATACGGTACTATACAAGCACTAAACCTCACTGTATGAATGATCAGAGAGACATCTGTGGATATACCCCAACACATGCAAGCCTGTGCTGCCTGAAGGAGCATGATTTTTGACATGCACGTGATCTTCCTTACCCTGGGTACCAGAGGCTCTCTCATGGCACACTTGGTGAGAAGAGTTGTCGGCCAAAGGCTTACAATGAGCAGCGAAGCCGCGAGAGAAACCTCTGGTAAAGAGCGCCTTGAATTACCGTGCTGGATGGACCTTGCCTCTGAAATGTCAATCACAGCAATGGTTTCCTATTGGGATCACATGCACAGGCACATGACAAATTACAGTGACGAAGCTGTCAAATGCTGCTATCAGTTCACGCTCGCGTGGCCTTCCTATGGCCTAAATGGCTTTTGTGGGAGTCAAAACAACTCACGTGAAAAAGGTTACGTGCCAATTTGGCATCCTTGTGCAGAATATGTGGATCACAGGTTTACGTGAATGGGGTTTTTTACAGTCTAGTTGTGGTTAAATTGGAAAAGGAAAATATTTCATCGACAATAGCCTAACTTTTTGGGGTAGAAGATGACAACCTATCGGCTGGACCACACGTTTTGTGCAAGAATGTTTTAGAATAATCGAGCGATATGAAGTTACTCTCAAAGAGTTAGGCTCCTTGAAAGAAACATATTGAAACCATCTAGCTCACTGGAAGAATGCTGCCCAAAGCCAGAGAACGAAGCGATGCAGCAACTCTCCTGGATTTGGAGTAAAAAATCTTGTCCTTTGTCATGTGCTGGTCGAAATGTGAGAAGATCATTTAATGAGATGTCGAATACCACAACTTCACCAGATTCTATCAAGTTCCTATACGAGCCAGACTCAACGTACCTAATTTGACGAAGGCGGCACAGAAACCACATTAAGTCGCTTAACAAATGATCAGAGGCTAAATTAACTGAGAATATCAAACAGTTTGCCCGAGCCACAAGAATCCACCGGTTATCAAAAAAATGATCGGATACGACCTCGAGGTCAAAGTTGTAACGGCTCAATTCAGTCACCATATTAAAATCCTCCAAACTAAACCTCTACAAAAACACAAGAAGCAAAATTGGTCAAAAGACCGAGAAGAGGCGCGACATACAAAGACGTGAAGTAGGAGTTGCGTAGGCCTTCCAATCCCCTTTTATATCATCCATTATAATTTCAATTTCTTCTCCCAGGGCAAGTATACGTGGCAAACAGAGTGTGTCTGGTTTTGATCTTCACCTCCAAACCACACGCATCCCGATCACGTGCCTATTGTTACAGTCACCCAATCACAGCGCTTGATACATCCTACATCCCTAGGAGATCATTAGGCACCAATCAGTAAAACATCCAGATTCTGGATGTTTTCATATAAGCGGGATTGTGCAAGCACGGTGCAAATGTAAGAAACATAAGTGCATAACATGACCGCGAGAAAGCCTCTGGCACCCAGGGTATATCTTCCTCTGTCCCTCTACATGAAAATTTAATGTTTTACTTTAGCAAAAAAAGATTTGGTTGCCACAGACCTTGATTTCCAACTTTTAAATCAAGATTTTCAATTGCCAGCCAGAGTCCAATAAAATTCACTGTGTAGTGCAGGTTAATTTACAGTGGATTGCCATCCAAAATGAAACTTTGAGAGCAACAGAGTTCCACTACATCAGCGGGGTATGTCAAACTTTTGTTGTGTACGTTAAAACTTGTTGAAAACCCTAGACATCAACATGACAACTGAAGGGCTTCCCTTAAAAAGGGAGAAACAGAAGGCTTAAAAATCGAGTCAGTGCCATTAGAAAAACAGCAATACACACAAATCAATCAACCAAAACTTCTTTGTGTACGACACAGCTGTGTGAGAACAAACATTTCTGATATTTAAAAGAAAAATAAAGAGCTGATCTTTGAAGGATTTTTTGAAGTTTGACAATTTCTCATGCAGATGACTGGGTTATAGAAGTAATGTTTACCGTCTTTCCAGATCCAGTTTGAGCACAGGCCATCAGATCTCTCCCAGCCAGGACGGTCGGTATGGCATACTTCTGCACAGGTGTAGGTTTGGTGTAGTTAACCTTTCTAACATTCTCCTGGAATGTTTCGTAAAGCTGAGCTTCCTCAAACTTCTGAATCGGGGTTATGGACTCCTTTCCTCTTCCAGTAACTTCCACAGGGATTTCATCATATTTGTCAAAGTTGATACCACGCTCTATGGTGCGGAACATCTCTTCCTCGCTTTCAGAAGGAGTTGGAGGAACGTACGTCACTGGAGCTGGTCGATCTACAAAACAAAAAAAAAACAAATTTAAAACACTAAAATTTGATATACCCACCAGACTTATTTATTTTCAGAAACTCAAACAGTCCTCAATAACGATTTTAAAAAAACTTTTAACACAGCAAAACAATATATTGCTATCGTGAGAGAAGATTCTGATTTTTAAGTACAAGAGAATGTTAAAACACGATCCTATGTTAACTCAAACTTCCCTCTAACTTGAACCTTGGTTCATTCTCAAAACCCATAACTCAAAGTTTTGCCAACTTGAACAGCTTTGTACTCCCCAGGTGGTTCAAATTATCAAGATTATACTACATTTAATATCAGAATTTTGGAAAAAAAATACAAGTCTTTGTCTTTGGAATACAATGGAACCTTGACCTGAAAATCTTCTAGGTGAAAATTAAAGCAACTTTCATGTACAAACTTACTTGGATCTATCTCGCCAGCTTGCGGGCACTCTCTCGCAAAATGTCCCTCCTCGCCGCATTTGTGACAAGCACCTCCACCACCACCACCTTGGGGACAATCCCTAGCAAAGTGTCCCTCTTCACCACACTTGTGACAAGCACCTCCACCACCACCACCTTGGGGACAATCCCTAGCAAAGTGTCCCTCTTCACCACACTTGTGACAAGCACCACCACCACCGCCTCCACCTTGAGGACAATCTCTGGCAAAATGGCCTTCTTCACCACATTTACGACATCCACTACCGCTACCACCACCACCTCCTCCAAATCCACCACCTCGACCACCTCCATCTTCCCCATCGTCACCTCCCTTAAAACCTCCGCCACCTCCAAACCCACCACCACCACCAAAACCACCCCTGCTTTTCCCACCAAATCCACCACCACCAGAACTAGGGCCATTTTGCTGTTCGTTGTCATCATTTTTCTTCCCAAATCCTCCTCCTCCTCCTCCTCCTCCTCCTCCAAAGCCACCGCTCTTAAAACCACCTCCACCACCACCGCTTCCAAAACCACGTGCAGGGCGGTCAGATGTGTCACTATTTCCACCACCTCCTCGACCGAAACCTTTACTACCGCCACCAAAGGCGCTTTGGCTGCTTCCACTATCCCAGCCATTTGTCTCTTCGCTGTTGCTCTGACTGACAGGGTTGCCACGGCCGAAACCTTTCCGTCTAGGAGCGGCTTCTTCACTCGGACTGTCGCTGTTCGACATTCCAAATTTACCTCGGCCAAAACCTCCTCCGGTGCTGCCAAATGAACTCTAGAGGATAAGAAAATGTGTTAGTTCAAACGAGATTGATGCAAAAGACTTCAAGGCAGAAATGTTAACACAAAATCAAAGTCCTACACTTTACATGTACTTACCACGGTGGTCGAACCACCTTCTTCCCAGTCATCCGCCATGTTGTTTCTCTTGATTTTATGTTAGCTTTCTTTGTAGTGAAGTAGTTCACGGCCTAAAGGAATTCCTTTTTCAATCAACGTTCATGTAAGCTTCGTTCTTGGACTGATTCAGATAGAGTTAAACTGGCAGCTCGAAAGAACCGTCGCTCTCCAAGACACGAAATGAGATAAGGGTGAGGTGATATACTGAGCAAAGATCTTCACACCACTGCGCACATGTAAATATCCGACGGTGATTGGCTAATTTTACCCGCCAAGGCAAGAAGAGATCACGTGTTAAATAATGCAAAGCGGCATCTTATTTCTCACTTCTGTCGCGGAAATTGCACAACGAGAAAAATGTTTCGACACAAAATAACAACTACTATTTCAACAATAATTTACTGTTACTTCCTGGATGATACTCCAGATATTTTTTGAACCTGAGATATTTTCATATCTCGATGAGTGTTTGTGTGTTTTCCTGAGTTCCAATCATTCGTAACCTCCAACGCAAACATTCCTAGGCCATTCACATGGAGGTTAATGATTCGTGACTGCAAAATACAAAACACTCAAAAGCGAACACCCTTGGGACCATTTTCCGTGACAAGTTTTGTGAAGAAAAGTCCTTTTTGTGTTTATGTGAAACTTCACACCCTGTTAGACACCTAAATACCGATCAATGATAAAACTTTTATTAATTTCAACGCGTTGCAAATTGTACAGCTTTCCAACTAGAACACACTTGCGATACGCCGCAAACTGTGCGATATGTTTCACGGAGATTTTATGATTTCTGGTAACAAAGTGTCCACACCGCAAAGTTTCAACTGAGATTTTCAAAGGAAAGGTGTCAGTTTTTAGCGGAAGTCGGCTCTCATACAACAGGGCCCGGTTGTTCAAAGGGTGGACAACTGTATCCGCCTGATGAATCACTATCCAGTGGATAAATGATAACGAAACAAAATACACTATCGATCCACTGGATAGGGATTTATCCGCTGGATAGAGTTGTCCAGTCTTTGAACAACCGGAGCCTGAACGGTAAATCAGTGAGTCGTGACTTGCTATTTTATGTGTCTCCTGGTCTGTGGTGACAAAATATGCGCCAGGCCGTTTTTCTTGTGAAATACAAAAAAACCTACAACCGTGAATTTCTATCCGTGAAATGGGAATTGCGATCTTTATTGAACTGAGATTTTGTAAAACAGCTGCGTGGAACGCTCTTTGGTTACTCCCAAGTGAAGCCTAATCCCACGGGGGTTTTTTCTCTCTTTTTTCTTTTCTTTTCAGTTCCGTTTTGCTTTTCTTTGTTAAATAATGTTCAGTCTACTTTTCTTTTTAATATTAAGCCCACTATGTACAGGCACTCGATTTGAAAAGATCTTGCTCTCAATTGGGGAGGTTTCGCCGTCTAGTTTGAAAAGAATATATTTTTACAGTTAGGGTTTCAAGGGGCAAGATTTTTGGAGTTAGGCTAGACAGGAGCGCATGATAAGAAACAGGGTAAAGGCGGTCACAACTTTTCGCCTAAAACGAGGCTTAAAGTTTAATTTCCTGTGAAAGATGGTCTCCGACACCGGATCCAAAATAACCAAACCGCCTAGCCTTACACAATGCTCCGTTTTAGCCAAATCATTCTTCGGCACTGCACGTCGGTAACCGGTTGGTATCCCAGCTTGAAAGCTTTTTCCGGATGATCGGCAAGTCACCGGGAAGTCAGATAATCACAGCTCGAAAGGCGAAAAGGGCGAAAAATTGCGCATAAGCCAAGTCACGAATGGTTATGGGTTTGGAAGTTAATTGTTGAATGAAATAAAGGTAAAAAGGGCAAAGCAACTTAATCATACCCAGTTTGTGTTTAAAGCTAGAAACTTCTGGGATCGTGTATGTGAAACAAATATTTCAAATGAAGCATAGTATCAGTAAGAATCCCAACCGGGTGGGCGACTGGCCCGGTCAGCCATTTCCCAAGCCCGGGCCGGAGAGTTGAATTCGGGACCACCGAAGGTAAATTAGCCATTGACAGGGAGGAAGATTACAAGTCCAGCGCCCTAACACTTAAGCTAAGGCTACGTTTGTCTCCTCCCAAATAGCCAGTATTTTCTGGTCATGGCCGTAGCATAAAAGTTGTACCATGTATTTTAACTCAACAAGCCATACCGTTAGACAAGCGCAAAATACTAGTTGTGCGGAGAGGTTAGTCTGAAAAGTTCATGACGGAAGAGGCCGGAAGAGTATAAAACGACCTAAAGATCGCTCCAGGAACCTCATATACCGTGAAAGAACAGAAATGATCACAAGATAACGAGCGATTTACTTTTATTAGAAATCATTCATTGACTTTTAAGTCAATGTCCTTGGTAGAAAAGAAAGAGAAAATATAATGATTCAATCACTCGCCAATGGAGGCGTGAAATTTGTGATGGAAATTCGGCAAGAAAAAATGTTGATTTAAAAAATAATCACAAAAATGTCTTGTACAATGCCCGCGGTTTTTGTCAAACTTATCAACCTGGGTAACCTGTGGAAAAAACAATATCGCAAGGGCTCAACCGAGGTACCGTATGGGGTCCCAAGAAGCTCCCAAAACAAACCAACATGGCGGCTGGTTCAGCTGGAAGAGGAGGCTCCAGCTCAAACCGGTTTAAGAACACTATGAAACAGAAATCTAGGGATTTTAAAGATTCTAGTGATAGCGAAGATGATGAGTTATTCGATGGAGAAAAACTGAAGACAAGATTGATGTCAATGTGGAATAATATGCGACATGGTTAGTGAAAATCACGATGTTTGATAAATGATAAACTGCAGCATTTATCTCAGAACTAACTTCTTTCGCGTACGTGTAAGAATCCAGGCATACCTTTTCCGCCGGATTGGAGTATTCCTATCGTTATGCCTTCCATTTCTTCGTAATCATTCTGCTAACTGAAGAAAATTGTCTGCTTAATTTAACCCAAGTTCATCAAATTCACTGTACATGTTATACACGAATTATTCATGTGCAGAATTTGAAATTTGAACCAGCTAGATTCTTACGTACATCACCAATCATTAGAAATTCAGTTTATTTCGATAAGATAGGCATTATGAAGGTTTTAAGTTTTTTCTTATCAAACTTGTATTTTGGTAGACATTTGCGTGAGCTTTACATGCTATTTGTGGGGCTAGTTTTATGATTATTGGTTTGACACAAGGGGACTTCAAACCCAGAATGAGGGATTTCTTAGGCAAAATAATTATGCTTTGTTTACTTTCTCTTATGTTTAATACAGTGTTTAAGTGTTGTGCTGTTACTTCTTTTATACAAAGCCCAGGTTTATAAGATTCTAAGTATTGAGGTCTAAGACTTTTTTGCTAACTGTGGCAAAAATGCATCTTTTGAAGTGTGGACAGTTTTAGACTGCTAGCAGTATAAGGTAGTATAAAAGCTTACACACACATAGTAAACCAGAGAAGACCAAGAGAGCTATTTTAAAAAATTGCTGTAAATGTGTGGTTCCAGAAAATATCCATACCCTTCCCATGTTTGGTCACTGGAAATTCCAAGAGGGTAAGAGGTCTCAAAGGCGAAAATTTGAAAAGTAAAGTATGAAGCTAAATTGGAATTTCTGGGGGGGGGGGATGGAGGGGTTCAAAGTGAAAAAAAAAAAACATCTGTGGGGGAGATATGGATATTTTCTGGAACCAACAATATTAGTGGATCATTTTTGTGAGATGAAATATAAAGTGGAACAAAACACAATATTCTCTTCCATGCATGGTTAATCTCACACTGTATTGCCAGGTCATTGCATTTTAAGTGAACTCATGGTGACAGTATAGTGGTTGTTGTGTCTGGTTTCCTTTCTGAGTTTAGGTGGTTTTATCCAGGTACTTCTTGTAGTCCCTTTTGTCCTGTTGTTTCCTTAGACAATGTAAACTTAACTCCACATTATCTCTGTCTATCCAGGTTGTGTGCAAATACAATATCATTAAACCATAACATAACAAAATGCTGGGAGGTGGCCCTGTGATGGACTAGCATCCCACCTAATTGGGAGTCTACACCTAGTTGCTTTACTGTTGTTAGGCACTGCCAGTGTGCAGTGCAATTCAATGGAATTCAATGGAATCACCTTCAGCCCTGGCCTGATGGGTCCACTGTGGCCTCTTAAAAAGCCTTGGCTGAATGGGTGACCTGTGGTAGTAGTGCCACCCTACCTACCTGCCTTGTATGTTCTAAATGGTTATTTATCTTGTCCTCTTTTTCAGGTTTTGTAGTGCCCTTTAAGGCACATTTTAATGAGGACTCCCCAATATGGCTTCTAGGAAGGTGCTATCATGCAAGAAATCATGGTATACACATAACTACATGTGAAACATTTTTTGTAAATTTCTGTTCGTTGACATGTCCTGAGGACATTGGCTTTTCCAGATGTTGACAGTATGTTACTACATGTAAGCTGCATGTTTGTGTCAAGCATGCCTGGCCTAGATCGCTTAGGTTGTTTATTGAATGGAGACTTTGCTTAAGGCCACGGGTGAGAGACTAGATCATCAGTATTCATTTATTTAAAGCGTATGCACGAAGTGCGACGAATGATAGCGACATTGCGCGAAATATTCATGAGTAAGCTCTGCAGTATAAAATCTTTGGTTTATGCATCAATGATTGCTCGTGCGTTTAATTGTGTGGCAGGAAACATTGTACATTTTAAGTATTGTTAAATAAAAATTTTCATAATAACAATAATTAATAAATGCGTTGAGCGCTCACTTATTGTATCTGTACCATTCTTTTTATTCTTTATCTGTTAGTTGAAACGTTAATTGCAACTTTTTAGAATTTTAACAGCAAAACAGAACGAAAATAAAGTACTGTTTCTATCTCTATCTCGAATATTTATCAACATCACCAATTTTGTGTCCAATATTTATCAACATCTGGGTCTTTCGTAAGTGGAACTCTGTGAAGTTTTTTTCTGTGTATATATACACTGCTCCACAGACCGGAAAATAATAAAAGAGTTCGATTTCGTCTTTCTTTTTGGTTTTAATTAGGGTTTAATTCTACGTTTAAGCGGAAAAAATCCGCTTTGAAAATTTCAATAGTAAAATTCTCTTTCTATTTTGTGTGCGGTAGAAATATTAATTGGTTCAGCACCAATGCTTTTTTCTTTCGTTTATTTTCAACAGAAAACACACGATTTTTTTACATTGCATGCAACCTATTGTTTGTTTCTGGATTGTTAACAATAGCTTTGTAATTTTTATATCCATAATTTACATAATAAAATATTCTTGGCTTAAACACTCATGTTTCTTCGATAAGCCTTCGGAAGCCCTAAAACCACCAATTTTGTGTCCAAGAATACAACGCGGATATAAAATTTCCTGAACTGACACAGCAGACAGGTAAAATAGGTGTGTTGTAGGTTGTCACAACAGAAGCACTTTTTTCAAACAGGCTTTTTAACAGAAGTTTTAAGTCTTCAAATTTAAACAAGGACGATTTTACTAATTTAAAGGCTTATAACTTTCAGTGGAACTTGAAATCACAAAATCAGCTTCTGTTGTGACACAATAGAGGTTTTAACTGATCAACTGGTGGCAAGTGTTGTCTTCTCCACGAGGAGAAAACTTGGACACAGAATCGCATTTTACCAAATCTTAACTTTGGAAGCTCAAAGCATCGCAAAGAAAAACAATTTATCGAAGGAAAAACAGTCTTGTTGCACTTCCAACATTCCTCAAGCTCTCTATTAAGTTTCAACGAAATCGGCTCCCAAACGATCAAGATCTAAAGCTTTTTAACGTACGACCTCCACCAAACTTTTAGTTTATAAATTTATTCATGAGCAGCTTGTCATCCGCAGCCTTAAGAGGATAAAGGTCACTAATTTAAGCATTCCTACTGTTTAATCCGACTAGTGTTTTTTTCAATGACCATAAACCTACTCCAAAAGCTAATACTGTCACATATGGCGATAGGGCATTTTCTGTTTGCACGCCTAAGTTATGGAATAAGTTGCCACTTGAAATAAGAAGCACAGACACTCTATCTAGTTTTAATCAAAACTTAAGACTTTTCTTTTCTAGAGATATTTTGAAGTATAGATTGTTTTGAGAGCATTGATACTTAGTGGGTTGCTCCTAATACCTCATTATTATTGTTATTGTTATTATTATTATTATTATTATTATTATTATTATTATTATTATTATTATTATTATTATTAACAAAAGGTCTTGGTAGTAGGAAACAGGTGATTAGTTTATTATTATTATTATTATTATTAAATTATTATTATTATTATTATTATTTAAATCACTTGTTGCATTTTCATCCAAACAGGTGAAGCTTTAAAGCTAACCTAAACTTTTATTATCACAATGGTAATCAGTGCTTCAATTGAATTGCTTATTGATTGTTCCATTTGTTACAGAATACAGTGGGGTGCACTCTTCAGAAAAATGTAAGATATTAAGCATGGATGAATTTCAGAGGGACTTTCATTCTTTAATCTGGTTGACATATCGACGAGAAATCCCTCAACTCGGTGATTCCACATTGACAACCGATTGTGGTTGGGGCTGTATGTTACGGAGTGGACAGATGATGGTAGCTACTGGATTGGTTTATCATTTTCTCAAAAGAGGTGAAAAACAAAAGCCATGATTTTGTCATTTTGTGTCTCGATCGTTTCCCTGTGGTTTGATTGTTCATTCAGTTGTTGCTGTCGTAATAGACACTTGTGTGTAAACAAGTTTATGATATGATTGCTTTGGTAGATTGGAGAACAACAGGAAGATGTCACAATAGACAACAAGAGCATTTCTACAAAACAGTGAGTAAAAGCTAGACTGGATTCATCAATACCAGTACTTTACAACACACACCATGCATGTGTGTGGAGGTGTACTTATGTAGTGGTTAGTGCTTTACTCGACTCCCCTTTCTATGGAGGATCTGAGGGTCTGAGCAACACCATTCCCAGTCCTCCACATTTGGCAAAATTATCCAATAAATTATGGTGGCTGCAAACATACATCCAGTCTTCCCCCCACTCCCCCCCCCCCACCCAAAAAAAATGTCTGTGTTGCATTCTGTAAGATGACAGTAACAAACATTTCCTCTGTAGATACTAAGATTCTTTGGAGATTTGGAAGATGAAGAGCGGTGCCCGTTCTCTCTTCATCGCCTTGTCTCGATTGGTAGACAGACAGGAAAGCAGGCAGGAGACTGGTACGGACCTGCTTCAGTAGCACACATTCTTAGGTGAGTTCCTTCTTAGTCTGGTGTGATTAATGTCCTCACAACACCAGCTCAGTGTCAAATGAAAATATATACACCTCATTCCAAAATGGCAGAAAATAGATTATTCTTTTGTCTCCATGTTAATTGGCCCTTGCTGCCTCATTTTAAGTAATATATCAAACACGAGAAAGAGTGTTTCATCAGGATATCCAAACCCCGAGAAGTGGGTTGGAAAAACGAGGCGCAGCCGAGTTTTTTTAACCGACTTCGAGGTGTTTGGATACCTGATGAAACACTCTTTCGAGTTTTTGATATGGCTTCTCAAACCATTCATAATTCTTGGAGAAATTCAAAGCAGAAGTTCGCAAAACTTTATGCTAATTAAGATCCGGTATCCAAACCACCGTCACGGTAGTGATTTCCTTTGTTTTCTCTTTATGAATTATTAATGAGTTTGAGAAGCCAAATATTCCTTTGAATTCTGCAGATGGGATCGAGGCAGCAAGGGCTAATTAACAGTGAGACAAAAGAGCAATGTATTTTCTGCCATTTTGGAATAAGGTGTACGTATTTCATCAATCAGTTCAGTTGTTTTCAGAACAGTTTGCTGTGTTGTAAAAGCTACTCTTTAAATAGATATTTATACACCAGGAATACAATGAAAACCACTCAGGTTTACCAATTTGGTATTGCTCAAAGCAGAAGATATTCTTCTGCTCTTAGGAATTGAGGTGACATGGCTATGTCCTACCATAGACCAAAGAAAACTGTAACTTGGGACTAACTGTCTTTATAGAGCAACCATAGCTGCCAGCAATTCAACTCAAGTTTTATTGTGTTCTTTGTTCGGTTTTGATGAAATCTGTCCTTAAGCCCAAAAATCAACATGTAGTTACCCCTTTCTAACCTTTAGATATTTCTTATGAAGCAATGTAAGAGAATTTGACTGTCACGACACTTTACTTTATTGTTGATCATTTCCTTTTTTCTCATGTCCTGTATGTTTGATCAAGTAGTGATGTTGATAGAAGAAATTAGATGCTTGTCACTATTGGGGCTTAAAGGGTTAAATTAATAAACATAGTTCCATGTTAGAGCCTCATGTGGATTTGTTTATTTGAATGGTGTCACAGCTAATTTCTGCCAGTGACATAATAATGAGTATTTGCTGTGTTTTTCTTCCGCCAGGCTTGCCATGGCAGGAGGGACACACCCTCTTCTTCATGACATAAATATCTATGTAGCTCAAGATTGTACAGGTTTGTTCAAAAGGATTTTTTTAATATTTATTTGATTTGCTTCGTTGTGGGGGTGCGGTGGTGTAGTGGTTAGCGCATTGGACTTCAGATCTGAAGGTCGGTGGTTCGGCGCCCAGTCCCTGCCGTCATGTTGTTTCCTTAGACAAGAAACTTTACCCCACATTGTTTCTCTCCTCCCAGGTGTATAAATGGGTACCGGCGACATCCTGCTGGGGGCAACCCTGCGATGGACTAGCATCCCATCCAGGGGGGAGTAGCAATACTCTCAGTTGCTCCATGCTACGGAAACCGGGATAAGCTCCAGCCATGTGGGCCTCCTTGGCCCAAGTGCGACTTTATCCTAACTTTTTTTGTTGTGGGAAATGAACAGAACAAGAGTAATGTCTAATGGCAGGGTACCGTTTGTATCCGTAGTTTACACAGATGAGGTAGAGAGGCTATGTACATCCTGCAGAACCCATAACTGGAACTGTTCAGGTGGCAAATGGCAATCAGTTATAATTTTAGTTCCTGTGCGGCTTGGAGGTGAAGCTCTAAATCCAATTTATATACCTTGTGTAAAGGTAAGAACTGACAAAAACATTCATGGTATAAATAAAGAAAATTGTGTGTAGTCTAATTACAGTCAAGCACTTCTTTCTGCACACTATGTGATGGTAGAGAGAGTGGGGGGGGGGGGGGAGTTAGGGAGGTGGGAACCCAGGATAAAATGGGGAAGGACGTGTATGGGAAACAGAGAAGAAAATAAGAAAGAAAAAATAGGAAAAGGAAAATAGAGAGGAAGGTGGAGGCAAGTGGGAGAACAGGAAAGTCATGCAACATTGTGTAATGTTTTGTGATCGAAAAATGGTAAAGAGATGGGAACCAAAAAAGTGGGGTGGGAATCAGGATTGAAGGGTACAGGAAGCAAGAGGTTGGGTGTCCTGTTCCCCTCCACCCCTCCCTCACTACATTGTATTTAGACTGGGATTTGTTTTGGTCTACTGTGAATTAAGGGAGCCAACAAAGATAATGCTAAAATAATGTAAAAATATGTTAATAAAGGCCAGTGGGTGTGCGGTGGTGTAGTGGTTAGTGTGTTGGACTTCAGATCTGAAGGACAGTGGTTTGAGGCCCAGTCCCTTCCATGGTGTTCTTTCTTTCGACAAGAAACTTTGCTGCACAATGTTTCTCTCCACCCAGGTGTATAAATGGGTACCGCCAACCGGTGACATACTGCTGGGGATAACCCTGTGATGGACTAGCATCCCATCCAGGGGGGAGTAGCAATACTCTCAGTTGCTTCATGCTACAGAAACTGCGTTAAGCTTCGGCTGTGCAGGCCTCCTTGGCTTGAGTGCAACTTTACCTTACCTTACCTCCTTTTAGCCATTGTAACTATGGGGGTCTTATTTATTTATTTATTGTCTGCTCCATTTCGGGAGCAAATTAAAATCCATGTGTGAGGTTCACGGATTGTTCAGATTGAAAACAGACAAGAACTTAAAGGTTGATAGACAATTTTTAACAAACTAATGTTGCTGTGTTCCTTTAGTCTCTTTTTAGTCTGGATCACTGCATTGGAATCATTGGTGGTCGACCTAGACATTCTCTTTATTTTGTTGGCTTCCAAGGTAGGAATACTTTGGCAACGGCTTTTATGGTTTCTAGTGTGACTGAAAACAAATCCATATAATTGTATTTTGGATTTGCCAAGATGTCTTGTGAAAGAATGTTTGCTTGAGGACTAGAAATTCTGTTAATGGGATGCAAGAGCAGAATGCAAGTACATTCAGTGGTTTTTCCAAATGTGCAAAACATTATATAAATTCCCATGCGTGCCTCCCTAGTTCAAAGCCTAGAGTCTTCAGGGCTCAACTTTCTCCTTTTTTTCTTCTTTGGCTGACTTTATTTGTCCCTTTTATGGCCTTTTACTTTTGGCAATAACACTAGTTTGTGTTTTTCTGAAACATTACATTACTTTATTGAACAGGGGCAACACAAGCTTACAACACTTAACACAATAATTGACAATGATTTGTGAAATTACAACAACAAGCTTTATTACCGAATAGAAAAAGGAAAAAAAAGTTAAACTTTACAATATAATATATTAATACAAAAATAGGTAATGTTTACTCAGGATAACTAAAAAGCTAATCGAGCTGACTACTATTATACAATGCAAAAAGTAGAATACTGAAATATGTTCGAAAATATTTCAATAACACTGGTTTGTTATTTGTTATATATATTATGAGTAAGGAATTTAAGTCAGATCAAGCCATTAGCATAGCAGTTGAATTTTTCCACTGTGTGACATCATCATGCATTTCTACAATTCTGTTTTGACTTCCTTCAACAGATGATAAAATGGTTTGCTTAGATCCTCATTACTGTCAGTCAGCAGTTGATATGTCAAGTGATGATTTCCCCACAGAGGTGAACATTTATCTCTAGAGAAGCTTTTCATAAAAAAGCTTAATATGTATAACAGAGTTCCCAAAGGTCAAGGGCGTCATTGCTCCAGGCTAAAAAAATGCACGGCTACAGGGCACCAAGATGGCTGCACTGTAGGGCTCCACTTAGTCAGAATCGGCATAGAAATAATTGCAGGGATCCAGGGCTCTGAAAACAGATGTCCCTTTGGAGAAAGTAACTCGATTCAAGGACCACTTGGACAAACAGCAGCAAGGTGAAGCTGGATCTTGGTGTAGATTAGGATCAGCAATATTGAATAAAACAAAAAACCAATTGGAAGGCTGATTGGACAGCTAAGAAGGGTAATTTTTATTGCCCAATATTTTGGTGAGACAAAACTCACCTTCATTACTCAGCTTTTGCAGCCCCTGAAATATTGGGCAATAAAATTACCCTTCTTAGCTGTCTGATCAGCCTTGCAATAATTGCAATAATTGTCTTCTCCCTTTGGAGAGCCTGATATGAGTTGTGATGTGCACCAATGTATACCAGTCCAAATGGTATGGTTTTTGAGCAGTTTTGTTCTCAGATCTAACTGATCTGAAGAGGCTATATTAGAAGATGGTTCTCCAGGATGGAGGTTGGGCATGAGGCAAGCACTCCACTCCAAATTACAGAAATCCAAGGCATCAAATTTCTCCTTGTAATACCTGTGCATATTGAAAGATACAGGTCATGAGACTTAACCCTTTAAGCCCCAATAGTGACAAGTATCTAATTTCTCCTTACAGCATCATTACTTGATCAAACATGCAGGTCACGAGAATTAAGGAAATGATCACTAAAGATGAGGTGTCTTGATGTGTGAACAAATTCTCATGATTAGCACCATAAGAAATATATGGAGAACAGTAAGGAGAACAGGCATGTTGATACTGGGCCTTAAAGGGCTAAGGGTGTGATCATCAGTGATTGCTTGATGGTTAAGCGTCGTCTCCATGCTAGTCCAACGAAACGTATGTGGAAAATTTGGATATTGAACTAGGGGTTTTCAGGGTTTAAGGCCAATTTCTAGAAAACACCCTGTGACTTATATTAATTTTCTCACTGTCACGTTGTCTCTTCTTAGTCATTCCACAGTTTCCAGCCACGCACCATGTCCTTCAAGAAGATGGATCCATCCTGTACTATAGGTTTTTATTGTGATTCTAAAGCTGACTTTGAGAGATTTCGTCAACAAACTACAGAAGTAAGCTCTTTTGATTTTTCTTAGTATATAGTACAAAAACAATGTATTCAATGGAAACTTGTCTAATCACTGTACACCTGTGACTTTTGCTTGCTGGGTTGGCTATTTTTTTAGTCCAAATGTGTAAACTCCCACCTGATCTAAACATAAGTTTGAGGAGGGCGCATCGGAGTTTGCGATTAAACAAGAGTGAGCATTTTAACTCCTGTCAACTCTCAAGAAAACTTGAACATGCTATTTTTAGAATCACTGTAAAAACGTCAGTGAAAACCTGAAAAATACTGCTCCCGGTTTGTTCAAAATCACTATACTAGTGCTTTGAAGGACTGGAACTTGAAAAACATTTCCCCGCCTTTTTTACTTGACATCTTCCTGTTGGTTATGGAGAAGTTTGTGCATAATCTAATTTGCTTAGTTATTGTAAGTTGTCGTGCAGTTTTGACCAAAAACAGTAAAATTTCCATGACTTCCGTCCTTTAGTTGAGCCTTTATTTCCTGTTGAAGGTTTTACGGCCTCCAATGCAGCGTGGCGACTATCCCATGTTTATATTCTCATCACATCGCAAACCGCTGGCTCCCGATAGCGTGATACGCAGTGCAAACCTGTCTGAGAGCCTTATAGAGAGCACAGGGCCTGGACTCGAGCGGGAGAACTTACAAGGCGATGCTCCTCAAAATGTAACGACATTTAGCTGTTCCCCACCCCCGGAGGAGTATGTCGTTCTTTGACATGTCCTCCCGTGGAAGGGAGGCTCAGGAGGTAGTGTGAACTGAAGAAGTGGTGGAATAAGGTAGTGTTCATTTTTAACCCTTTCACTCCCAGAGTCAGTTATGGCGACAGTAGGAGATTCTAACTTCTGAGTCTGTGGATGAAATCCTATGGTGTGGCCATTCAAGTCAAACCTCCTCGGCAGTACTTTCAAATAGTACTACATATATTTATATTTAAGTTTTTTTCCAAAAATTACCATATTCGCATGTGTAAAGGCCGCACTCGTGTATAGGCCGCACTCCGATTTTTGGCGATATTTTTGGGAAAAAAAGCAATCTCATGATTTCCCAATAAGTAAGGAAAAGTTTATTCAAAGTCTGCTACACACTATAAATTGTTAAGTGTTAAGAAATTTTGGAAAAACAAGTGCGGCCCACACACGTGCGAATACGGTATGTAATTTGAGATTTGTCTTGAATTTTGATTTTGTGCACTCTTGGGAGTGAAAGGGTCAATCATTTCAGTTTCCAATGGCTGTCATCCAGGACGTTTTAATTTTACGCCGCAGTGGAACCTTGGAAATACGACCACGGAATGACAGCTTTGACATTTTCTTGTCAATTTTTATTTGCCACTGTTGTTTACGTGTACCGGACATTTTGATTGGCAGAATTCTTGAGGTCAATTTGTAAAGAAGATAACAGTTTGGAACCAGAAATGTGTTCGTTGGTCGCATTAACAACTCGGAAGTGGTGGGCTTAATGAGAGTTTAAGACCGAACTTTCCATTGGACCACAAAAAGTTGTTGTTATGACGAGATGGTCGTAAGAGTTCCACTGTACCTATATCACACAAATATCAGAAAACGGCCAATCCATGTTTGTTTTCGGGATTCTGAATGGCCATGTGCCATGCTACATGACAAAATTACACCAACCAAAACCATATTCATCAAGACTGAGGAATTTAATCTGTGAACAGGCCCCGCGTTGGGGAAAATAACGCGAAAAAATTTGGCCAGCAAAGCGAGACGAACGGAGACTCGGGAGAGCTGCCTCTTTCTCTCTCCAGTCAGCCCTCGTCTCGCTTCCCTCGCTGATTTTTTCTCGCGTTATTTTCCTCACCGCGGGGCCTGTTCACAGGCTAGACAAACCAGTCCAAATGATCATCTGTAGACGCACTTGGATCGTTCAGCTTGTAATCTGGTTTGGTTAATCGGTAAATGAAATGGAAGATCAAATTTGCGATTAAGTAAAACGCAGACAATTGGCTAGAACAAACGCCATCCTGTTGTTAAGATCATTGTACCAGTTTTTCTTTCCCACTAGAATATACAGTTGATCCTCCACAACTTTATCCCCAGTTAATTCGCTTACTTGAACCAAAGGCAATTTTTCCTATTTATACTTGTCAACATTTTAACGTCCCAAAACCGTACCTTCGTTCACTAGTTAAAATGTGTTCCCCTGGTGGTTCGATTTTCTGGCATTCAACTGTGTAAATTTTTTTAAGAGATTTTTTGTGAAAAAATTGTGGTTAGCTACAACAGTGAATAGCGGTACAAAGAAAGGATTTCCAAGATGAAATTCTCCCAGCTTGTCCAATTAAAATGTATTATTAGAGATAGGTACGGAGGATTAGTGTCTTGATGTCAGGACCACAAGGGCTGGTAAACCTGTGGGTTCTTATTGTAAGGGACTGGTGCCTAACCGGATTAATGCCGAGATGACAGCGCTGAATAATGCAATGCGCATGTCACCGTAGGAAATCGTTTCACTGCAACCTCGTTATCAGGGAACGAGGTTGGTTTCACTGTACCTAGTTTTCGTAAATTTCTTCGCAATTTCTTCCCAGTTCCCGCTCAAACTATAACTGTGCCCAACTAAATTTTAAAAAATTAATAATTCCAGTCTCCTAAAAACAAAAAGACTCAAACTCCAAGCTTAACAATGATTCTACGCTGTCAGGTTTTTGTAATTGAAAACCCACTGGAAATGTCTGCATGCCATGTTGGGAAACCTGCAACCTCGTTCCCAGGGTCTCTCTTCTTCCCTTCCCTTGGAGGAAAACCCTGAGAACAAGGTTGGGAAACCTGTGTCTAGCACGGCTGACCAATTTGAGCGTTATTCAGTGCAGTGCGTTGTTCAATACGTTTCTTGTATTGTTTCCAGTGTTTAGGGTTGCGCTATCTTAAGTGTTAGTTTCTCGCACGGCTACTCACGCCGGCTACTCAGGGATTGAAATTTTTTTCTATGAAAATTTCTTCTCACTGGGGTGCTGATACAAAGTCATCTCATATAATTAATATGTATTGAGACATGTTAACACTTGTGGTGTTTTGTTTTTCATAAGTACACAGAGTAATTTTTAGGCCCTTACTCTTTTACCAAATCAACGATTTTTCTGTAAATTTATATTTACAACAATGTAAAATTTGTGCAATACTTTGCCAGATGATGTTGAACTTCTTGGTTAATGATACTTTTTCCAATTCTCAAATTTGAAGTTAATTTAAAAATTACCTAACAGAACAGTGAGATATGGAATAGCCTGTAGTAGGTGTAACGTAAAAGCTAGCCTGCGTAGCAGGCATAAACCGGGAAGGGGTAGGGGAGAGAAAATGCGGGAGAAAAATGAAGACTTGGGGACTAGGGACGAGGGAAGGCGTACTGTCGTCAACTCTCGTCCCTAGTCCCTACCCTTAGTCCCTACCCTTAGTCCCCCATTTTTTCTCCCGCGTATTCGCTCCCCTACGCCTTTCCCATTTACACCTGCTATGCAGGCTACGTGAAAGCTTTCGGCGACGCGCGTGAGTTCAGTACTCCTCGCGGGTAGTCCACGCACGGCGTCGAAATTCCATTCTGCAGTAACGTAACCTTACGCTGGCTATACAGGGCAGATATGTAATGTACTGTAAATAGAATGCGGTGTTGAAAGTATCAAGAGATTTGTATCAAAGAAAAAGAAATCTATTTTTTATTAATAAACGATGTCAACGTAACGTATTATTTTGGTTCGACTTAAATTGAAAATTTGGCGTTAAACTTAAATTGTGTGGGTGGCCTGTGGTATACGCATGGCAAAAAAAAAAAAAAAAGAAAAACTGTGACGGCAACTGCAAACCTTACGTACATGTACCTCTGAACATCGCTATTGACCCTCCTCCCCCAGCGTCTGTACACGGGATATTGGTAATTAAATGCACAAATATGCACAATTATGCAACTCACCCTAGAATGTTCGAATACTTTCCAATGGAGAGAGCTGCAGCAGTGAAGGATCAGTAACAAAGTGGTGGAATACTTTTTATTAACAAGGATGAAGTTCAGAAGTATATCGTGAAATGGCTTGTAATTTTGTGCGCTGAAAGCAGACTGCATTGTACCGCCAGGCTCTACTCGATCCTGAGGGTACAACTTTCCTCAAAACAAGTTTGGCGGTCAGTCTCTAATCAATATCCTTGTTTTTAACGAGTACAATTCTCAACAAAAAAGTATCGCTATGCAAAAGACTCCTTTGCCATCGTGGAACGGGGATAGGGTAGGAAAAATATGTTTTATTTATTATTATATAAATTATTATGTTAATATTTATGCTTTATATGTATGTTATTTATTTATGGTTCCATTTTATTCTGACTCAATATTCGCCTCTAGCCGCGCAAAATTTCGGCGAGGATTTGCTGGCTCTTTCTCAAATATCATTGAAATGTTTCTAGAGCAGCAAGAATAATGGTATTTTATACCATTGTATTGTATGTTTAATTGTATTGTAATTTTAATACAATTCTAATTGTTAAAACAAGTCACTTCGACTTGAAGTGGGAGCAATCGTTAGGCCGGCAATTGTTTCTGAAAGTCACAGTAGCTAGCGTGCAAGTTGCAAGGCATGTATTTCCATCCTGGTCAAGATAAGCAAAGGTTCGCATTACCTTAATAACAGTTTAACAAAAGTAGACCACCACTTTTAGATTTCTGTTGCAAAAGTAGGTGGCATTAAGCAACGCTGAAGACGAGCTCTCGATAAATTAATTGCACATTCTTTTCATTCATGAAATTCCTCAACTTGTTCCTCTTCAATTTTAGGTACATATGTCCAGTTCCGTCTTCTCCAGACTGACAAAAAAATTTTGTTGGTAATAACATATACAAATAATGTGTGATGCTGTATAGCACTTTCGTTAGTAATCGTAATAATTAAATGTTTTGAGAAAAGTGCTCTTGCTGGTGACCGTTATTCCAGTTAAATTCGTGTCAGTTAAGGTCGGCACACGCGAGGGCACACGCGAGGGCACTAGATGTAGGGACTTGCTGCATACACTCGTCGTTGTGTTTACACCGGCAGGTGACTGGTCGTGGGGTCAGTCTTGATTTGGATTTTCATTTTCTTCTTTGATCGCAGGGATTAGCCGCACACACAACACAGAATAGGATAAGCAAAATTTTAAGGGACAAGTCCTGGCAAATTCGAGGCGCTAAGATTGTGGATCGAGTGTGAAAAACAATAGGGACTTTAAGATACGGTGACTACGGACTACGGACTACGGTTGGACGCGCGTTTTTCTTTGGCTGAAACACTGGGCCGAGTACACAACGAGTGGCGCGAAAATGCGAACTTAAGACCGCAGACTACAGACAACAGACTACGAACGAAGAGCGAAGGTCAACTCTACACTAAACAGACACAAAATCTCTTTTAAAAAGATTCGAGATGCTCTGGTTTTGACTTGTAATCGTCGCACTGCAATTCAAAATGTAATTGCAAGTGAGGCTTGCGTGGAAGCTTAATCAAATTTTCAGGGCTCGCTTTTCAAATTACTTCAAAACTACTTCAGAAGCAAATTTGACATATTTTACTAAATTAATTACTTCTCAACTTGAAGGGAAGCCATTTGTGTCTAGAAAGAGCAAAGAGAAGACTTGATATTACAAGCTTTATTCAAAGCATCAAATTTAATTTCATTCTGGAAAACAACGCGGCGGTCAAAATCAGTAAACAAAGTAATGCGCCGATCAATTCGAAAGTTCAACATCCCCCCCCCCCGGCAAACCCTCGGGCATTTGAACTTTTGAAGATTGGCTTGTTCAAATTCCCTCCCCTCGGGGCAAAAAGGCCGTTCAAATGCCCCACCAATTAGTACTGAAATACCTCTCCACCAAGCCAATTACGTCTTCAATCAAACACTTTACACGTTTTTCAGAGAGAGATATGCCGTAATGATACCTTCAAACTTCTTTTAAAGACGCATTTGAAAGAGTTATTCACTAACCAAAGCAAAATTCTATCTTGTAAATCCGTCAAACCCTGTAAAAACCGAAAAAACTCACGGCGTATTACGTCAGAAAAAGAGATAAATCCGGTTCAAATTCCCCACCCTTTCAACACAACATTCAAATTTCCCCCTCCCCGGACACGATGCACAGTCAAATGCCCGGGGTATGCCCGGGGGGGGATGTTGAAGTTTCGAATTGATGGGCGCATAAGCCGTACATTTTTCGCTGTTCTGAGTTCATAAGCACTTGAAATTGTTCCAAATGCGTATTGGTTTACAGTACAAGAACACCTCATTTTTCTAACTTTAGGCTACTTTTTCATACCATCTTCAGTTCCTCGTACTACACCACGCTGTACTACGTGAAATCCTTCCACTACGCACCGTCGTGAGCTTGCGACGGTGGGGACAACAGAACACATATGTCTCGTCCCAGTCCTAAAGTGCCTCCCGTCCGTAGTCCGTAGTCACCGTGGCCAGTCACCGTATCTTAAAGTCCCTAATGTCGAGTTTACTGCACGGCAGGCTCATAGTAGCCCTTACAATCTTTTACTCATTGTGCACCATCTTTCCTTCGCTTCCATAATCTGAACGCCTCTGCAGGGTAACGTTGTTGAGATCCTATGGGAGGAGGCTCCACTCCGTGTGATCGTCGAGATCTAATACGCTTCGACGGACATCCACCATGAGCGCAAAGTGCAGACATTGCCAAAACTACTATGGGGGTGGGGGGAGGGAGAACACGCTGGACACCCTGACGAGGGCTCACTAGGTAGTTTTGGCTATCTTTCCCAGGTTGTGCGTCACATAAAGCAAGATGGTGGCCGTTCGATGGAAGTGTATCAGATCTCGACGAGGCACAAAAATATAGAGGACTGTAATCAGTCTAGTGTGAGGAGAATAACAGGTGTGAGCTTGGATACATGGTCTGAAAGTGTTACAAAGCACGTGCGATCAGCACTCTTTGTGGCGTTTCATTCCGGTCCCGTGATACTATACTATATACTTCCAGGCTCCTGTCCCGCCTGCAGGCGTCCCTCCTTGCTCTATGGTTGTGGAGTGGAGCGGGGCCTGGGGACGAGACAGGCCATGCAGGCCCTATTCCGATCACCGGTGAACAACAAAAGAGAACATCCAGCAATTTGCCCTTGGTGGTGTCAGAAGTCGCAACACCGTGCAATGTTTTAAACTGCGCAAACAATGTTCACTGAGGCTGAACTGTGGGACAGTGAAAATAAGAAATAAATCGCAAATATGAAAAAGGTACGTGAACTGCATGTGAAAGAATGAACTAGAAAGAGGGAGAACTCAGTTATGCAGCAACTTAAACAGTTGCAAATAACGCTTGGAAATGTTGAGACTTCAGTGGGATAGCATGTCACCACGCTTGGGTTGCGTTGAAACTTTTATTATGGAACTAACTTGTTATACAATTATGTGGCAATCACACTGGTGTGGAAGACCTTATGACGACTGTTCAATAACGACAGTTTCGATAAATATAAGCAATTCGTCTTTTTTTTCTATCAGGTATACTTGGAGAAAAGTGAAATACACACGCGTGCCTGCTGCTCGAAAAGTTGGCGCACTTCAATAGGCTTCGAGTTTTGTTTTTTCGCGTTGGCATTTCGCATTTTGCTGGACTATATACCTGAGAGAAAACACTAAAACACGTAATCTAACAATTTCAAAGTATGGAAAATACACTGGGAAATACTACTCTTCTTTCACGAAAGGAGTCCCTGGCTGTTTACTATTCACTAAAAGAAAAATACTTCTCGGACGAAAGTTCCTGATCGAAATTTACGTAACTTTAGGTAAATAGTGAACAGTCCTTGTTTTCAGTTTTTACTGCAGTACTTTGTACGTGATCAGATAGCAGTAACGGAGTCGTTCCTCATTAGGATTCGTGTGAAGTTCGCGCTTCTCTTTCAACACCAGACTCCATTTTCCTGACTGTTCCAGTTTCTCACAAGTTGCACTGTAACCATACTCCACTGGATCATAGGAGTCACAGCGGATGGAGAAAATAAATAGACCACCTAAAGGACAAGGAACAGAGAAGACAAGGTTAGAAACAGACGAGGAAACACTGTTGCGGAAACATTGGAATTCGGAGTTCCTGGGGACCTCACAATCCCAAATTCCTGGGGAAATGGTGCAGGGCTGTCCCCAGGCTGAAAGTCGGTTGTACTTGTCCCAGGCGATCCCCCAGGGATGAAGGGACCGGAGGTGAACGATCAAGTAAGTGGGGAAGCATCAGTACAAAATTGTATGTTGCGCTGAATCAGTTCTCCGTTTGCGCGCGAACGGAACATTTGATGCGGAAGTAAAATCTGCTTCTGAAAACCAGTAAGTGTCTCTTAAGTTTTTTGTTGGGGGGGGGGGGGGGAGGGAATGTTTCCACGACAATGACACCCCGTCTGCAGAGGCCTTAAGGCTTGGCAAAGACTGTCGACAGCTTTTCTTTTTTTTTCTCAGAAAACTGTCTAGGCAGCAGCATCCCATGCCATCCAACTCCCCACTGGTTACCTGAGTAACTTAGTAGGGTGCCAAACTGCAGAGTACGAGGATTGCGCTTGGAATCCTGGATCGACCCAGGTCTTAAAGTAACTGTTTCAGTTCAAAAGAGAGATGATCACAGTAGTTTAATTTTCTGCTGAACATCATACTGTTTTAAAAAACAATAGCAACTTTAGGCAGCGATTTGAGTAAAAAGTTGGTAGAAAGGCTACGGGTGATGACAAAACAAGGTAAGGGTCCAATGAAGCAGACGTTCCGAGCTTGTAATAATGGGATTGGAATTTTTAAGGATGGAAGTGGGATGGGGAGGGGGTGAAAGGAAAGGGATGGGAAAAGGAATAGAAACATTTGGGAAACTAGTTAATTAAGTTTTGTTTTTGTTTCTGTTGTTACTTTTGTTCTTATTTATTATTATTTTTTGCTGACCACACCGGCTGATAATCCTCAATACAAGGGGTTGCTGTAATGGTAAATAAGAATAATAACTTTAAGTTCTTATCTTCCAACAAAAAAAAGCTGCATCAGCATAGCATACCTGGCTTCACAAAACGGGCACACTGTTCGATTGCTCCTGGCTTAACTTGCCCATACACTATGACGCCCGCACATAACACAACGTCATATTCAGCAGTGTTAATCTCCTTCATGTGTGTGTCTAACAAAGGAGCACAGATCAGTTTCTTGTAAAGGCCTTTTTCTGATGCTAAATTCAACATTTCCTGTGAAATATCCAGTGCATCAACATTGGTGTAACCTCGCGCTTTCAACATTTCTCCGATCCCTCCAGTTCCTGCTCCAGCATCCAGGATTTTCATGTCTTTTTTGGGGTTGGGATAGACATCTTTGGAGTTCATAGCCCTATCAAATGCTTCCACACAAAGGATGTGTCCTTTGTACCCCACATTGTCGCTGATCTACAAATACAAAAACAAATAATCCTTTGTAGCCTGCATAGCAAGTGTTTCCGGAGGGCTTTCCACAGGTTTGAAGCATTTTTCACTTTTTCATCAGTGTTGCGCTGGCCCCATATTTGTGTCGTAATTTCTGCCAAAACTTTGCAAACAATTTTAGTACATCTTTCAGTTTAAGGTGTATTTTGGAGACCCTTTTAAATATCCCTACCCTTTCATTATACTGCAAACGGCACACCTTTGGGCAATATAGCTCAATACAGCTCAATATAGTGAGTCCCCCCACCCCTGGGGTTGTGTGATCACAACTGAATTCAGGTACAACAAAACGAGTCTGTGCAATGCACATAGCAAGGGTTGAAGGGTTAATGTGAACATACAGCACGAAGAGAGGGCACGAAGGGCAAAAGGAGGAGAAAGTGTTTTCCAGTCTCCATGTGCTTTGAGTTCTCTTGTCTATCCTTTTCCTAAATTCTGCTGAGGGACCATACAGGCTAGTCAACAAAACATTACACATCCTTTTCTATATCATAACCTATGAGCAGCCACAGATTTTATTTGTCCTAGCATATTTACCTTATCCCAACAGTTAGCCATTTCATCATAAGCAAGTTTTGATTCCTCTACGGACGAGTTCATGTTCAAGTCCAGGAAGCGTTTGGTGTATTTGACTTCAGTTGTCATGTTTTCCGAACTGGAGTTACTGTAATAAGAACGTCATTCAATTAATATTAATAATCATTTTTGTTGTTGCTAAGTGCCTAATCAACTTGAAACGAGCAAAAAATGGCATCAGGTTCCACCACATGGTCCCAAGGCTCACAGCCTTGAATGCCAATACAAAACTACAATCAGCAGATGGGCAACACTTCATGGGGTCTCTATTAAAACATTTGAAATGACCGTTTGTTGTCGTTTTTGTATTTTTTGGTGCTGTGGTTGATGATAAAATCTCATACAAATCCTTATTAATCTGACATGAATAAGTCCTGTTTGAGCTGGGTTTCCTGTGGTCCCACAAACACCAAACCCAAAGTTGCCGAAGTGTTCCATAAAGTTATAACTATTTTAAAGTTAAGCTTTCAAAATCAATGAGAATCGACTCTACTATTGACTCTCCATTTAGGAATATTGAGCAAATAAAATAGTTTTTGGGCCCAGTAAGACATCGGGAGTTTCGAGAAACCGGCCCCGGTCATCTCGTATTAAGATCTTGTTTAGGGTTCAAAACAGATTAGCAGATTGTGTGACGTACGTGGCGTTCAACCGTAGCTGTAGCTAATCACACTAAAGCATGCTGAAAAGCGGTAAAAGATTAAAAGTTATTTTTGTTTCATTCCTTCCTTGTAGAAATCTAAGGGGAGCTCCATTGTTATGCACGTTTTACTCGGCCTTTGGCCAACGATTACTTCAGTGCAGTAACGCAAGACGGGTTACATTTGCATTTGCCACTTGGTCTCGAGATGACAATAGCAACAAAAGAACTTGTTTTTCACGTTTTGCAAGAGAGTATTTACATATCCAAATAAACCAATGAACTGTGTTAAAAATCCTTGTCATAATTGTCTGTGACTGTATATGTCAAATCAATCACACAAAATTTAACCATGCAAACCCAAAGTGCAGAGTTTAAAAAACGAGACTTCATAAAGCGCCCCCTGGGAAACTGTTTTCAGGCTTAAATATGCAAAAAGGAAAAACCGTGCTGTGAATTATCCGTATTTCGCAATGCACAATGATCAATTCAATCGGAAAGTCCTTCGCTTTTTAAAGCTTTAAGCTATACAAAATACACAACAAGATGGTTATAAAATAAAACTTGAGAGAAACCAAATCGTAAAATTGTGGGGAAAAAAGACCGTTGAAATAAACATTGACCTAATATTAGGCTTCCCACCCGGACTTGGTCGATTTTTTGAACGGAAAACCAAAGACACGGATCGAATCGTAACTTCTACTTTCATTGTTGTTACTGAAAATATCAAGTGATTACATAAAAGTATAAAAGCTCTTCTATTTCCACGCCCCTTTCATTGTCTGCCTCTGTCGAGTTAATAACGTTGTGTTGTGTTACGATGCGCCGTAAAATCCCGAGTAAAATTACCAGCTTCTACTCTGTTTAATTTACTGACCTTGATTTGTCGATGAATTATTCTTATAACTGATGGCAAGCAATGCAGTAAAAGAATCGTTGAAGGTATTAAAACCTTAAAATGACCCTAGCAGGTTTATGTAAAAAATATTTCGCAACTAAAGTTGAAGCCCGTAGCAAAATTAGTAAGACGTGTCTTTGACTGTGAAAAGTTTTAGGTTACATTCAATACGACCCGCCGTCGCAAATTCACTATGCCAACAAACGGAAAATACACTAACATTATGTAATACACAAGAGAAAAAATATGAAAATCAATGGTAACCTACCGGTGATCCCGCGAAGTGATCCGAAGCGGACAAGATCATCAATGCCCGATGCGACACTGACACCGGAGTATTTATATCGGACTAGTGTATTGCGTGACATAGAAAGTCACCCCCTATGCGCGTGACATTGTGTATAAATCTACTAGCGTTCTATCATTAATATAGCAATCTGATTGGCTACCCTACTCGCTATCTATTCCGTGATAGATAGTGAGTAGCGAAAAGGTGAGTGGCAGGCACAGTCTTATACTTCAAAATAACAGTGCAATGATGTAAAACTTTTCACTTTAGTGGAATATTAATCGAGATTTATACTAAAACAATTAGATTATTCACTCTCGATTTCTATGCGTAATAGTTGATTCGGCCTTCGGCCTCATCAACTATCACGCGATAGAAATCTCGAGCTCATAATCTAATTGTTAAATAGCGTCTCCTGAGATTTCTTCATTTTTTCGCAAAACTGAAAAATGAAAAGTGTCGGCTCAATTTCATTTTTTTTTAACCTCTTTAGAAAATGAATACAATCAGTTGCTTTTATGCATGATTTTGCGTAAAATACCTTTTGTAAACAAAAACATAGTCACTCGAGGGACTGGTTATGAAACCTTGGAAGTTTCAAAGGCAATAACAAAGGTGCTGCAATTCATGTTGAAAGTTCTACGAAAGTGCACAATCTTTTGTTTTACGATCTCACACTATTGCTGAATAACTTAACAGTGACATTTTTATTGGTTCGTTGCTCATGCAAAATTCAAAACCTATTGTTGTTTGTGCACCTTCAAGGCTAAAAAAGGTAACAAAAACATAAAACAAAGGACTTAGCTGAGCTTCATAACCAGATTCTTTTATTAACTATGACAAAAAACACTATTCCCCTGGTGGTCTGCCTGTGGTAGCAGCCGAAGGTGGTCAGCGGATATGCTGAAAAATTCAAAATGGCGGAGCCGAGTGATTATTCAAGCTCGAGTGAAGATGATGAATATTCAGATCCTTTAGAAGTAGCAGCTAGTGCTGGAGCTAGATTAAGTACTCCAGAAAAAGCCAGTATCTCTCGGAAAAGAAAAGTGCAGACTAATCCAGCCGAAAAGAAGAGAAATGTGCGTGGATCAGTCGATCCAAATGTGTCCGCGTGGGATAGAGTGAACGCTGGGGAGGGAAAGCAACTTCCCATACATTCTCTAAATGAAATCCAAACGATGTTCTCACAACTTGCAAAGCAATCTGTGAGGTTCTAGTCAGCGGATCTGCCTCCTACGCGTGCGCAGATGTTGCATGTTCCAACGGAACCCAGACGCTGAAGGGAAAAAAATTATGGCGGCCAAAGGCGGCGGATTCGGTTTTGTCCCTTTGTTTAGGTAATTGACGAATTGATCGTATTTTACACTTTTATCGTGTTTTCGTGCATTTTGCTTCTTATGAAGACAAAAGTTTACTCTCGAAGTTTTTTAGTCGCAAAGTAGAACAGTAGCACTTCGATCAATCCAGTCTGTGCTGATCGACTGTATAGAATCAGAATTTTCTGAAGCTGGGTTAAAAACTGGGATCGGGTTCAAAGTACTGAACTGTGAAATTATTAACACATAACTGGATTATTGATAATAAAAGTCGTATTCTGTGCGTAGGTATTGTTTCCACGCATTAGGTTATGGCGGTTTTGATTGAATTTATTTCCATCGATCTTTTATGGCACATTTCCCGTTGCAATTTATTTAGACCACGCTGGAGGAAAACATGCAAACCGAGTACAGCCATAACTGTCTCATCTCATGCTATCAATTCATTACAGAATGAGATGTAAAAAGAAACATTGACAGTATTTTTATTTATCACATGCATCAGTTCAGCGACAGACAAAGATCAAAATTACGTCGCGGAGTACAAGAAATAAAATCCTGAATAGTTCAAGCGCTTTCTCTCGGTGAGAAGTTTATTTACGTTGAATTATCTAATTCTAGCATTCAACTTTGAAACGTTTCTCGCAAACCTGGTCTCCAAGTATAAACAAGCCAAACGTGACTGCCGTACAGCTCGCAGCTGATCCACTCGCCACTGCAACAAACAAGACAGTGCGAAAACAGAAGCGTCTTCATCGATGTCGCTTCCATGGAATATTCTCTTGTACGAAACTGACAGTAAGTTCCATGAGAGATTAGCCGCTCACCGCTTACTTTCCCCCGACAAAATACACAAATTTTGCAAACTATTTCGAATACGTTGATCGTCGATCGGAAATATTTATTATATCCCAGGCCTCGCTTCTAACCCCCCCCCCCCCCCCCCCCCGACTGGAGTGAACGAGTTTAAAGACCAGTGCCTAACTACAGAGTCGGGAAATCTAAGATGTGACGCCTGCAGAGAAACTCTTTCCAAAAAAAAGAGTTCTGTCAAGAAACACGTATCATCCATAAAGCACATCAAAGCGCTGGAGAATATTAAGAAAAGCAAGAAGAAAGATCAAAATATCAAGGATCTTCTTGCAAAAACAAGCGGAGGAGCAAAAGGATCCACATTACCTGAAGACATGAGGCTCTATCGATATGAGCTTGTGGAAGCTCTACTGAAGGCAGGTATTCCCCTTTTAAAAGTCGACAGTTTGCGACCATTTCTTGAAAAATATGGTCACCGCTTGACATCTCGGAACCATCTAGCAGAATTCATTCCCATGATTCGTCAGAAGGAGATAGACTTTGTGAAATCCGAAATAGCTGCCAACAGTGCTTTTTCTGTGATCTTTGATGGGAGCACCAGACTTGGAGAAGCGTTGGCAATTATCGTTCGCTTCATTGACAAAGATTGGAATATACAGCAGAGGCTTCTCAAATTAGAAATTCTAGCCAAGAGCATGAATGCGGAAGAGCTTGCTCAAAGGCTGATTCAGTGCCTGGCTGTGGAGTATGGAATGCAACCAAACCATCTTCTAGCAGCAATGAGAGATGGTGCATCAGTAAATGAAGCTGGATTGCGTCAAGTCATGTTTTTCTTCCCCAATATTCTTAATGTCATCTGTTTCTCACACACAATCGATAATGTTGGGAAACACTTTGAATTTAGTGTCCTAGACACATTTTCTAGGTGTTGGAACACCATGTTTTCTCTCAGTTCAGCTGCTCGGCTGTTGTGGAAGACAAGAACTGGCACAGCAATGCGACTTCATTCCAAAACCAGATGGTGGAGCAAATGGGAAGTCCTCAATCAGGTCATGGAGTTTTTGGGGATGTTGAGTCCTTTCTAAGAGAAAATGATAACCTGTCTCCTGTTTGCCGTGCAAGCCTGTTGGAGATTTTTGATGATCCAGCTACTGCTAGAGACTTAGACATTGAGCTTGCTGCTATGATTGATGCGGGCAAGCACTTTGTTCAAGCAACTTATTATCTTGAGGGGGATGGTCCCTTAGTATTTACTTGCTATGAGCGTTTGTCCGCATTAGCACATGCAATAGCCATTGAATCTTATCCAAACACTGAGGCCAAAGCTCGCCAACATGCAGGTAGAAATATGGCATTGTACAACCAGTTAGTTGCTCAAGCAAAGGCATGTATCAATCCAGGCTTCCGCTTTTACCAACAGAAATTCAGTGTGCAATTCCATAATATTGTCCGTGCATTTAAGGCTGCACGCTTATGCTGCCCAATACAGGTGCAAGCACTACATCCAGCTGCTGCATCAGTCCAGGAACTAAAGCAATTTAGTTTCATTACTGATGCAGAAGTTGCACAGCTTGTGGAAGAGCTGCCAAACTATCTGGCCATTGCTGATGGTGCAGCCATTGAAACAGAGGAAGGCAAAGTACAGTGGTGGGCTACACATGCCACTGCTCTCCCAAATTGGTCTGCTGCAGTCAAAAAGATCTTGTTGGTGCAGCCTAGTTCAGCATCAGCTGAACGAGTGTTTAGCCTGCTGCAAAATGCATTTAGCAAGCAGCAAGAGGCAGCATTAGAGGAAACAGTGGAAACATCGGTCATGTTACGTTACAATGACAACAAGCGCACGTGAAATCTTGAATTATGTGTCTGTAGAGGACTAGCTGGTGGTGCAAAACATTGACCAACAGGGACAGTGCTCTGTACTACATCCGCAAAGATGTAAATATTGAAAGACTATGGTTTTATACCACATACACTCGTGTATGTCAGAGAAACTTTATATATTTAATAAGCATATTAGCAAAGTTTGTTTTGTTCGAATACAGTCACGTGGTTATCGTACGTAATAGAAAGCCAATACAGAGAATCAGATTTTTATGATTTGGGTTGAGAGAGACTCAATCTTACAATATTGATGAGTCAGTATTATATAATTATGTATATAATATCTATGCAAAGTTAAATCTATTCATTAAATCTTTATTTAAGTTGTTAATCAATCTCTTACACTAAAAAATTGAAAGCAACTTTTTGAGCAACTTTTGGATTTTGGGGCAACTTTTGAGCAACTTTTAGAGTTTTGGAGCAACTTTTGAGCAACTTTTTGAGAAAATTGGAGTAACTTTTTGAGAAAATTGGAGCAACTTGTGGACAGCCCTATTCCGCGTGGTTCATTTTTCAATTTTCATTTTTTCTGGAAAATTGGAAAATGAACAATGAATTGAGTTTTTGCTCAATTTTTCATTTTTGGTGAAAAAAATTGGAAAATGAAAAAAAGACAGAAATTAATTTTTCATTTTTCTAGAAAATAAAGTTTCACTCTATACGTGCTTTCAGAATCACGTAATTTACGCATTTCGCGCGCACTTTTTCGCTAACTTGAAGAGCGAAATGGCTGACCTCTCTTCAGGTCTGGGAAATTCAGAGGAATTTATCACATTGTCAGGAGGACATGGTGAGGCCAGAGTGGATCGAAAGCTGAAGAAAACTTAAGTAAACACGGAGCGACTATCAGTTATGTTTGGGGCAAGTTAACTGATGCGAAATCAACGCTTCTATTCATGAAACATGCAGCAGTCAATTGAACGCCATTTTGGTGAAGCTTATTGTAGGTCTTATTACAGAAGCTGAGAAGACATCGGCTATAAAAGGGTAAAGCGGCTAAACATGAAACGTAATCTCGTCGGCTTCCTCCACAAGAGATTTGGGTACGGCGTTCCTTAATATAGGAATATAACAAAATATACAGTTTCCCTACCGTTGAATCAGCATTGCCTTTTTTATCGTACTTGAATATAACAAAGCATTTTAACAACGCGAAGAAAATCTACCCGTTACAAAATTAACACGAATTTTCGAAAAGCTTACATCCATTCGCGTTAATGACATAAGGTACTTAATTTACTGTAGTTATCCTTGTCACTTTTCAGAACCATAAATTTACCAATTTCAGTTTGTTTTTACCTGAACTGAGGAGAGAATGAACTGGCTGTCGTTGCAGTGCTTGTGGAAGAAACTGAACTTAAAGACCTTTTACCGAATACAATCATTCGAGCTGAGGCTGTTTACCTCGACCATCACAAACTTAAGGCTTTGTGATGGTCGAGTAAGATCCATAGGCGTACGGGCCGGGGGGGCGGGGGGGGCTGCAGCCCCCCCGGTTGCGAAAATTTTCGGGCAAAACGCTTGTGATTCGGGCAAAAGCACTTGGGATAAAATATTTATTGATTAAAATATTTATTTACTTATTTTATACATTGATTAAAATATGTATCTATTTATTGAGTCTGGTTTCTACAACACGACCAAACGGTCCATCTTGAAACGTTTGAATGGCTTTGCTGCCGATCTGCCGATCGCTAGCAGCTTGGCATTTGCTCCAGTTCGCGCCAACGTTCGCGCCAATTCACATAAGGCGGGAGAACGCGTACGCTTTGTGAATCGCGTGCTGCTCACAGGTAGTTGAGTTTCGGTTGAGGCCTTCGTGGAGTCAAAGCAAACGTTGTTTAAGAAAAAAAAAAGTTCAAATTCAAGATCAAGAAAAGAGTTCAAGTTCAAGATCAAGTAGAAAGTGCCTTAAGGTCAAGCGGTCGACAAGACGAAAGGTAAAGGATTGGTAATTAAGTCAAGGCATTTTGTCGGCTTGTACTAACTACCAAAGCGTGGAGTAAAGATGTACAAAAATAGCTCTTCGGGTTTTTGCCCGAGTGTTTTTATTTTTTTCTTTGGTGTAATCTTAATTAAACGGGTTCATCTTAAGCGTTAAACCTGGTCGAACTGTCCGTCATTGTCAAGCTAGGTGAAAAATTTTGGAAAACTCTCCAAATTTGCGTGAATGGAGATTAAAAGCAACAACGTGAGCGCGTTGCAAATTTGACAGTTGGTTTTAGATTATAATTAGAAGAAACGCTTATTCCAATTTCACCAAAACGGCATAAGTTGGGTGTTTTTGTTCGATTTTGGTAGGGTGCACTTTAGCGTGTTAAAAGGCGAAATTACTTCTCATTCAGTGAAAGCTTCTATATTTGTGGACCGCTGCATAAATGATCTATTATGTATAGCAAAATGTCGGCCACGTGTGCAAAAGCTGTGTTTTATCTTAGTTTTATCGTGTACAGTCCCGTGCGATTTGCATTAGAAATACATGGAAAATTTTTGGCAAAAAGAAATCCTTGAATCAAAACTTATAATCTTGAATTTTTAATAAACATTACTAATCAGTACATATAAAAACAGCACACTGCACTATGCTCCGCAACTTAGTTTTATTATGGAATGCGTTACGGTCTTTTTGTCACGCTTGGAAAGAACAGCATCCGATGCTTCAACTTCATAATTTAAAGCGATTTATTCAGAAAGTAAACGGATACCTTAAAGTACTCTATTCAACGTCCCATTTTTAGACTGCAGATCGAGAGGTAGAGGTGAACCTTGAATTATGACGGATCAAGAGCCTGATTGAGGAAAAAGAAAACGCCCTTATCGCCAGCGCGTTATTTGTGGTGTATGTAAGAAGGAACTCGATTCCGATTATAAAGATAATCATGCCAAAACTGTGCACAAAGGACAGAAAGTTGCTTTCACTATGATACGTGAGCGTAATCAGAGTCAGCTTGCTTTTTTCACCAAGAGCTCCGCGGAGTCGCGGCCGTCACAGAAGCTCTTCAGATCAGACAACCAGACTGACGCACATGACCAAGATAACACTGGTTCCTGTTCCAATATACAAACTGATGGCATTGAAAGAGTTGAAATCTCGCCTGTGTCGGTGGTTCTGGAACTGCAGGATGACCAAGATGAACACGTCCCTATTCAGGAAGCTACTGAAGGACCTCAACCATTCTCGCCTCAAACCGTGGAAGTAGCGATGGGGCCTGAAGTAGAGATGACTGTGCCGTTACAAAGAGATGATAACGCAGTACGTGAATCAGGGCTGGCCACAAGCGAGGGGCCGCAGCAACCGACTCTCCGCGAATATAACCCGCAAAGATTTAGGAACGAAACATTCACCAGAGATTTCCAGCCAAAGTGGTTCAAACAATATCCTTGGTTAAATTACTCAGTAGATGGAAAGGTTGCAACTTGCTCTGCGTGTTCCACGTTTTTAAAGGATAATGCTTTCACGTTTTCCAATTGGAAGAAACCTGAGCGCCTTACAAAACACCATCAAAGTGACGCGCACTCTCTGGCGATGACAAAGTGGTTGGAATACCGCCAGATGGAGAGGAAATCCTCTTCTATCATCAGCATCATTGATGATGGGCATCGTAAGTACGTCCAACGCAACCGCGAGTTTTTACGTGTGATCATCGAATGTCTTTTTTACACTGCCCAACAAAACATCGCTCAAAGAGGTCAAGAAGAGGACCGATCGAATCTCGGACAAAGATCAGATGTCAACAGGGGTAATTTTCTAGAGCTTTTGCACCTTCGGTGTAAAGACATTCCTTGGCTGGAACAGACATTGAACACTCAGTTACAAAACCACGCTCAGTGGACCTCGCCATCCATCCAGAATGAGCTGCTGGAAATTTTTGCTGACCTCATAATTGAACTTATCTGTAAGGATGTAAGAGATAGCGGCTGGTATGGGATCATAATTGTTGAAACGTCCGATTTAAGCCGAGCCGAGCAAGTGTCCTTTTGTCTCAGCTACATAGCGAATGGCAGTAAGAAAGAAGCATTTGTTGGATTTCATGCGACGAAAACAACAGACGGTGAAACTCTTTACCAACTAGTCAAAGAAGTTATCAACAAGCTGCAGTTAGAGCTCCAGAATATCGTGGGTGAGTGCTTTGACGGCGCAAGTAACATGAGTGGTGTAAATAAGGGACTCAGTGCGCGAATGAAAGAATGCTCTCCCCTCGCGATTTATGTGCACTGCTATGGCCACTTGTTAAATTTGGCACTGCAAGACACCATGACAACAGTGGAACCATTGCGAAATACTCTGGGCACAATTCAGAGCCTGTACAATTTTCTAGAGGCAAGTCCAAAGCGACACGCTTTGTTTGGAGACATTGAGACTGAAGAAGGTAGTCTGCTTAAGACATTGAAGTCTCAAAGTGTAACAAGATGGGCATGTCGGTGGGAAGCGGTGAAAGCCGTCGACCAGCAACTCGAGCGAATAGTGAAGGCATTGTTAGTATTATCCACCGACAAGGACACTAAAACATACTCGGAAAGTCGCTCGCTTCTGCATGGAATCTGTGATTTCCAGTTTGTCCTCGGTCTGCGTGTTTTGAAGAATATTTTATCTAATACAAGCAGCCTGAGTGCTTACCTTCAGGGAAAAACTATGGATGTTATCACGGCGAGGCGGAATGCCAATTTGACTTTGGCGACTCTACGAAGCTGCCGAAATGAGGAGAGTTTCACCTCAGAGTGGAAACTGTGTGAATGCATCAGTATTAAGATGAAATCGTGGATTTCTGACTCGGAGTTTTCATTCCGCGATGCTCGTGTGCCGCGACGACAACCCTCAACACGCTTACAAGCTTTAGTCGGGGAAACCGTGCAAAACGTCAATGCAGCGCCTCCGCCATCAAAACCAGAGGACTACCATCGTGTGAACACCTTTTACACCTCTCTGGATGAGGTACTGGCAGAAATTGAAACTCGATTCAGTGGCAATGATCAAGATGTTCTTTGTGCGTTAGGTGACATCACCATAAGTGATTCGCCCACCAGTGCTAGCTTCGACCGGGTTGCCAGGTACTATAACCTCGACAGGGACCTACTCCAGGCAGACCAACGCCTTTTCTGTCAGTTTAAGGCAGCACACGTGGGGAAATCGATAAAAACACCTGCAGAAGTCATCGAAGTGTTGAACGCAAACAGCCTGTATGAAATGACCCCAGAATTTTCAAAGGTCGCGTCCATTCTGGCCGTCATCCCCGCAACGTCCTGCTCAGCGGAGCGCTCATTCAGCGGACTCCGACGCTTGAAGACCTACCTTCGGAGCACGATGGGTCAAAATAGGCTGAACAGCCTCGCTATCGTGTGCATTGAGCGCTCTTATGGGAACAAAGTTATTGTTAACAGTATGGACAAGATTATTAACACTTTCGGACAGCGCCACGGAAGGAAAAGCTTTTTCTTTTAATAACTTTTTAATTTTAACAAGATTGATCGCATGAGTAGACTTGTCAATAGAGTTCATAGAGTATGCGAGGTTTGAAAACAACTGTTTTTGGAGTTATAACAGTTTCAGTAGACGTGACAATTGTGAACGTTTTTGTTTTTCTTGCAATTTAAGTTCGTTTATATCCAAATTTCAACGCTTACACATTCGGGCATTGTGTAATTTTTTCGGGCAAGAAGATCACCGCCCCCCCAAGTCCGAATGTGCCCGTACGCCTATGGTAAGATCTGAAAAAGAGGAGAGATCAAAGGCTTCGAAGGCCATTCCCGTATCTCCTCGAAACTCGTCAACCACGTGAATGAAGCATTTTTCGAGCTGAAATGTGGCAAGGATAACTACAGTAATTTAACTACGCCGTGAATGCGTTCAAATGACTTTTTTGTTTCATGTTTAGCCGCTTCACCCTTTAGCTTCTGTAACAAGACCTACGATAAGCTTCACCAAAATGGCGTTCAATTGACTGCTGCATGTTTCATGAATAGAAGCGTTGATTTCGCATCAGTTAACTTACCCCAAACATAACTGATAGTCGCTCCGTGTTTACTTAAGTTTTCTTCAGCTTTCGATCCACTCTGGCCTCACCATGTCCTCTTGATAATGTGATGAATTCGTCTGGATTTCCCAGACCCGACGAGAGTTCAGCCATTTCGCTCTTCAAGTTAGCGAAAAAGTGCGCGCGAAATGCGTGAATTACGTCATTCTGAAAGCACGCATAGAGTGGCACTTTATTTTTTAGAAAAATAAAAAATGAATTTCTATCTATTTTTCATTTTCCAATTTTTTCACAAGAAATGAAAAATGAAGCAAAAACTCAATTCATTTTTCATTTTTTAGTTTTCCAGAAAAAATGAAAATTGAAAAATGAACCACGCGGAATTTGTTTTTCATTTTTTGAAGAGGTTGAAAAATGAAATTAACCAAACACTAAATTCACTTTTCGTTTTTTGAGCTTCAGAAAAAAATGAAAATTAAAAAATGAATTATACGAAATTCGGTTTTGTATTTTCTAAAGAGGTTTAAAAAATGAAATTGAGCCGACACTTTTCATTTTTCATTTTTCAGTTTTCAGTTTTGCGAAGAAATGAATGACTCTTATATACACGCATTTAAATACAATACAAAATAGACAACATTCTTTTTTTCTTTTCTTTCTATTTTTAATTGTGAATAGGAAAAAGCGTGGAAACTCAAGAGGCCCAAAGCACCAGCCAGTAAGCGTGGACTCTCGCGCGCAAGTTGCGAACGTGCACTCACCTGTCGCGTTGATTTTAGTTTGCGTAGCAGGCGCTTGAGTGTTATGGGGTGTGCTGTGTTGGGGAACGCGCGATCGGAGGCGCCTTATAATACTCATGCGCCTGCTATGCAGGCTACGTGATTTGAGTTACAAGACTGAATGGGCGACTCCAGCGATGAGTTCATGGCTGTGAGAGGCAGCTATGTTGTTGTTACCGTGTCGTGCGCTAAGAGTAATGGTTGGAGGTGAAGGATTTGTATTGATTTCTGGTAATAGATTCAAATGGATAGTTTACGCGAAAGCTAGAGATAAAAATGCCTTACCTTATTTCAACCGTGTTGCTTGCACTCTGTGTGGTTGTTTTGCTGATCTCACGTGGTGTTAAATCAGCAAGCAACACCGCGTGAGCAGACCATGGAAACAAGATATGAAAGGCTTGTTTGGAATCATTTAATCTACAACTCAGAACCGAATGGTACCACAAAAAAGAAAAATATCTTTCATTATTGTTCAGTGTATTTAAGAGTGGTTTCCCGCATGTGTGGTATCATCAGCCAAAAGGGACTACTTTAAAAGATGGATTCCGCTCAACATTCGAGCAATAAGTGTAAAAAACTACGCATAGCACGGTAACATTTTGAATACTGTTTGAAACACCTCACTTTAATTTGCTCCTCCCAGTGACCCCGTGATTAAATTCTCAAGCATTCTCGAGAAAATTAATGTTGAAACTCCTAAACGGGCGCCATTTTGTTTTGAACTTACATGAGGCTTCTTTTCAGTTACATTATGGATAACTTCAAATTCAATTTTCTCTCGCGGGTTCAGCTTGTGAACTTAAGTTTGATGATTTCTTTTTTTTATTCAAAATGTTACCATGCTATGAGTATTTTTCGGTAACTTTATTTTTGCGCTTATTGCTCGAACGTTCAGCGGAAATCGTCTTAACCCTTTCCCGTCAGCCTTTTTTCCTTAAAAAACGTATTTTTTACCGTTAAAGCGGTTTTTTAAGTGCCATGTTGCCAAATGTCATTAAACTTTGCTACAAAAGCGTTTTCTTACTATTAAGCAAGATTTTGAGTCAGCTGCTGTTGTAAATTGTACAATATTTTGCTTTCACGCATGCGCATAAGCCAAATTCTTTTTTTTTTTGCGGATTCATTTCCAATTTTTTTTTTCGCGTCTTTTGCTTCCCTTTTTCTCCCCATTATTTTCTCTTTATCTTCTACCCTTTATCCCCTTTCTATCCACTGGAAAAGTTTTGGCCTCAGCCCTTCTTAAAACCTGGAAATCGAACATTGATCAACTAGGTGACTTGGCCTATTTTACCACCAACTTTGCACCCAAAATTGGACACGTTTATTCTGGTATAGCTCTGCCAGAATTTGGTCGATATTCAAAATGGACACACGTATGGATGGATCTGTCCTTGCTGTGTTAGCTGCTTATCAAAATAACTGGTGACGTCAAAAATGGTGACGTCACAAGTGGCTCAATTAATTGGAAAACAATAGAGACTCCCCCTCCCTCCTGGGTTCCCGACTTCAAAGTCGGGAAAATACGACTCTTGACGGGAAAGAGTTAATCATGTTGATATTGCCTGATTCTTCCTGATAAACTGTATTGTCAATTCGATTATGAAATCGGGTGCCAAAATTGACAATTTTTTTAAATACCCAGTACCACGCTCTTGACACGAAAAGAGACGTCACTAGTTTCAATATTGAAAAGTTATTTACGACAGCACTTCCGAACTTTTGTTGTTTCTTTCAAAATTAATTATATTTCTTCTGAGTGCTAACCAACGACAAACACTCGGCCTAGCCTCCTTATGCTGCCAGTAGCGGAAGCATTGTTGAATGACAATTATTATAACGGTTTTTTTTTACCATTGACAGTAATTTTACGACACGGTTACGTTTATTTGGAGGTACACTGTACTCTCCAGACATAGGAGTTGTTAACTCCACAAAGAAGTTCTGGAGTTCTTTAAACCTCTGATTTTGAGTTGACCCTCAAAAAGGAATTATTTTGAACCTAAAATTCTGTCTCACACTTACAGTATTTTCTCGATTAAACGCCGGGCCCCGAATAGACGCCGGGTATGAAAGAGGGAATTGTAAATGCCGCTCAGACGTTTATTTGTTGTTTAATAAACTTGAGAGTTAAGGGCAAGACACACGGCTGCGAAGAAAAACGAATAACAACCCTTTCTTAAAAAATGGCGGGCTCAAATAAACTGCTGATTCAAAGAAACGCCGGGTCCACCATGCTAAGTTTGAAATAATCGCCGGGGGCGTTTAATTGAGAAAATACGGTACTTAAAAGTTTTAACAGGATTTTAACTAGAGGGGTAAACAAGGTTTTCCGTGTTTTATGGCCTAGCTAAGTAAACGAAATTTTTTCAGCCAACCTAGAAGGTCGCAGTAGGAGGTACTTCCAAAAGCAGAAAATTACATTGAAATGTTTACTCAACAAATGTGAAGAAATCGGAACTTTATTTAAATTGAAATGAATGAATATTGCAGTAAATTTAAAATTCAAGAAAGTGTGAAGGATTTAATGAGGCGGTTTAATGATGTATTTTAAAGCACCTATAGTGGTAGCATCTATAGTAGTAACTAGTAAAGAGCTTTTTCTTGTTGATGCAGACGAGATCGTTTTTCTTTCAACTGGCAACAAATAAAGAGATAGCTTGGAAAAGAAACATGCTTTATAAATAATATTTGCCTTTGTTGTCAATTACAACGTCAAGCTCTTCCCTTATTCTTGCGTCTGTCAATTTACATAAAATATTTCTCAGAAAACTTTCCGTTTTTATTATCTCTCAAAATCTCTTGTTTGTTTCCTCGGTTGATCGTTCTTCTTGAAATCTGATTGGGTAATTACAAAAGTATTAGAATCAATTAACAGTGGGCACACTTTGTGATTAATTAAATGAGGTTTTCTTATGCAAACAATCATTGAGACTCCCTAGTGATAAAACTAAGTCATAAACATACAACATATAGTCGATTAATTAACCCACCAAGATGACAGAGGTCAATCGCGTTTGATAGCGAGGTGAATCGTACACTGCACTTTTTGTGGTTAACATGTCGATCTGTGCAGTCTTTGCTCGCAAATGGATGCTGGCGATCACATTTCTCGTAACTAAAGGTTTGTAGCTTGGTTTATTAATCCATCGGTTCACTTTGTTCTATGATCATTTATAAGTGTTCGATTCGTTTTGACTCATACGTCTTGAAGAGCAGCAACACTGAGAAATCATACTGTACTGAGCAGTTAGAAAAGCACAGGTCTGCAAATGAACTAATCCACAAAACACTGAACACATGGTCTAACCAGGTTGCCCCGGAATCCTTAACTGTGAAAAGTAAATTCAGGGTTTGAACTGTGCCTGATAAAATAGTTGCGCAGGTGTTTTTTACTGTCCCTCGTGATTTATTGCATTTCTTATTCTACATCAGTCTTACCATCATATCAAGATTTCGCCATCATGCAGTTTTAGACCATATTTTATATATAAACTTAATTACAGGTATAGAAGTTTGGCATTACTGGCGGTTATATGGATATTTCAATAGTGTCCTTTACTTCAACAATTAATCATGAGATCACTGTCAACTCAATGCCCTGCTGAAAGCTAAAAATGGCCCTTAGAAACTTCTAAAGCCACTGCTTATCAACTCACTGGGCAACTAGGTGAACCATAAAAATCAGGCAGCAAAACAGCATCTTAATTGTTACCCAGTTGGGTCCATACCAGGGTTCCCTTTTTCAGCTGCAAAGATCAAATTGAAAAAGTCGGAAATTTTATGTTGAAATAAGTTGAAGAACAAACAGCACCACTGGAAAATACTAATTAGTAGCTTTCATCTGAGTGATCACACTCACACAGACAAAAACGTTCCAACCGACTAGTAATCAAACCATGTCAACCATGTTGAATGGTTACACTCTAAGATTCTAGGATTTTATCCACCGAGGGACACAGACTCAATTTTATTATATATGTTTATTTAGTTTTCAAGATGGACAAGAACTCCTGAGAGCTTCGGTGATGTTGTCCAACTTTGATCAAACATTCATCAATTCTTGTTTACAGGCTTCAAATACTAAGTTCACAATAATTAAGCTACGTGAACAGAAGTGTAATTATAAGTCGTAATCACCTTATTTCTACAGATAATCACTTTTTGCCCACTTCACAGCGTGTGCGCAATTTACGACATTCAAATAGAATTACACCTCCCAGAGCGAAAGAAATGCCTGTCTGCTTTGCACAAATCAATCTCTACAGCTGAGTCAGTCAGGGCGAAATGTTAGGGGCTATTTACATGAGACCGGGATGAACTCAGACCGGTACGAACTTGTACCGGTACGAAATTTTTGCAGCCGTTTACATGAGACCTGGACGAAATGCTTGGTCGATTACATGAGACCGGTACGAACTCAAAAACAGCAGATCTTGGAGCTATATAACCTTCATAATTCGATTATTCATAATTCAACTGGCACACATTTACGCCAATAGACAACCGTAGAATTTACTCATGATAGAAAATATTAAGTAACGCTCATTGGGCGGCCCTTAATACTGTCGGGCAGTATCTCAAAATGGTGGACTCCCTGCCCGCATTAACGCAAGCATAAATTCAATTGATACTACTTTCTACGTCTTGTTTCCTTATGTTATCGACTATGTTATCCGCAATAGTGATGCTGTCATTGCTAAGAAACAGCAAAAACGATGAAGCCAAAAGAAGGAACATAGAAGACCCGGACCCGGTCTGAGACTCAGACCGGTACGAAAGTAACTCGTCTCGGTCCTGCGACCGACACGAATTCAGACCGGTCTGAGTTCATTTTCAGACCGGTCTCATGTAAACGCAAGAAAAGAAATGTATGGAGGCCGATACGAACTCATGCCGGTCTGGGTTCGTCCCGGTCTCATGTAAATACCCCTTTAGAGAGAGAAAGTGAATTTTCCTTTTATGAGTCACCGGTCTTCGCATCATCCATTTTTCATAAAAACGGCCATTTTCTCCTTTTTCTTATCGATTCTTAATTTTTATCAGTCTAAAAAGTAGGGCAAATTTCGTGTCGCGAAATATGCCCTGTATTTATGAACTAAGTCTAAGGCTCGGTCTTTATAAGTTTGCCTTTTTGTCGAGTAGGAACAAAGGTTCTGCGTCCACACGACGTTTTCGGATCGTTGTAACTGTCGCACACGAGTTCGATGTGTATACGAAAACGTTACAGCGATACAAGCCTTTAAAACCTGCAAACATGTAAAATCACATAACCTGTAGTTTTCAAAAGTTTGCTGTCCACACGAAAGCGTTTGAAAAGTTTGTGACCGTTCAAAAGATTTCTCCTGGAGAAGGAGACGGCATCAGTTTTTGTTTACTGCACAAACGAGTAAACACAACAGATTAATGTTCCCTTGGTAAACGCTATGGTATAAGAACCTGTTTACACGTATTTCTCGACAAGAGAGTGTACGTTTAAATTCTTGCCTGAAGATATGACAAAATCGATAACCAGGTCTGAGGCCACAGTTGGGGCCTCGGTCCCACGAAAGGCAAAGTCGTGAGTTTTAGACTGTTTAATTGGTTGGTTTAATCTTCGAATCACAAGTTCCATTCAAAATTGTTAAAAAGTCTCTAAAATGGCAATCTGTTACTCGAATGAAAGATCAATTATCTTTTCAATTATGAAACACGTCAACAATTATTCATGTAAAGGGTCACCGCTGATTGACACTGCAGTCCTTTAAATGCCGTATATAGACTTTGCGAATTTTAATGTATTACATGTAAGCATACATGCAACGTCCACGTATATAGCTTTATCTTTCTTCCGTAGAAAAATTTTGCAATTTGCGTAACCATGAGTTAAGTGTTTGATGATATATCTTCAGTTTTATCATCTGTGTGCATGCGTGACAAAGTCTTATTTGCATATGTAGGCAGCACCTCTTGACTTCAACTTCTGATTATACAAGAGACATTGTATTGTATTGGGATTAGGGAATATTTTCGACTTAAAATAAACAGGAAGCAACATCTTTCTAAAGTAAAATTACCCCATTTTGAGTTTTCATATTTTAAAAAAAATTTCGTTACTTGGATATCGATGTTACAACACAGGAGCTACAGTTTTACATCGTTTATTCGGCCGTGGATAATTCGTCTTTTATATTACATATTGACAATTCATGATCAATATAAGATTGTTTACAAGAGCCTCAAATCGCCACGTAAATTTCCTCCTTGGCTCTTTTGTCATCCACGACGAAAACAGCGGCCTTGTCACCATATATGTAAGCATGACTTCTTTCTTCAGATCCCTGATTGTAGACTGTTCGTGTTGGTGCCGTGTTTTTGCGGAAATCTATCCACGGTGACTCGCTTGGAAGAGACCATCTCGACCATCGCGAAGTTATTTTTAGATTTTGATAATTTTCTTATTTTTGCTTGGACTAAAAAATCGTCGATACTGCTGGAAAGATAACCTTAAAATTGGTTGAATTCGTAAATCTTAAAAGTTTAATGCTGTCTTGAAGCAAAGATAAAGCTCAATAAAATTTGCAGTTTTTACACTGATATTTTGTTGTTCTTCATTAACAACTACGGTTTTTACTCAGCTATATTTTCGATCATGTGAAAGATACTGCTCACAATTTTAGGAATTGTACTTATTTTAAAAATATAGCAGCATCGATGTTCTTCATCCAAGGTAAGCGTTTTGCTCCCCAGTGTACTTTGTTTTCATCATCGACCTCCATTTTATTTTAAACCGGAGTGTCACTTACGAGCATTGACGCACATTCATCCAGCTGCTGTTTTATCTTACCGGTGTCCTCTTCGATTCCTTTAAAATTGCTCTTTAGTCCTTGTACTTCTTTTACTACATCTTGTAACCCGGCCTCGAGTATTTCTATTGTATACAACAACTCGCTCTCGTTGAAATTCTCTTTGCTTTGTTTGCCAACGGCTTGCACTAATCTGTGAATTGTACGGCTGTCGACCTCTGCATCGAATTCAGCCATTTTACCGATATAACTGTTTCCTTCTGTACTGCTCACGTCTTTACACTGGTTGTAGGCTGCGTAGGCGTTTAGGTTCATGTAGTTAAAAATATTGCCGACCCTTCGTATAACTAGTTGATTTTATCCATAATATCTGACCTCTTTTGAAGATAAACCGCTGTTCATGGTCGAGTTAGCGATTAATTTACTCCTTTTGTTGTTTCCAATAATTAATAAACAGCAGCGTACAACACTGAAAAAACAACAAAAAATAAAACTGAAATTATTTTGTCTTTTTTTTTTAGAAAAATATTGAAGAACCAGCATCATACGAAAAAATGCTACTCGATTGCTATTTTTAGACATGCGCAGATTACTGATCACCGACATGGTTGATAAATAAAGGGTAATTTTAGTATAGTTCAAACTGCACTGTCAGTTTTATTTTTATTTAGAGCAAAATAAGCCATTCCATGTTTACAAGATACTTTCAAAAAATGTCGCACAGTCGACGAGTTCGTGTCTAAAATTAAGTAATCGTTTCTGAAGAAAAAAATTTTGAATTTAATATTTGAGCCAAAACGAAAACAAAAGACATCTCTTAATATTTATAGTCATCATCTCACTAAAGCAATAGCTCTAGCAGATTTAAAATCAGCGGTAAACTAATGAAAACGGGAAATTTATGTTTTACAGAGCTATGTATTAATATATTGATCGATGTTTAAAAAAAAGAAAACGTAACTGTGCTTTAGGGTAAAACCCTGTGTTGTTGACTTTTTCTAGCTCGAGGGTGAATGCGGTTAGAATAAAGAATTTTTTGTATGTTAATAACAGCTTTATGAGCGTTGTATACTTCCGTTCAGGTTGTCGAAACGTCAGTCAATGTCATCGCAAACAGACCTTCTCAGGACTACAGAAACTTTACCGACTTATGATATGACTCCTGGGTTCACTGAAAGCATTTACAGTGGTACAAGGTTACTCATGTAACCTGCTAATCGACGTTCTTATCAACAACTATTTAAATACTTGTCTAGTTGATTGATTGAATACTTAATTGTTTGATCACTTGAGTGATTATTAGACGGCACAAAATACCTGTGCCCAGTCCCCCACAATTCGAAATCATCCCAGAGCTACTCATGCATGCGATACTACTTTGTATAACTTTGCATATTACGGCTGTTACACAAATATATTGCACAGTTAAACAGCCCTTTTTAGGATGCCATGTCGGCTTGCAATCATTTTGGTTTAGATTGTCAGGTCTTGGGAGTAGGGGGAAGGAGCTGCAGTTTCATATTGATATTGTAAAAGTCACGAATCCTGAGAAGGAGTAATGGTCGGCATGACCCCCCAGTAATAAACTATAATGAAAAAACAGCAAAGAAAAAAGACGAGCGAGTTGGTTGTCCCATTATAGTTTATTTTAATTACTTTAGAAATTACTTTAAAAACAGCAGGATCTTGATTGTGGTCAGATCTTATAGAAGTTTTAACGCCCAATAATAGCCTGTTCCAGGCTCCTAGACAGCGAAGAAAGCGCGATTTGAGAAAACGAGGGCGAAAAAACCCAATAAAAGCAACTCGAGTGATCGTCGGGTAATTTGACAGGAGCCCGAAAAAGATATCTGAACCTTGTTATGTTGGCGTGAGTCGAATTCATGTTCACCTTTTAGAGGTACAAATCTCTCTCATAAGTAGCCCTACTCACCTTTTTTCGGCTTATAATATTATTGCGCTTCAAGTTACCGAGATAAAACTAACACCCCAAGCAGCACCAAACCACGAATTTCAACCCCTAACAGGTATAACGATCATCTCTGTCACCTCGGTCACTTTCATGTTTCAGCTTCCCTCCCCCTCCCCCCCCCTCCCCCCTCCCCCCGCCCCGCGCGCCAAGGAAATCACTCTAAAATTCTTTCTAGTGTTATTCATGTCCAGACTGCTCCACAGATCGCATAACAGCTACTTTCGGAAACCTCTCTGTAGCATAATTTCTTTCTCTTACCGTTCCACAGATCGCGTGACCGCTACTCTAGGGACCCCCGAACAAAGATTACGTCACGATCTTCTAAACCAATATCATCACGACGTTCGGCCCGTGCTCAGTCCTGACGCGATCGTTAATGTATCCTTCTCTTACAGACTGGCCAGAATTGTATCACTGGTAAGATTATCGTGCTGATATTAGACAGGATGCAAAGAGCTAATAACTCCAGTGCCATGCTATTACATGACATACCGGTACTAGTTACAGCGTCGATGCCAGGGCTCTTCTCGAAGGGGAAAAAGCCTGGGTTCAAGGTTCAACATTTTTCACTCGCTTTGGTCTTCTTGGCCGTGCTCTATACCGAAAACACAAAAATGCCTTGGTTTGAAATTAAAACAATTCGCATTGAAACACTTATCTTTTTTCTGTTACTTTAGTTTTTCAAGGAAAAATACGCATGTTTTATAATTAGCAACTAAATTGTTAGGTTATTTACAAGGCCAAAAATTAAAGTTAAAAGAAAAAAACGAACGTTTTCGCCAAATTAAGTCAGTCATCTTCAGGGAGAAGTTGACATAATTAGACCAAACGTTCGGGGTTTTTTCTTTTAACTTTTTTACCTTGTAAATAGTATTTTAAATCTTAAGCGAAAAGGGATGTCCACGAAAATTCATTATCGGTCGGAGTAGGGTGACCTACTATCTTCTAATAACAGTCTGGTTAACGGGACGTTAAAGCAATTCAGATTAAAACAGCTACCTTGTTTCTTAGTTAAGCAAGGCTGGGAATGTTTTTTGTTTACCTTCGCTTTCTGGGGAAAATTTGGTTCATTTACCATTAGCAACTTAAAAACATCCACGACAATCCAAACTAGAGTTGCGTAACAGGCTACGTTGTTAAGTAATGGTTATAAAAACGAAGTTAAAATAATTCGGATTAAAAGAGCTATCTTGCTTCTTCGTTAGCAAGGCTGGGAATGTTTTCTCTTTACCTTAACTTATCTGGCAAAAAATCAGGATTTTTAAAATTAGCAACTAATAAAATTGTATCCACGACAATCCAAAATAGAGTCGCGTGACAGGCTATCTTACAATAATTGGGACTAAAACAGCTATCTTGTGTTTTGGTTAACAAGCTTCAACATTTTGTGTGTTTTTTCTAGTTTTTCTGGGAAAACTTTGAGTCTTTTACAATTAGCAACTGCAAATATATTATCGGCGAAAATTCCAAATAGAGTCGCGTGACACGCTATCTTTCAATGTTTAGTGCGCCGGCAACGAAGTTAAAACAATTGGGATTAAAACAGCTATCCCGTTTCTTGGTTAAGCAAGGCTTGGAATACTTTCTGTTTACCTTAGTTTTTCTGGCAAAAATTCGGGACTTTTACAATTAGCAACTAAACAAATTATCCACGACAATTCAAAGCAAAGCCGCGTGACAGGCTATCTTAAAATATTGAATATGGGTAAAAACGAAGTTAAAACAATTCCGATTAAAACAGCTATCTTGTTTCTTCGTTGAGCATGGCTGGGAATGTTTTCTGTCTACCTTATTCTTATGGAAAAATTTCGCGGCTTTTGCAATTAGCAACTGAAGAAAAGTTCACCGCAATTCAAAAGTAGAGTCGCGTAATAGGATATCTTACAGTATAAAGTGCGATTAAAACGAAGTAAAAACAATTGGGACGAAAACAGCCATCTTGCTTTTCGGTTAAACAAGCTTCGAAACTTTGTGTGCCTATACTAGTTTTTTCTGGGAAAGCTTCGAGTCTTTTATCATTAGTAACTAAACTAATTATTATCTGCAAAAATTTCAAATAGAGTCGCGTGACAGGCTATCTTACAGTAAAAACTCCGATTAAAACAAAGTTAAAACAATTGGTAGTAAAACAGCTAACTTAGTTTTTGGTTAAGCAAGCTTCGAAACTTTGTGTGTTTGTTCTATTTTTTTCGGGAAAACTTCGAGTCTTTTACAATTAGCAGCTAAACAAATATTATCCACGAAAATTCCAAGTAGAGTCGCGTGAACTTACCATATGAAATGCGATTAAAAGGACGTTAAAACAATTGGGACTAAAACAGCTATCTCGCTTTTTCGTTAAGTAAGCTTTGATACTTTGTGTGTTTATCCTAGTTTTTCTGGGAAAACTTCGCGTCTTTTACAATTACTAACTAAATTGATATTATCCAAATAGAGTCGCGTGACAGGTTATCTTACAATATAAAATGCGATTTAAACGAAGTTAAAACAATTGGTAGTAAAACAGATATCTTATTTTTTGATGAATCAAGCTTCGAAAGTTCGTGTGCTTACTCTAGTTTTTCTGGGAAAACTTTGAGTCGTTTGCAATTAGTAATGCATCAGTCAATTCCAGCGGTGCCCATCCCCCCCCGGGCCAACCCCCGGGCATTAGCATTTTTTTTTTTAAAAAATGGCAAATTCCCGGGGGTGGGGACAAGTAAGTCCGTCAAATGCCCCGGGGTGGGACCAAAATAGAAGGCAAATGCCCCATCCCCGGGATCATCTAGAAAGCAACACTGCTCAAGATTTTAATAATAAATCATAACGAAAAAAGTGTCACTCATCATTATTGTCAATGCGCTTCAGTTATTTTATAACTGTGCGTCTCCCCTTCCGTTGTTCATTTGTTTTCAAAATAATGATACTTTATTAATATCAATAACACGTTCATTTATTTGATTTTGACATACACAACTTATAAGTGTTTTATTAAATAAGCTATATTAAAAGAAATGTTTAAATAATTTCGAAGAACTGAAAATGCATGATCTGTATTTAACAAACGGCCAAAAACATTTTACGTTTTACTAAACTGGTCATCTCGAATAGCTTAAAAATCCATATAGTACGTAGAACTAATTTCACTTGATACAGTATTTAATCAACAATCGATGAAATCAATCAGCGAACAGCAACAAAGGAATGGAAGATCATGGACGACCTCAGACTGACTACACCGGAACGTTTTCCTCACCTTGTCAAATACCCCGGGGTCGTCCCGGGGGTAGGCAAATGCCCGACCCCCGGGCAGTGATAACATTTCAAATGCCCCACCCCCGGGATTAAAATGTGAGCAAATGCCCGACTAATGCCCGGGGGGGGGGATGGGCACCGCTGGAATTGACTGATGCATAACTAAACTAATGTTATCCACGAAAATTCCCAATAGAGCCGCGTGACAGGCTATCTTTCAATGTTTAGTAAGCCGGCAACGAAGTTAAAACAATTCGGATTAAAACAGCTATCCCGTTTCTTGGTTAAGCAAGGCTTGGAATACTTTCTGTTTACCTTAGTTTTTCTGGCAAAAATTCGGGTCCTTTGCAATTAGCAACTAAAATAATTTATCCACAACAATTCAAAGCAGAGTCGCGTGACCGGTTGCCTTACCATATGAAATGCGATTAAAAGGACGTTAAAACAATTGGGACTAAAATAGCTATCTCGCTTTTTGGTTAAGTAGGCTTTGATACTTTGTGTGGTTATCCTAGTTTTTCTGTGAAAACTTCGAGTCTTTTATAATTACTAACTGAATTAGTATTATCCACAAAAATGTCAAATAGAGTCGCGTGACAGGCTATCTTATAATATAAAATGCGATTAAAACGAAGTTAAAACAATTGCTAGTAAAACAGACATCTTATTTTTTGATGAATCAAGCTTTCAAATTTTGTGTGTTTATCCTAGTTTTTCTAGGAAAACTTGGAGTCTTTTACAATTAGTAACTACACTAGTGTTATCCACGAAAATTCCAAGTAGAGTCGCGTGACAGGCCATCTTTCAATGTTTGGCAAGCCGGCAACGAAGTTAAAACAATTCGGATTAAAACAGCTATCCCGTTTCTTGGTTAAGGAAGGCTTGGAAAACTTTCTGTTTACCTTAGTTTTTCTGGCAAAAATTCGGGTCTTTTACAATTAGCCACTAAAATAATTTATCGACAACAATTCAAAGCAGAGCCGCGTGACCGGTTGCCTTACGATATAAAATGCGATTGAAAGGACGTTAAAACAATCGGGTCTAAAAGAGCTATCTAGCTTTTTGGTTAAGCAAGCTTTAATAATTTGTGTGTTTATACTAGTTTTTCTGGGAAAACTTCGAGTCTTTTTAATTACTAACTAAATTGATATTATCCACAAAAATTTCAAATAGAATCGCGTGACAGGCTATCTTACAATATAAAATGCGATCTAAACGAAGTTAAAACAATTGCTAGTAAAACAGACATCTTATTTTTTGATGAATCAAGCTTCGAAAGTTCGTGTGCTTATTCTAGTTTTTCTGGGAAAACGTCGAGTCGTTTGCAATTAGTAACTAAACTAATGTTATCCACGAAAATTCCCAATAGAGTCGCGTGACAGGCTATCTTTCAATGTTTAGTAAGCCGGCAACGAAGTTAAAACAATTCGGATTAAAACAGGTATCCCGTTTCTTGGTTAAGCAAGGCTTGGAATACTTTCTGTTTACCTTAGTTTTTCTGGCAAAAATTCGGGTCCTTTACAATTAGCAACTAAAATAATTTATCCACAACAATTCAAAGCAGAGTCGCGTGACCGGTTGCCTTACCATATGAAATGCGATTAAAAGGACGTTAAAACAATAGGGACTAAAACAGCTACCTAGCTTTTTGGTTAAGTAGACTTTGATACTTTGTGTGTTTATACTAGTTTTTCTGTGAAAACTTCGAGTCTTTTATAATTACTAACTGAATTAGTATTATCCACAAAAATGTCAAATAGAGTCGCATGACAGGCTATCTTACAATATTAAATGCGATTAAAAAGAAGTTAAAACAATTGCTAGTAAAACAGATATCTTATTTTTTGATGAATCAAGCTTTCAAACTTTGTGTGTTTATCCTAGTTTTCCTAGGAAAACTTCGAGTCTTTTACAATTAGTAACTACACTAATGTTATCCACGAAAATTCCAAATAGAGTCGCGTGACAGGCCATCCTTCAATGTTTGGCAAGCCGGCAACGAAGTTAAAACAATTCGGATTAAAACAGCTATCCCGTTTCTTGGTTAAGTAAGGCTTGGAAAACTTTCTGTTTACCTTAGTTTTTCTGGCAAAAATTCGGGTCTTTTACAATTAGCCACTAAAATAATTTATCGACAACAATTCAAAGCAGAGCCGCGTGACCGGTTGCCTTACGATATAAAATGCGATTGAAAGGACGTTAAAACAATCGGGACTAAAACAGTTATCTCGCTTTTTGGTTAAGCAAGCTTTGGTACTTTGTGTGTTTATACTAGTTTTTCTGGGAAAACTTCGAGTCTTTTATAATTACTAACTAAATTGATATTATCCACAAAAATTTCAAATAGAGTCGCGTGACAGGCTATCTTACAATATAAAATGCGATTAAAACGAAGTTAAAACAATTGCTAGTAAGACAGATATCTTATTTTTTGATGAATCAAGCTGTCAAATTTTGTATGTTTATTCTAGTTTTCCTAGGAAAACTTCGAGTCTTTTACAATTAGTAACTACACTAATGTTATCCACGAAAATTCCAAATAGAGTCGCGTGACAGGCCATCTTTCAATGTTTGGCAAGCCGGCAACGAAGTTAAAACAATTCGGATTAAAACAGCTATCCCGTTTCTTGGTTAAGGAAGGCTTGGAATACTTTCTGTTTACCTTAGTTTTTCTGGCAAACATTCGGGTCTTTTACAATTAGCAACTAAAATAATTTATCCACAGCAATTCAAAGCAGAGCCGCGTGACCGGTTGCCTTACGATATAAAATGCGATTGAGAGGACGTTAAAACAATCGGGACTAAAACAGTTATCTCGCTTTTTGGTTAAGCAAGCTTTGATACTTTGTGTGTTTATACTAGTTTTTCTGGGAAAACTTCGAGTCTTTTACAATTAATAACTAAATTGATATTATCCACAAAAATTTCAAAGAGAGTCGCGTGACAGGCTATCTTACAATATAAAATGCGATTTAAACGAAGTTAAAACAATTGCTAGTAAAACAGACATCTTATTTTTTGATGAATCAAGCTTTCAAATTTTGTGTGTTTATCCTAGTTTTTCTGGGAAAACTTGGAGTCTTTTACAATTAGTAACTAAACTAATGTTATCCACGAAAATTCCAAATAGAGTCGCGTGACAGGCCATCTTTCAATGTTTAGTAAGCCGGCAACGAAGTTAAAACAATTCGGATTAAAACAGCTATCCCGTTTCTTGGTTAAGGAAGGCTTGGAATACTTTCTGTTTACCTTAGTTTTTCTGGCAAACATTCGGGTCTTTTACAATTAGCCACTAAAATAATTTATCGACAACAATTCGAATTGTTGTCTCTCTCAAGCTTTGATACTTTGATACTTTGATACTTTGATACTTTGTGTGTTTATACTAGTTTTTCTGGGAAAACTTCGAGTCTTTTACAATTACTAACTAAATTGATATTATCCACAAAAATTTCAAATAGAGTCGCGTGACAGGCTATCTTACAATATAAAATGCGATTTAAACGAAGTTAAAACAATTGCTAGTAAAACAGATATCTTATTTTTTGATGAATCAAGCTGTCAAATTTCGTGTGTTTATCCTAGTTTTCCTAGGAAAACTTCGAGTCTTTTACAATTAGTAACTACACTAATGTTATCCACGAAAATTCCAAATAGAGTCGCGTGACAGGCTATCCTACAATAAAAAATGCGATTAATAAGAAGTCAAAACAATTGGGACTAAAACAGCTATCTTATTTTTTGGTTAGCCAAGCTTCGAAATTTCCTTTGTTTACCTTAGTTTTTCTGAGAAAACTTCAAGTCTCTTACAATTAGTAACTAAACTAATATTATCTACGAAAATTCCAAATAGAGTCGCGTGACAGGCTATCTTTCAATATTCAGCATGGTTAAAATCGAAGTTAGAACAACTCGGATTAAAATGACTATTCAAATTCAAATCAGAGCCGCGTGACCGGTTGCCTTACGATATAAAATGCGATTGAGAGGACGTTAAAACAATTGGGACTAAAACAGCTATCTCGCTTTTTGATTAAGCAAGCTTTGATACTTTGTGTGTTTATACTAGTTTTTCTGGGAAAACTTCGAGTCTTTTACAATTAATAACTAAATTGATATTATCCACAAAAATTTCAAATAGAGTCGCGTGACAGGCTATCTTACAATATAAAATGCGATTAAAACGAAGTTAAAACAATTGCTAGTAAAACAGATATCTTATTTTTTGATGAATCAAGCTGTCAAATTTCGTGTGTTTATCTTAGTTTTTCTGGGAAAACTTCGAGTCTTTTACAATTACTAACTAAATTGATATTATCCACAAAAATTTCAAATAGAGTCGCGTGACAGGCTATCTTACAATATAAAATGCGATTAAAACGAAGTTAAAACAATTGCTAGTAAGACAGATATCTTATTTTTTGATGAATCAAGCTGTCAAATTTTGTATGTTTATTCTAGTTTTCCTAGGAAAACTTCGAGTCTTTTACAATTAGTAACTACACTAATGTTATCCACGAAAATTCCAAATAGAGTCGCGTGACAGGCCATCTTTCAATATTCAGCTTGGTTAAAATCGAAGTTAGAACAACTCGGATTAAAATGACTATCTTGTCTCTTGGTTAAGCAAGGCTGGGAATGTTTTCTGTTTACCTTATTTCTTCTGGGAAAAATTCGGGTTTTTTACAATTGGCAACTAAAAGAATCTGATCTACGAAGTACAGTCGCGTGACAGGCTATCCTACAATATAAAATGCGATTAAAAAGAAGTTAAAACAATTGGGACTAAAACAGCTATCTTAATTTTTGGTTAGCCAAGCCTCGAAATTTGTTGTGTTTACCTTAGTTTTTCCGAGAAAACTTCAAGTCTTTTACAATTAGTAACTAAACTAATATTATCAACGAAAATTCCAAGTAGAGTCGCGTGACAGGCTATCTTTCAATATTCAGTGTGGTTGAAATTGAAGTTAGAACAATTCGGATTAAAATGACTATCTTGTTTCTTGGTTAAGCAAGGCTGGGAATGTTTTCTGTTAACCTTATTTCTTCTGGGAAAAATTCGGGTTTTTTTACAATTGGCAACTAAAAGAATCTGATCTACGAAGCACAGTCGCGTGACAGGCTATCCTACAATATAAAATGCGATTAAAAAGAAGTTAAAACAATTGGGACTCAAACAGCTATCTTATTTTTTGGTTAAACAAGCTTCGAAATTTTGTGTGTTTGCCTTAGTTTTTCTGGGAACACTTGAAGTCTTTTACAATTAGCAAGTAAACTAATATTATCCACAAAATTTCCAAATAGGGTCGCGTGACAGGTTGTCTTACAATTTTGAGTGTGGCTAAAAACGAAGTTAAAACAATTCAGATTAAAACAGCTATCTTGTTTCTTCGTTAAGCAAGGCTGGTAACGTTTTCTGTTTGTCTTAGGGCCCGTTTATATGGTCTCGGGTACCCGAGACAACCCTCCCCCCGAGTTACCCTGGGCGAGCAAATTTTTCACCTGTTTCTTTGAAAAGTTCAACGAACCGTTTACATGAGGATCACCAACTCGTCTCGGGCAGGCGAGACAACTCGGGGGGCGAGTTCTCTCACCTCGGCAGGACAACTTTTTCTCATATAAACGCTTTGTCTCGCCTACCCGGGACGACTTTTTGCGTGCCGCGTGACATCTGGTTTTTGGTTTAAAAACGACTAAATCAACAAAATGTATACTGAATAAGGACTAGAAGGAAAGAGCGTGTTGAGGTCATGAATATCAAAGTAAGATTTCGGAATAATTAAGTGGGGTCAACTTTATCTCAGTCAGACGGGCCAACTTCCTATCATATAAACTCTCGGTAAAGTTGTCTCGGGGGGAGGGTTGTCTCGGGTACCCGAGACAACTTTTCTCCATATAAACGGGGCCTCAGTTTTTCTGGCAAAAATTCGGGTCTTTTGCAATTAACGACTGAAGAAAAGTTCACCACAATTCAAAAGCAGAGCCGCGTGATGGGATATCTTACAGTATAAAGTGCAATTCAAACGAAGTTAAAACAATTGGGACTAAAAGAGCTATCTTGTTTTTCGCCAAAAAACAAGATACCCTAGTTTCTCTGGGAAAACTCTGAGTCTTTTACAATTATTAACTTAACAAAAAGTATCCAAAAAGAATCCAAATAGAGTCGCGTGACAGTCTATCTTTCCGTATTGAGTATGGTTAAAAACGAAGTTAAAACAATTCGGATTAAAATTGGTATCTTGTATCTTGGTTAGGCAAGGCTGGGAATGTTTTCTGTTTAGCTAAGTTTTCCTGGGACAAATTCGGGTCTTTTACAATTAGCTACTGAAAAAAAGGTTATCCCAACAATCCAAAATAGAGTCGCGTGACACTGGCTATCTTACAATATTGAGTATGGGTGAAAACGTAGTTAAAACAATTCGAATCGAGACAGCTATCTCGTTTCGGGTCTTTAAAATTAGCTGCTGAAAAACTGTTATCCATGACAGTTCAAAATAGAGCTGCGTGATAGGTTATCTTATAATATAAAGTGGGACTAAAACTGGGAAGTTAAAAGGATTCGGACCAAAACAGCTATCTTGCTTTTGGTTTAAGAAGTCTTCCCTCTTGTTTGTTTCCAGGACACCAAAGCTCAGGTTCTCACCACGGATGCTTGGATCGTTCAGGTAGGTCAGCGGTATAGTGCTTTTTTATTTACCAGATAAACGAAAGTCGCAAAATCTTGCAAGGTAGTCATCGAGAAACATAACTACAAAGTAGTGATGACTTGAGCCGGAAGGGGAACAAACTTGCATGTCATGTAAGCTCTACCCTCCTACTGCCTGCTTTGTAGCTTGCTGTTCAGTATGGTGAAATGGCAGACGTTTTGTCTTCCTAAACAAACTACAGTACAGAGAACATGCAAAGAGACAAGGTCAAAAAATAATTACTCTTAGTCTTGTTTACTCTCGGATTTAACCATCGTTACGTCCAAGGGACCACCGGCTATTTTGGGGTAAATTGTGAAAACGTGTATTGTCAGGTGCTCCTGGTGTCGTCTATCAGCTTATTTTTCCTTAAGTCATCAGTGCTAAAAGTAATAAATATACACCTAGTTTACCTGAAAAGGTGAAGATCCTTTTTTTAAATAAAAGTTTAAATCGATCAGGCATAGTCTGTGCAGTTTCATTTGTAGACTTGAATGTTTATCAAATGGCCTGTTAGTATTGGTGCAAATTTTGCGGATTGTTTACCCACTAACAAAAAGTCAAGTAAAAAGGTGCGCTTTGTTCAAACATGGAGACGTTCCCATTTGAGCCAACTAAAGACCAAAAGCGACGTTTGGACACAAGCAAAGAGAACAGTTCAGAGAGCACCAGACGGGAAACCATAGGACTCGGACTTGCAAGGAACTGAGTGGTCAGAAGTAGAAAAGACAATTTATCTGTTTGAGACTTTTACCATCGGAGAGTCGCACTTTTGTTCCCTTTACTAACAACGATTACAATTATTTTAATTTTTATGTTTTTTTTTCGGGGGTGAGGGAGGGTGGGGAGGTGGTTACTTTTGCAAGTTTACAATCGTATAGTAACCAAAAAACTTAACTAGTAAGTATTCACTTGTTTAGTGTTAACATCACATCCACATACTGTACATATTCAGGTTTGGAAGAATCCTTACCTAAAGTGGAATGAAAGCCAATATGGCGGAGTGCACACCCTCCATATGTCTCCCAGTAGCATCTGGGTCCCGGATACTGTACTTTATAACAAGTAAGTATGCAACGAGATAGTGAGGGTAGAGGGTAGATGGGTAGGGTAGACTGGGTTTTATTAAGTCACTTTGCAGAATAAACTGAATTGCGCAACTTTACAAAATACATAATTCTAAAAACTATCCTAAGCTAAAACTATAATACGTTATGAATAACTACGTTGTAATTGAAAATCTAAAATGCAATCATGAATACATTACCATAGAGCTACTCTTGTTGATAAAAGTGTCCGCAAAGCTCTAAGTTTTATTTCGCTGTTGGTTGAAATTCTTCTGTTTCCTTAAATTATATGTGGGCCTGATGCACGATTTTGGTAACAACCTGTGAATCTAACTGGATGGATTGTAACCTCCAGCTATTGTGATTAACACTGTTTTTATGGACTTCCGGTTAAACCGTCCTCTCTCTACACATTCCCCCATCCCAAGTAGAAGGAGGGGCCAAGAAACTAATTCCTGCAATAACGAACCCCATTCCCTAAGTAAAAGCACATTAACGACCAAATGAAGAACTGCCTGAATTGTGTTCTCAGTTTTAGTTAGATATTTTTTCCATGCGTGCAGCGGTTCAGTTATGCACAGAGATTTTTTATTTCCTTTGAGAGATTACTTTATGGTGTTCTTAGACTCAAAATGACAGTGACATTTAAGTTTTTAAGTTATAAAAAAAGATACGTAAACAATCAGCGCTGTCATGCCATGTGGAACATTGAAAGGCTTCAACTAGATTACACCAGGCTGGCCTGTCTGAAGCGGAGTCTTGTAGCACTCTCCTATCCATTGATGAAATGCCAGCTCATCTAACGTCGTCCCTCTTTATATTAACGGAAAAATTTCCAATAATAACTCCCTTCCACCCCTTTAAAAGTAGGTCCCCTTCCCCCAGATATCTCTTCTAAGAAAGTGAAGCTCAAGCCGTATTTTTGTCTTTCTCGCAGCGCGGACGAAGACGTGACTCTTTCGGGATTTAAAGAGAAATTCAAGACATATGTTATAGTGGACAGTGATGGTGTGAACATGTGGATGTCTCCTGCCACATTTAAAAGCTCCTGTGACATGGTGATCAGATTCTACCCTTTTGACTCACAAAACTGTGAACTGACGTTCGGATCATGGACGTTTGACAACAGGTTGCTGAAGATGATCAGCAGAGACGAGAAACATTCTAAATCAGGTTAGATTACCGTTGGCATTTTGCATACTACGTCGTACACAACCTTTATCAGAACTGATTACAGGCACTGGTAAATGTGCAAACTATATCTAGTACCAGGCCATTCTCTTATTAGCGCAGCCGAGAACGAAGTGCATGTAAGTTAGATTGGGAAGGAGTTTTGCGTCACTTGGGATGTCAAAAATTTGATGACGACGTGAATTTATGACCTTTAAAACGGAGTAAGTCGGAAGAAAAGGCCGGTTACAAAACTGTCAGTGCACGTGTGATCGTTCTCTCTTTCTCGCTCCGTAGGTCTGATACTTTCAGTTCAAGCAAGTTAATTACAAACCTGTTTCTCTGTTCGTTGTTCTTTTAGCGAAATTCGTAGAAAGTGGGGACTGGAAATTGGTGGACGTGACAATCGAAACCGCTGACAAGACCTACGAATGCTGCAGGCACCCCTTCTCTGACGTCACGTACACGTTCCATTTCGAGCGGAAATCACTATACCACGTGCTCTATCAAATACTCCCATGTGTAGTGATCATCTTGCTTGTCGTGCTCAACTTTATTATCCCTCCTGACAGCGGAGAGAGAATCAGCTTCTGTATCACCATTTTACTCGCTATGAGCGTGTACCTACTAATCCTGGCCGACTCCTTGCCGGAAACTTCCGACGATATCGCGATCCTGGGTTTGTACTACATGGTAACAATATTCCTTATCGCCTTTAGCTTGGTGAGTACGGTGGTTGTGTTGAGATGCCACTTCGCGGAGGATAAGCCATCTGAAAATCTCGTAAAGTTCTCCAAGTTTATACTCAGAAGCAAGAAACAGAATACTCCTAGCAATAAAGTATGCCTACAGGTTTCAGATAATCCAACAAAAACAGGCGAAGAAGGGACTGAGGTTTCAGAGATTAAAACACCAAAGGACAACACCTACGGAGATTCAGCTTTAGCGCTGATTGCCGAAAGCATCCAGGAACAAAAGGAACAGGGCGAGTGGAAGGACTCGTGGAAAGAGATTGCTCAAGCGATGGATCGATTTCTGCTCGTTGTTTTTGTTGTTATCACTTTTATTGTCACGATAGCGATCTGGATTCAACAGCCCTGAATACACCACAGACTATTCAATTCGCTCCCCTCCCTCCAGCATCCTCTGTGAACAACAACCGGCTTTTTCACCTGTTGCAGGGCGAAACAAAACGTACAAACGGTGTGGTGTGGAAAGGTGAACCTGTGTGTCACTTACCGGTTAAAAACAGTAGCCAAGTTCGACCATTTTACTGATTTTAGTTAGGTAAAAAAGCACATGTCTAGAGAAATGAGTTTTTCTTCCATTTGTTCTGTTTTTTTTTTGTTTGGTTATCCAAGAGTAAGTTTATTTAAAAGATGCCTAACAAATTGCGACCGCTTTATCAAGAGAAAGTAAATATGACAAAGACAACAGGGCCGTAGCCAGTATGAGGCAAACCGAGGCACTTGCCTCAGTCATTTTTTTCGTTTTCTCAGTCATTTTTTTTCGTTTTCTCAGTCATTTTTTTCGTTTTCTCAGTCATTTTTTTCGTTTTCTCAGTCATTTTTTTCGTTTTCTCAGTCATTTTTTTCGTTTTCTCAGTCATTTTTTTCGTTTTCTCAGTCATTTTTTTCGTTTTCTCAGTCATTTTTTTTCGTTTTCTCAGTCATTTTTTTCGTTTTCTCAGTCATTTTTTTCGTTTTCTCAGTCATTTTTTTCGTTTTCTCAGTCATTTTTTTCGTTTTCTCAGTCATTTTTTTCGTTTTCTCAGTCATTTTTTTCGTTTTCTCAGTCATTTTTTTCGTTTTCTCAGTCATTTTTTTCGTTTTCTCAGTCATTTTTTTCGTTTTCTCAGTCATTTTTTTCGTTTTCTCAGTCATTTTTTTTCGTTTTCTCAGTCATTTTTTTCGTTTTCTCAGTCATTTTTTTCGTTTTCTCAGTCATTTTTTTCGTTTTCTCAGTCATTTTTTTCGTTTTCTCAGTCATTTTTTTCGTTTTCTCAGTCCTTTTTTTCGTTTAACACCCTAGATACCTAGAAAGAGAATTTAACCATGGACATTGCCTCAGTAATAATTTTTTTCTGGCTAAGACCCTGGACAAGTCTAAAAACCCGCACCCACTCAGCTTGGAACTGTTCCTGGGTGTCGGTGTAATAAGCTGAAGCCATGCACACGAACACGATCCCGTTTCAGGAAAAATGCGAATACCATACGATGGACACTCGTCCTCGCCAAGAAAGCTGGAATAAATTCCACGATAAGGAAAATAGGTCATTTCATGACAACTACCAGAATACTTCAATTTGTAGTTTTCTGACGCAAATTAGAAATGTTGTTATTTAGTGTTGCTCTTCACTGGGATTAAAAAAAATCTTAATAAGAAAGGAAGAACGTTAACCAAACTTGCAATCATAAATGAACAAACCCTCACTATGACTTCTACTTAGTATGAACTATGAGTTCTACTAAGTGTGAAGCCATACTAAAATTTAAAATATTCCCATAAACCTAGATACAATATTCGTGAAACCGACCAACTATAAATATAAAAAACTTTTTGCGCTACTTTCGTGTTATAGTTCTTGAACAACTTGAGAACAAATTATAAGTGCAACGGCGCCTTGGGTGAAATGAAAAAAACAAAACTGGAGAAGTGTTCTTTACTGAAACATGTAACAAGGGAAAATGGTGGATAGAAAACAGAAGGGTTAAATTTTATTCCCATCTACGAATCTGTTTTTCAATTAATTAAATGGAGAAGCCTTCTCAAGTCGATTTAATTTAGAAAAACTTTTGAGTTCTCCCAACGGTAGTAGAATCCATGACCTTCCAGGTGTCCCCCTCCCCTCCCCCCCAAAAAAATTGGTAACTGGTAGAGCATCTAATCGGCACCTGGAAGGTCAAAGGTTCCACTTCCTTTGTTAGACCCGAGTTTTACTAACATGCGAGCCAGCGAGCCATGCGAGCCATAGCGCGAGCCATGCGAGTCATAGTGTGAGCCATGCGAGTCATAGAGCGAGCCATGCGAGTCATAGAGCGAGCCATGGGAGTCATAGTGTGAGCCATGCGAGTCATAGTGCGAGCCATGGGAGTCATAGTGCGAGCCATGCGAGTCATAGTGCGAGCCATGCGAGCCATGCGAGTCAAGCAAAAAATTAAAAAAATAAATAAAAAATAAAAAATAAAGAAAAGAAATAAAATAAGTATGCACAAGTATCTACAGGACTAGAACGAAGTCCTGGATTAAAAGAACATTCTTCTTTTGTCCACGTTATGCGTGCATGGGAAAATTGCCCAGAAATTCTTTTATTTGCCCGTACAAAATTGGAATGACGTTGTTGATCGAAACGCCTTTGACTGAACAACAGGAAAAAGACATAGGTTTGTAAGATTCATTACGGACTCATCTTTCATTAGTTCAGATGCTTAAGAATTTCTTTTCTTTTAGAGGTTGTGATTTGTAATTGAAACGCAATATTTGTGCACCCCTCCAATAAAGGCGCTTAGCCCCGCCAGCTTCCCCGCCCCCCCTCCCCCCGCCCCCCACACACACACCCACACAGAAGACAAAAATACAAAAATAGAAAATACAAGTAAACAGACAATAAAATGGAACAGTCTTGGCAAAATACCACGAACTGTCGCAGCCGTGTTCTGAAAAGACTAATAGAGAATGCGTTACTTCCGGTAGTGTATGTAATCTGTAATCTTATTAAATATCTTTTTCATATGTTGATGTTTACATGTATATCCAAAACTCGATTAATCGTATTCCAATCAACACATACACTCGTCTTTGACGCTATTTTTCGTCGAAATGTGCGCTTGTTTGATGTTCCAAGCAGCAAAACATAATGTATACATTGAGCCTAACACGCAATGAGTATATTTACGGCATGCAGTACTATTTTACACGTTTTCAGAATCACGAAAGCGTTGCTATTTTTTATTTTATTTTATTTATATTGCTCAACAACATGTTTTAAAAACATTTTCTAGCGTTAAAATCATGACTCGCATCCTGGCTCGCCTGACTCGCATGGCTCGCACTGTGACTCGCATGACTCGCATGGCTCGCTGGCTCGCACATTAGGCAGACCCGTTAGACCCGAGGGAGCTGGAATTCTTTTCTGGATAAATTTGAAAAAACGACTTGAGAATGCTTCGCCATTTACATTTATTGGAGAACAGTTTTGTAAATGGGAATGAAGTCAGTACTCGTACTGTTCAGTCCATGAATCATTTTGCTTTTTACTTATATATCGTGGAGAAGGAATATTAACCTTCGCTTGACGTCCGGCGTTTTTTTATTGAAAACTGGCTCAATTTCCAATTACGCTTACCGTTTTCTGGATCTGTACAAAAATAGCCCTACCCTCCCTTCCCTCACTCTTTCACGCTGAGACAAAAATTTGGGGTTACATTTCTCTCCAAGGAGACCGAAGTGATTTAAAACTATTCTAATTTTGCTTGCCACACCTCTGAGACAATGCCGTGGAAATCAATGGAGACGGTGTTCAAAGGGACAATGAAAGAAATTACTAATTTTGTACGCAATGTACATTTCTCGCATGCACAGCAGTAGACAAGTATATATTACTATCACATCAGGTATATATTACAAAAATACCATACTTCTCACCGTTTGTATTACACTTTCTCAAAATTTTCCTTGCTCTAAATGTACAGTCAATTTCAATATAATAAACGTCTAACTCAACTCCTAGCTCTTTCTTTCTTCTAGGCATTCAACACTTCTGAGACAACTACCATTCAAAACAGCAACTAGACTCTATGGTGATTAGAGACAATGCTATCAAAATGAGAGAAACAAGAACACCCAATACAATAGCTACGAGAATATGCCTTTTCATCAACTTATCTCGTGTCACTTTTGTTCCACGCTAAAGCTAGACTCTCCCCACTTACTGTTTTTAAAATATCTATTAAAACTGATCTTTAATTAGGGCTGCTTGTGAACTGGGACACTGTACACAGAAGGCCGCTCATCTTACCTGGAACAATACCTTCCAAAATTATAACTAGGAGAATTTAACTATTCACCAAACGATTTCGTCTTGATTCGGGTGTACACTAATGCCAGACTCTCATAACCTACTGTGGTGATTTATTCTCAAAATAATCATATAATTACGCCCAAGGACAAAAACGTCTCGGTTTACTTGGCGACACTCCTTCTTGTGGTCACGTCCGTATTGCTAAATTTTATTTCAACTTTCTTCATCCTTGGCGAAGGTAAGAGAACTCAGTTGTGTTATAAGAATATTACTGTTAAAAATATTGTGGCCTGACATTTAGTGGTAAGGTGGCTATGTTTCTCGGATTTTCTAATCGTGCAAATAATTGACACAGTTCTGAATTGTAATATGCACGTCCACAGCTTTTCTTGGCTTTTCATTTTAACAGCTCGCTTCGTAAAAATAGCAATCTGCTTCTGAATTTTTTCTTTCCTCACGGAGCCAGGGTTCTAGTAAAAGTTTGCTCGCGTGATTTCCCCCGTTTTATCTCCTCTCGCCTGGGAAGATAAAATAAAGATAATTCAGATAACTATTTATACAAGGAGAACGATTCGACAAGTTGATGTGCTCACGAGGGGTGTCAACTCTAACACTTGCTGTTTGAACAGCACTACAAAGTAATGAATGGCGTCCCGAAAATCTGGAACAACCTCCCGATTTTGTTATGAAGCTCCCACAAAAATAATAAACGATGTCAAATTATAGTTGGAAAAAGAGATGGAGAAGGAGACAAAACGGAGCTCCGTCTCTCCTCAGTATCAACCCGCTTTATCTTTTCGTCCGCTTCCACATTTCCCCGATCTTACGCAGCTTGCATTTCCTATGTCTCTTCTGGTCGCTTACTCTTAGCAGGAGGTAAAGAGAGGAGACGGCTGAAATTAAAGCCACTTTCCTACTAGAATAGACTGTGGGAAGCTAAAAGAGGAGAGCCAATTGCATTGTGTTTACTGACTTTATTAGCAACGACCAGCAGTTCTGAACGATGGGGTCTGCCTAATGTGCGAGCCAGCGAGCCATGCGAGTCATGCGAGTCACAGTGCGAGCCATGCGAGTCAGGCGAGCCAGGATGCGAGTCATGATTTTAACGCTAGAAAATGTTTTTAAAACATGTTGTTGAGCAATATAAATAAAATAAAATAAAAAATAGCAACGCTTTCGTGATTCTGAAAACGTGTAAAATAGTACTGCATGCCGTAAATATACTCATTGCGTGTTAGGCTCAATGTATACATTATGTTTTGCTGCTTGGAACATCAAACAAGCGCACATTTCGACGAAAAATAGCGTCAAAGACGAGTGTATGTGTTGATTGGAATACGATTAATCGAGTTTTGGATATACATGTAAACATCAACATATGAAAAAGATATTTAATAAGATTACAGATTACATACACTACCGGAAGTAACGCATTCTCTATTAGTCTTTTCAGAACACGGCTGCGACAGTTCGTGGTATTTTGCCAAGACTGTTCCATTTTATTGTCTGTTTACTTGTATTTTCTATTTTTGTATTTTTGTCTTCTGTGTGGGTGTGTGTGTGGGGGGCGGGGGGAGGGGGGGCGGGGAAGCTGGCGGGGCTAAGCGCCTTTATTGGAGGGGTGCACAAATATTGCGTTTCAATTACAAATCACAACCTCTAAAAGAAAAGAAATTCTTAAGCATCTGAACTAATGAAAGATGAGTCCGTAATGAATCTTACAAACCTATGTCTTTTTCCTGTTGTTCAGTCAAAGGCGTTTCGATCAACAACGTCATTCCAATTTTGTACGGGCAAATAAAAGAATTTCTGGGCAATTTTCCCATGCACGCATAACGTGGACAAAAGAAGAATGTTCTTTTAATCCAGGACTTCGTTCTAGTCCTGTAGATACTTGTGCATACTTATTTTATTTCTTTTCTTTATTTTTTATTTTTTATTTATTTTTTTAATTTTTTGCTTGACTCGCATGGCTCGCATGGCTCGCACTATGACTCGCATGGCTCGCACTATGACTCCCATGGCTCGCACTATGACTCGCATGGCTCGCACTATGACTCGCATGGCTCGCTCTATGACTCGCATGGCTCGCTCTATGACTCGCATGGCTCACACTATGACTCGCATGGCTCGCGCTATGGCTCGCATGGCTCGCTGGCTCGCTGGCTCGCATGTTAGTAAAACTCTCAACATGGGCACCAGACAGGAAACTGTAAGCAAAATACATGCATGAAATCAGTGTCATTTTCTGTTTTCTCCGATTGTTTCAGGGCCTTCAAAATGGATATTAATTTGAATACGATAACGCCAAAAGGTCTTGGTAGCAGGAAACAAGTTTAAAATATTTTAAAGAACAACACAACACTTTTAAGTTTCAAAGACATGTTTCGGCATCCCTGATGCCATCCTCAGTTGAAGGAAAAAGTTACAACAAAGCTATTTATATGCAATAGTGATTAGAATTGTAAATGAAAATGTATAAGCAAGAGCGACAAGAAAAAAGCATGATTATGTGAAATCTAAACAAGCTTTCAACTAAAGATCAACTGAGAATCCTTACATATCCACTGGGAAAAGCCCACTTTAAATCAACAGGTTAAACAAGTTAATTTAAAATTGTTTGTCATTGTTTGTATCATATTGTCATTTTGACGCTGATGATAAATAGCATTCAAAGTTTAGTGCTTCGATTCAGTGAGTTGCCCAATTGAAGTATTTTTCGGATGCAACGTGTATGCCTGGGGGAGGCTCTCCTATTAAAAAAAGGAAATAAAATTTTACAAGGTATCATTAAGAGGGGCCAGCATCTCGTTTTGTGGGCATAGTAATGTCTCCAGTAGTATTTTCCCGGGATTCTACCTTTAAAAGGGTGAAAATAATTCTGGTTATTTTAGATTGTTGGTGCCTCAGTGAATACCTCAATAAGAAAAGTGCTCACAAAGGAAAGCCGATTTCTATAAGGTATCTCTGCCGATTATCTTTGGCAGACAGCTAGGCGACAACATTTAAATTCTCCCCCAGGGGTAGATTGAAACTATTGTTTAATATTTTTCACTACTTAAACTTTAAAAATAGTCGGCCCTGATCTAAACCAATTTCAGAGTGGCCAGCCCGGATATTTCAACGTTGCTTACAGTAAACAGGGTAAAGAAGGCATATAGCACAGAGAAGGATAACTTTTATGTCCTTCAAATGACCCGCCTATGAACAGATTTGGGAGGTAGAGTCATTGTCTTAAGCCGCAGTTTCAGTTAGCCCTTCCTGTATAGCAGATTAACTCATGAGCGACAGAGCCGAGTAGAGTATTTGGAGATCCTGTTGTGCACTGTTGATGTGCACAGTTTAAAATCTCGCGTCATTGATTTCTCAGTACTTAGAAGAGATTTTTTTAAGATAATACAGCGGATATTTTTAGCGAGAGGGTTAAATCAGTTTAACAATCTACAATTAACCACGCTCAGACAAAAGGAGACGTCTCCTGAAATTAAAACAAAGTTAGATGCAAGCCCCAAATATATTATGTAATATTCCAATATTATTTGCAGTTTCCCGATTTATTTCTCGAGGCTCCCGATTCCCGGCAATATCTTCAGATTCCCGAATGGATTTTGCCGTTCTCCCGAAACAGACATTCTTAAAGTTGGCACCCCCCGTATGTGCTCCAACTCTGTAGGTGTAAAATACTCGTCGTACTTAGGAGGAATGTTAACGCGTATCTTTAACTTTCTTTTGATTGGCAACCTATTTGATCAATTATGTATTTAGCTAAAATGATTTTGTGGATTATTCAGAAGGTGCCGTTTAAAATTTGCCTTCTGGTTTGGAATAGCCGACATCTCCGCACAAAGATCCGGTCAACCCGGTTTGCTTGAAATTATTCAGCATCTTCAGACTGGTGGCGTCGGATGCAAATTTTCTATGGATAAAGGTGATACCGTGAGAAGATTAAAGACGTGAATTAATTCTTTGGTGGGCGGTGCAAGGGACAGGAGAGGGCGCGGTTTAGTCCCTGAAGCGAAGGGAGTGACTCTTCTGTGCTTAGTTGAGGAATACATGAAGCCCTGACGATCGACTGCTTTTGTTACACAAACAATAGAAATTCTGATGAACTTCGTTGTTTTCTTATACTGGATTGTCAGTCAAATCCTTCCGATCGCTAAAATCAAAATACCTCTCCTTTACAAAATACACCTTCAAAGGTACACGTTTCCGCGATAATTCCATTCAGTTATTATTGCCGTAATCGTATTTCATATGAATGTAGACATCTGAAACAGAGAGAGACCGTTGGGAGCAGGCAGGGAGTCCTAGCTTTTGGATTTAGCAATATTCTGGCATGATAGTCTCAAGACCGTAAACCGCCAATAACAATTTAACTAATGAATTGCGTGGGACCAACATTTGTCAAATTACTGGCAGCCCGGAGTTCCAGTTGATCTGGCTGGAATTGTTTTTGAGGAAGGAAAACAAAAATGTTTATTTCTTCTCTCTTTTTTAAAGCGATTAAACAGATTTCAAAGATCAATGATAACAAACGACAATTTTTTATGGCTTTGAATAAACCTAATGTACACAAGCTCCCAGGGCAGAGAAGTGGGTGTGGTAGGCGGGGGAGTATGTAGTAGTATGTATCCAATATCTTTTGACTGATTTTGGTTTGAAGAGAAGCACGTTTTGTTGTCTGGTCTGAAAAATGGTGTAGATTCTTGTTTTCTTAATTTGATAAAGAGTGAAACAGGAGGGAAGTTATCCATATGCCGGGAGGCATTTGCACTAGCAGTGATGGTGGGGGAAGGGGATACCCTTCTACCTTACAATCCTGTGTACTGGGACTCAGGCAGCATTGGATAACATGTCAAAAGTCAGATCAATTTAGTTGCGCAATTATTATTTCCTGTAAAATAACTATATGAGCACAGTCACGTGCTGGCGATATATTTGAAGTGAACTGTACAGTTATCCAACCATTTTATTTGTTCAAAAATAACTTCGATTATGTTAGTTGTAGAGTTCACTGGTTTAGTTGCCATTGTTAGCTTGCATGAAACACAACTAAAATATTGGGAAGGGGGACAGGGGAGCGGGCGTCCTGATTAATAGTTTTCGAGCCCTTGTCGTACCTTCCCCCCGCTCAAAATCCGGAGGGGTGACCATAGCCCCGGGGTTAACCTTCAGTGACTTTTGTTCATTAAAATTGATTTACGTCCACACAATTTGCTCAATAAGATCTTATATCACTGTAGAAAACGACTGAGAAGGCAAGATGAGTTCTGAGGTAAGTTCACGGGGTTATGTCTGTAGACAACATCGCAGTTGCGCCATTCTCATTACCATTTCACCATTCCTATCACTGTCCCCTTAAGATCTGCAGTCTTAAGGCCTGTTTATACAGAGCACGACCACGCGGCCACGGATGCGAACGCGGCGTACAAGCAATTTGTATGAATCCGTTTATACCAAAGGCGACCACGAACGCGGCTGGAAATTGGTTGGTGAGGAAATTCGAAGAGATTGCCTCCAAAGTGAATTCGCACGAACTATTTCTAGTCAACCAGTCAGTTCTTTTGTTTTCGCGTAACTCAGCCCAGGTGATACGCGGTATTCGCCATAAATATGACGCTTCTGTAAAATCGGGTGTACAGATATACGCCTGTATCTCCTCTTTCTTCTCCTCCTCCGTGTGAAGAGGTAAAATGCCAAAATGTCATCAGAATCTGTGTCTGAGGCGTTTGCTGCCATTTTCATGAGATGGTGCATGGCAGCACACATTGCGACTGTCACAGCCAGAATTACCGCGTTCTGTATGAAAGGTGGTTCGTGCGAACTTTCGAGCAGAAAGTCGCAATGGTCGCGTTCGTGGTCGTAGTCGTGCTCTGTATAAACAGGTTTTTAATGCAAGGTTGAAAATAGTTAAAAAAAGATTTTTTTTAAAAAATACATTGAACATTATGCTACAAAATTTACAACTGTGGACTTGAGCCTCAGACCCTCAGCTGATTGCGACGTCAGAAGTTCCCGCCAAAATTCGAGCAAGCGGGAATCGACAACCTGGGATCCCGGGGGTGCACTCAACAAATTTTTATACGGGGAGGCTCCGCCCCGAGGTCCAACCCTTTCGTATACCTTCCATTGAAAAATGGTACCCCTTTCACATATCTACTTAAGAACACTGGATCCCTTTTCTAAGCCCTTGGAATGCAGTCGATGGCAGAACGATATTAGGGGAAAATAGTATTACCCGAAGAGATGTTAACCAAAAACCAATATTATTACCTACTCGAAATATTTTAATTAAAGGCCCTTTTAAATTCTTCAATGACAGATTTCCCTACCCTTTCATATACTTCAGTTCATGAAATCCCTACCCTTTCATATACCTGAAGCCTGAAAAAGGTACCCCTCTCGGGCGGAGCCTCCCCTTAAAGGCCATTATAGGAAGTACCCCCTGGGGGCTGGGATCTAGTTGCCTAAGCGGTATCAAAACACAAATATTTTTGTAGCTTTGATGGAACCACAAGTATCTCCGCCACCTTAAATAAGAGTGTCGCAAAAAGAAAGAGATAAAAAACGCCCCATTTCTCCTTTGTGAATGAACCTCTTTATCGTTTTTCAGATGGAAATCGTTGAAGACCAAGTCCTTCGCAAGGCTCAACGTGGTTTATTCTTCGGTAAACCAAAGTTTGGCATTTTTGTCACCGCCTGGTACAAGAAAGGTCTGAATGTAGACGACCCTTCCGTGCACAGTGGAGTTGTGGGTGCAGCCTGTGACGTCATCAAATACGCACTTGAACTGGAGAAAGCAGAAGGAAGTGGTAAAGACATTAGCGCTCTTTTGTTGTTTCGAATCATATGTGAGAGTTTGATGAGGGAGTATTCCAAATTTAATTTGACATAATATTAAAGGAGCTACGTAACACGCATCTTGAAAAAAATTTGGCCAATTTTTTTCATATTTGTCATCCTTTATCTGTCTTAATCTCCCTCAGTCGTAAGCATCCTTGCTTAGTTTTGGTTTATTATTACCTCTTTGGTGTTTTTCTGCCGTAGGAAACTATTATTTTGAGGTTTCCTACAATGTGAAAGTAATTTTTTCAGTTCAGAAAAATGAATGAAAATACCGTGACATAACCCCTTTAAAAAAGGTAACACACAGCTGGCACATAAAAGTATTGCACAATTACCTTCGCATTTATGCATTTGTCCTCATCTTCAGAAGTTAGATCCACCTAAATAACGGCCGTGAAAGTGCTGCTGAATAGTTTTCATTTGAATGTTCCAAGTTTAGTCTCAAAAGTAAGAATCACCTTGTACAGGATAAACAACGTCACAGGAAGGTACTGCTCGGTAGCTTTCATTTGAATGGTCACACTTTAGGATTTCATCCACAGACTCAAAAGTTAGAGCCACCTTGTACAGCATAATAAACAGCACCACAGGAAAGTACTGCTCAGTAGCTTTCATTTGAATGGTCACACCTTAGGATTTCATCCTCAGACTCAAAAGTTAGAATCACCTCGTACAGCATAATAAACAGCACCACAGGAAAGTACTGCTCGGTAGCTTTCATTTGAATGGTCACACTTTGGATTTCATCCACAGACTCAAAAAGTGAGAACCACCTCGTACAGCATAATAAACAGCACTGCACAGGAGAGCACTGCTCAGTAGCTTTCATTTTCATGAATGGACACACTTGAGGATGTCATCCACAGACTCAAAAGTTGGAATTACCTCGTACAGCATAATAAACAGCACCACAGGAAAGTACTGCTCAGTAACTTTCATTTGAATGGTCTCACTTTAGGATTTCATCCTCAGACTCAAAAGCTAGAACCACCTCGTACAGCATAATAAACAACACCACAGGAAAGTACTGCTCAGTAGCTTTCATTTGAGTGGTCACACTTTGGATTTCATCCACAGACTCAAAAGTTAGAGCCACCTTGCACAGCATAATAAACAGCACCACAGGAAAGTACTGCTCAGTAGCTTTCGTTTGAATGGTCACACTTTAGGATTTCATCCACAGACTCAAAAGTTAGAACCACCTTGTACAGCATAATAAACAGCATCACAGGAAAGTACTGCTCGGTTGCTTTCATTTGAATGGTCACACTTTAGGATTTCATCCACAGGCTCAAAAGTTAGAACCACCTTGTACAGCACAATAAACAGCACCACAGGAAAGTACTGCTCGGTTGCTTTCATTTGAATGGTCACACTTAGCTAGGTTTTACCACCAACCTTGTACTGCATAAAGAACCAGTACCAAAGGAAAGTACTACTTAAATTAAATCCTTTTCGCGTCAAGCATGGCTCTTACTTTCATCTGAGATGGGGGGGGGGGGAGGGGGCTTAAACCTCCCGCTTCCCGAACTCTTTATTCCCGGCTCCCCCCTATATTTATTGGCTCCCGCCTCTTTGCCCTTTTTTATTGCACAATGTCGCATAGCTTTTTCCTACATGTATTTCTCTCCCTTCCCGCCAGCCTGGGAATCCCGCTTCCCTCCTCCTCTTCTCCCGCCTCCCGTATACCTGCCGCCCCCTTCTCTTCCGGTCTCTTGTCCCCCTGTCCCCCTTCACATCTGAGTGGTCGCTCGAGCTAGAACCGTACTGCTCACGACTAACCTGAGCTTTTTCTTTTGAATCACTAGGGTCGCGCACAAGAGCAATTGTTGCCTTTAATCCAAACCAGTGGAGCAAATGGTACAAAGATGATCCTAAGCTGGCAAATCTGGAACTGAGAGACCCTGGAAAAAGACTTGTCGCAGACTCGCAGAAATTCCTGGACACCGGAGGCGATGTGTATTTCTTACTTAAATCGGACGTTCAGGGTGAATTGGAGAAAGTGCTTGATTGCCTTCAAGAAAAAATGAAAGATTTTTGCCGTGATTTTGATGTGACCAAATCTCAACCCCCAAGCAAGGTAAGACCATAATAATTATATATTCCACTGCTATACACTAATTCGTTATGTTTCATATTTTGCAGTAATACTTTTAATTTACGTGTTCATAGTAAGAGAAGCCATGGAAAGAGGGCGTGTGGAAAAAGTACTGTGAGGGAAAAAAGAGACTTCGTTCTGTAGCGCGCGGGATATTTTTGCGATCGAATGTGTTCCCACGCCACCTTTTTTGCACTTCCCACAATCTCGCACCTGGAACAGCACACTGTTAGACCCTTCAAGCCCTTGTAATGATCAAAGTCTAACCTCTCTCTGTAATATCAATACATGATCAAACATTTAGGTCGTGAGAATAAATAGAATGATCACTTAAGATGAATTGTCTGGACATTTAAACAACTCCCAACCATCAAGAGTGAGAAATTATGGAAACCAATGAATAGAACTTATATGTTGATTTATAGTACAACGCTAAATTTTGGCGTGCCCCGTTGGTCGAAATCGATCACGTGACGTGATAGTGTCTTTCCTCAGAGGGATCCTATCAGCGCATAAAGCCCGTTTTGGCAATTTTCTCTCAAAATTTAGCGTTGTACAATAAAAACTATAGAGTCCTTCTATCTCAGGCCCTATGTGTGGTAGGTTCCCACGGAAATTTGATGTTCAAACTTCTTATAAGCCCTCGAACTGCGTTTGTTGTGAACATCAAATTTTCTCGGGCAACCTACCAGACGATAGTGCCTTCGACAGAAGAACTCTATTGTTTAACTAGGGCCTTGAATAGACGAACAGTTTTGGATTTATTGCTGCTTTGTTAACTAATCTATGACTTATGCATTTCCAACTTAAGCGAATCCTTCAAAATTCGTTTACTGATGGGTTGGCAAATCCTTGTGATACTGAGAGTATTAAGAGCTATATTGTAAAGAATGAAGGCGCAGTGTCTGGTCACCCTGGTTCAACATACCTGCTGTCTCAAAAGTTCGAGTTCAACTGGACTGTCCTTGGCGAGATGGATAAGGTATGATGCACTTCATTCATGTTTGAGGTACAGTTGTTTATGTTTGATTCTTCTGAACAAACGTTGTTGGGTTCGTTGGTTCGGAGGAAAAGCGTTCTCTCTCAAATTAAGAAGTCGGCTTGTTCTGCAGAACCAGCTACTCGCGAATGCGCTTCATACTGCCACCTTTTACGTGCACGCAGTCATCTCATACGTGCAGTTCCTACTCCTGAGACAATCTAAGTCTTTTGCCCTGGATCAGCAAGATGGCCTCAATGTGTTCGAAAATGATCGAGGGATTAAGAGCAAGTATATAAGTGTACGGCGACGTCCAAAAAGGTAAATTTTCGGAAAGGTGTCTCACATGCTCACATTAAAGAAATTCATTAACAATAAGAGAGACTCAGCCTGCGTGAAGACGTCTCCTATTTCCTTTACTTCACACGTAAAGCAAAGAAAATAAGTGACGTCTGCACGCAGGATAGGGAGACTGAGCCACGAATAATTTTGCTATAACTAGGTAGAATTAATTTGAAAGCGCGAAAACACTGTTATAGATATACAAAATAACTAAGCAATTCCAATAGTGCTAGTGCACGTGTATGGCGAAGTCCATAAGAGGAAAATTTCGGAGAGGTCTTGCATGCTTACATTAAAAAAAAAAGAAATTCAATAACAATAAGAGTAACTGAGAAACGTATAATTAGCTAGAATAATTTTGCAAGTGCGAAAAATACTTTGTAGATATGACGACTAACTAAGCAATTCCAATTAAACAATTCCAGATTCAGAAAGAAGATATGATCGGAAGGAAATCTGGCTCGGACACGTTTATTCCACACACGGACAAACGTGCTCACCTCACATGCGCGCACGTGGTAAAAGACGTTCCACCAGTGAACGTGCTGGACCGCCATCCGCGTATTTTTCGCGTGTCAATGCCGTATGGTCACGTGAAGGATGAACCCTCTAAAGAAGAAGGTCTGATGTACCTTCATATGTGCAACACCACAGAGACGTTCAAGACAATTCTGAGGAACATCGCTGGAAATGATAAGCAGTCTAAGCTGGGAGATGTAACCGTTGATAAGTTGATTAGTGCTGTACAGCCTCTTCAGGGATCCTTCTGGTACATACCCAGTGCTGAGGAACTGAAGCTGCCAACACTTAAGGAGCGAAGGTATGAGTGCTCTTTCATGTATTTGTACACTCCTCTTGTGTTATATAGTACACGAGGTGTAAGTTTACTCTCCCTTGAACAATGAATGTATTGGACACAGTTTGGACTTCTCCTCGTCAGTCTATAGAATTGATAATGACCTCTTTTCAATCTTATAAAAAACTTTTAAAGTGGTACTATGATCAAGAAATCACTTTTATTTTTTCTTGGGATTTCGAAACTATGTTTGTTAAACACTCCCCAAGCGAAATTATAAGCGTTAATTTTGAGAAGACCGTTAATTTAAACTGCAATTTTCCGGTTTAATGGTCCGCCATTATTACACCAGAAAGGATACAATGACGTCATACACTCAAGAGCTGTAAAATGTAGTGTGTGAACGCGGCTTACAAATTATGCAAAACACGAGTTTGAGAGTGTGAAAGCTCAAAACTCCCGTGCTGCATACTAAATAAGGCACTTTCACACACACTGCATTCTACAGCTCTTGAGTGTATGACGTCATTGTATCCTTTCTGGTGTAATAATGGCGGACCATTAAAACGGAAAATTGCAGTTTAAATTAACGGTCTTCTTCTCAAAATTAAGGCTTATAATTTCGCTTGGGGAGTGTTTAATAAACATAGTTTCGAAATCCGAAGAAAAAATAAAAGTGATTTTTTGATCATAGTACCACTTTAAATTGTAACAGTTGAAAGGCTAGTTTTACAAGTGACATAAGCATAAACAAAAGTGAAGCACAAGGAAAACGAACAGACTGAGGGTAAAAACTTATTCGTTTTTCTTGTGCTCATGTTCATGCTGCGTCTGTTTTTGTTAAGACAAATAAACAGCCAATTCGTTCTCCTTATATGGGTGCGCTTATCGTTTTGTCTTTGCTGTCCTCACTAACTTGAACATTTTTTCTCGTGGTCATGCCTACGCTTTGTCGCCTGCGAAACCATTCCTAATTTTTTCCCAACCATTTTCATCAACAGATTTGAACTTCTGGACTTCTGGAATGTGCGAAGTCCTACCAACGACTATCTGTTCTACAACCAGAAGGAGTACCTTCATCGCATGACCACCGGTGGTTACACCCCAGGGGACCCCCCTAGTGACCGGGTGTTGCGTCTGTTGCACTATGCCTTCCTACAGTGGAATGATCAATGGTTCAAGCGCCGGGAGATGCCTAAATTCCCTCATCTCTTCACAAGCGTTTCAGCTAAAACAAAGAACATTGTCCAGGGAGCCTCTATTATGATCCGAAAGGGCTGGGCTATTAAGGTAAATTTTAAAGCACTGACAGACAGACAGACAGACAGACAGACAGCCTTTATTTCAGCCCGATTAAAATGAAAGCTCTGCAGCTTGTGGGGTTGTGCAAAATAGTAATGCTAAAATGGCGCGCATGCTCACATAAACTAATGCACACAGGAGAAAGCAGTCTGATCACGTCGGAAAATTTAACTACTCATATGAAAATTGTTTACTTCCTTGTAGTTTTGTTAATTGCCTACAAATAACCAGTCAAGTTTTCACCTCTTATACGCAAAGCTTTCTGTGTATCAATGGTGTAAACCTTTTTGCCTCCTCTTTTGTAGAACTAAAAGTGCTTCTTTGGATAGTGTTTTCTCACTTTTTTTTAAAAAAGGGAGAAACGGAGGATCCGAGAAAATCCTTTTGGGGCAAACCTCAGTCAACCCATGCACATTGAATCCTTGTCAGATTGGCGAGGGAATTCTCTCTCCACGACGCCATTTCTGACCTCTTAAATTTCAATTATAAACTACTATTATTGTTTTAGGTTTCCTTAGGACGATTTCTAACCACAAACAAGCGCAAGAAGTTGGAAGATCCCACATTCTTTGCCCGCAAAGCTGACGCATTTAGCATTCACCCTGAGGAGATTATCGTGGGCAGAATGCCTCCGTGTTTTTCACTGGGACTTGGTAAGGCTGTGATGCCATACCTTCGCGAGGAAGAGAAGATGCCAGCTTTCTTCAAAGGCCTTAGTGAAGCAGCAGGGATGGGACATGTTATACCAGACTACGAAACGTTACTGCAGAAAGGTTTGGATAAGTTTTTGTTAGTTGTTAGGTACTTTCAAATCAGACTATGAGTACGTGCGATTTATGAACTGTAAATCTAAGTCACCTTTTGAGAACCCTCGTTCCTCTCGGTTGCTGACAAGTAGAGATTGAGAAGGAATCTAGGAATCTCTAGGAAAGACACTGACGTGACGTGGTAATCAAAAGCCTACTCAGTAGCTTCCGAAAAGTAGGATTCTAACCCGATCTCGTACTTGCACTCTGATTCTAAGTTCCCTAGTACTGCCTTAATTAACAACAATACCCACTAATAACAATTCAACTTAGTAAGTTGACAAGTTGTTTTAGAAATTACAATTCGTGAAATCGAATGCACTATTTCAGCAGCACACCAAGACTTGCGATTAAAAAGGTAAGGACTAGAGTGAAAACTGTTTTAGCATGGAAAGAATAACAGCCTCAATTGTTAAAAGGAAGTACTTGCCTCAGGGCCACTCTCCTAGATTCATCACTATAGTGACTTACCCTGTTAATCAGTACAATTTCATCCACAGACTGGAGAGTTATAGACAGTGAAGCTTTTGATTCTGGCAGTAAACGGTTGGAATTTAGGTGGATAGCTGAGACGCCATGAACATTTCGGAACGCCTCACAGAAATGGTTGAGAACACAACGAAACAAACAACAAAACGATGGCCCAAGCCCTGAAAACAATGGAGGCGTTATGCAGCTCTCGGTGGACAGCTACGAAAGCTTCTCATAAGACTCTTTGTCGTTTTCTTTCAGGTTTAGCAAAGACGAAACAAGAGATGAGCGCCAACAAAGGAGACACAAAGGAGCAGCAAGAGTTTGTCACTTCCTGCATTCTTGCTTTGGATGGAGTACAAAAGTACATGCAGAACTTTGGATTCTTGGCTGGATACCTGGCTCAGAAAACCGACTTTGCCTTTTCTGATTCCCAGAGGGAAAACTTAAAGAAGGTAATGGATTATGTTTGAATCAGGAGCTGATTAGCTGATTAGTAACATATTTTGCTCGGCTACGGAAGGCAATAATGTGTCGTGCTTTTGTGAGCTCTAATCATCCGATACCCATCATACAACTAATCTGCAAAGACAGGTTTCTTTTAAGCCCGGCAGTCAAGAACAAAGATACTAAAATATCACCCCAAACGTAAATGATCGCTTTTAAAAAGAACGCATCTCTCAGCATTGTATTTATCAGTTTTATTTTTCCTTTTTTTAAGCCGTTGTGTTATTTCGCTTGTTGTCTTGTGCTTTTTATTGGAAAAAAAGTACGTCCTTAAATAATAGAATCTTTAAAAAGAAACAAAACGCACAACAGGAATAGTTTTAACTCCACGTGTAGTTTATGAATAACATTTTACATTAGGTATAGTTTCTTGGTGCTAGTTTCCTATATTTTAAAGATCAACTTGTGTAAACAGAATGGGTAATGTTGCTATTGTAATGTACTTTGACTGCTTGCATCGAGCTCGCAGGAACAAAATGAAAACAATCCGTGACGTGGGCCTTACGCACGTTGACTTGTGATGTGTTCTGATTAGCTCTTAATTTGCCTTATTTTAGTTTGTGTTCCGCTAGATTTCATTATTTTAACTTCTAAGTCACCACCGTAATAAGATCCGTTTGTTTTAATCAAATTTCAAATTACGTTACATTGCACAAGACAATCCAATGAATCTAAGATCCGCTTAAACAGCGTGATACGCTTCTGGCTTAAAACAGAATACGAGATTCCTTTTGTTTCGGTTCACAAACAATTAAGGGGAAATTTCATTTTGGTTATAACAGAACCATTTTTCTCTCTTCTGCAGATTGAGGCCAGAATGAAGAAGATTTCAACGGACCGACCCGAGACGTTCATTGAAGCCGTCCAATTGCTGTTCTCCTTCCACTGCTGTTTACACCTCTCGGGGGAGCCCACATCCATCGGTCGCCTGGATCAACTGCTGGAGCCGTTTCTCCAGGGGACCCCTGCTGGGGAGGCACAGGAAATCATCGACTGCCTGTTTGTTAAGCTCTGTGAGCATGTGCACCTCAACACGCGACTATTGAATGATATGGGAACCTGGGGAATGACTGCAGTCCCTTACGCCAGCACTGGAATGTTCCCTAATGGAGATACTATCAATCAATGGGTGCAACAGGTGAGGACACTTCGTGTACGACAATACAGTCGCGCACTCACTATATCAAATACATTGAATAATGCTCATTCAGCCTGGTCCCTGGGGAATGGAGTCCCTTACTGTATCACTGGAATGTTTCCTCATGGAGATAATATCAATCAGTAGGAACCTGAACAGGTGAGGACACTTCGTGTAGAATACTAAAAGACATATAGCATAATTATTACCTTAAGGTCAAATCTCAAGTCACCTAACGCGTTTCTAACATCAGAGTCTAACTATTACTATTGAAATTAGGTCTCTGGCCAGGTTTTTTCCGAAGTTTGCAATTTTGTCTTTCAATGTTGACAATCTCTCTTGGCGACAAAAGTTATGAAGAAGATTTTTCTGCAGGTTACCTTACAAAAGTGCTGTTTTGCAAGTTGCAAGCTCGAATAAATTCCCCTTGTATGTCAGCTCCTATAATTACAATTACCTTCACTGATTAACAATGCTTTTTCTTTTTAGATCACAGTGGGAGGTTACAAAGCCACTGATGGAAGGACTCCGCAGGATGGTTGTAACGCCATTACTGTCATGTGCCTGAAGGCCTCGCGCAGGCTGCCACTTAATGCTCCTTGCCTGTCTCTGAGAATGCACAAAAATATGCCCCAAGAGGTAAACTATTTTGTAATTTTCCTTCGCTACTTTTTTGTTTGCTACTTTGTGCTTATGAACCAACTGGGGCGTAATTTTTTGCCAAGTAATCAGGTTCGATCAATACGTTTGACTAAAACATATATCTCTGAACGCATCGTCAATACGAAAAAGCTGTTGTTGATAATCGTCAATTTTTTTAATAGGTGCTTCAAGAGGCAGCTAAGACTGTCCTCAGTGGAGGGGCACATCCTGTGCTTCCACATGATGACTACTTGATTGAGGGCCTCATGGAAGCCGGCACCCCAGATCTTCCAGTGAGCCTGAAAAGCGCGCGAAACTACGCTTGTGACGGCTGCTATGAGCCACTGTTCCCAGGGGAGACTGACTTTTCATTGGCTTACGTGGCTTTGCTGCAAATACTGGAAATGGCAATCAACCATGGATCCACTTATGGCGTCGCTGGCCCTGCGTTCTTAGAGGGGGCTCCTCAGTCATTGCCTACACCACCTCCAGAAGAAATTACCAGCTTTGAACAGGTATAGTGACTGTATTTGAATTGGCTTAAATTTTCAAGGTCATACGGTTCGCCTACACGTTAACGAACAATCGAAAACAAAGGGTCTCAAAAACAAACTTGTTTTTCACTTTACAACTCTGAAATTCATTTCAAAGTGGGGCTATCATACTCATATTTTACCGTGTCGACAGCGAGCACGACAGGAAACCCGCTTTTGTCTAACAAATTAAAACGGACAGGCATCATGCCTAGGACAAAATATTATTTTCGATAATTTATACCAGTTATTTTTTTTATTCCTGTCGTTCTTACCATGAGCATTTCTTTTACCTTATTTAGCTCAAGGAGTTGTTTGCCCTTCACCTGCGCGTGCGCACAGAGTTCAACATTTTCCTTCTGCTGCTCAACTACGGCAACATTGTGGAGTTCTGCCCCAGCCCCCTGCTCTCCTCGGTCATCCGTGGCTGCCAGGAAACTAAGCGCGATATTTACAATGGAGGCGCCAACTATGCCCTGATCGGAGTCCAGTTTATCACGTTTGCCAACACTGTCGATGCTCTGTATGCCATTAAGAGGCTGTGTTTTGACCATGACTCAGCCATGATTTCCTTGTCTGAGATGGTTCGTTGCCTCAAGTGTGACTGGGGATTCAACATGCAGGAACCCTTCCATGATGAGCTAGCGGGCTCCACACGCGGTCAGCGGCTGTCTGACACGTACAAGGAAGTTCGTGAGAGGGCGCTGCTGCTGCCCAAATTTGGAACTAGCGGGGGTGCAGAAAATGAGGACATTCAGAAGATTACCAGGTTAGACTTTTAAGGATGCCTGCGATTTCTATGTTGTAGATGGGCGTGAAAAGGAAGAAATGCCGTTATCACTGTAACAGTGGAAGTGGGCGACAATGAAAAGGTTATTTGAAAAACATTGAAAATCTTCTTCTTTAATGTACTTTTGAGGGGTTATTCTTAGTTTAAAGTTTAAGTGGCTGGGATTATCTGAATTGTTGTTTTAAAATTCAATTGAAGTCCAGGTTTTGTCGCATTTTTCTAAATTATCTGTTGTGTAACTCTCGCAGTTGGCTGGCCGAGCAAGTCTCAACAGTAACCAAGAAAGTAGCCCGAGATACTCCAGATGGACAACCGCTGACGGGACTCATTGACGGCTTGAAGAAGAAATACTCGGTTCCCGGAGCACCATGGGACGTGCTGCTCCCGGCAGGCTCCGGGACATTTGAAGGTTACGTTGGATGGGGAGGATCATGTGCAGCGTCCGCTGACGGTCGACGTGCAGGTTCACCTATTGCCTCGGACTTTGGTGCTTCCCCAACTCCAATGGACAAACCTGCCAGTGCCAAGAGCTTTGATATCTACAAGTAAGCTTATATAGCAAGCTCAAGACCGCCAAAGTAACAAAAATTGACAAATAAATTAGTGAAGTGACGTTAAAGACAAAGCTACCTTTCCCACTGCTTATTTTTTGTCTTATGCATATAAATGGAGTTGGCCTTATGCGTGTTTGGTCACCGGATCAAAATTCACAAGCAAGCCTCGTTTATATGGAATTCTTTCCAATCATTTATACTTTAGGGATTCAAAATTGTTTTTGTCTGAGTATTTTTTCAACTTTTTTCAACTGCTTTGGGAAAATGTTAATTAGTAGCTTTACAGGTTTGGTCTTCGAAAGTGAGGCTTGGAGGGAGATTAGCTAGTCTGTCGTAATACAATCTGGAAATACTTGTTTGTGTCCTGGCGAGGAAAAGCGGACAAAAGCTCTCGGAAAAAGAACAGACAAGTTGAACTCAAGCCACATATGATAAAAAGCATTGATTCCAACCCAGTTCACATGGGAGAATGACGAGTGCTCTTATCAATGTGCATGCGCCATACCTGCTTATTTCAGGAACACCAACTAAATGCGTTAAGAACGTCAGTAACTCCTGACCCTAATCATTGATATCTATAAGATCGTAGTGAGCACCTGACCTTTAAAATTGTGTTAAAAATTGTTTTGATGTTTATCAAGAAATGTAGCAGTAATTCAAACGCAAAATTACTTACGTAACAAATGAAATGCACACACTATGGCAAAACATGCGCACACACACAAACATTTACTCTGTTGCGCAAAATGAAATGCCCACCCGATTGACGGGTCTAACCGACATCGTGCATTTTATAAGGGAGTTGTGCTTTTTTGCTGTGTACTTTGTATAGGTCGCTGAAGTGCTGGGATATGCGTTCCATCAATGTTGGCTTCGCTAACGGTGCCGAGATTGGTTTGAAGATTGATGAAAACTTCAAGGAGAGCGACATGGTGACTTTCCTGAAGAATTATGCTGACGGGAATGGAATCGGCGGAAACATCTTGACAAGTGAGTAACTAAGTGCATGGCAGCAACAATCAGCGTGTTAAATCACTGTTTTACCCTAACCCAGATTCAATAACGATTCATACAATTCAGTTACTCTCAACTGGTTTTCATGCATGTGTTCTATATCCAAAGATAATAAGAATATGGAAGAGTTGAAAAGTTGGAGTAAGGACAAGAATTTATAGCAAAATCTGAGACCGGAACACATTAGTAGGCGGAGAGCGGCTGGTGACAATCGCTCTAACTACTTCCCTGCTCTGTAGCGCCAACAGGTTTTTTTTCTTGAATCGATTTGGTGTCAAATAGCGCATACATTTGACGAGTTTGGTTTGTAATTAGGATACTAGCGCTCTGTCCTTCCGCTCTGAGATAGTCGAGGAAGAACAAGCTAACGTGAGCTGGAAATTGGCTGCGTCGTGAGAACGTAACGCCCTTGTGATCACAGGGAGTCCAAGTTTGTGATACTAGAGCGCGAGGAATAGCCCTTTTCACAGTTAACTTTTCTCATTTACATTATAATGTATTTGAACATGGATGTGAACCAATTTCGGGCAGAAGCTGCAAAATTGCCCGAAATTGCCTCGCATCCACGTTCAAAAACATTGTAATGCAAATGAGAAAAGGTAACTGTGAAAAGGGCTATTTATAATTTAATGATTAATGCAAGCGATGCAGTTCGGATGTGAGCCCGCGACGGAGGCGGTGTTGTGTTGCAATGGGGACGGTTGAGAGTTTTAAAATATTAGACTTCGTATGGAGTTTAAAATAGCGTGGATTTTGAACGTTTCAAAAGCAAAGTTTGTACTGTAATTCGATTAAACTAACAAAATAAACTCACCCTGTGTGTATCCTTTTGTCTTTGATCCATTTCCATCGTTTTCCGGGCGTTTTGAATTTCTGTTCTTTCCTTCATTAGATGTCTCTCTCGACTATCGCTGAGCAGAAGGACTGCTCGTGCGTCTAACTCAGAGAATAAAGAAACTTCTGACACCTATTAGTTTCAAATCATGTCCAATATTTTGTATATTTGCAGTCACGTGTTCCAATCAGGACACCTTTTCTAATGCTCAGCGGAACCCAGAAAAGTACGATCTGATCCGTGTGCGCACAGGGGGCTGGAGCGAGTTTTACATCACATTCTTCTCCGCTCACCAGAAGCATCAAGAGAGGAGAATTTATTACCACGTTGCATGAAAGTTCTACACGGAGACCTATGGCCCATGGTATTGAAGGGCGTCTTTCCTGACAAGGACAAGCAGTTTAGTTACTTTAGTTAGAAGTAAACAAAATGTTGGGACTTTAACATAACGGTTACAAAAGCAAACGCTTCTTTTACTCGTGAACGTCGGCTTTCTACGAATAGTTAAGAATGAGCAAATCAATCAGATTTGTAGAATCGCAAAACGACCTTACTGTCGCTAAGTCTAAGGTAAAACTTCTGAGCTACAAGTATGTTAACGTCGGTTGGTAAAATAAATTAAGAACTTAGGCGTGTTGAACCAGTGTTGTCTTGTTGTTTTCAGTGTTTCAGGCCCAGGGGGGTACTCCAGATTTCAACTGACGGGTGGTTGCGTATGGGGACAAAAATCAAAACCCCCAAAAAGTCCCTAGGGCAACGTTTAACACACAAAAAAAATCCCATGCGGAATTTTTCAACTTTAAAATAACTTTAATGATAAGAAGGATTAACAAGGATTAGTACAAATTGTGAGTGTTCTGGCTTGTTTATTCGTCATACTTTCTGTAATAATCAAGAGAGGATAAATTGATAAGAGAGCTACTCTCCCATATAGGTCCTATCCCCTATCCTTATCCCTCTGAAGTTAATTTTAGTAACAAATCGTGGGAACTTCAAATTCCAAATAACTTGTTGAGTTTTAAGGCTTACGTTGAATTTTCGCAGCCATATAGAACTCGTATTTCTGTAAAAGTTTGACATTTTTCGCCGGTAAAATGACGTTACAAAGTTGGTGCTACATTTTGCTTTTAGTATTATGGGATAACCTATGTCGGGTTCTGAACGACCTTTAGCCATAGACCTCAAAACCGAAAAAATAATGAAATATGTTTATCCACTCAAAATATATAACGTTCTGAGATTTGAATTTTGTTACTAAAAATAACTTTAGAGGGATTAGGACGGGAATAAGGTCTCTATGGGAGATTCACTCTCTTACCCCTTCATCCTCTCTTGGTAATAATCTAATAAACTTTGATTTAAAAAAATCCTTACTTAAGTCAAGCCACCCCCCAAAAATACTGGCCAAATTCTCTTACCGGAAAAAATCCCGAAATCGTGAGTTCCAGACCCAAAGCATTCCTTCGAACATCCCCGTCACTTTAAATCCGAGGTACCCCCCCCCCCCCAACCCGGAGTTTAAGGTTACGTAGGAAATGACACCAAAAAACAATAGAAAAAGTTAACTGTCTGCTTCCTTAACTGTCATTACCAGACGATAACTGCAACTAAGTCTGAGTTTCAATACGAAGAGTGACGCGCAGGCGAGTATTAATTAAATTGGCCAGAAAATCCATTTATTCAGCAAGCATTTCATTAACAACCACCCCCCCCCCCCGGGGGGGGGGCGGTTTGTACCCTACGTGGCCTATACGGGGAAGTGCCGCTGGACGGGGTGTGGTTTTTGGCCTCTTTGTCCTTTAAACAAGGTAAAACCTCAATGGCAATCCTAGTCAAAAGCATGGTTCCAGTGCCTCCCCCCCCCCCCCAGAATAACACGTGAATATTGAAACAACAGAAGTTGGTTAATGAACCAAACATGAACCCTTTAATTTGGGGAAAAGTGGCTCACTTTTGCTCATTAACCAATTTCTATTGTTAGGGGGCCGTCGTATGCTAGCACACGTCGCCGACTCATGAAATGGACGTTGCATTCCTTTCGTCGTTCGTCGTGGTCGTCGTCTGTCACTTGGACTTAGTCCTCTTGGTATCGCGCGGCCAACAGAGACAACTGCACAGAAGGCTTACTAAACGAGAATTTTCCATTTATGATCGCAGAAAATTTCAGGCAATTTATTGACGAACTACATTACAATTGCTGCAGACGTGTTAAATCATGTTTTTAAAGGGAATACGGTGACAGATCGTGACAGTACACGACGGGCTAATTGCGCCAAGCAGGTCACCGAAGTCCAACGTTAAAAGTCTGTTTTACTTCTGTTTCTTAAGTAGTGGTGGTTACGAAAAAATGAATGCTAGAGAGGAGTCTAATTCCGTTGTTTTGAGTATTGCTGCGTATGGAAGTTACGTAAAGATAAGCGTTTAAATGTTTATGTCGCTGTTTTTGAGGACATTTGGTTTGGTAAGGGTAATCGTTTGTACAGGCTAGTGATTACTTAATTCCTTACATACCGGAAGTGCAAATTGTCCATAACAGGTCACCAGAAACCAAGAACTACTAAAGTTTTTGTTTTCCTTAGGAAAAGGGGACATGGGGGGAGAGACTAGCGGCCGCCCGTAGATTCTTCAGAATTTTTTGTTTCAATATTCATAGGCGATTTTCTCAGTTTCTATAACTGCTATACCTTTGAGGCTTGCACAAATTACTTACACATTAACTCGTATTCTACCGCACGTGTAAGCGGCCGGCAAATCTCCCTATTCAGGAAGCTACTAGCGCTTGAATATCAAACAATAGAAATTGGCTGGGGACACCTTCGATTTTTGGAAAAATAACTCAGTTTTGCTAATTAACCAAATTCTATTGTTTCAATATTCACAGGCGATTTTCTCCGTTTCTATAAGAGCTCTAGCTTTGACGATTGCACAAAATATTCACACACTCACACGCTTTCTAACACACGTATAAGCGGCCGGCAATTCTTCCTCTTCAGGGAGTTATTAGCATATGAATATGAAACAATAGAACTTGGTGGGGAACACCTCCGATTTTTGGAAGAATGTCTCACTTCTGCTCATTAACCAAATTCTGTTGTTTCAATATTCATAGGCGATCTTCTCCGTTTCTGTGAAAGCTCTATCTTTGACGATTGCACAAAATATTCACACACTCACACGCTTTCTACCGCACGTATAAGCGGCCGGCAAATCCCCTTCTTTAGGAAGTTATTAGCACATGAATATGAAACAATAGAACTTGGTGGAGGACTTCGCTTTTTGGGAAATCGCTCACTTTTGCTCATTAGCCAATTTCTATTGTTTCAATATTCATAGGCGATTTTCTGCGTTTTTATAAGTACTGTACCTTTGAGGTTTCCACAAAATATTCACAGACTTACACGCTTTCTAACGCACATGTAAACGGCCAGCAAATCCCCCTCTTCAGGCAGTTATTAGCGCATCAATATGAAACAATAGAAATTGCCGGGGGCACCTTCGATTTGTGGAAAAAATGGCTCAGTTTTGCTCATTAACCAATTTCTATTGTTTCAATATTCATAGGCGATTTTCTCACTTTCTATAAGAGTTCTAGCTTTATCGATTGCAAAAATATTCACGCACTCACACGCCTTCTAACGTGTGTATAAGCAGCCCCCATATCCCCCTCTTCAGGGAGGTATTAGCGCATGAATATGAAACAACAGAACTTGGTGGGGGACACCTTCGATTTTTGGAAAAATGGCTCAGTTTTGCTCATTAACCAAATTCTGTTGTTTCAATGTTAATAGGCGATTTTCTCCTTTTCTGTATGTGCTCCAGCTTTGACGCTTGCACAAAATATTCCCCCCATCTCACACTTTCTAACGCAAATATGAGCGGCCGGCAAATCCCCTCTTCAGGGAGTTATGAGTGCATAAATATGAAATAATAGAACTTGGCGGAGGACACCTTCGATTTTTGGAAAAAATGGCTCAGTTTTGCTCATTAACCAATTTCTATTGTTTCAATATTCATAGGCGATTTTCTCCTTTTCCTTGAGTGCTCTAGTTTTTTCGCTTGCACAAAATATTCATACAGTTACACACTTTCTAACGCATGTATAAACGGCCGGCAAATCCCCCTCTTCAGGGAGTTATTAGCGCATAAATATGAAACATTAGAAATTGATGGGGGACACCTTCGATTTTTGGAAAAATGGCTCAGTTTTGCTCATTAACCAATTCCTATTGTTTCAATATTCATAGGCGATTTTCTCCGTTTCCATAAGAGGACTGGCTTTGACGATTGCACAAAATATTCACACGCTTACACGCTTTCTAACGCACGTACAAGCGGCCGGGAAATCCCCCTCTTCAGGGAGTTAATAGCGCATGAATACGAAACAATAGAAATTGATGGGGGACACCTTCGATTTTTGGAAAAATGGCTCACTTTTGCTCATTAATAAAATTCTATTGTTTCAATATTCATGAGCGATTTTCTCCGTTTTTCTAATTGCTCTAGCTTTGACGCCTGCTCAAAATATTCACACACTCACACGCTTTGTAACACACGTATGTCTCACTTTTGCTCATTAACCAATCTCTATTGTTTCAATATTCATAGGCGATTTTCTCCGTTTCTATAAAAGCTCTAGCTTCGACGCTTGCATAAATATTCACACACTCACACGCTGTCTAACACACAAATAAGCGACCGACAAATCCCCCTCTTCAGGGAGTTAATAGCACTTGAATATGAAACAATAGAAATTGCCGGGGGCACCTTCGATTTGTGGAAAAAATGGCTCAGTTTTGCTCATTAACCAATTTCTATTGTTTCAATATTCATAGGCGATTTTCTCACTTTCTATAAGAGCTCTAGCTTTATCGATTGCAAAAAGTATTCACGCACTCACACGCCTCCTAACGTACGTATAAGCAGCCCCCGTATCCCCTTCTTCAGGAAGTTATTAGCGCATGAATATGAAACAACAGAACTTGGTGGGGGACACCTTCGATTTTTGGAAAAATGGCTCAGTTTTGCTCATTAACCAAATTCTGTTGTTTCAATGTTAATAGGCGATTTTTTCCTTTTCTGTATGTGCTCCAGCTTTGACGCTTGCACAAAATATTCACACACTCGCACGCTTTCTAACACAAATATGAGCGGCCAGCAAATCCCCCTCTTCAGGGAGTTATGAGTGCATAAATATGAAATAATAGAACTTGGCGGAGGACACCTTCGATTTTTGGAAAAAATGGCTCAGTTTTGCTCATTAACCAATTTCTATTGTTTCAATATTCATAGGCGATTTTCTCCGTTTCCTTAAGTGCTCTAGTTTTTTCGCTTGCACAAAATATTCATACACTTACACACTTTCTAACGCATGTATAAACGGCCGGTAAATCCCCCCCTTCAGGGAGTTATTAGCGCATAAATATGAAATAATAGAAATTGGCGGGGGACACCTTCGATTTTTGGAAAAATGGCTCAGTTTTGCTCATTAACCAAATTCTGTTGTTTCAATGTTAATAGGCGATTTTCTCCTTTTCTGTAGGTGCTCCAGCTTTGACGCTTGCACAAAATATTCCCCCCCTCACACACTTTCTAACGCAAATATGAGCGGCCGGCAAATCCCCCTCTTCAGGGAGTTATGAGCGCATAAATATGAAATAATAGAACTTGGCGGAGGACACCTTCGATTTTTGGAAAAAATGGCTCAGTTTTGCTCATTAACCAATTTCTATTGTTTCAATATTCATAGGCGATTTTCTCCGTTTCCTTAAGTGCTCTAGTTTTTTCGCTTGCACAAAATATTCATACACTTACACACTTTCTAACGCATGTATAAACGGCCGGCAAATCCCCCTCTTCAGGGAGTTATTAGCGCATAAATATGAACAATAGAAATTGATGGGTTACACCTTCGATTTTTGGAAAAATGGCTCAGTTTTGCTCATTAACCAATTCCTATTGTTTCAATATTCATAGGCGATTTTCTCCGTTTCCATAAAAGGACTGGCTTTGACGATTGCACAAAATATTCACACACTTACACGCTTTCTAACGCAAGTACAAGCGGCCGGGAAATCCCCCTCCTCAGGGAGTTAATAGCGCATGAATATGAAACAATAGATATTGATGGAGGACACCTTCGATTTTTGGAAAAATGGCTCACTTTTGCTCATTAATAAAATTCTATTGTTTCAATATTCATGAGCGATTTTCTCCGTTTTTCTAAGTGCTCTAGCTTTGACGCCTGCTCAAAATATTCACACACTCACACGCTTTCTAACACAAGTATGTCTCACTTTTGCTCATTAACCAATCTCTATTGTTTCAATATCCATAGGCGATTTTCTCCGTTTCTATAAAAGCTCTATAGCTTCGACGCTTGCATAAAATATTCACACACTCACACGCTGTCTAACACACATATAAGCGACCGACAAATCCCCCTCTTCAGGGAGTTAATAGCACTTGAATATGAAACAATGGAACTTGGTGGGGGACGCCTTCGAATTTTGGAAAAATGGCTTAATTTTGCTCATTAACTAAATTCCATTGTTTCAATATTCATAAGCGATTTTCTCAGTTTCTATAAGAGCTCTAGCCTTGACGCTTGCACAAAGTATTTACACACTCATACTTTTCTAAAGCACAGTTAAGTGGCAGGCAAATCCTGCTCTCCATGGACATACACTTCAGTACATACATATACAATTGAGATCTGGGTACGAGATTATATTTAGTATTCAATTGATTCAGCACACACATACAAAAGCAAAAGCGTGATGGAAACATAGTGAAAATTATTGTGACGATAAAGCCTTAAGAGATCACCAAAGACTGTAAAATGTTTAATTGACACTTATAAAGGAGTTAAATATCCGTATCTAGCTGGCTTGTCATTCTTGTTCCTCGACTTCTTATTTTGATTAACTATAAGCTGTCCCTTCGTTTAAATGGCCCATTGAATAATAATATTAATAATACTTAAATATTTTATACAACAATCAATACACTCTCTACAGAAATTGAAAAGCAGAGACCGATACAACGTAGAATAAGAGAATTAGTTTTGTACTATATTTCGGCTGGCCAAACCAGCCTTCTTCAGGTACAATGGAGTTTACATTGGCTATGTTTAAATTTATATGGTGATAATGGAATCTTACGAAATACCGGAAATACGTAAAACTAAATACAGGAAATATGTAAACAGTGTAAAATAAAAAATTTAAAATATGCTAAGCTTAAAAATGACAATAAAATAGTAAAAGTAGAAAAACTAATAGGTTTCTTCGCGTATGTTAAGGCCATCGGGAACAAGTGTTCTGCCTTTTAAAATTAAAAAAGCTTCCCTGGCCTTACGGATTGAGTCTCGGTTGGAGAAGACTTTTTCGATGGGGATTAATTGTATGTCATTAGCAGTGTGGTTAGGCGAGGAAATGAAATGTTGTGCGGCTGTAGTGGGTTTAGATTTACTGTTAGGGTTATCTATGGTACGGCGGTGTTCATTAAATCGGTCTTTTAAACGTCGTTTAGTTTCTCCTATGTATTGTAAATTACAGCGGTTACATTGAATCATGTAGATGAGGTTTTGAGTGTCACAGGTCAGGTTAGATTGAATGTGGCGCGTTTCACCAGTAGAAAGGAAGGTATAGGTAGTTAGTCCGTCAGTAATATAAGGACAAGTAGCGCAGTTCTTTCCACAACGAAAAGAACCGGATGGAAGTTGTGGATGCGGATTAGTCAAATTAGAAGGGAGTTTGGCCTTCACTAGTAAATCGCGAAGGTTAGGGGAGCGCCTGAAAGCAACAACAGGCAACTGTTGAAAAACGGTTTTGCAGCGGTTAGAAGAGAGTAGTAAATGAAAATGTCTTTTGATAATGTTAGAGATGTGAGGAAGTGATGGATTAAAAGTAGTTATAAATGGTACACGTTTATTTTTGTTGACGTCTTCACATCACTTCCTCACATCTCTAACATTATCAAAAGACATTTTCATTTACTACTCTCTTCTAACCGCTGCAAAACCGTTTTTCAACAGTTGCCTGTTGTTGCTTTCAGGCGCTCCCCTAACCTTCGCGATTTACTAGTGAAGGCCAAACTCCCTTCTAATTTGACTAATCCGCATCCACAACTTCCATCCGGTTCTTTTCGTTGTGGAAAGAACTGCGCTACTTGTCCTTATATTACTGACGGACTAACTACCTATACCTTCCTTTCTACTGGTGAAACGCGCCACATTCAATCTAACCTGACCTGTGACACTCAAAACCTCATCTACATGATTCAATGTAACCGCTGTAATTTACAATACATAGGAGAAACTAAACGACGTTTAAAAGACCGATTTAATGAACACCGCCGTACCATAGATAACCCTAACAGTAAATCTAAACCCACTACAGCCGCACAACATTTCATTTCCTCGCCCAACCACACTGCTAATGACATACAATTAATCCCCATCGAAAAAGTCTTCTCCAACCGAGACTCAATCCGTAAGGCCAGGGAAGCTTTTTTAATTTTAAAAGGCAGAACACTTGTTCCCGATGGCCTTAACATACGCGAAGAAACCTATTAGTTTTTCTACTTTTACTATTTTATTGTCATTTTTAAGCTTAGCATATTTTAAATTTTTTATTTTACACTGTTTACATATTTCCTGTATTTAGTTTTACGTATTTCCGGTATTTCGTAAGATTCCATTATCACCATATAAATTTAAACATAGCCAATGTAAACTCCATTGTACCTGAAGAAGGCTGGTTTGGCCAGCCGAAATATAGTACAAAACTAATTCTCTTATTCTACGTTGTATCGGTCTCTGCTTTTCAATTTCAGTTTTCTATGTGTCAAACCGATTAGATCACTCAGTTGATCCAACGTATACCGGTAGGAGATCGTAGACGGTTTGCTTGCTTGAACTCTCTACAGACTTGTTAATCACTAGAAATTTGTATTCTAACGTCCACTATCTAAATTAATTTACCGCGGTACATAATTTCAAATGCCTCAATATGCATTGCATGGGTGGATACTGTTTAACTGACCAAATGAAGTTCACATAGGGGCGGCCAGGCAAACTATGAGGGTGCTCTCAGCTCAGAGAGTTTTGAGAGCGTTCCTAGCTCTCAGCAACACACACAATATACCCCTCCCCCCCCCCAAAAAGAAAAAAATGAAAAAAGTCTAATATTCTGTTTTTTTACTCTTTTTGAACCGGGAGGTCTAGGCAAATGAGAAGTTGAAATCCTTTGAAAAGCCAAATGGCAGAGTATATATTCGGATGAGAAAATGAGCTGAGAGTTCGCCTTGCCACCATTTAAGCCCCAGCATTAGTATACAAACTCTCCTTGCTTATCTCCAAACATTTCCTATAGTGCTGGTTGGGAGCACTGCTAGAATATCAAGACCGTTCATGAGGATCGTTTCCTTGATCCTCATGACCTGTATCCTTGGTTATGCATTGATATTATAAAGAGAAATTTGGTGAAGATTACTTTTGGGGCTCAGAAGATTAACAGTTGGAGAACGACAACGGATGTTTATGCGACCTGAATACTAAGTTCAGTGGCTGATGAAGGACGTGAAGTAGTTGGGGACGTAATGTGACGCGCGACCTCTGTAGAAATCCTCCCTTAGTAAAACATTGCCGAAAAAGGGACTGCCCTCTTTGGGAAACTTACAACAAGAAGCGATAACCTTAAAGACCGTAAGTATGAGATCCACGTGTACTAACATTTTTCATATTTCAGAGAACACATTGCGCCACCCTTGAAGTCATAAAACGCAAACATGCAAAGTTGAGTGCCTTTACCGGTTAGGTAAAGAGCTTTCGACGCCAAAGTTAGACAAACGTAAAAAGCTCTTGTCAACCAGGAATACCATGTTCGCGTCAAAATGACCTCTTATAACAAAAACGTAACGATTAAGGCTGCTGTAACAGTCCGGGACATAACCAGAACTGGATATAAATTTCTTGTAATCTGATTGGTTCACACATGACCAAAACATTACGTTGACCGCGAAAGGACTAAGTTCCAGGAGAGAGCACAGCGAAAAACAGATCGAAACGGCTTTCGATTTCAGCTCGCAGGTCTTGTTAAAGAAAGAGGTCAAACATAAACATAGACTTCATAGACTTCTTCATTCGGATGAGGTCTTATTCGCCAAGAATTAGCTAGGACAGCCGAAGCGTCCTGAAAACTTGCTTTCGGCTGGTATGTAATCATACCATGAACGACGACGTTTCGGCCTCTAATTTGCGCCGAGAATAAGTTGCTGCTCGAGTTTATAAAAGCAGAACGCCCGGTATTCGTTGTCTCTGAATTAAAGTACTCATTCATCAGAGAATAAGCGTAGTCGAAGCTGTGTGGATGTGTGGTTCGGATTGTTGTGAGACTTGCGCCTTACTAAACTGAAGGCGGACGGTACCATTTATAATCTTTCTTGGTAGCTCTGTTTTGCTTTCGGGAGCTGGCATATAGTTAGTGTCAATGCAAAAAACAACTGAAAGAAGCTCCTGAATTGGCTTTGGAAATGAAATAAACTCTTCCTTTAATTGTTTGCTAATCCACAACTCAATGAAGAGGTCCTCTTTAATATAGACCCAGTTCCTGAGTTCAGATGGCTAGCAAGATCACTTTCATTGCTGATGACACTATCCAAGTAGTAAGTAACCTACACTGATCAGAAGTGTAAGCAAACTGTTCAATCTTGCTTGACGATCATATTCTCCCAATGTCTTTACAGGAAGTACATTTTAAGTTGTGATAAGCTATGCATTGCCAACAAATGTTTTGATATTGTGACAAAATTTGACTTACAAACACTTATGTAAAACAGTAACAAGCACAAACAATATGCAGGGAATAATTCAGCTTCATTCAAGGAAAATGTTTCCACCCCATGATCACTCGACTTCACCGTGAAAGTGTTCAAACCACCCAGGGCGTACTCTCCTATGGAAGGAGAGAGGGGTTGTAAACTGCCGATTTGGATATCACTTTGAGTAGAGAGGATGGAATACTAATAATACATACTACATATTAATAAACTATACATACTAGTCATACTAGTCATACTAGTAATACATCCTGGTATTATGTAGGGTTGTAATTGAAGAAATAAAAATATTTCCATCATTGTTGTGTGCGTGGTGTAGATGTTTCATAATGGGATCTTAATGCAGTCAACTTCTGTCATGTCCAGATTGGTCTCCTCTAGGATTACAATTTAAAAAAATCTGGAGAGCAATATTATTCTTGACCCACTGGAGTTATGCCACAGATGAAAAGTCAATGGTCTAAAGTCTATCATCATGTAAGAAAATGTTATTCTAATCTCCCCGGGGAGAGGACTCATCCACTTCCCTTGCTTGTCTATTAAGCAGGGTATGCAGAGCAGTGGGAAGGTTGAAGGCTAAACTTAGGAATGCTTCCATTTCATGCTGTAGTTTTGGGGCAGTATAGGTATCATCCCCTTCGAGCGATGCCAACATTTCCTTTGACTCCCCAGTGCTCTGCATTTTCAATTCCCAGCCTGGCAACCCCACACGGTTATTATAGCAGGGTTTGAAATAACGGCCGGTCAACGGACAATGTCCGGTCAAAAATAGGTTTTGTCCGGTCAAATCCTTGGATGGCCGGACAATTTGTCCGGTCGTTTACGCTTGTAAAGAAAAATTTAATGCGGATCTTCAGGTTTTAAATTTTTATAGGTTCAACATTATTGGCGTTTGTGAATAAAAAGGGGAAAAGACATTGATACTACCAGACCAAGAACTTTTAAAAAATGATTCATAATAGTGGTTGTAAAATTTCCGGTGGTTGCAAATCTTCGCTTTGTCGTTCATCAAGCCGTCACCGCAAATTAGCGGGTCTTCCGGAGTAGCGTGTGAAGCAGTATGAATTACTATATTCTTATAATATATAGCCCGCTTGGATTTTGTAAACGTGACGTGAGAAGCATAACAATGCCTCTCAGATTCTCGGGCAACACTCAGCGAGAACACCCTTAGCCACCTGATAAGAGTCAAAATGGAAGGTCCCCCTTTTCAAGGTTACGACACTACACCAGCCATTCACTTGTGGGTAACGAGCGCCACTCGCCCTCCGAACCAAAGCAAGAGGAAATCGTACAAGGCCCGAGAGTATGCGAAAAGGGGAATGGTCTTGATCGATTGTTCTTCAACTGAAGAAGATTCCGATTCAGATAATGAGGACGAATTAGAAGACAGAGCAATAGATTTAATAAAAGAAACAGGAGTGGATCAGTAGGCTGCCGAACATTGTATATATTTTTGGCGTTGATATGTTTTTGTTTCACCTAAAACCACAACAAAGTGCTTTCATTTCTTTAATTGCACAACGTTGATGTAATTCCAGTAATTCCAAATGGCCAAATAGTCATCCATAAAAGTTGTGATTCATATCGTCTCTAAAAACGCTGAAACGGAAAAAATCATTCATCACTTCCGGCACGCCCCTGATAAATACTTGGTTACCAAGCTTTTTGGTGATTATTGGATTCACGGGCATTACTTCGCAAGGCAATGTTTTCCTCAGGCAGTATAGACTTGAAATTGACAACGAGTAGCAAAATTAGGCTGCCATTCAAGTATTCCAAATGAAAAAAGAGAGTTGCCTGTTAGTATCATTTCCCCGACCCCTTTTAATAAGATATAGTACTGAAACATTTCAAGATTCAAGCTTATTCATTCTAAGCTTACTTTGTAGCAAATCAGTGGATATGGATTCTACTTGTAAGAGTTTCTTGTTGTATATTCACATCAGTTAGCTTGTATTATTATGAGGATCAACTAGATCGCAGGCTTCAATTTCATCAACTTCATAACTTTAGTAGGTATTAAAATTTAACTGTATAGAAGACATAGAACTGAAGCGATAGATGCATGCACAAATGTAATATTGATTTTGCCGAACGTTGTGGCTGTACCGTGCATTCCACTTTTCCTGCAATGAGTTCGAGGCTCCATGTACAATAAAGGCTTAGAAAATGTACTTGTTTGATATGTAAACATCATGCTGCAGGGGGGGGGAGGGGGGGGATTTTGTAGAGATATGGCGTAATGGAGATTTGTCCGGCCAAAAATGGGTTGTGTCCGAGCAAAAATAGGTTTGACCGGACAACTTGACCGGCACCAGCCGGGAAATTATTTCAAGCCCTGTTATAGTTGCACAAAAATAATGAAAATGCATTACTAACAATGCTTCTTTTGACAATAATTTATTAAAACTGTAATGGTTTGAACCCAGGAGTCACATCATAATTCGGTAAACTGTGATCGTCCGTGTGAGTGTAGTCCTGAGAAGGACTGTTTGAGGTGACATTGACTGACGATCTCGTCGACCAATAAGGACAACGACCAGAGACTTATGACATCTACTGACGATTCACAGTTCACTTGACTCTGATGATGACTTCCGCTCAGGTTGTCGAAACGTCAGTCAATGTCACCTCAAACAGTCCTTCTCAGGACTACACTCACCCGGACGATCACAATGTACCGAATTATAATAATTTATTATTTATGCAAACATCTTCCATCAAAACACTCCAATTGTGCCAGTTCTTCTGGGTAAGCAGCTCTATATAACCTGGAAAAAAGCAACTCTTGTTGATAATTCTGAAGTAACCTCTGAGCATGTTGTTGCAAATACTTTTTTTTCTTAGTCTTGTTGTATTATGGTAAATAGCAAATTAGTAAATTAATTTAAATAGACAGTAGAAAACAAAATGATGCAAGTCTTCAAATCATATCAGCATCAAACAAAAAACAACACCAGTTTACAGCAGTGCCAGAAGTGAGAGCTGACCGAGTAAATAAAATATGTCAAAATTCATTTGGAAGAAGAAAATTTAGGTCGTGAATAAAAACACCTTGCAGCTGCTTCTGCAAGAAAGCACCACAAATATTCTCCAAAACGCACATCATGTTGACCTAGATGATGAAATGAGCATCTTAAAGCCCATTTACATTTCTACTGCCAGAATATGATAGAACATTTTGTTCTGCATGCTGCACACAGCTTTTATAATCCTAATTTCTCACGACAGTAGAGAACCGTTTCCAATGCGGCCTACAGCTTGCAGGGTCTCGTCTCCCATGTTTTTTAGTTTTTTTTTTTTACTCCCACACAATCTACAATCACGGTGCTTTTCCTTGACTGCACGGGAAAAATGAACGCAGCGTGAAATTCGAGTCACAGCATCATCAAGGACTGGCCGCAAGGTTTTTCTCTGTGATGACATTTCTTATGGTGCCTACGTTTGCATCTTCAAAAGCCTTGGACCCAGCGACGCAGTCATGGACCCACACAAAAATAACACCATGTAAAAGCAAATTTCATACACATTAACGACATATTTTTTTCACAAAGGACAAAAAATGCTACGTACCTGATTTTTCCATTTATGTGGCGTCCTGTCGAGTCGAAAACAGAGCAAAAAAAGCACAAAATGGCACGGTTTCGGCCTCCCAACTCGTGAAACCTTCGCAAAACGCCATTTTCTTCTCCACTCAACAAATCTCTATTGTTCTATTGTATTGTGTGCAAAGCCTTGTGGGAAAAGGCCGCTTTTTGGCCACAAAAAGAGCTCAGAAAAGAGTATGTATAGTGTACCTAGCTTCGGCGGCCATATTGCCATTTCTCGTGACGTCACCAGATATCCAATTCTGGTTATCCGCCGCACTGTGTAATACACTTATGTCCCCAGCCTTTCACCATTTTCATTCAAGTTGATATCTTTTCGCATACAAAGTGCAACTTCACGTCACACTTTGTCACCTTCCAAGTTTCTCGGTTCGTCACATCCCCCCCTCCGATAGCTACGCAGTCTTCATTGGTGGAGTTGGCTCGCAGCTTTCCCTGGAACCAGTTGACGAATGTAGCATTTCTCCCGTCACTCCACAGGTACTCTGACTCTGTTGTGATATCGTTTAGGCCCGTCCAGACAATTGAGGGATCTGGTGAGAAAAAAATGTAAATGCGTAAATTTCTAATACGTATAGCCATTATCTATTTAACCGGCGTCATCAGAATGGAACGCAAAAATGAGGCTCTCTGACTGGCCCATTCCGGTCACTTGACCCATGAAATAGCTGACGTTTCCTGTCAATCATCTTTGCAACGTGATTAGAATGGAATGTAAAAATCTGGCTCTTTGATTGATCAGGGACCAAACCGACCCCCTATATAGGACGCATTCCCGAGGCTCCCCCAAGTTAACATGTTAACATGTATCGTAACTGTTTCTCAATAATCAAATATTGTTTTTTTAGGACTCATCAGCAGTTAGGAGGTTTTTGTCAATCCGGTCCCTGAATAGCTCGACAAAAATCCATTGAGTCTTTTAGTTTGCTCATTTTATTTTTCTCTTTTTAAGATTAATACTCCAAGCATAAATTTATACTGTCTGCAGGAGTAGTTCCTTCTAATATCATAAGCGAATAAATTTAGGCATGTGCCACTAAAAAGACAAACCCTTTCGGCTGGCACAATCCTATAATAGAAGCTTTTGAAGGACACACTCCATATTTTTCTTTCAGATATAACATCCCCTTCATCACAAGCCTCTAATTGACCAGAACATGTAGGGACATTCAGTTAATTTGTCCGCGGAAATTAATCAATCTTTTTTCGCAAGATCGAGTTGTGTATGAAATGGCAAGTTACCAAAAAACTATTCTGTTAAAAGAGGCATGCTTTCGCCATTTTTTAAAATTATTATTATGCGTTACACCTACTCCTCCTCTGACCCAACATTTTTCCCTAAGTGATAATGAGTTAAATAAGTTACTGTTAATGTTGGGTTAGGGGAGGGTAGTGGGGAGTTTCCCGGAAACGCATAATGATCCTCTTTTTCAACAACCGACTTCTCTACTCGCAGGATATTTAGTAAACAGCTGTACATTTGCGACCAAACAAATCTAAGTTGGTTATATAGTTCACTAGATTTTATTACACTGTGATTACATCTCCATGGAAAGATAAAACCTAAAGAAGTGACTTCCTTTCTTGTTTTACTCTCGTCAATAAAATTGGACAACGGATATCATATCGGTCGGCGGGAATGACCGAATATACCCGCAATCTGATTTTGTACCACGTTATGTGTTTCGTCAAATGAGCGCGTGCGAAAATTAATCGTTGGGTTATAACAGCTGGTATCGTTTATAGTAGCTGTGCCCATATCGCTTAGACACATTTTGACACATGTTTGGTAAGAATCAGTTGCTATGGTTACGAGAGGTGACGTCATAAGTAGCAGGTAGTCAGGCCATTTTTGAAGAAAAATGCATGTTTTTTACCCTTTTTGAGTGAAAAATGCAAAAAATGTCAACAAAAAGCAGCAAAATGTTTAATAATGTCATATTCTACATGTCCAGCATAAAAAATTTCAAATTTTCAACGTTTTTTGACAATTTCTTATTTTCTGTAAAATCTAAGATGGCGCCCAAAATGGCGGCCATCTTGGATGACGTTACAGGCTCCTGGCAGCGCGACAACCCATGATATATACCTCTTCTTGTAGAGTACATCACAGACTTTCTACTTAAGATGAAATCTTTTCGAAGTATTTTAACATAACAAAAAACCCCTTCATCAACCCTAACCCCTCGTACCACGGTGGGAGTGACTTTGCTTGTACGTCCGAGGGTTAATAATCGTTCTGAGTCCACTTAAAGACTAAACCCACTTCAAAAATACAAGAAGCAAAATTGGTCGAAAGACTAAGATATATGAGGCGTGGCTTACAGAGACGTGAAGTAGGAGTAGTGAGTCAAGTAGTGCCGGCTTTCCAACTGGTGTGTCATGATTAAGAGCATAAAAGAAATACAAAGATTTATACGTAGTCTGGTTTATTTTCGTTTTTAAGTCAAATAGCGAAGGTATTTAAAGATTGATTTATTAACGAAATCGCGAAAATAAAGTGACCCCCTTTCTACAAATTTAACAAAACCACGAAAAGTTTCGGGAAATATGACCATCCCCAAATCGCGAAATTAAAGTGTCGCGAAAATAAAGTGTAATAAGGAAACCTATTAATGGGGAATCAATCAGGTATGTCGGAAAACCATCCCGTTCTGCTTGCAAAATATTGTCTTGCCACTTGTCACGCCGGTCAGAATGTGTCACGTTGCTTGTCACGTGACACATTTTGACCAATGAAAAGTTACGATCAACATACCACTCTGATTTGTGTGCATTGTCTCCATCATCACCTCACTGCCGTTCAAAGCTTTCTTGAAAACCTTGATTTCTCTGACAAGTCCGTGAAATGCGTTTTCACCGTTTCCGTTTCTTTCTCCTATCTTGTAAAAGCTACGCGGACTGTTTCGTACTTCAAGGTTGGAAACTCCACCAACATTTTCCTTGCTTCTTTTCTCGATACCATTGAGGAAAATCGTACCAAGCCGTTTTTCTTTGTCCCATGAGACTGCCACGTGCACCCAAACACCAAAGGGAATTTTTCTACAAGATGAGTCAAATCATGAGAAACCCCGAAATGTCAAGGGACTGGGAAAACACGCTCGTTATGACGGCGGCTCGTTGTAAAAGAAATACAACTGGGAATTGACGGTGCGTCCTAATGCTAAGGTATTTTTGCAGAAGTTAATTCTATAGCAAGAAAGCAGATCTTAGCAAGTCCAATAGGGAATTTAAAAAGAAAAATGTGGGTAACCACTCATTCTTCAGAGATAATTAAGCAACCTTAATCTAAAGCTTAAAAATACACAGAATGTATGGCATTTTCCTTCCAAATTTAAGCTCAATAATCTCTGAAAAATGCGGGGTTACCCTTAATTTTCTTTTTGGATTCTGATAGCCCTTCCTAAGATCTGCCTTTTCTACACAGACATAAACCGCTCAAAAAATTGTAAGTAGATGCACAGAACGTATGCGAAGTAACAAGGAAGAGGCACCGCCCTTAAGTACTGGAAGGAAATCACTTCATTTCCTACTGAGCATGGCCATGAAAAATTAATCAGCCAACGTAAGATTCCAAAGTACACAATAATTTGGAGGCAAAGAGATGTTAAATAACCCAAATTTTATGACGTGACATCATATTAAAAATGATGGAGTGGAACAAAGTTTGCGATCGTTTCAGTCGGGCAAAGGCCAGTTCCCAGGAAAAGCTGAGCTGCCAAGCACAGGACGTATTACAAGGCATTAAAAACTAAAACAGAAGTTTTTCTTTTTAAAATCGACACAGCGCTGGTACGCAAGCTTGGCATTTTGCACGTTGCTCATCGCGTTCAGGTCCAAATGAGAGATCAGGGGAGCAACGACCGGTGATAATATAGTTAGTCGCAAAGCATTATGAGCGGTCCTTTCTTTTCTCCCCGTGTATAATCACAGCTGCACAGCTTAAAATTTCATCTTCAGGGCCTGGAATGACCAACCAAAATTACCCACTACTTCCTCCCGACTGGCTTCGCAGCTCAGTAGAGCACTGTGATCAAAATCCGGGGTTCGTAGTTTCGATGGTTAAAGATCAAGTCAAAGATTTTTTTCTTTGCGTCGTGAGTTCCACCCTACACCCCATTGTGGAAACGCGGCAGTGTAGTGGTTAGCGCGTTGGACTTCAGATCTGAAGGTCGGTGGTCGGTCGACGCCCAGTCCCTGCCGTCCTGCTCCGTATTGTCCCTCTCCACCCAGGTGTATAAATGGGTACCGGCGACATACTGCTGGGGGTAACCCTGCGATGGACTAGCATCCCGTCCAGGGGGAGTAGCAAAACTCTCAGTTGCTTCATTCTACGGAAACCGGGATAAGCTCGGGCCGTATGGGCCTCCTTGGCCCAAGTGCGACTTTATCGTGAGTTCCACATTCCTAACTAAGGCAATGCTCGATAGAAAATTAAGTGGTTTCCTTCCAGCACTTAACTTTACACTACAGAGTTAATTCTCAGCTGTTAAACTCTTCATTACCGTGACCTTCGGGCATTCATTTTCAGAACGCGAAAGAAATGTAGAGACTCGCACAAGGCCAGGTCTTGCTCTCTACAGGGTCCTATAAGGGGGCCTTTGGATCCCTGGAGCCCTGCAGTGTGTATGTAGGATCCCTAGAGTCCTAATTCCCTTTGAATCCCCGTTTCCACATTTCACTTCAGTGCTCTAATGCCCTTTGTGTTTTACAGAATTTAAGCAAGTGGATTTTCCTACTTCATCCTTTAAATATCTTCTGCGTTTGATGATCTAAAGGAAAATATTTTCCATTAATTGGAAGGGTACATATAAACTAATCATTGCTCACTCACCCAGTGTATATTTGTATCAAGTTTTGTCCGAGCTCGTTTTTTAACCAAAAAAACAGAACCTTCCATTGCATAAAAACGCTAAAATGTAGTGGCGCCATCCAATCAGAGTACACGTAACTAAGGCGTTTGGCGGGTTCCAAGGCCTTGACCCAGCACGTGATCGTAAAGGCGGGAAATTGAAGACTGACGGCTGGTACATCTGCATGTGCTCTGCTGCCATCCAAGTACAAAGCTGTTACTCCATCTTCATATTGGTAGGAGGCTCTGTATCGTAAGCTGGATTTGAAATTTAAAAAAAGTGGAAAAGTTAAAGTCGCCCTCCTGGTTTAGGTGGCTTATATGACCGGAGCGTAACCCACTGTCTGTAGCATGCGCCAAAGACTCTCCTAACATCGTAGGAATGTTACTGGGACACTCAAAACATGTGAGTGAATTCTGGTAAATACACTCACAAATCGCCAGTTCTCATTCGAAGTAGCAGCTCAGTTAACAAAAGCATCGTATCAGTGTATCAGCAGTATAGTAGCTTGTTAGTGAACAAAGCTTTTATGCGCTTCAAACAATAGAAACTAAGGCAGCCAACAAAAATGCTTCATCCAAACGAGTTAAAAACCTGGCAAACCGGTTGCACTTTAATGTATTCCACAGTAATGGGGTTTTGTGAAAATAATGGGGCAAGGTTGGGTTAGTCTATTGTTTCTATTGTTCCTTTTGTGTAAGAAAGACGTTTATTAGTATTCCTCCTCAATTGTTAACATCACTGGGAGGCATATTCACGTAAATATTTAAAACAATCACGTTTTGGTATTTATAGCTTACATCACATCCTCATTGGATCCATCAAGATGCCAACAACCAATGATTTCATGAGAATATCTGCAATCTTAAGGTGCAAAAATGTAAAAATATATGTAGCGTTAAGTTCACACATAATCTTGCGGGCCAAGATCAAGGCGCACAAAGGCCATAGCTAGCTGTGTAAAATGAAAAAAAAAATACAAATTTCCGAACGGGTTCCAGGACGCGATACATATGGAATACAAATGGCCCAGCCTTCAGGGGATAATAAATACAAAGACGTTATACAATTATTTAGCGTGGATTTTCTAAACAACTCCGTAAAAAAAAAAAAAACGAACGAACGGAAAGGGATACGTATGGAAGGTCTTAAAATGCGTTGTCAGTTTTCCTAGCCTCTACAAAAAAAAACACTCCTCCTAGCTAAGTGGACACTTAGTCGTATATTGTTCCAGCCTAACAAAACACTATTATAGAACTGACTGTCCTTTATAGGCGGACACCTCTTCTAAGCGGTCACTACCCAAGGGTGAAAACAGGCAATGCTCTCTTAAAAAAAGTCTCTAAAATCACCTGTTCGCTTGCCTGTTTTCTCTACGAGCGTGTAGATAAAAGCATTTTCTTCTTTGCCGTTGATCGTTACCAGGTTCCCACCCAGTGATTGACAGAACTGCTGCGCCTCCGTCCTGTTTCTTTTTTCAGAAAACAATTTCACTGATTTGGAATTGAAACGGTACCAGCTGTCAGGAAGAGCTATAAAAATGGATCACGTGGGAAGTAAGTTAATAAGATGAGGAGAAGGTTAAGTCGTACTCGGATTACAAGCAGCCCTCACGGCCTTGGTCCACAGGCCACCCACAGACCCGAGCTCCACAGGCAGGTAGAGTATCGTGGTTTTCTTCCGTAGCCTGAAGCAACAACGGCTCTCCCTGGATGATATGCTGGTCCACCACAGGATACCCAGTATCAAGTGACTTGGAGCATAAATACTCCCTCACGATAGGATGCTAGTTCATCACAGGATACCCAGCATAAAAGAACTAGGGAATAGGGTGCTGGTCCATCACAAGGTTGCCTTTGCCGCCTGTACCAATTTATGGGGAAGAGATAACGTGGTGAGAAGGAAACACCAAGTCAACGGAAAACAAGCCCAAAAGGAAAGTCCAAAACCCCAATCGTACTCCGTTTTACTCGTACATTTTTCACATCCCTTTAAAAAAGATATACCACTAAAAAAAGATAGTGCCTGAAAAAGTACTGGTACTGCTTACCCTCTTTGTAGAGGCATTGGCCTGATGGGCAGTGTTCAATATTCTAAAAATGAAGTAAAGCAGTGAGAATTTACTTCCATTACTAAGATATTTTAAGGTCGATTTACACGGTACGATTTTGTCGCATGCGATATGCTAACGCCATGCCTACAACACGAATCGTGTCGTATAAATTAAACCTACAGCATCCTCACGACAGTCGCTACACGCAACACGAAAAATGCCGTAGGGATTTTAAAACATGTTTTAAAACCCTACGGCAGTCGTAGCCGGAATCAAAATGTCAGAATGACGAGTTGTATACGATCTTTGTATCAGACAGTCTTAAGCAAATATCGTACAAGGCAAATCGGCCTTTAGAGGTACAGCGACATACATAACATGTTTGAAGAGTAAAAAGCAATGATCGATCATGTCTAGGAATTATTGCAAAATTTTCAAAGAAATAAAACAAAACAATTCAAAACTTACAGCCATTTGTTCATATTCACTTCCAGCTTCAGCCTGAAAATCCTGAGGGTCAGCGGCTTTGCTTGAGTTATTAAGCTCGCACGTGACCTTAATCCGCTGCCTCGATTTCATGTTGACTGAGAAACAGAGTGGTTTTTGGGCACATAATGAACGACAGCTGAAAGGTGGAATATTGGGAATGGATTCTATGAGGTGGTTTTTTAGAGCGAATCCATACTCACTAACAAATTTGTAATGAAGACAGCCATTTGCTGAGGTTATTTGAAGAATGAAGAAATACATCAGTGACAGGCTGAGAAAAAAGAGCTTTCTTCCTTGCTTCATTGTAATCTACAAAAGAACAAAAAAAATTAAAGTCGCTCTAACATTCTACTTGTATCAGTTTTTAACCATTTCACTTTGAAGGGGCCACAAAATCGAAATTGATAACGCCGGAAACGAAGGAAAGTACCTAATACACATAGTAATACTAATAATAATAGTAATACTAATATTAATACTAATACTAATACCAATACTAATACTAATACTAATATTAATACTAATACTAATACTAATACTAATAGTAATACTAATAGTAATACTAATACTAATACTAATACTAATACTTATACTTATACTTATACTAATAACTGATACTAATACTAATTTATTATTTCTAGATTGCTTTATATTAAGGCTCTAAAGCGCTTAACAAGAAATATAAACTGTAAAATGATTATTAAAAAATGAATAAAAACTTTGCTAGCAATTAAATCGATAAATCTTGTCTTGACATATATCCATAGCTTTCATATTTTGACACTTAAAGTAAGACCCACTTTCTATAGCAAAACAAGTAGCACCACAGAAAAGTACTGCTATATAGCTTTCATTACAAATGGGCAGCTTAGTTTTGGAGTCAAAAGCTAAAACCACTATAACAGCACAGTTACAGCACTACAGAAAAATAATGCTCGGAAACCTCTTTAAATAGTCACCCTAAAGAATTCCATCCAAGTTAGATAAATAGAGTGGATAGTTTCTAAAAAAGCCGTAGTACTGCGTCGATGGGGAAGTAAAACACGAAAATATTAATTTAAATATTTCCCAACAAAGTTAATGAAGTAAATTGGCCATCATAAAGAAAGTTCGAAAGCTGGCGTTTGAAGCGTTATATTTTTAGCTCTTCGTCTGAGCGAATTAATCAACTGTGGGTTGAACAGGGCTTATATATTGAACGGTGGTAAATAACTGAATTAGTTGAATGAAGAGCGTTTGTTGATTCCGTGTGGATTGAGAAGGCCGATTTGTCATGAAAGATGAATTTTTGCGCTAAAGCTTTCCATATTATCTTGATGTAGAGAAAAGCCGCAGACCGTCAAGTGTTGGCTAGAATGATTAGGAAGATTAAGTGTCGAGCGTCTGGCTTAATTGCGTCTTTTTCATTTCTTTCGATGTCTCGTAGATTTCGTGGAAACGATCGCTTAGTCTCCTCTCTGTTTCGCCAATTTATAAGGTGCAAAAGACATCATTCGCGGAGGTGCACTGAGAGATCGCTTAGGTCCGATATTTTATACGCGTTGTAATTGAAAGGACAGGTGTTGCATTGTGTGCACGCTCATTTAAAAGTACCAGGTTGATGGTCAGATTTCAGCACGCTGCTAACTAGAAAGCCTACCTAAGTCTCTGCCACGTTTGATTGAAATCAGTGGGGGCTGCCAAGAAAAAAATACTAGTACTACCTACTCCGTTGTCATTTTGGAGTAATACAAAGTTAGAACCACGTCTACAAACGAGTCGATATTCTCGAGGATCCTTTTTGTTAGGAGCGAAAGAGAAATTTCCTGGCCAAGTTAACCATTTCTGATGACAGACGAAAATGATACCTCTATTTACCTTGTGCTCGTTTTCGAAATACAACTCAAGAAATTATACACAGATGTCAGTTTTAAAATAATAACTTGCATGTATTATTCAGTGTTAATAGCATTAATAATGAAACAATCTAAGAAAAAAGCTTAAAATGAGCTTAAATCTTTTTACATGGATTATCGTTTATTTATTTCAATTCAACCATATAGATACGTTCAGTTAAACTTTTCTAAAGCAATGGTACTGTGCTAAGATTTGATTTGACTCACTTAAAACCAGGATCAGCCTAAAACGTGGTGCTGACGTTTTTGAGCAAAAAAAAAAAAAAGAAAGAAAAAGAGAAATACAAATATGTTACTTGGGACTTCCACTTTTTATGGTTAACTTTAACACCTACCTCCTTACCTTGCAGTCGTTTTGGACTATCAAGTTCTGGTTTATTTGCCGTACTGAACCCAAAAGCTCTCGGTTTTAATCCCACATTGACAAAGACAAAGTGATTCTTTATATCTTAGCCCTTCTGCTTGCGCTAACGGTGGGCGGGACGTTCTATGTACAAACAAGGTACATACCTAGAAAGGCCCTTAAGCGAGTCTCTTGACAAGACCGATGTAAAGGACGACCAACGGTGTGTTTGGATGACTCGAGGAAACTTGGTGGTGAAGGAGGTTCACAGATTGTGTACCATGGTTGCAAAGGTGGTTGGAAGATTTTGCTCCAAATTGGCGAGCATAATAACTATGTGTGCCAAACTGTGTGGACAGCGTTTCAGCTGCCGTATAGATCATACTTGGCTTGAGTTCCAGATACCAGTCCTGCAGGTGGCTCTGCCGGACAGATATTCAGCTGAATTCTGGACACGTTTTGTTCTCGAAACTTTGTGCGCGTGAAACGACTATTTTTTCTCATAAAAAGTGATCTACGATAGAAATGAGAACCGATTGAGAACCGATTGTTAATTGATCGTAAAACGGTGGTTACTTTCTTAATAGTCACAACTTGGAAATAACTTTTTATTTGGCTGCAACTATCTCCGACATTTTAAGTACAGCAATGAATGCGTAATTGAAACGTCACGTTAAGGCACGGGCGTAAAGTTTTCATTGGTACGGCTACATTGTATTTGCTTTTGTCAGATTTATAGAAAGTTTCACCAAGTTTGAAAGTTTCACTCTCGATAAGGAGAAGCAAACCAGAGGTACTGTTCGGGTCAACAGACGTTTTTGTACGCATTGCTTAAAAGATTTAAATTGATTCGGATGAAAGCCGCGTTTATATTTGTGATCACACAAGCAGTCGTCACAAAGCAATAGTGACAATAATCAGTATTATACCAGTATTATATACTGAAAAACAATTACAGCAGAGCTAAATAATATAATTCAATACATATTTATCTAACCACTGAAATGTTTTGGGGTATTTTTACATTATTTGGAGGTAAATGTTTCCACCGAAAATCTTGATAAACTGTACAAATTTCCATAACATTTGAACAGTTAGTTTAGGGCGCCGGACTTGAAATCCGGAGTTCCCGGGTTCAAGTCCCGCTCTGACCGCTATCTGGAGTTGTGTCACGGCCGACCCGGGTTCAGCTCCTCGGCTACACTCTTGTAAGTAGCCAACTGGTTTGCCTCCTGCCAGTTGGGATTTTTAACTTGTAATGTTCAGTTTGAAATGTTTGTCTCTAAGGTTTAAATGCTCGGCCCCACTAGCACCTTCCTATATAATCACTTGCCGAGGGTAAATAAAGGACGTTTATTTTCTTTATTTAGCTTATTCTTTACATATTTATTTCTTAATCACATGAATACGAGCATATCTCAATTTCAGTGAAACTAACAAGTCTTTTTAATAATACGGAATACTTTTGTACTTATCAGGATTATTTTCCATTTATGTAGAATACAATCATCTACAAATAACTGAGCCCTGCATGGTCCAACGGCTTTCTGTAGAGCGGAAATAGCGCTATACAAATATTGTTATTATTATTATTATTATTATTATTATTATTATTATTATTATTATTATTATTATTACTATTATTATTTAATATTATTATTATTATTAATGATCCTGTAAATGGTTTGAACCCAGAAGTCACATCATAAGTCGGTAAATTACGATCGTCGGGGTGAGTGTAGTCCTGAGAAGGACTGTTTGAGGTGACATTGTCTGACGTTTCGACAACCTGAGCGGAAGTCATCATCACTTGACTCTGATGATGACTTCCGCTCAGGTTTTCGAAACGTCAATCAATGTCACCTCAAACAGTCCTTCTCAGGACTACACTCACCCGAACGTTCGTAATTTACTGACTTATCAATGATGATCCTATGAACTGAGTCAAGCTAATTGCAAATAGCATGTCCAATCATAGTTACATTACTTTTGATCTATATTTACAAACACTTTTAAAGCGTACTGGAACAATTCTGGATGACATAAGTCAAACCAGCGTCGGCGAATAGGCTTCCATCTTCTCATTACGTCTTCACGGTTCAAACTGGTCTTCAATATAGAACATCAGTAAGGGCCCCTACAGAAACCACCATGACTAAATACAGTCCTCCCTGTCCTCGTACTCATAACAATGCTGCTAGCCCTAGTTTAAAGACGTAGTTATTTACTGCAATCGTCATCATCATCATCATCATCATCATATGCATCAGCGTGTTTCACTCATGGCGCATCGGTGGAAGATTACCAATGATTTAACAATAACACGCGAGATATTTTCTAGGAATCCAACTCCTGGTTTCGTAATCTCCTAAACTGACTCAACTCATCATTTCCCAACAAACAAAGTTGTTCTTTTCATCGCAGCGTTTAACAATCCATTTTCATTCTGAACACATGCTCGAAAGTAAAAAGCTAAAGTTTTCAGAAATGGCGTTAAGTTTTGCAGTTAAAGTGACACTTTCGACTTGTCTGTGTTTTCTTTTGTAAAATTATGGCAGGAACTGCGCACGCGTCGTGCGTTTGACCGCTGTGAAGTTATATAGAGGCTCGTTATATCAGGTTTCCACTGGACTAAGGTCAATGATTAGGACTAAATACAGGACTGAATGCTAAAATCAGTGTCTTGGCCTAAATACTAACTGCAGTTAATTGACTGCAGACCGATCCCCTTCAACGTTTGGATTTTCGCTGCAGTTTGTTGGTCCCTCAACGCTAGTACATTTAATACCATTTCCAGTAACCAACAGACATTAAAGCACTTTTTTGGAAAAAACCCATAGGAGACTGTGACACTTTCAAACTTCGCAAAACTGGGCCCCGCAATCCAAAGGAGAAAAGCGAGCAAGGCAAATAGATTTTGTCAAAGCTAATCTTGGTTCCAAAAGTGACAGATGGTTCTATTTTGACATTCACCATGAAGAATGGCTGTACCTAAGCGGAGAAAAAAGAGAGTGCAACATTGATTAAAGTTACCGTGAATGTTTCACCATTCTTATTGCATTTTTTTCTGGAATAAAAAGTATTTTTAAAATCTAAAACAGAAGAACGAAAAATAAGTAATATATCAAGATTACTCCTACTCATGTACATTACATGTATATGCAACATTACAACATTTTAACCTAACCCTTCCCCACCTTACAAAACCTCAACCAACCCCACAAGTTAAGCTATTTTTCTACTACATGAAATAATTTTTACCTCCAAATTTAAATTTTTACTTGCCCTCAGGTCTAACGCGAATCCATAAACCTTAATCTAAACTCAAATTTAAACCAAAAAGCAATTTTGCCTTGCCCCCTTACCTTAAATTTTCCCCTTAGGGATAGTTTACACTACTCTCAGCTTAAACCAACCAAGGAAATCCTTTCCCTACCCTCTAACCTAAAGTCTTTCCCCAACTTTAAACCTTAAACCTGTAATATAACATAACATAAAACTGTTTGTAGGTTTTAACATACAAGCTAAACCTTAATGATGTTTTAAGATATTCTTATTAAATGTTTTGTTATTACTACTATTTTATTATTCTGTGCTAAATTTCAAATTTTATTTTGGTAACAATTACTTAATATTTTATTTGATTTTATTCATTTTATTATTTCATTTCATTTGTGCTGCCTTGTGTTGGACGTGGCTGCATCGCAGTCTGTTGGTCCCTCAACGCTAGTGCAAATTTTATCTTTGTTTTAATTTTACTCAGTTATTTCTGTTACTTTTGCCATTTCCTGCACTACCTTGTGGTAGACGTGGCTGCATTGCAGTTTGTTGGTCCCTCAACGTTAGTGCAGAGTTTTATTTCATTTCACACTTTTTAGTACTGCCTTGTGATGGACGTTGGCTGCACTGCAGTTTGTTGGTCCCTCAACGCTAGTACATTTATTATTTTATTTGACATGTACATACAACATTTCCCCTTCCACATACATACTTCTCCCCTCCTTATTCCCACTATTTTTAGTGGAGACTTGGGAACCCATTAGCTTGGGATTCCATACATTAACACCTGGGATGCCACAAAGGTTGCTAGTGAAACTACTGGTTTTGTTTGCTTGTTTTTTTTTTTTTTTCGACAACAGTTTGATGGTATCTACAGTAGGGATACAACTTTAGTCCTAGTCAACTCTTTGAATGGTACAGGTGTTCATACTTGCATAATCACAAAAAGATTTTACACATTATTATTTTGTCATCACCTTTTGTTTGTTTGTTTTTTTATATATATATATATATATATATTTTTTTTTTTCAAAATTTTTATATGTTTTTCTCACAATTAAATGTTAAATTTTATTATTTTCTGTCATCACTTTTTATTTTGTTAATAAAATAAAATTTTCCTTAGGGTTTCGCACAATAAACCATTGGCTCAATTTTATTCATTTAACCAAAAATTAAACATTCAAATTAATTTCCTTGTATTAATTACAGTCTACTGCAATCTAACTGTATTTATTCAAATATTAACAGTTTTCCTACAGTATAATCTCTAACCATAAATAATTTAAAATTATATAACCCTAATAATTTGACCCAAACATTAATCTAATTTCCTACACATTTATAGGTTTCTACCATATTTTGCCCAAAACATTAATCAAATTTCATATACATTTATAGGTTTCTACCATATTTTGCCCTATCCTTAACTAGATATTTAACCCCATCCCTCTTTTAAATTTGCCCTGCTACAAACCCAAAGGGTACTTCACTACTCTATCCAAATTACTATTCTAAGGCCCCAGAAACTTTACCTTCACAATTTACACCTTTATACTTTATTGCAACAGATGTTCACCCCACATGATTTCGTTATAGACCCTACATTTTCAATGCCAAGGCTCATGCACAAGAGAAAAGAACGTGACATAATTGATCTTATGCAAGGAAATCTTACCTCCTAAAAACCATTCGTCTATTCAGACACCTTCTATGATGAAGGACGTACTCTAAAGGAAAAGGAGAAACAATTTAATGAAGTCAATAGTCACGCAAATACAACTTACAGCTGTACCTACACCTATAGTGCTTAATATCTTAACCCCCATTAAAGTTTAATCTTCCAAACACCTCCATCATAATGTTAAATTTACTACAAGTTCACTATTTGTCTTCTTCTACTTATTACCAAATAATCACCCCAGTATTAATTTTCTAAGCACTTTTAAACCAAAATACAATTATTGCACATGGATCTTTTTAGTACACCATACACCATGTACAAGCTCTTTGAACAATTTGTAATAAATATTTTAAGCTATGTCTTAAAGCATTTTATATGACATTATTTATATCACATTATATGAGGGCATGGTTCCCTAATGACCAATGTTATGTAACTGTTTTACTTCTTCTGTTTTTCTTCTTCCCCCTAACCATACCTCAGCTCCATTAGGCTCCTTACGAATTGAAATCTCCCGAGTTTCTATCTCACTTCTCACAGATACCAACTAAAAATCATGGAAACAGAATATAATTCTACTACCCGACCTTTTACAACTTGCCCACAGGAAAATAGAACGAAGAATAATTCAACCGACCTTTTACAACGTCCCATCGTATACGCGCCACCTTCGTTTTTCTTGGCTGCATGATTATTAGAACGAAGAATCATTCTACCGACCGCGATGTAAAGAACGAACAATTGTTCTGCAATCATGAAAACGGAGTATAGTTCTACCACCCCACCTTTTACAACTTACCCACAAGAAATTACAACGAAAAATAATTCAACCAACCTTTTACAACGTGCCTTCATGTACACGCCACCATCGTTTTCTTGACTGCATAATGAAATTAGAACGAAGAATCTTTCACCCGACCGCGTGATGTAAAGAACGAAGAATTGCCCTACATGATCTACAAGCTGCATCAATCGTACTCCAATACATATCTCATTTTCTGTTTTACCTCCAATCGACCCTCGAAAAATCGTACTCCAGATAATTTCAAGATTTTGCCACGAAATAACTCCACAGAACGATGATGAAAGCAACTTACCGCCCGCTCTACATTCGCTCCCAATAAAGACCGCTGACCGATGATACTACAGTAGCGTTTTAATGCGCGTCACATTGATCACGCAATGCTTGCGTGATCAACCCCGCAAAAAAAATTTTTTTTTTTTGTTTACGCTCTGCGGGCCTTTTGATACAGTATTTCCCGGCAAAAAATTTTTATTTCAAGTTTTTTAAAGCGTTTGTTAGCAGCTTTTGGTTATTTTGACATCGATTTGGATATTACTGGCCTGACGCGGATCATTTACGCAAGGTATTTTATTTATTTCTTCCCGCTAGGTTTTATCTGCTACTATGTTATTGTTACCCACCCCCCGTATGGCTTAAAAATTATACAAGGATACTCGTATTTTTTTGTTTTTTAATAGCTTTTTATAAATTTTAATTTTTCTCTTTTTATTTAAATTCCCCCTTATGTACATTTCACCACGGTACACAACAATTTTCAAGGTTCCGTTTAAAAGTATCCTCGTACATGTAATATTGTTAATATAAAAATTTTTTTTTTTTTTCTGTCCGTCTCTCTCTTTTTACACTGCGTTTCTGTCCTCCTTTTTGGTCTCTATAATCTCTCCTTGATGTTCTCTATTAATCTCTTCATCTCATTTCTATAAGGACTCGGCACGAGGATGTCGGGCAATGACCAGGTACCGGGTTAGAAACATCCTCGCTCGGTTGTGCTTTGCCCCTGATGACTCACAACCATTAGGAGCCTTGGTGTCGATGCATCCTTCTACTGTTTGGCCGGCCAGGCGAATTCCCCGTCTTCTTTCCTATATTCATTTCCTTTCTCGGAATTACACCTTTTCTCCTTGACCAATCATATGCACTTTCTTTTGTATTATCACACCATCCATCCCACTCCTATAAAAATAATAAAAAATAATAACATTAGTTTGCATTATATTTTAAACGCATATTATTACCTTTAGATTCGCCCCCTAATACCTTACCCTGTAAACCACCTCATGGCCCCAAGACAGGATATAACCCAGCCCTCAAACCCCCTCCCCTTTTACATCTCGCTTAACCCCATTTTAACCATTAAAAGAACGAAAAAAGATTAAATTTTCTCTCTCCCCTCCATCAACAAGTTTCCTCTCATCCCACCTTAAAACAGGATGAACCCCCCAACCCCATTTATGTCAATTTGAGAACGAACAGGTTTTATATTTCCATTGACAAGTTCCTCCTTCAACCCTGACACAAGCCAATTTATCTCGACTACAGAACGATATAATTTTTACTACCATTTACAAATTCCCTCTTACCCAACCGTAAGATTCACCCTCAAATGCCTTACCCTGATAACCATCTCATAAACCAAAGACAATACTAAACCCCTAACTTCCCCCCCCCCCCCCGCTCCAAAGCTTTTTAACCCCATTTGAACCATTTAAAGAACGAAAATACATGTACTAACTTAAACTCTTCCTTCCACTGGCAATTAATATTCTCCATTTACCCCATTGGAAAAGTCACCCATACTTGTCTTGACCACGTGTACCATCCTTTCACCCCTGTAGCTAAACTCCCAGGTATACAAAGGGTTATTAAACCCCCCCCCCCAACCCCCAAGGGATTTTTTCTTTCTTTAATTCTAAACGAGACAAGAAAATAGCACCAGGAAACTCCAGAAAACTTGACCACACCCTCTCATTTAAACCTGATTAAGGGAAGCCTCGAGCCATGCGGCCCATACTGCCGAAGCTTATCTCGGTTTCGGTAGCATTAAGCAGCTAGGAATATTTCTACTCCCCCCTGAATGGGATGCTAGTCCATCGCAGGTTTACCCACCAGCATTATGTCGCCGGTACCCATTTACACACCTGGGTGGAGAGAGGCACTATGAGAGTAAAGTATCTTGCCCAAGAACACGGCGCAGTAACCCCGGCCAGGTCTCGAACCCGGACCGCTCGATTCGGAGTCCGGCACACTAACCATTAGGCCGCCGCGCCTCTCACTAGAACCTGATTACGACCATATATATTATAAACCTATTTTAACACGCTTTTAAAACGAATATAGAAATGAAAGATTTTTACCATTCTGCCAATTTGCATCTTACCTAGAGTAATACCCCTAGCTCTCGACTCTATACACCTTTTCATTCCTTTTACACCATACCAAATTCATTTTAATTCCTTTTCTTTCATTTTTACCCAAATAGATTTTATGTTTTTTCACAACGAATCAGATTATCACCCACGCATAACCCAAATTCATTATGCTTATTTTAATCTTATTCCTATACTAGACACAACAACTCTTTCCTAACTATGGCTACTGCAGAGACTACAGAAGAATCAACTTTACTATTCTATGCTTCGCACATCCGACCTCTCAACAGACAACAAATTTCCAACCGGCGTTTACAGCTCTTCAACCTACTTAATGGCGATTTATTTTATCCTTTAAACATCTGGCCAAAAGACATTAAAGCACTTTTTTGGAAAAAACCCATAGGAGACTGTGACACTTTCAAACTCTTATTATTTTTCATTGGCAATGGCTGCTCACCTTGTATAATTGCAGAATGGATCTTAACTTCGCAAAACTGGGCCCCGCAATCCAAAGGAGAAAAGCGAGCAAGGCAAATAGATTTTGTCAAAGCTAATCTTGGTTCCAAAAGTGACAGATGGTTCTATTTTGACATTCACCATGAAGAATGGCTGTACCTAAGCGGAGAAAAAAGAGAGTGCAACATTGATTAAAGTTACCGTGAATGTTTCACCATTCTTATTGCATTTTTTTCTGGAATAAAAAGTATTTTTAAAATCTAAAACAGAAGAACGAAAAATAAGTAATATATCAAGATTACTCCTACTCATGTACATTACATGTATATGCAACATTACAACATTTTAACCTAACCCTTCCCCACCTTACAAAACCTCAACCAACCCCACAAGTTAAGCTATTTTTCTACTACATGAAATAATTTTTACCTCCAAATTTAAATTTTTACTTGCCCTCAGGTCTAACGCGAATCCATAAACCTTAATCTAAACTCAAATTTAAACCAAAAAGCAATTTTGCCTTGCCCCCTTACCTTAAATTTTCCCCTTAGGGATAGTTTACACTACTCTCAGCTTAAACCAACCAAGGAAATCCTTTCCCTACCCTCTAACCTAAAGCCTTTCCCCAACTTTAAACCTTAAACCTGTAATATAACATAACATAAAACTGTTTGTAGGTTTTAACATACAAGCTAAACCTTAATGATGTTTTAAGATATTCTTATTAAATGTTTTGTTATTACTACTATTTTATTATTCTGTGCTAAATTTCAAATTTTATTTTGGTAACAATTACTTAATATTTTATTTGATTTTATTCATTTTATTATTTCATTTCATTTGTGCTGCCTTGTGTTGGACGTGGCTGCATCGCAGTCTGTTGGTCCCTCAACGCTAGTGCAAATTTTATCTTTGTTTTAATTTTACTCAGTTATTTCTGTTACTTTTGCCATTTCCTGCACTACCTTGTGGTAGACGTGGCTGCATTGCAGTTTGTTGGTCCCTCAACGTTAGTGCAGAGTTTTATTTCATTTCACACTTTTTAGTACTGCCTTGTGATGGACGTTGGCTGCACTGCAGTTTGTTGGTCCCTCAACGCTAGTACATTTATTATTTTATTTGACATGTACATACAACATTTCCCCTTCCACATACATACTTCTCCCCTCCTTATTCCCACTATTTTTAGTGGAGACTTGGGAACCCATTAGCTTGGGATTCCATACATTAACACCTGGGATGCCACAAAGGTTGCTAGTGAAACTACTGGTTTTGTTTGCTTGTTTTTTTTTTTTTCGACAACAGGTTATGCATTGATATTATAAAGAGAAATTTGGTGAAGATTACCTTTGGGGTTCAGAGGATTAACAGTCGGAGAACGGCAACCTGAATACTAAGTTCAGTGGCTGATGAAGGACTGGAAGTAGTTGGGGACGTAATGTGACGCGCGACCTCTGTAGAAATCCTCCCTTAGTAAAACATTGCCGAAAAAGGGACTGCCCTCTTTGGGGAACTTAATGGTAGTACAACAAGAAGGCATAACCTTAAAGACCGTAAGTATGAGATCCACGTGTACTAACATTTTTCATATTTCAGAGAACACATTGCGCCACCCTTGAAGTCATAAAACGCAAACATGCAAAGGTGAGTGCCTTTACCGATTAGGTAAAGAGCTTTCGACGGCAAAGTTAGACAAACTTAAAAAGCTCTTGTCAACCAGGAATACCATGTTCGCGTCAAAATGACCTCTTATAACAAAAACGTAACGATTAAGGCTGCTGTAATACACTTCTGTCCCCAGCCTCTCACCATTTTCATTCAAGTTGATATCTTTTCGCATACAAAGTGCAACTTCACGTCACAGTTTGTCACCTTCCAAGTTTCTCGGTTCGTCAGATTCCCCCCTCCGATCGCCACGCAGTCTTCATTGGTGGAGTTGGCTTGCAGCTTTCCCTGGAACCAGTTGACGAATGTAGCATTTCTCCCGTCACTCCACAGGTACTCTGACTCTGTTGTGATATCGTTTAGGCCTGTCCAGGCAACTGAGGGATCTGGCGAGAAAAAAATGTAAATGCGTAAATTTCTAATACGTATAGACATTATCTATTTAACCGGCGTCATCAGAATGGAATGCAAAAATGAGGCTCTCTGATTGGCCCATTCCGGTCACTTGTCCCATGAAATAGCTGGCGTTTCCTGTCAATCATCTTTGCAACGTGATTAGAATGGAATGTAAAAATCTGGCTCTTTGATTGATCAGGGATCAAACCGACCCCCTATATACCCCCTATTCCCGAGGCTCCCCCAAGTTAACATGTTAACATGTATCGTAACTATTTCTCAATAATCAAATATTGTTTTTTAGGACTCATCAGCAGTTAGGAGGTTTTTGTTAATCCGGTCCCTGAATAGCTCGACAAAAATCCATTGAGTCTTTTGGTTTGCTCATTTTATTTTTCTCTTTTTAAGATTAATACTCCAAGCATAAATTTATACTGTCTGCAGGAGTAGTTCCTTCTAATATCATAAGCGAATACATTTAGGCATGTGCCACTAAAAAGACAAACCCTTTCGGCTGGCACAATCCTATAATAGAAGCTTTTGAAGGACACACTCCATATTTTTCTTTCAGATATAACATCCCCTTCATCACAAGTCTCTAATTGACCAGAACTTGTAGGGACATTCAGTTAATTTGTCCGCGGAAATTAATCAATCTTTTTTCGCAAAATCGAGTTGTGTATGAAATGGCAAGTTACCAAAAAAACTATTCTGTTAAAAGAGGCATGCTTTCGCCATTTTCTAAAATTATTATTATGCGTTTCTATGAAACTCCCACCTACTCCTCCTCTGACCCAACATTTTTCCCTAAGTGATAATGAGTTAATAAGTTACTGTTAATGTTGGGTTAGGGGAGGGCAGTGGGGAGTTTCCCGGAAACGCATAATGATCCTCTTTTTCAACAACCGACTTCTCTACTCGCAGGATATTTAGTAAACAGTTGCACATTTGCGACCAAACAAATCTAAGTTGGTTATATAGTTCACTAGATTTTATTACACTGTGATTACGTCTCCATGGAAAGATAAAACCTGAAGAAGTGACTTCCTTTCTTGTTTTACTCTCGTCAATAAAATTGGACAACGGATATCAAGTCGGTCGGCGGGAATGACCGAATATAGCCGCAATCTGATTTTGTACCACGTTATGTGTTTCGTCAAATGAGCGCGTGCGAAAATTAATCGTTGGGTTATAACAGCTGGTATCGTCTATAGTAGCTGTGCCCATATCGCTTAGACACATTTTGACACATGTTTGGTAAGAATCAGTTGCTATGGTTACGAGAGGTGACGTCATAAGTAGCAGGTAGTCAGGCCATTTTTGAAGAAAAATGCATGTTTTTTACCCTTTTTGAGTGAAAAATGCAAAAAATGTCAACAAAATGCAGCAAAATGTTTAATAATGTCATATTCTACATGTCCAACATAAAAAATTTCAAATTTTCAACGTTTTTTGACAATTTCTTATTTTCGGTAAAATCTAAGATGGCGCCTAAAATGGCGGCCATTTTGGATGACGTTACAGGCTCCTAGCAGCGCGACAACCCATGATATATACCTCTTCTTGTAGAGTACATCACAGACTTTCTACTTAAGGTGAAATCTTTTCGAAGTATTTTAACATAACAAAAAACCCCTTTATTAACCCTAACCCCTTGTACCAGGGTGGGGGTGTGACTTTGCTTGTACGTCCGAGGGTTAATAATCGTTCTGAGTCCACTTAAAGACTAAACCCACTTCAAAAATACAAGAAGTAAAATTGGTCGAAAGACTAAGATATATGAGGCGTGCCTTACAGAGACGTGCAGTAGGAGTAGTGAGTCAAGTAGTGCAGGCCTTCCAACTGGTGTGCCATGATTAAGAGCATAAAATCAAATACAAAGATTTATACGTCGTCTGGTTTATTTTCGTTTTCAGTAAGTCAAATAGCGAAAGTATTTAAAGATTGCTTTATTAACGAAATCGCGAAAATAAAGTGACCCCCTTTCTACAAATTTAACAAAACCACGAAAAGTTTCGGAAAATATGACCATCCCAAATCGCGAAATTAAAGTGTCGCGAAAATAAAGTGTAATAAGGAAACCTATTAATGGGGAATCAATCAGGTATGTCGGAAAACCATCCCGTTCTGCTTGCAAAATATTGTCTTGCCACTTGTCACGCCGGTCAGAATGTGTCACGTTGCTTGTCACGTGACACACTTTGACCAATGAAAAGTTACGATCAACATACCACTCTGATTTGTGTGGATTGTCTCCATCATCACCTCACTGCCGTTCAAAGCTTTCTTGAAAACCTTGATTTCTCTGACAAGTCCGTGAAATGCGTTTTCACCGTTTCCGTTTCTTTCTCCTATCTTGTAAAAGCTACGCGTACTGTTTCGTACTTCAAGGTTGGAAACTCCACCAACATTTTCCTTGCTTCTTTTCTCGATACCATTGAAGAAAATCTTACCAAGCCGTTTTTCTTTGTCCCATGAGACTGCCACGTGCACCCAAACACCAAAGGGAATTTTTCTACAAGATGAATCAAATCATGAAAAACCCCGAAATGTCAAGGGACTGGGAAAATACGCTCGTTATGACGGCGGCTCGTTGTAAAGGAAATACAACTGGGAATTGACGGTGCTTCCTAATGCTAAGGTATTTTTGCAGAAGTTAATTCTATAGCAATAAAGCAAATCTTAGCAAGACCAATAGGGAATTTAAAAAGAAAAATGTGGGTAACCACTCATTCTTCAGAGATACTTAAGCAACCTTAATCTAAAGCTTAAAAATACACAGAATGTATGGCATTTTCTTTCCAAATTTAAGCTCAATTATCTCTGAAAAATGCGGGGTTACCCTTCCTAAGATCTGCCTTTTCTACACAGACATAAACCGCTCAAAAAAATTGTAAGTAGATGCACAGAACGTATGCGAAGTAACAAGGAAGAGGTACTGGAAGGAAATCACTTCATTTCCTACTGAGCATGGCCATGAAAAATTAATCAGCCAACTTAAGATTCCAAAGTACACAATAATTTGGAGGCAAAGAGGTGTTAAATAACCCAAATTTTATGACGTGACATCATATTAAAAATGATGGAGTGGAACAAAGTTTGCGATCGTTTCAGCCGGGCAAAGGCCAGTTCCCAGGAAAAGCTGAGTTGTCCAAGCACAGGACGTATTACAAGGTATTAAAAACTAAAACAGAAGTTTTTCGTTTTAAAATCGACACAGCGCTGGTACGCACGCTTGGCATTTTGCACGTTGCTCATCGCGTTCAGGTCCAAATGAGAGATCAGGCGAGCAGCGACCGGTGATAATATAGTTAGTCGCAAAGCATTATGAGCGGTCCTTTCTTTTCTCCCCGTGTATAATCACAGCTGCGCAGCTTAAAATTTCATCTTCAAGGCCTGGAATGACCAACCAAAATTACCCACTACTTCCTCCCGACTGGCTCCGCAGCTCAGTAGAGCACTGTGATCAAAATCCGGGGTTTGTGGTTTCGAAGGTTAAAGATCAAGTCAAAGATTTTTTTCTTTGCGTCGTGAGTTGCACCCTACACCCCATTGTGGAAACGCGGCGGCGTAGTGGTTAGCGCGTTGGACTTCAGATCTGAAGGTCGGTGGTCGGTTGACGCCCAGCCCCTGCCACCCTGCCCCGTATTGTCTCTCTCCACCCAGGTGTATGAATGGGTACTGGCGACATACTGCTGGGGGTAACCCTGCGATGGACTAGCATCCCGTCCAGGGGGAGTAGCAAAACTCTCAGTTGCTTCATTCTACGGAAACCGGGATAAACTCCGACCGTATGGGCCTCCTTGGCCCAAGTGCGACTTTATCGTGAGTTCCACATTTCCTAACTAAGACAATGCTCGATAGAAAATTAAGTGGTTTCCTTCCAGCACTTAACTTTACACTACAGAGTTAATTCTCAGCTGTTAAACTCTTCATTACCGTGACCTTCGGGCATTCATTTTCAGAACGCGAAAGAAATGTAGAGACTCGCACAAAGCCAGGTCTTGCTCTCTACAGGGTCCTATAAGGGGGCCTTTGGATCCCTGGAGCCCTGCAGTTGTATGTAGGATCCCTAGAGTCCTAATTCCCTTTGAATACCCGTTTCCACATTTCTCTTCAGTGCTCTAATGCCCTTTGTGTTTTACAGAATTTAAGCAAGTGGATTTTCCTACTTCATCCTTTAAATATCTTCTGCGTTTGATGATCTAAAGGAAAATATTTTCCATTAATTGCAAGGGTACGTATAAACTAATCATTGGTCACTCACCCAGTGTATATTTGTATCAAGTTTTGTCCGAGCTCGTTTTTTAACCAAAAAAACAGAACCTTCCATTGCATAAAAATGCTAAAACGTAGTGGCGCCATCCAATCAGAGTACACGTAACTAAGGCGTTTGGCGGGTTCCAAGGCCTTGACCCAGCACGTGATCGTAAAGGCGGGAAATTGAAGACTGACGGCTGGTGCATCTGCATGTGCTCTGCTGCCATCCAAGTACAAAGCTGTTACTCCATCTTCATATTGGTAGGAGGCTCCGTATCGTAAGCTGGATTTGAAATTTAAAAAAAGTGGAAAAGTTAAAGTCGCCCTCCTGGTTTAGGTGGCTTATATGACCGGAGCGTAACCCACTGTCTGTAGCATGCACCAAAGACTCTCCTAACATCGTAGGAATGTTACTGGGACACTCAAAACATGTGAGTGAATTCTCGTAAATACACTCACAAATCGCCAGTTCTCATTCAAAGTAGCAGCTCAGTTAACAAAAGCATTGTATCAGTGTATCAGCAGTACAGTATCTTGTTAGTGAACAAAGTTTTTATGCGCTTCAAACAATAGAAACTAAGGCAGCCAACAAAAATGCTTCATCCAAACGAGTTAAAAACCTGGAAAACCGGTTGCACTTTAATGTATTCCACAGTAATGGGGATTTGTGAAAATAATGGGGCAAGGTTGGGTTAGTCTATTGTTTCTATTGTTCCTTTTGTGTAAGAAAGACGTTTATTAGTATTCCTCCTCAATTGTTAACATCACTGGAAGGCATATTCACGTAAATATTTAAAACAATCACTTTTTGGTATTTATAGCTTACATCACATCCTCATCGGATCCATCAAGATGCCAACAACCAATGATTTCATGAGAATATCTGCAATCTTAAGGTGCAAAAATATAAAAATATATGTAGCGTTAAGTTCACACATAATCTTGCGGGCCAAGATCAAGGCGCACAAAGGCCATAGCTAGCTGTGTAAAATGAAAAAAAAAAACAAATTTTCGAACGGGTTCTAGGACGCGATACATATGGAATACAAATGGCCCAGCCTACAGGGCATAATAAATACAAAGACGTTATACAATTATTTAGCGTGGATTTTCTAAACAACTCCGTTAAAAAAAAAACAACCAACGAACGGAAAGAGATACGTATGGAAGGTCTTAAAATGCGTTGTCAGTTTTCCTAGCCTCTACAAAAAAAAACACTTCTCCTAGCTAAGTGGACACTTAGTCGTATATTGTTCCAGCCTAACAAAACACTATTATAGTACTGACTGTCCTTTATAGGCGGACACCTCTTCTAAGCGGTCACTACCCAAGGGTGAAAACAGGCAATGCTCTCTAAAAAAAAGTCTGTAAAATCACCTGTTCGCTTGCCTGTTTTCTCTACGAGCGTGTAGATAAAAGCATTTTCTTCTTTGCCGTTGATCGTTACCAGGTTCCCACCCAGTGATTGACAGAACTGCTGCGCCTCCGTCCTGTTTCTTTTTTCAGAAAACAATTTCACTGATTTGGAATTGAAACGGTACCAGCTGTCAGGAAGAGCTATAAAAATGGATCACGTGGGAAGTAAGTTAATAAGATGAGGAGAAGGTTAAGTCGTACTCGGATTACAAGCAGCCCTCACGGCCTTGGTCCACAGGCCACCCACAGACCCGAGCTCCACAGGCAGGTAGAGTATCGTGGTTTTCTTCCGTAGCCTGAAGCAACAACGGCTCTCCCTGGATGATATGCTGGTCCACCACAGGATACCCAGTATCAAGTGACTTGGAGCATAAATACTCCCTCACGATAGGATGCTAGTTCATCACAGGATACCCAGCATAAAAGAACTAGGGAATAGGGTGCTGGTCCATCACAAGGTTGCCTTTGCCGCCTGTACCAATTTATGGGGAAGAGATAACGTGGTGAGAAGGAAACACCAAGTCAACGGAAAACAAGCCCAAAAGGAAAGTCCAAAACCCCAATCGTACTCCGTTTTACTCGTACATTTTTCGCATCCCTTTAAAAAAGATATACCACTAAAAAAAGATAGTGCCTGAAAAAGTACTGGTACTGCTTACCCTCTTTGTAGAGGCATTGGCCTGATGGGCAGTGTTCAATATTCTAAAAATGAAGTAAAGCAGTGAGAATTTACTTCCATTACTAAGATATTTTAAGGTCGATTTACACGGTACGATTTTGTCGCATGCGATATGCTAACGCCATGCCTACAACACGAATCGTGTCGTATAAATTAAACCTACAGCATCCTCACGACAGTCGCTACACGCAACACGAAAAATGCCGTAGGGATTTTAAAACATGTTTTAAAACCCTACGGCAGTCGTAGCCGGAATCAAAATGTCAGAATGACGAGTTGTATACGATCTTTGTATCAGACAGTCTTAAGCAAATATCGTACAAGGCAAATCGGCCTTTAGAGGTACAGCGACATACATAACATGTTTGAAGAGTAAAAAGCAATGATCGATCATGTCTAGGAATTATTGCAAAATTTTCAAAGAAATAAAACAAAACAATTCAAAACTTACAGCCATTTGTTCATATTCACTTCCAGCTTCAGCCTGAAAATCCTGAGGGTCAGCGGCTTTGCTTGAGTTATTAAGCTCGCACGTGACCTTAATCCGCTGCCTCGATTTCATGTTGACTGAGAAACAGAGTGGTTTTTGGGCACATAATGAACGACAGCTGAAAGGTGGAATATTGGGAATGGATTCTATGAGGTGGTTTTTTAGAGCGAATCCATACTCACTAACAAATTTGTAATGAAGACAGCCATTTGCTGAGGTTATTTGAAGAATGAAGAAATACATCAGTGACAGGCTGAGAAAAAAGAGCTTTCTTCCTTGCTTCATTGTAATCTACAAAAGAACAAAAAAAATTAAAGTCGCTCTAACATTCTACTTGTATCAGTTTTTAACCATTTCACTTTGAAGGGGCCACAAAATCGAAATTGATAACGCCGGAAACGAAGGAAAGTACCTAATACACATAGTAATACTAATAATAATAGTAATACTAATATTAATACTAATACTAATACCAATACTAATACTAATACTAATATTAATACTAATACTAATACTAATACTAATAGTAATACTAATAGTAATACTAATACTAATACTAATACTTATACTTATACTTATACTAATAACTGATACTAATACTAATTTATTATTTCTAGATTGCTTTATATTAAGGCTCTAAAGCGCTTAACAAGAAATATAAACTGTAAAATGATTATTAAAAAATGAATAAAAACTTTGCTAGCAATTAAATCGATAAATCTTGTCTTGACATATATCCATAGCTTTCATATTTTGACACTTAAAGTAAGACCCACTTTCTATAGCAAAACAAGTAGCACCACAGAAAAGTACTGCTATATAGCTTTCATTACAAATGGGTAGCTTAGTTTTGGAGTCAAAAGCTAAAACCACTATAACAGCACAGTTACAGCACTACAGAAAAATAATGCTCGGAAACCTCTTTAAATAGTCACCCTAAAGAATTCCATCCAAGTTAGATAAATAGAGTGGATAGTTTCTAAAAAAGTCGTAGTACTGCGTCGATGGGGAAGTAAAACACGAAAATATTAATTTAAATATTTCCCAACAAAGTTAATGAAGTAAATTGGCCATCATAAAGAAAGTTCGAAAGCTGGCGTTTGAAGCGTTATATTTTTAGCTCTTCGTCTGAGCGAATTAATCAACTGTGGGTTGAACAGGGCTTATATATTGAACGGTGGTAAATAACTGAATTAGTTGAATGAAGAGCGTTTGTTGATTCCGTGTGGATTGAGAAGGCCGATTTGTCATGAAAGATGAATTTTTGCGCTAAAGCTTTCCATATTATCTTGATGTAGAGAAAAGCCGCAGACCGTCAAGTGTTGGCTAGAATGATTAGGAAGATTAAGTGTCGAGCGTCTGGCTTAATTGCGTCTTTTTCATTTCTTTCGATGTCTCGTAGATTTCGTGGAAACGATCGCTTAGTCTCCTCTCTGTTTCGCCAATTTATAAGGTGCAAAAGACATCATTCGCGGAGGTGCACTGAGAGATCGCTTAGGTCCGATATTTTATACGCGTTGTAATTGAAAGGACAGGTGTTGCATTGTGTGCACGCTCATTTAAAAGTACCAGGTTGATGGTCAGATTTCAGCACGCTGCTAACTAGAAAGCCTACCTAAGTCTCTGCCACGTTTGATTGAAATCAGTGGGGGCTGCCAAGAAAAAAATACTAGTACTACCTACTCCGTTGTCATTTTGGAGTAATACAAAGTTAGAACCACGTCTACAAACGAGTCGATATTCTCGAGGATCCTTTTTGTTAGGAGCGAAAGAGAAATTTCCTGGCCAAGTTAACCATTTCTGATGACAGACGAAAATGATACCTCTATTTACCTTGTGCTCGTTTTCGAAATACAACTCAAGAAATTATACACAGATGTCAGTTTTAAAATAATAACTTGCATGTATTATTCAGTGTTAATAGCATTAATAATGAAACAATCTAAGAAAAAAGCTTAAAATGAGCTTAAATCTTTTTACATGGATTATCGTTTATTTATTTCAATTCAACCATATAGATACGTTCAGTTAAACTTTTCTAAAGCAATGGTACTGTGCTAAGATTTGATTTGACTCACTTAAAACCAGGATCAGCCTAAAACGTGGTGCTGACGTTTTTGAGCAAAAAAAAAAAAAAGAAAGAAAAAGAGAAATACAAATATGTTACTTGGGACTTCCACTTTTTATGGTTAACTTTAACACCTACCTCCTTACCTTGCAGTCGTTTTGGACTATCAAGTTCTGGTTTATTTGCCGTACTGAACCCAAAAGCTCTCGGTTTTAATCCCACATTGACAAAGACAAAGTGATTCTTTATATCTTAGCCCTTCTGCTTGCGCTAACGGTGGGCGGGACGTTCTATGTACAAACAAGGTACATACCTAGAAAGGCCCTTAAGCGAGTCTCTTGACAAGACCGATGTAAAGGACGACCAACGGTGTGTTTGGATGACTCGAGGAAACTTGGTGGTGAAGGAGGTTCACAGATTGTGTACCATGGTTGCAAAGGTGGTTGGAAGATTTTGCTCCAAATTGGCGAGCATAATAACTATGTGTGCCAAACTGTGTGGACAGCGTTTCAGCTGCCGTATAGATCATACTTGGCTTGAGTTCCAGATACCAGTCCTGCAGGTGGCTCTGCCGGACAGATATTCAGCTGAATTCTGGACACGTTTTGTTCTCGAAACTTTGTGCGCGTGAAACGACTATTTTTTCTCATAAAAAGTGATCTACGATAGAAATGAGAACCGATTGAGAACCGATTGTTAATTGATCGTAAAACGGTGGTTACTTTCTTAATAGTCACAACTTGGAAATAACTTTTTATTTGGCTGCAACTATCTCCGACATTTTAAGTACAGCAATGAATGCGTAATTGAAACGTCACGTTAAGGCACGGGCGTAAAGTTTTCATTGGTACGGCTACATTGTATTTGCTTTTGTCAGATTTATAGAAAGTTTCACCAAGTTTGAAAGTTTCACTCTCGATAAGGAGAAGCAAACCAGAGGTACTGTTCGGGTCAACAGACGTTTTTGTACGCATTGCTTAAAAGATTTAAATTGATTCGGATGAAAGCCGCGTTTATATTTGTGATCACACAAGCAGTCGTCACAAAGCAATAGTGACAATAATCAGTATTATACCAGTATTATATACTGAAAAACAATTACAGCAGAGCTAAATAATATAATTCAATACATATTTATCTAACCACTGAAATGTTTTGGGGTATTTTTACATTATTTGGAGGTAAATGTTTCCACCGAAAATCTTGATAAACTGTACAAATTTCCATAACATTTGAACAGTTAGTTTAGGGCGCCGGACTTGAAATCCGGAGTTCCCGGGTTCAAGTCCCGCTCTGACCGCTATCTGGAGTTGTGTCACGGCCGACCCGGGTTCAGCTCCTCGGCTACACTCTTGTAAGTAGCCAACTGGTTTGCCTCCTGCCAGTTGGGATTTTTAACTTGTAATGTTCAGTTTGAAATGTTTGTCTCTAAGGTTTAAATGCTCGGCCCCACTAGCACCTTCCTATATAATCACTTGCCGAGGGTAAATAAAGGACGTTTATTTTCTTTATTTAGCTTATTCTTTACATATTTATTTCTTAATCACATGAATACGAGCATATCTCAATTTCAGTGAAACTAACAAGTCTTTTTAATAATACGGAATACTTTTGTACTTATCAGGATTATTTTCCATTTATGTAGAATACAATCATCTACAAATAACTGAGCCCTGCATGGTCCAACGGCTTTCTGTAGAGCGGAAATAGCGCTATACAAATATTGTTATTATTATTATTATTATTATTATTATTATTATTATTATTATTACTATTATTATTTAATATTATTATTATTATTAATGATCCTGTAAATGGTTTGAACCCAGAAGTCACATCATAAGTCGGTAAATTACGATCGTCGGGGTGAGTGTAGTCCTGAGAAGGACTGTTTGAGGTGACATTGTCTGACGTTTCGACAACCTGAGCGGAAGTCATCATCACTTGACTCTGATGATGACTTCCGCTCAGGTTTTCGAAACGTCAATCAATGTCACCTCAAACAGTCCTTCTCAGGACTACACTCACCCGAACGTTCGTAATTTACTGACTTATCAATGATGATCCTATGAACTGAGTCAAGCTAATTGCAAATAGCATGTCCAATCATAGTTACATTACTTTTGATCTATATTTACAAACACTTTTAAAGCGTACTGGAACAATTCTGGATGACATAAGTCAAACCAGCGTCGGCGAATAGGCTTCCATCTTCTCATTACGTCTTCACGGTTCAAACTGGTCTTCAATATAGAACATCAGTAAGGGCCCCTACAGAAACCACCATGACTAAATACAGTCCTCCCTGTCCTCGTACTCATAACAATGCTGCTAGCCCTAGTTTAAAGACGTAGTTATTTACTGCAATCGTCATCATCATCATCATCATCATCATATGCATCAGCGTGTTTCACTCATGGCGCATCGGTGGAAGATTACCAATGATTTAACAATAACACGCGAGATATTTTCTAGGAATCCAACTCCTGGTTTCGTAATCTCCTAAACTGACTCAACTCATCATTTCCCAACAAACAAAGTTGTTCTTTTCATCGCAGCGTTTAACAATCCATTTTCCTCCATTAATACCATTTCCAGTAACCATGGCAACACAATCTTCGTCAACAGACTTGGAGCTCGGTTGACCCTGAAACCAATTAGTAAAATTTGCAGAGAGTCCGTTACTCCAGGCATACTTTCCTTCCAATGAAAGATCGTTTAGTCCCAGCCATACTCCAGGTTGGGTGCTCTGTGGTCTTTGTGCTTTGGAAATAAAGAAATAAAGATAACGTTGTATGGGAGTTTTTAAATTGAAATGATCAGTCAAAGGAAGTGCAGTGTACAACGAAGCACCAGGGGACTGGGAAAATGTGTCCGTTAAAAGCGAGCTCTTTATAAAGGAATCCTCTTTGTGGGAAAAAGACCAAAATCTTCGTTTTATCTGGGTGCACCACTTAACATTCGGTTTGATCGTGCGGTTACTACTCAGATTTGAACGATTTAATAAAATTGTTGATTTAGGATCAAAGCGTTCACTTTCAGAAGCGCGATGACGCGATGAGGGTAAATTTTAAGTTTGGGTTCTGGATTGTGTTCGTTATATGGGGATTTCTTTATACCCGGCGGAGTTCATTAAATTGGGGATCTGTTCCATATATTTACTGTAACTATAATTTGCCCGAGCTGAAGAATATCGTCCGTTTTAGCGAGGACTTCGTTATAAAGGGTTCGTTATATCCGGGTTCCACTGTGATATAGTAAATAGTACTTTTTCACCACATTTTATGAATATTCGGCTAAAAATCACAAATATTAAGCAAATTAAAAAAATAAAACTTTCAGGGGGAAATCTAATAATTATTTGACAGTCATTTTTCATGGAGGACTTAAATTTTTGCTTAGGAACCTGATTGAAATATGATAACTTCAACGAGTTCATTATTTCTATCCACCTCCAGCTAGTCTCAACTGTTTCAGGCCACTGTATTGGTAATTATTCCAACTGTATTAGAAATTATCCCAGAACTGCAAAATTGAAATGAGGCCGTCAAAGTATGCATAATTTTAATCAACCTCAAATTGGAAAAAATTTAAAATTACCTGTCATGAGATTCATTTAGGAGCAAGTACTCTCCCTTCCTAGACAGCACACAGCTTGTCACACATCCACTTCAACAAACTACCAATGTTTACTAATAACAATGATTCGGCGTTCTGAGATTTCCCAGGAAAAGTTATTGAATGTTCTAGGTAACAGCACTAGATAATTCCGTAACATCATCTTATCACCTGTTAAAAATTGTCCACTAAACCATGTGCTATCCACTAGGGAAAACTTTTGGACAGCAACTTGTTAGGAATTTCGCTCTTATAATATAATCATACTATACACCCACCAGCTTCTTGCTGGATTTCGTCGTCATTCAAGAGTCGCTTAAACACCTTAAGATTTCTCACAAAGCCATAAAAAGTGTCTCCGGTATCTATCTTTGTCCCAACTTGATAGTAGCTGTGAGAGTTGCTCATAATTTCGTAGCTCGACAAACCGGAAGTGGCAGATCTAGTTGAGTTTCTCTGGCCATATTCGTAGAATGTGTAAATTGCAGCAACCCTACTCCCTTGGTCCCACGTGACTGCCGCGTAAATCCAAACGTTGAAGGGGATCGGTCTACAGACAGTTAACGTCTGTTAGTATTTAAGTCAAGACACTGATTTAGTATATAGTCCTAATTACGAATAGTAGTTCATTCTTACTCAGTAGTCTTAGTCTTAAGTATTTATCTTGAACATAATGTTTATTCTTACTCAATGAACTATTTATATTTTTATTTTTAGGAAAACGTTATAGGGTAACCTCATGTTTTTCCTTTTCAAGATGTATTTTATAAAATTTCTTTTTTTATTGCGTCTTGAATAATGTTAGTGTTTTGTCCTAATCAGAAACATATCGTTCAAGAGCGGGTTGGGGAGAGGGTTGTAATTAACGTATACAATTTAAATTGTAAGACAATTGCTGTAAAACGCTTTTGGGCAATTATATTTGGAGACAGCAAAATCATCATCATCATCATCATCATCATCTTAGTATAAAGGGATTGGCTCTTGGCTAGTCTGAAATAAGATAGGGATTTTGATGCCTAGTCTAGGGTAGCAATTTGCAGCTGAACGTGGCCTGGTATAGAGGAAGGGTTTCAGAGTCCCAGTGGCACACCCTTTCCCAAAACTCCATAGAGTACCCCCCTCCGGTTTAATTTCATTGCCAACCAAAAATCAGCTTCAAGTGCAAGTTTAGTTATTTGCCAAATTGGTTAGCCTGTGATCCGGTACACAGGTCTACGCACAGTGCAATTTGAAGGTAAATGGAATCGACAAGTTCCTTTAGCTCTAAAATAAAACTATACTAATAAACGTTTATCATCCCTAGTGAAAATGGAAATACCGGTGACATTATGTCATTGTTTGCATGTGAACTTACGAGTACATAGACAACGCGTCGATTTTCAGCTTGTTTCTAAACTGGAAAGCCAGCTGCTCATATTCACCATGCACCCAAATAGCAAACTGGTGGGGCGACGACCAATCAGCATACACGTGACCTGGAGTTTTGGCGGGCTCCAGGACCTTGAACCAGAACGTGATTGTAAAGGCAGGAAATTGAAGACTGACGGCTGGAGTGTCGGCATATGATCCGTTGCCATCAAGACACAAGGCTGTTATGCCATCTTCATGTCGGTAGGAAGCTCCATTTCTAAAATTGTGAGGTCGAAAAAAACCAAATTGACAATCATAGCTATAAACAGTTAGTCAAACCAACATAACAGCCCTAATTTAAAATATTTGTATAGCGTTATTTACACTTTCTGATCAATAGCGCTTTACAGTGGACAATAGGTTCTTTGCATTACCGTGTCACGTGACCTTGTCAATCATAATAAATAGTCGTGGCTAGAAATAGACGGCTGAAATGGAAAGGGCGTCATGAAACTAGTAGGATTTCCAATTTTGAGGCTACTAACGTTTAAGTGCAAGATTTTAGGACAGTTTGAAAGTTTGAAAATTATAAAAGATTTGTATGCTGGGTGGGAAAGCTTCTCATCCCGCAGCTTTTCTCCCTATAAGTTGGTTTTTTGTTGAACATTAAAATAACCGTAAAATGTCGCACTTAAACGTCAGTGACCTCAAAATTGAAAATCTTACTAATTTCATCATGTTCTCTCCACTTCTGGTTTCTATTTCGTACTATTAACATTTTTTATGATTGACAAGGTCACCTGACACAGTTATGCAAAGGGTCTATTTTAAAACAAGTATAAACAATTGTTACTTAAAAGGAAAAAAACTGAATATCCTTTAAAAAAAAACACAAGCATAAGAAAAAGCATAAAAACGTGACTAAAAATGTTTAAAAGCCACCCGCTAAAAAGGTCAAACGATTTAGTGTCACGTATTTGAGCGGGAAGGCTATTCCATATGGTAGCTCAGGGCAGCTGCATAAATAGATCTAGCTCCAAGTGTGGGCAACAATTTCCAATTTCATGCTGAGGCGTTCAAGGAAATGGAATGACTGTCAACGGAACCAAAGCAATGAGGCATCAAAGCACACTGTTCATGAAACTAATATCAACTAATATCAACGATAAGAAATAAACACACTTTGTTAAAATTAAAGTGTTCGTGACACAGGCTGCGCGTACGCAGACAGATTCTTAGTAGTGGTTATTAATACCTAGACAACATGAAATACTGTAAATTTACACTGATCATACATTACATCCGGGTCAGTGCCGTCTAGTAGCCAGCAACCGATCATGTCAGCGGTTGTCTTACATCCTGCAAAGTTAAGGGACGCGAGTGAAGCGTCCGAACAATGAACTTTTTCCCTACAAGCAATATTACACTACAGCTAGCCTAAAACCCGGCATAAAAATTGCGTAAACTGTGACAGCTGATGCAACCTTGAAATGAAAAGAATAAACTGAACATCAGCGACACTTTAAATGTCAATTAAAAACTTCACTACCAAGCTCGTGTGCAGTGCATTAACGGGTTTCATTGGTTTCCTTTCAAAAGTGAACAATTGAAAGTAAAAAATACATAAAGGGGTTAGTTTCTAAAGAAACTGTGGTGCTGCGTCGGTGGGGACGTGAAACACAAGGGTTTAAATTTATCAACTGAGTTGATAAGGTAATTAGCCATCGTAAAGGATTCGCTCCGACGAAGACAGCTTTTGAATTTCCTTCTGGTGGCCAATTTACCTCATCGACCCAGGTGATAAATTCACATGTTTCAATAAAGAGGACTGAACAATGCGTTAACTTTTCATAAGCCGTTACTATTATGAACACTGCAAATTATTTGGGGAAAATTGATAACAGAAGCGACGAATACGTAAACTATATTAATTTTAAAGAAACTTATTAGAATACAATACTTAGAATGAACGTACCATTGTCCTGTTTTATTTGTCGCGGCAGATTTCTGTAGACAAATTCATTGTGCTCTTCGTCTGGAATATAGGCCAACTCAGCATCAATAGCCTGACAAAAGGCTTTTGCTTCAGTCCATGTTTTGTTAACAGAAAAACGTTTGTAGAAGGCATCTTCTTTAAAGAACCACCCATCTGGAAAAGCCAAAATAAGAAAATCCTTCGTTGTATAAATCGCTGAACTATCTCAATAAAAGAGGTTTCTGAATCGATTAAGGTACTGTGTTTTAATGACAAACTCACGCGCTCTGCTTTCAGAATGGTACTTTTCCAGCTGAAAGATAATATAATGCCAATGTCAAATTTTAACAACTCATGACTTCTGTCAGTCAGAAAGACGGAAAAGACAGACAGTCAGTCAGTCGGTCGGTCGGTCGGTTGATCAGTCGACTTGAAGGCAGCCACTGAGCAAGTAACTGCGGTCATGCAGTCAGTCAGTCAGTCAGTCAGTCAGTCAGTCAGTCAGTCAGTCAGTCAGTCAGTTAGTCAGTTCCTTTTCCCCCTTAATATCCAGGTAGCCAGTAAGTACAAAAGCGTACCATAAATCCTCTGTACTCAAAGCCAGGTTTTTCCAGGCTTGGCATCTTTGGTTGAGTTGCTAAGCTCACACAAGTACAACCCTGGTTTTATCTGAAAGGATTAACAGTAAAGTGGATGCCGTCCACGTTAGTTACTCAGTAAATAAGCGAGTGAGTCGTACGACTAGGAAAATATTTTTTATGAATCAACTAGTATCTTACAAATTATAATACCTGACATTAAGAGAAATTCATTGCATGTCAGAAGCATTTCTTTACAAACTCATTTTGTTTTTCTTTCTTTCCTTACTTTTTGTTACCTTTTTAACATTGATAGAGAAGCAATCTGGGTTTCCTTTACAACGCCATAAGCAATCGTCAGGATACAAAAAGCTTGTGTCTATCACGTGACCTTCCAAAGCAAAACCTATTTCCCTGAAGAAACGAATTGAGTCGCATTGGTGCGTGAGACTGGGTAGGAGAATTCCAGTGCAAATAAAATAAGGCCAGCAACGTATGCTTCTGAAGCCTGCAAAAGCAAAAAACGCTGAAAGTTAATAATAAAATGGGCTCTTGTTAAAACAGTAATAATAAGACACAAAACGGCATGGACAGACACGTGATAAAAGCGAACTTCATAGCCATGTAATAAGTGTCTCTTAGGTGTCTTAGTAAAAACCGTGCTTAATTCTGAATCCCATTCTAATTGGCAAAGTCTTCGTTCTCTTTTAGCTCCATTTTAGTCTTTTCAGGGTGGTAGGAGGGATGGGTGAGTCGTTGACTAAAAGTGTTTCAAGTTAGTTCTCGCCCTGAGAAGTGCCTTTTTCAGCATCAGCCATTATGTCGGAAAAAATATTTTTGTCACAAAATAAGAAACACTACATTGGCGTTAATTTCCTTCAACTGGAAATTTTACCTTCTTTTTTGCGTTCATTTTCTATATTCTGGAACAACTTTCCCTTCAATTCGTTTGAAATTAAGAAGTGTAATTTCAGGTATACCTTAATAAAAACAATTGTCAATTTTCTATAATAAGGTATAAGACACTATAAGAAACAATGTGAAAAATCATTTTAAAAAGCTAAAGTATAATTCTTTTAAAAATGGACCTGTAATCAGGTGGATTCATAATGAGAAAAATATGACTGCAGGTGTTTTTCTCTGAGCAAACACAAAAGATTATATCTTCGAAGCGTTGCTCTTGCTATTCATATCAATAAGAAGTAATCTTTATTGTCAAAAGGTCTCAAAACGGACTGCTGTGCCTGAAATCTGATACCAGACTATTTTTATGCAGTAACTCAGATTGTGGACAATTACTACCGCCGCTAAACGTTGTTTAAAAATTAAGATAATTAGAAAACGACACATCAAAATATCTAACAAAAAATGGTTTGATAAAGAATGTCGTCTTAAAAGACATGAATTAAGGAAAATTGCGAATCTTAAACATAGAGATCCTCTTAATACTACGCTCAGGGAGGAATATCATTTCGTTTTAAAACAGTACAAAAGCCTTTTGACACAGAAGAAAAATCAATACTATCATACTCAGCTCACAAAACTTGAAACTGCCGTCGATGATCCGAACAGTCGCAACTTTTGGAACTGTTTAAAGTCAATGGATGATTCTGTCAAGGAAAATATCCTCCCACCAGTTTCCGAAGAAAACTGGATGTCTCATTTCCAAACGCTGCACTCTAATGAACCCTTGAATTCACATCAGGAAGCGATCATTTCTGAGTTGCGAACTCTAGAAAATGCGCCAGCTCAATCGAATTCTTTGAACGGCCTGATAACTGAGCTAGAAATATACACAGCGGCTAAAAAACTTTAAAATAACAAATCTCCTTTCTCAGACAAACTCAAAAATGAAATGATCAAATCCAGCTTAAACCAGTTAATGCCTGTTTATCTGAAATTATTTAATACGGTTCTAAGATCGGGTACTATGCCTCAAACATGGTGTAATGGCCTTATCACACCAATTTTTAAAAGTGGGACTAAAAGTGATCCCTCAAACTATCGTGGAATCTGTGTTTCTAGCTGTCTCGGAAAATTATTTTTCTCAATTCTCAACCAAAGACTTCTTGAACACGTCCAGTCCCTTGAAATACTTCATAAATCTCAAATTGGGTTTTTAGCAAATAACCGAACAGCGGATCACGTTTTTACACTAAGAACAATAATAGATAAGTATGTCAATTGTCATCAAACGAAAGTATATGCATGTTTTGTCGACTTTAGAAAAGCATTTGATTCGGTATGGCACGATGGACTTTTATACAAACTGTTACAAATAAATGTCCGAGGAAATTTCTATAATTTAATTAAAAGTTTATACTCGAACTCTACCTCCTCTATAAAAATTGGAAATACCAGAACGCGTCCTTTTCGGTATGCAAGAGGTGTACGCCAAGGCTGTATTTTAAGTCCTTTGCTCTTTAACCTATACGTTAACGATTTAGCTTTTTCTTTTAACAATGTTCTATCTGATCCGTTTATACTGCCAAATGGCACCAAACTCAACTCCCTTTTTTATGCAGACGACTTAATTATTTTATCACGATCAAAACTAGGATTACAAAATTGTCTTAACAAGTTATCTTCATATTGCAACTCCTGGATGCTAAGCATAAACCCTAAGAAAACAAAAATAATGATTTTTCAACGACGTGAAAAACGATCTGATTATGCTTTTCATGTGGGCAGTGAAAAAATAGACATTGTTCAAGACTATACCTATTTAGGGACTCGCATCTCTTCTTCAGGAAATTTTACACTCTCACTTGAACATCTACGACAAAAAGCTCTTCATGCTTTCTTTAGTCTAAGACGGCACACAGATTTCAATAAACTTAAACCTTCAATAGCATGCAAAATTTTCGACTCAAAAATCTTACCAATCTTAACCTACAACAGTGAAGTTTGGGGTGCCTTTGTGAAATCGGACTTTAAGTCGTGGGACCTTTCCCCAATTGAGAAAACTCACTTGCAGTTTTGTAAACGATACTTAGAAGTACATAACAAAGCATCCAATATTGCATGCAGAGCCGAACTTGGTAAATTCCCTCTGATCATTGATATAAATAAGAAGATACTAAGTTATCTAAATTACTTACACCAAAAGGATGAAAACTCTATAGTCAGACAAACCTTAAAAATATCGATTGATCTTTATGATAACGGAAAAAATAGTTTCTACTCTAGTGTCATGAAAATAAATGAATACTATAATTTTAAATCACTTTAACTATAGTTCATTAAATGATTGTAAAATTAAACAGTATATTAATATCATGAAACAGAAGTATATTTCACATTGGAATCAGACCCTACAAAACTCGCAAAAACTTAGTTTTTATAACACTATTAAAAATAATTATAGCCCTTCTACCTACTTAGATTTAACAAGGAAGAACCCTTTAAGGAAAACATTAGTAAAACTGAGAATAAGCTGTCACAAACTTAGGATCGAAACAGGTAGATACGACAATATACCTCGTAATGAAAGAATATGCAACTTCTGCAATTGCAACAAAATTGAAGATGAAACTCATTTTTTGTTAGATTGCCCAGCTTATTCTCAGGTACGCGGCATATTCTTTTCTAAAATAGGGTTTTCCGATTTAGCGGAATCGGAAAGACTTTTTCCGCCTTGCTGGCTAATTGAGGATGAAAATGTGTTGTTGATTCAATTTGCACAATGCATTTTCAGTTATTCTTGTCCATTTTCTATTGAGATACTTGACAATAATAAAGCCTTTTTAAAGCAAATACAATAGGTTGCCTCGATTTCAAAACAATTCAAAAACTCATTAATAATTCATAAGCCCCATGAACCTATCAAATGAGCTCACGTGCAGTGACTTTATATCTAATTAAAAACACTCCTAATTAGTATGCGGTGTTTATCAGATATAAAGTCAGTGCATGTGACTTAATTATGAATATTAATTATCAAAACATAAACTGACACAAAAAATGGTGACTGAACATTTCATCTGATTCTTTCAAGTAATTTAATTACATTACACAGTGGATTTACGTTTTCAGTAGTCATTAAACGGCTTTCGCTATTCTCTTTGAAAACATCGTAAGTAAACAAAAGTGAAGCGACTATAGTGTAACTTCAGTATCCAAGTGTTGAATTTTTGCCTTCACCTGAGACCACGTGGGTTCCACAGTTAATAAAAGAATCTGGTTATGAAGCTCAGCAAAGTCTTTTGTTTTATGTTTTTGTTACCGTTTTTAGCCTTGACCGTGCACAAACAACAATAGGTTTGAATTTTGTATGAGCAACGAACCAATAAAAATGTCACTGTTAAGTTATTCAGCCATAGGGTGCGAACGTAAAACAAAAGATTGTGCACGGTCGTAGAACTTTCAACATAAATTGCAGCACCTTTGTTTGTTTGTTTGTTTTTTTCAGCACCTTTGTTTTGGCCTTTGAAACTTGCAAGGTTTCATAACCAGTCCCTCGAGTAACTATGGTGGGTTCAGTACAGGCAATTTACTTCTCGTCGTTCTCTTTCGCTCAACAGAAAAATCATACACCACTTACTCACTTACCAAGCGAGTTGTCTTTAAAATAGCTCTGTTTGGCGGGTTCCCCTTTTCTTCTTCAGAATTTTCGGCTCTCAAAACGTTTGACAAAAAGAAGCGATGTTGACTCCTTCGAAGCCAGAGCACGTATGAGACAAAAGATGTTTTTGTCGTATAACAATTTCTTCCTTTTCAAAAGCGCATTGGTTTGAACTCACTGGGGACACGCCCTATCGGTAAGTTTCGTGGGAGACAAAAGATATGTTTTTGTCGTATGCTAATTTCCAACTTTAACAAAAGCATCATTGTTATAAACTTTTATAGTGGGTGTTTGTTCCGAGGCAAGGCCGAGGAATTTTAGACCCGATAAAACACTGCTGCTCCTTTATTTAACATTACTTAGTTTCAAAAACTACGCAAATGAATTGCAAAACTGTACTTGTATGCATGTATTTCTCTTTAAAATATCACCACCCTTCAGTGTCAACGAGATGCACGTGGACCATGTTAGCAAGTCATCAGAACAGGTCGCCTCGCATTTTTAATGAATTTTGTTTATTTTTCTTCATAATTAGCACCAATAATAATCTAATTCAAGACATTTTAATATATTTTTTCAATTTTGAAGAACTCTGTTGGAACCCACATGTGCACACAACTAAAGGTAAAAATGGTGTCTGGTGTCGAAATACACTAGAAATAGATATTTTTCGAAATCCAATAGAATGATCTATCTGTACTCGCAATGACCGCGATGCACGATTGGCCGAACGTTGCCTCCTGTTGGGTGAGATGGAGTATATTGTAACTTCATATAGTTTATTTCTACATCTTCCTTGGTTATCTTGCCCCGTGAAAACAGTGTGTCAAATAACTGAGGTCAAGTTATCAGACCACAGTTAGAAAAAAACCTTCGTAGAACTCTCTCGTGAAAACAAGGCATTGGTCCCCATACTGCATACTTATACCGATTAAAATTATTATTTCTAAAAAGAACTTTCGAAATACCGAACGAATATAGGCTAGAAATCTGCATCCCTGCAAAGCTCTGACTGAACGACTTCTTCAGTATCTTCAGAGGTATTGAGATACCTCTACCGCGAAACCGGGAACAGAAATAATACTGATTAACTTAACTTATGCAATTTGTGCAGGCTCCCTGTTATGCAACAATGGACAAACTAAGTGATTTCAATGACATTTTCAATAGGCGGAAAAATGTGTTCCATTTAAGTGAATTTTCCGCTGAATCGGAAAACCCTAATAGAATCCAAACTTCCATTACTACGACTACTACCACGCGAAACTCTATTATCACATCTTATGAATTCCACTGACTACTTTGTAAACATTAAGCTAATCTCATTTATCTCGGCATGCTTTGAATTGAGAGACAATCTCGTTACAATGATCACCACTTCGAACAGTTAAATGAACAATTATTGTTAGTAATTGTTTCATATATTATATATAATATTTTTTTTTCTTCTTTGTTATGTTATGTTATTTTCTACTTTACTAATTATCTTAGTTAATGAAATAATATGTAATTAAATTTAAGTAGCTTTTGCAATACTACCAAATTTCTATGTAGTCATGCAAATAAAGCTTGTTGTTGTTGTTATTACAAATTTCTTCAAAAAGACGTTTCTCAGTGTTGTTGACGTATCAATTTAAACTGTCACAGCAACTTTGGAATAAATTTATGGAACGAACGTTCTGTTAGGATATGGGTTATGCTGGTAATTGAAAAGGTGCCAAAACGAAATGAAAAGATTTTCGAAAAAAAATTGAGAGGAACGTTAAGCACGAACAGTACTAACCTGCTTTTATACAGTTTAATTCTAACGAATATCGCTAATATAAAATTCAGAGTGACATAATATTGAGTTTAGTCTCCAAAACCAATCGGAAAGGCAATCCCCTGCCAACGCAATTGTTTGTAACTTATAGGATATAATTTCATACCTTTTCCCGATCGTAGCTCCGTTTCGTTTAATCTCAGATCAGTAGGGGATAACAAAAAATATACACGGAAGAAAGTTTTTTTTATTGGGTTGTGAAAGTTTTAACGCTTTTCCATGGCTTTAGTTAACCGTGAAACGAACTGAATATGGCAACAACTGTCGCATTTCAATTTGATTGTTATTTTCTTGTTCCGGAGGTGTACAAGATGCCCAACATGCAGGCAGTCAAACGACTCGCCATCGCTTTCGGTGTTTATCACCGGAACATGTGGTGACAAAAAGTATTACAACCTCTCCTGGGTGTGATTATACTAGTACCCCACCATTTGGCCATTTTCCCACAACAATTTGCCAGATGCCATTATTCTTTTCAGGAAATATCATTTTAGTGAAGTAGCCTTGCTTAGGGATGTGAAGGACAATGTTAAGTGTTGAGATGTAATATTTGACGCGCTACCTACAAGATTACAAACTGCTGTACATATAAGCTTGACAAAACTAAAACAATCAGTTGAGTTGTCGCGTATTCCTGGTAGGAATTAACGGCGAGGACCGGTGTTAGAAACTTGCGAAATTGCCTTGACAGACACTGAAGTTGCACGCTAAAAGCCCTCCATGAAAATAACCTATGTAATATTTTCTTAAACTGTTGGTCTTCAATTTACACAGTACACGTATGGTCTTCATGATCTTCTTGTAAGAAAAGCATGCGATTACAGTTTGAACCCTGACAAAAAAATAACTGCGGTTGACCGTATTATTATTTGTGATAACGGTCTGATAGGAGTGAGTATCAAAGCCTACCTTTAAGATTTCCTTCACTCCACGATAACCCGTCCATCAATTCCGAGTCAGAGTGTTTAAAAACCGCTGTGTATGCGCTAAAATGTTCGAAACAAGACACAGAAGACCTGTAAGAAACCTTGCAAGAACAGATTCACCGACCGAATTTGAATAATAGATTACTTTGACATTTTTTATGACCGGTTCCTCTTCTGTCGTCATGGTGTTTACTTGCGTTTTTTCTTTTCGATTCATTATCAAGGCGTTATTGTAACAAAAATAACCAGGGGAATAAATGATTGAAACAAGTATGACAGATTAATCTACAGGATTTATTTCAACAATAAAGAGGCTGACGAGGGACTCTTATAGCAATAAAGGTGTTATATTGAGCATTGTAGACATGTTCCGTGGTGTATTACAAATCTTTGTTTTGATACCAACCGCTCTATCAGCGGTTAATATCCAAATCAGAATTTTAAAAGGTAAACTTAAGGGTCTGGGCCACTTAAATTCCCACTTAATCTTAAGTTTCTTTATGCAACTGGGCCCTGATCCGCGAGTCTGCAGAATCCTTCGGTCCACGCGTGTTCGTCACGCAAGTTCGTTCTTAGGAACTTGACGTATGGAAATTATACCGCGTCTCTAAAATATCCCTTTTTTATCATTTTCAGTCGTTTAGTATTTTATATTTTCCTTTTATTTTTCTACCGTTTTCCTATTGTTTTCTGTAGTTCAACTAACGTTATTACTTTCCTTTTCTTTTAAATAAATAAAAAGTAAATAAATAAATAGTTGAAAAGTAGTATTTGTTTTCTTTCTTATGACGTTCACCGGCTGTGGTTTTCTTGTCGTTTTCGTATAACATTCTGTTTCCCTTCGTTTTCTCCCGTTTTTCCCATTCCCATTCCTGTCTTTTTTTCTGTTGTGTTTTTGTTTTTCCTCATTTGTTGGTAGTTTTCTATCAATTTCTCGTCCAATTTTTTTTAAACACAGTTTATTTCCACAGTATAATATTTACGCAATACACTTGAGTTACTCAATGATTATAAATTAATCTCATAGCAGCAAGTTACATGCCACAGGTATTTAAATACAATTAAAAGTACTATAAGAATCACAAATCATAAATAAACTTTTGTACTTGTATCAGAGACAAATATTACGACCCTTGTCGGTGGTTTGTTTTGTTTATCGCTAATCATTTTGCTAACTTTACTGTCGTTTTCTGTCGTGTTTTTTTTTCTTCTACCGTCTTTCTTCTTTCTCTGTCGTTTTGCTACAGTTTTTCCTGTCGTTTTTTAAATTGTCGTTAGATACCTCCTCCTCCAGGGCGTAAATACAATAAATAGCAGTGTTACTGAGATGTTTAAATAGGCCACTGTTGAGTCAACTTAATTTGCCTCGGTTTCAAAACAACGTTTCAGCCTTATCGATCATATTAGGGTAAGTTCCAGACAGATTTTCAGCTTAATTCTGGCCACGTTTTGTTCTTGAAACTTTGTGCACCTGAAACGACTGTCTTTTTCTCATAAAAAGTGATCCACAGGAGAGACGTAACAAATGAGAACTGGATCGTAAAACGGTGGTTATTTTCATAAGAGTCACAACTTGGAAATAACTTTTTATTTGGCTACCAATATCCCCGACATTTTAAGTACAGCAATTAAAGCGTAATTGAAACGACATGCTGAGGCACTGGCATAAAGCTTTCTTTTTTCACCAAAAATTCGCCCCATGTAACAGAATGCAGAATCCGGAATCCACGAAATTTTTGCCATTGGAATCCAGAATCCAGCGGACTGGAATCCAGAATCCACCTCGATATGGAATCCGGAATCCAATAAAGTTTGAAATCCGGAATCCACTAGTGAATTGTTTGCTAAAAAAATGATGATGATGATGATGATGATGATGATGATGATGATGATGATGATGATGATGATGATGATGATGATGATGATGATAATAATAATGATAATAATAAAACTGACAACAAACGAATGAAATGGAGGGGAAAGACCATAAACGCCATAAGTCGCGCTTTTGCAAAATGTGATGCATTTTACCCTAGGATAATATTTAGAAACTGGCATGTCAAGCACTTGTCTTTTAATTTCACAGGCTTGCATAACGTGCTAAAACTAATTGATCGAAAAGATGTGTGTAGTCATCAGTCTGAACCGGAAGCCAACTTCAGCCAATTTATTATTACGGAAGATACATGACAATGATTTCACAAATGATTTTGAAACAGTAATAGGCTGTAACAAAGTTTTGGAACATAAATGACAGCTACTAAGCTCTTAATATTAACGATAACAACAGCATTGACACTCGGTCTTTGTTGAGAAAAACATACATACCCTAGCTTAAACATATTCAAGCCTAAAAGAAACTAGGTTTTACCCTGTTACATAACTTATTACATTGGTAATGCATTAACAAGAGGTTCCGAGGTTACTATGAACGTTTGACTCCAGTTTCAGGGGGTTCTATTTTTTTTCCGTTATCATATTTGATTTATATGCGGCAAAATGAAAATTTCGGAGATCAGCTGGATAGTAGCTCGAAAGGTTGCATGTCCATGTACAGCTTAATTTTAAAAAAGTGGTAAAATTCTAGAAATGGGTTTACTAAAATACGCTTTTGATAACAAAATGACAGTGACGAACGAATGCTATGCAGCACAGAGAGGAGATATAATAATAATAATAATAATAATAATAATAATACAATTCTTTATACAGATGGCCTATATCACACAAGGTGGTTTTCAATAGGGCACTGTGAAAATATAACAAGATAATTAACTAAAATACTAAAATGCTAATTTAAATATTAGAAAATTAAGAGGGATTAAACACCTAAGTTCTACTATAATAATAATAATAATAATAATAATAATAATAATAATAATAATAATAATTTCTCTCGTATCCAGAATGTTGCTACCCATCAAAAAATACGAGGTATAAAGTGCCAGACTTTTTTCATACGTTGGGTAAAACATAATTTTGAAACGGAGCAGAGAATGTGGCAGTTTTATTTTTTTCTTTAAGAAAAGGAGAGAAAAGGTTAACTAGCGTATTCTTTTTAAAGAAGAAGAAAGCGAACAAAATTTTAAGACAGTCTGCTTCTAATAAAAGGCGACAGTGTAAACAGTTTTGAAATTTCGGTAGAGCATTACTGCCTGTATCGTAGATAATCGATTGCAGCTTTTCTGTAAAAATTAAGAAACGTTTTTGTGCCGTTTGAATTTCGTCTGAACTTAACGAGACATCGCTCGAATTGTCGTTTTGAGTTCCTTCTCAAAAAGGCCCGAGCTTAGATGTTTGCAGCTTACAGCTAGTTCACCTTTAAAAGCGCCAAGTCGTGCTCTTGGTAAACTGGATCCTTTTTATTTAGCTGATTTACCAAATGGTATGTCAAGCGTTAGCCTTTTCTTAGACTTCCACTACGTTTAAAAATAATTCACCGAAAAAGTGTGCGTAGCAAATTTTCATTGTCTTATAATTATGCTACCAGGAAGATGATAAATTCAACTGATTTTTGGATATCATTCGATTTTTTATTTTACCTTTAGTGATTCTTACGGAAGGCACATTGTAAATGATTTCTCCAGTGATTTTTTTAAACAACAATTGGCTGTTAAACGTTCTGCAGAGAAAGCTTCCGCTTAAGCCAAAGTTCAGTTTCTGGCTTACAATCAGTATGCATGCAGCTTTTCTCGCTAATATTTAAGACACCTAAATAACTAAGCGGTACTAAACCTCAAATAGGACATTAGGCATGACGCCCAACATTTCATTTTTTCACCGTTAGTCGAACAGCTTGTTTGAAGTCTCTTTCTTTTAGAGCAAAATCTGTTTCACTGGACTAAACATTTGACAACTAAACAACTTGCAATATTTTTGGGAAACGTGACATTAGTCGGCATTAGTTAGCCACCATAAAAGGCTAGCGAGGAACCTTCAATTCGAGGAGAAAAAACATATTTCACTTCAGAATTTATTACCCTGCCACAGGGCCTATACAGCCCTCACCGTACATATCGACTAGAATTAATAGTACTGAACTGGAACAAAAGGATTAAAAAAAAACTTATTCGGGACTTTGGCATCCTTCTTTTATTCGCGATTGTATTTCTTTACATGACTTACCTTAATGGCAATAGCTTTGCGGTGGCTCCTGATCAAACGAGGGAACAAACCATCTGCATCAATTAACAGGACAAAAAAGTGTTTTTCTGCGTTTTTGAATAACGATGAGTTGTGAAAAATAATTGACAGCTCAATAACTATAATATTAACGATTATAAAAACACACATTTGACAGTTAATGAACACAACTAGCTTTTACGCTATAGCTTGAAACGTTGTTCTATCGGCGCTGAAATGAAAGTACAGAAAAAAAACAGACGTTTGGAGGTTGCTGTCTCTTCCTCAGTGGTCAAGACGCAACTGAAAAGGTTGTGTGCGTCATAACTTTCAAAACAAAACAAAAGGAAAAACTAAATAATTCACACGCGCTGATGTTGAAAGTTTCAAAGAGAGAGCACGCCATAAATAAAAAATAAATAGATAGATAAGTTATTAGCGTTCGTACACTTTAAGAGTGTGAAATAAAAGCGAAGTCAGTATTAAGGCCCCTTGGATGAAATGTGTGACGACTGAAAAAAATTGGATCTCAAAACAGCGCCGTTCTGCTGTATCCCTAAAGTCAGTGCTGTGATCTGATGACGCTGCCGATAACAAGCAAACCGGGATTTAGGGGGTTGTTGATGAAAAATAAATTCCGAGTTTCAGAGGTTTTTCAAACATTTCTACGTGATTTTTTGCCATGTTTTAAGTGGAAATTTTATAGGATCATATAAGGATATCTATAGCTAAAGATGGCGTGTTCCGTCTACCGTTTATAATTCCGCTTCTGAGCCAGGTTGGAGCCAATGAGTCTCAACAATTTTCTAAATTGATCCAGAAACAAAACATCACCTTGCTAATTATCAGCATGGGCGGTTAACTTCAGTCAGATCAAGTTTTCTGAAGCAACTAGCGAAAACAGTCATTTTCTATCTACCTAGATCCTAGATCGTGATCTAGATCTGAAGTGTCCTGGAAGAAAAACTCATTTACAATTCTGTAAACGTTATTTAGAAGTTCATAACAAGGCATCCAATATTGCATGTAGATCTGAACTGGGTAAATTTCCTTTGATCATTGATATAAATAAAAAGATACTGTCTTAATTACTTAAACTATCTCCGAGAAAAGGAAGAAAGCTCTAAAGTCAAACAATCTTTAAAAATATCGATTGACCTTCATTATAACGGTCATAATAGTTTTTACTCTAGTCTCATGAAAATGACTGACTATTACAATTTCTGTGACTTTAATTGTAATTCATTGAATGAAGGTAAAATCAAACAATATGTAGATCTCATGAAAAAGAAATATATCTCTTACTGGAACCAGACCCTTCAACATTCGCAAAAACTTAGTTTTTATTACACGTTCAAAAAGAATTATAGCCTTTCTGTCTACCTAGATCTAACAAGAAAGAACCCATCTAGAAAATCATTAGTAAAACTGAGAATTAGCAGTCATAAACGTCGGATTGAAACAGGTAGATACGACAAAATACCTCGTGATGAGAGGTTATGTAGTCTCTGCAACTGTAACAAAATTGAAGATGAAACTCATTTTTTACTAGATTGCCCGAGCTATTCTTAGATAAGAGACAGGTTCTTTTCTAAAATGGAACCTAAAATCCCATTTCTACGACCATTATCACATGAGACCTTATTGTCATATCTTATGAATTGTACTGATTATTTTATAAATATTCAATTAATTTCATTCATCTTGTCATGCTTTGAACAGAGAGACAAACTAGTTACAATGGCTACCTCTCTGAATGGTTAAAAATAAGAAATGGTTGTAACCTCTTTTAGTTATTTTAATTAAGTAAGAAATTAATAATTAAATTTTAAGTGGCTTTTGCAATACTGTAATACTTTGTTATAGTCATGCAAATAAAGCTTGTTGTTGTTGTTGGAAGAGTCTCCTCTTTGTTATTTTGTTTTAAACATGCACGCAAACACGCGAGAATATTGCAGTCGCGCGTCAGAAGTAACCTGAGATTCTCGTGCATGTTTCGCTCGTTGGACTATCTCGGAGAGAATAAGCAACTGCTTGTACTCAAAAGCTTTTGTAGGTCAGCAGTCTGTCTTGAGAGCCCAACTTGCCACAATAAAAATGGGCTTAGTAGACTGACAGAGAAACACTGCTGGTTCTAGCGAACATCAAATAAATGAACAAATACTGAACAAAGACAGAAACCTATGTTGTGACTGTGCTCATGGGTTGTACATGGTTTCATGGTAGGCACCTTGGAAAGTTCTTGTCACCTCCATCTTAGAGAGCAAGGGTTCTTATCTAAGGAAAGAACAGTGCGGCATAGACCAGGCCTCGAACAACCGAACGTAAAATATCTAAAATGAAAAGTCGCTGAGTGCCTGAAACAAGAAATTAACTCAGTTACAAGGTCCCACCGAGTAGTTAGAGTAACTGCAATTTATCAGACACAACAGACACAACAGAAGGAGGGAGACTAGCCCTTACTGGCTAGCTGCTCTCGAAGAGGATGTCCATGTGGATCTAAACACCTCAGATTCGGGAATCGCAACGTGCAGTTCACTTAACTCGAGCAAAACGGCGACCATCCAACATACACCTTAGCTGACCTGCCCCTTTCAAACCCTCCAAAGAAAAATTTGGATTCACTAATTACGCTTGTGATCAGAAAAGAACTGGCTGTTTCTTTACTCTGCAATGGCTCCAGAGGAGGAAACAGACTCTGACAGTCTTGCCAATGGTAACCGGAGTTCGATAATGATGGCAGTGGCCACAATAATAATTACGAAAGTCAGCTCGTTGAAGGGCAAGAGAATGACGAAAATGTTTAGTATATATATGGCCTAGCACGGCAGACAGCAGTAACCTCAACAACAAGTCGGCTTGTCCTGCTCTAAGGCGTCCAATCAAGATTTTGTCAAAACAATAGCAGTTTGATATTTGGCGATTATATGCCGAATGATATGAGAATTACTAGTAAATACCAGAGTCAACGTTTTGTTCTACTTTGGCGTTACTGATAGGTAGAAAATAGAAAAAAATGTCACACATTAAAGAAAGCTTACTTACGGAAAAGAATAGTACATATAGATGCACGTGTGTAAGGCACATTGTCAGCCATAAAATCCAAGTTACCATGCCTAAAGAACATAGTCGTAGTAGCTCTGTTACCGTCAGAGGATTATTCCTGGTTTTTCACAGCGGAATCTTGACTTATCGCTCCGCTGCTACTGTACAGAACAGAGGCGTGTGTTTTCTTTTATTGAATTGTGGCGGACAAAAAACGATTTAAGTAAGAAGTCACAGAGCTGCAAAATGACGAGCTTCCAGCCGCCCAAAACCTATTATGCAAATTAGCTGAGGGCACATTGAATGTGCCCTCAGCTAATTTGCATGAGTAACTTTATGCCATAGTTTGACACCTTGTAGCTTCATGAAGATGGGATGAGGTGTTATTTCAATTAGTTGTGTGCTGTAAAAGATGACAATGCTGAGTGATGTTTATTACAATTCATTGCGGATAAAAATAATTCGGCTTCTCAGTCACTTTGTTTAGTAGCCTGCTTAGCTGGCGGTATTTTTCCTTGCGAAGGCAAAAACGAGCGCGAACAATATCGCATCCTACGCTTTCTAATTTAATAGGCTAAGCTGGTAATAATGATTACGACAGAGCCATGATGTCGAAAAACATTTATTTTAATATTTCGGGGTATTATTTGCCATGCTCCAGCACCAAGCACTACTAGCTAAGGCTTAGGCGAGATGACACAATACATCGCCTATTTAAGCCAGTTATTATCGCTCGATCGCTTTTGATTGCTGCAACGCCAGAATAAGCCAAAGTGCGATGTTATACATTCCGCTTCCAGGTATCTGCTACCCAGGGAAGACAGAATAAGTTAAAGCGCAATGTTAGACATTCCGCTTCCAGGTATCTGCTACCCAAGGATGACAGAATAAGCTACAACGTTAGACAACATTCCGCTTCCAGGTATCTGCTACCCAAGGAAGACAGAATAAGCTAAAACGTTAGACAACATTCCGCTTCCAGGTATCTGCTACCCAAGGAAGACAGAATAAGCTAAAGCGCAATGTTAGACATTCCGCTTCCAGGTATCTGCTACCCAAGGAAGACAGAATAAAGCCAAAGCGCGATGTTAGACATTCCGCTTCCAGGTATCTGCTACCCAAGGAAGACAGAATAAGCTAAAGCGCGATGTTAGACATTCCTCTTCCAGGTATATGCTACCCAAGGAAGACAGAATAAGATTAAGCACGATGTTAAACTTAACGCTTCCATTTATATTCTACCCAAGGAAAACTGAATAAGCTAAAGCGCAATGATAGCGATCAAGTTTCCAGGTACAGCATATTATCTAAGGAAATCAGAATAAAGAACGCGATGCTAATATTTCGTCTCAAGGTATGTACAAAATCGTACTTATGATTGCTACCTACCAAAGGCCTCTTGTCTCTTTTTGTCTCGAATCCATTGCATCGTAGATCGGTCACGCCGTTAAGACGCAACGATTTTCAAAACCTCATATTTCCCGCCAGCATTGTGTTACACGCAAAACACAAATGCAATATCATGTTTTGAAGAAAACCTGGTATTACCCAAGATGTCGCTACAATAATTAGGTTGAAAACCTTCTATACTTGAAATACAGGAAGTAAAATGTCAAAAGGAAAACTCAATAAAGCTGGGGAATGTTAATACATGATACCAGTGTAGCTCGAATAAATTATAATCGGAGTCATGAAAGCGCCACGTCCCATGCGTCCTCTAACATACATTTCTTCACATAAAAATCAATAGCCTTAGTCTAAAAACTGATCAATGTCGGGTTCTTTGCTCGACCTACATACAAATCAACGCACCTTAGTAAAGCAAATTAATATGCGCAGCTTTCTAAGAGGCATCGAGGAGAATTTGCAGGCTTACGTAAATAAATAATAAATTCCCGCCAGATAATTCTCACACAAAATTATGATTCTGTTTTGACAGCCTGCCCAGGAAAATCTACTAAAATCACCCGGTTTTGATTGCCACAAAGGACTGTGGTGGCGGTCTAGCAAAGAAAATATATCATAAAACTGAAACGACGAACATCATCACAAACGGCGTGACAAGACTGAATAATTCTCTGGTTCTGTTTTGGGTCTCGTTTCCTGGCGTATGGTGACAAATCGTGTAACTTAACCCCTTTCTGTTGTTGGCATTCGACAGAGCCAGAAGAAGGTTAACCGAAAATCAGACTTACTAACCTTTTAAAAAATTCCCGCACTTTCGCTGACTGCGCTCGTTCTTTCCTGTAATAATTTTTGCTTTACGACGTGATCTTTACGACGTAATCTTAATGTATCTCACGCTGTTAAATAACCGCAGGGACACATGCCGACCGCACGTGTTGATATAATTCTTTACATTGCTGACAGAAATGATTCGCGTCAAATATCGCTTTTAATGAATACATGCTGCGAATTTTTTTCATGGCCTAAGTTCCTCATAAGTGGAAACAAGTATGGGGAAAATCGGAATCCATATGGTTGGCATCTGGAATCCAGCAAATTGGAATCCGGAATCCAGAGAGTAGGAGTCCGGAATCCAAAGGGTTGGAATCCGGAGTCCAAAGGGTTGGAATCCGGAATCCAATACCTCTGTGGATTCTGTTACATGGGGCGAGAAAATCTTGATAAACTGTACAAACTTCCGTAACATTTAAACAGTTAATTCAGTGCGTAGCTAATAATTCACATTTTTATTTCTTAATACGCGTTTCTTATGAGTCTCATGTGTTTTTTTTAACCAGCAGGTGTTTAATTTAAGAATTTCATGACGATGAACTACTCCAGTCTTTGTTGACCTGATTATGGAACAAACGTTAAATGGAAAACGCAACTGAATATGAGCATATCTCATTTTCAGTGGCACTAGCAAGTCTTTTTAATAACACTGAATACTTTTGTACTTAGTATGGTTATTTTCCATTTACGTGAAAATAGGATCATGATAGAGAACTGAGCTCTGCATCATCCAATGTTTGTTTTTTTAGAGCTGACAAAGGCTTTTGTTTTTGTTAATAATCTGCAGTACTGGCTCGAGTGATAAAAGTCAAAACAGAGTCGACGAATAGGCTTCCATCAGTCTCATTACGTTTTCACAGTTAAAACTGGCCCTCAATATAGAACATCAGTAAGGGCCCCTATAAACACCAACATGACTAAACATAGTCTTCCCCGTTCTCGTAGTCATAACAAACCACTGAAAATAGAGAGTCTAAAGACGTCGTGCTTTCCTACAATGTTCATCCTTATCATCCCCGCCCTCCATCTCCTCCTCCTCCTCGTCGTACTCGTCTTCGTCATCATCATCTTCCTCCTCCTTCTGTGGTCATCATCATCATCATCATCCTCCTCCTCCTCCTCCTCCTCCTCCTCCTCATCATCATCATCATCATCTTCATCATCGTCATCATCTGCGTGGTTCGCTCATGGCGCATCCGTGGCACGCGCGAGAAAAATAACTCCTTGAGGCACTACTAAGATAACTAATGATCTACCAATAACACAGGAGGTTTTTTAAGGAATTATGAAACCCCTGGTTTCATAATCCCTTAAACTGACTCAACTCATCGTTTTCCAGCACACAAAGTTGTTCTTTTCACCGCAGCGTTTAACGATCCACTCTCCTCCATCAATTCCATTTCCAGTAACCATGGCAACACAATCTTCGTCAGCAGTCTTGGAGCTCGGCTGTCCCTGGCACCAGTTAGTAAAATTTGCAGTGATTCCGTTACTCCAGACATACTTTCCTTCCAATGAAAGGTCGTTTAGTCCCAGCCATACTCCAGATTGGGTGCTCTGTGGTCTTTGTACTTTAAAAATAAGAAACAAAAATAACGTATTTTCTCAATTAAACGCCCCCGGCGTTTATTTCAAACTTGACATGGTGAACCCGGCGTTTCTTTCAATCAGCAGTTTGTTTTGGGTCCGCCATTTTTTAATAGTTTTTCTTGGCAGTCGTGTATGTTGCCCTTAATCTTAAGTTTCTTACAACAATAAACGTCTGAGCGGCTTATTTACAATTCCCTCCTTTATACCCAGCGTTTATTAGGGACCCAGCCCTTAATAAGGTAAGGTAAGGTAAGGTAACTTTATTTAAACACGGTATTTCCTTCAGGTATACATTTACATTGAAGTATAGAAAATACGGCGATAGCAAGCTCATTGAAAAAAGCAAAAGCAATCACGTTGTATGGGAGCTTTTAGTTGAATGATCAGTCAAAGGAAGCACAGCGGAACCACGATATAACAAAGCACCAGGGGGACTGGACAAATGGCTTCCCAGACTCTGTGGTACTGGTGCCTAGCCTAGAAATCTTTAAGGACCAGCTGTAGTGCCATCTTGGCAATGGCCACTGATCAAAACTTAAGTTTTTTTAAGTACCGGTACAATTCTGAATTTTGATCAGAAATTGTGAGAAAAAGACCAAAATCTTCATTATATCGGGGTGTGGCTTATTATTGTTTTTAGTATAATTTTGAGGTGTGGGCATCAAAAAGTAAGCAGCCGCGCCTTGAAATGTTACAATCACCGGTAGCGCGGTGAATATAGCATTGAAATTATAATTATAGTGTGCCTTACTCAGATTTGAACGATTAAATAAAATTCGTAATTTAGGGTTAGTGTACACCCCTCTGTTGATATGTTAATCTTTCAACTTTAGTAGCGTGATGACGTGATGAGGGTAAATTTTAATTTGGGATTCTGGATTGTGTTCGTAAAAACCCGGAAATAAGAACCTGCATTTTCCCAAGTTAGCCTAAAAAGGTTCTTACATAAATGGTAATAAGCACAAATTTACGCTATTTAGGTTCTTAAATAGGTTCTTAATTTCTGAAGAAAAAAATTAACATTGTAGCTAATAGAATTTAGTGGTATTCAGCGTATTTCTTACATAAAATCTGCATTCCAAATAAGTATTTATGTAAAAATGCCTATAATAAGAAAAATTGAAGCACTGATCACATGAATTTTGAAGTCCTCCTTCAGAACTTCACATACACGTACTGTACTTTAAAAAATAAGAACCTATTTCAAATTTTACGCTAAACAGGTTCGATTCTTGTATAGAGGGGGTCTCACTGACGAATTTTAGTCTAACAGATTCTTAAAAACTTGGTTCTTACTTGCCAGTTTTTACTGTATCGGTATTTCGTTACACCGGAGTTTGTTATATCGGGGTTCTTTTCCATCTATCGTTTGATAGTCATTTTTCATGGAGGACTCAAATTTTTCTTCGAAACCTGGTTGAAATATTATTACTTCAACGAATTTCATCATCGCTATCCCATTCATCTCCAGTTAGTCGCCACTGTTTCAGGCCAATGTACCGTACTTTCAAATAAACGCCGGGTCTACACGCTCAAATTTGAAATAAACGCCCCTGGCGCTTATCTGAGGTCGGATGTTTAATTGAAACCGAACATTTATGTAACTGATTCTCATCGATAATCAGTTATGACAATTGAAAAAAGGTTCATGAGCCACAACAGTATACTAGTTTAATTAATTTTGTTCATTCCAGCTGAAGGAAGTTGGCGCAACATAATCTACAATATACTGAGCACCCAATTCTGTAGCCTTGACTTGTTTTATCGATTATAGGCGAAACCGCTGACATTTTATTTCTGTTAGCAACAAGTATGTTTATCCCAACAGAAGTATTCTTCACATCTTACAACAACCGCCTTATGTCACACAGACTCAAAGTCACAACTATCTCAGCACACTGCCTGTCACACATCCACTTCTGTAATCAACAAACTACGAATGACTAAAATAAACGTCAATAACAATGATTCAGCGTTCTAAGATGTTCTCTGGGAGCATTATGGAATGTTCTATGTAAAAGGACTAGACAATTCCGTAACGTAATCCCATCACATGTTAATAAATTTTGCAGTGGACCACATGCTATCCATTGGGGAAAATTTTGGGATGGTAACTTGTTAAGAATTTTGCTCTTTTAATATAAACACATAGTACATACGTACCAGCTTCTTGTTGGATTTCATGGTAGTACAAGAGTCGTTTGAACACCTTGAGATTTCTAACATAGCCATAAAAAGTCTCTCCCGTATCCTTCTTGCTCCCCACTTGATAGTAGCTGTGAGAGTTGCTCATAATTTCGTAGCTCGACAAACCAAATGGGGCAGATCTAGTTGAAGTTTTTAGGGCATATTCGCCGCTCGTGTAGATAACAGCAAGCCTACTGACTTGGTCCCACGTGACTGCAGCGAAAATCCAAACGTTGAAGGGGATCGGTCTGCAGTCAATTAACTACAGTTAGTATTTAGGCCAAGACACTGATTTTAGCATTCAGTCCTGTATTTAGTCCTAATCATTGACCTTAGTCCAGTGGAAACCTGATATAACAAGCCTCTATATAACTTCACAGCGGTCAAACGCACGACGCGTGCGCAGTTCCTGCCATAATTTTACAAAAGAAAACACAGACAAGTCGAAAGTGTCACTTTAACTGCAAACCTTAACGCCATTTCTGAAAACTTAAGCTTTTTACTTTCGAGCATGTGTTCAGAATGAAGTAACGGGCATCCACAAGTTTTATCGGCGCGAAATTTTGTTTATCGGGACATTTTATGTATCGCTTTCATACGAACTTCGCACTCGTAAGAGTCTGAACTGATTAAACGTCAAGGCTCTGAAAAACCGGAAATGACCTTGTTTTTTGCGTTTGACCACTGTGAACTATCATGAACTATATAACAAACACCTCGGTATCTTCAGCCCGGTAACAATAAAATATATGGAAAAGTACCCCGATATAACGGGGGTTCATTTATATATCGCGGCTCGACTGTAAATATATCGGGGTTCGTCTGTAACGAACACATTTTCGTAGTCCCTTAACACTTCCGTCGTTACATCGGGGTTCCACTGCAATTTAAAGTCCTATTCCTTGATCTTAGTATAAAAATTGACTCTTGGCTAGTCTGGAATAAGGTAGGGATTTTTGATGCTTAGTCTAGGGTTGCAAATTGCAGCTGAACGTGGTCTGGTATAGGGGAAGGGACTCAGAGTCCCAGTGGCACACCCTTCTCCAAAACTCCATAGAGTCACCCTCTCCGGCTTAATTACATTCCAAACCAAAAAATCCTCTTCAAGCACCAATTTAGTTATTTGCCAAATTGGTCAGCCTGTGGTCTGGTGTACAGGGCCACGCACTTGTAATTTTGAAGGTAAATGGAATCGACAAGTTCCTCTTGCTGTAAAATGGAACCACTAATTAAATTCATTCTATTTTAAGCGCGGCATACGCTGAATTACAAGGATGGTCAGAAAACTTCTACATAAACATAACACAAGGATAATAACGTTGGCTAGACAAACTATACAACAAATAACTGTCAATATTGACACATTTATTTCAGTCTAGAGATATGGTCCTGGTATTTAAACGTACAAAATTTGGCAAAAGGCTCATCAAATTGGTCTAGGCCTAATTCAATAGTTTTCGCAACTTTTATCATCCAAATAATTTCAAAATTGTTCAGTACCCATCCCAAGTGGATAAGGAAATACTGGAAACATTATCTAATATTGTTTGCATGAAAACTTACGAGTACACAGACAACACGTCATCTCCCAGCTTGTTTCTAAACTGGAAAGCCAGATCCTTATTTTTACCGTGCACCCAAATAGCAAACTGGTGGGGCGACGACCAATCAGCATACACGTGGCCTGGAGTTTTGGCGGGCTCCGAGACTTTGACCCAGAACGTGATTGTAAAGGCGGGAAATTGAAGACTGACGGCTGGAGTGTCGGCATATGATCCGTTGCCATCAAGATACAAGGCTGTTATGCCATCTTCATGTCTATAGGAAGCTCCATTTCTTAAACTGTGAAGTTGTAAGAAACCAAATAAATAAATCAAAGTTGTAAACGAAAAAAAAAAACAACAACGGTCAATCAAAACAGCGAAACCAAAACAATGAAACATCAAAGCAACTGTTCCTAAAATTGCTATATCGGGAAGACAACGCACTTTGTAAAGCTCAACAATTATTTTTGTTTAATCAAAGAGTTCGTGACGCGGACAGACAGATTATTAATGAATCACCGCAATGCTACCACTGAACTTTCAAAAAAGCGGCTAAAGCAATGGGCAGTTGAAGCAGCCGAACATGCCGACTGATATTAAAGGTACGAGAATCCAAGAAAAGCAAGTATTTATTAGTACCTAGGCAACGAGAAATGTTACAAATTTATACTGATCATACATTACGTCCGGGTCAGTGCCGTCTAGTAGCCAGCAACCGATCATGTCAGCAGTTGGCTTACATCCTGTAAAGTTAAGGGAAAGAAGTGAAGCGTTTGAAGAATGGATTTTTTTCTTATTGGCAATATTACACTACTGATAGACTTAGGTACAACTCAGCAAAGCATTAGGCTAATGCAACTTTGAAATAAGAAGATAAACTGAACATTAGCGACATTTTTAAAATACCAATTAAAAAACTTCACCACCAAGCTCGTATACAGTGCCTTAACGAGTTTCATTGGTTTCCTTTCAAAAGTGAACAATTAAAAGGAACAAATAAATAAAGGGGTTAGTTTACAAAGAAACTGTAATGCTGCTTCGGTGGGAAGGTGAAACACAAAGATTTGGATTTATCAACTGAAGTGATGAGGTAAATTGGCCAATTGGTAAATTGAATTTCTTTACGGTAGCCAATTTACCTTATCAAATCAGTTGATAAATCCAAATGTTTCAATTAAAAGGAAGCTGTTACTATTACTAACACTGCAAATTATTTAGGGCTTGTGGATAAGAGAAGTGACGAATATATATATTTAAAGTAACTTATTAGAATGGACGTACTGTACCATTGTCCTGGTTTATTGGTTGCGGCAGATTTCTGTAGACAAATTCATTGTGCTCTTCGTCTGGAATATAGGCCAACTCAGCATCAATAGCCTGACAAAAGGCTTTTGCTTCAGTCCATGTTTTGTCGACAGAAAAATGTATGTATAAGGCATCTCTTTGAAAGTACCATCTATCTGGAAAAGCTAAAAATTGGACAAAATCCTTAGTTTTGTAGATGCAGTACCATCTCGCTAAACTATCTCGACACAAAATGATCAAGGTTTCTGAATCGATGTAAGGTAGATGTTTTAATGACAAACTCACTTGCTGTGCTTCCAGAATGGTACTTTTCTAGCTGAAAGGTAAGATTATGTCAATGCTAGATTTTAAAAACTTAGTTATGACTTCAGTCATTCAGAAAGAAAGAAAAGACAGACAATCAGTCAGTCAGTCAGTCAGTCAGTCAGTCGACTAATCAGCCAGCCAGTTTTTTTCAGTCACACAGCATTAAACCAGTCAGACGAACAGACAGGTATTCAGTGAGTCAGTCAGTCAAGTCAAACAGTCATTCCCTTTTTTTCCTTTAATATTCAGGGAGCTAGTAAGTATAAAATTGTACCATAAATCCTCTGTATTCAAAGCCAGGCTTTTCAACTAAGTTTCCAGGCTTGGCATCTTTGGTCGAGTTGTTAAGCTCACACAAGTACGATCCTGGTTTTATCTGAAAAGATTAAAAGTAAAGTGGATGCCGTCCAGGTTAGCTACTTAATAAGTAAGCGAGTGAGACGTATGACTATGATAATATTTTTATGAATCAACTAATATCTTATAAATTACCTAACATTAAGAGAACTTTAGTTCATGTCAGAAACATTTCTTTACAAACCCAGTTGACTTTTTTGTTACCTTTTTAACATTGATAGAGGAACAATTTGGGTTTGCTTTACAACGCCATAAGCAATCGTCAGGGTGCAAAAAGCTTGTGCCTATCACGTGACCTTCCAAAGCAAAGCCTATTTCCCTGAAGAAAGGAATTGAGTCGCATTGGTACGTGAGGCTGGGTAGGAGAATTCCAATGCAAATGAAATAAGGCCAGTTATGTATGCTTCTGAAGCCTGCAAAAGCAAAACAACTGAAAGTTGATAATAAAATGGCTCCTGTTAAAACACGGTAAATAATAATAATAATGATAATAATAATAAAAATAATAATAATAATAATAATAATAATAATAATAATAATAATAATAATAATAGTGACGATGATGATGATCGAGCATGAATCAAAATGGACGACCCAAAACGGCATGAACAGACAAATGATAAAAGCGAATTTCAAAGTCATGTAATAAGCGTCTCTTGTACAGTTCAGGTGTCTCTTACGTGTCTTAGTAAGTGAACCGTGCGTTTAAGAGATGAATGATTGTCCTCAGCTTAAGTGAGAGACAAAGAATTGGATGGCGAAGGAAATCATTCTATGACAATAATGGATAATAAAGTAGCGTAATTTTTAAAATGAAATCTCTTGCGAACCTTTCAGAACCAGCTCCACGAATGAACACGAATTCCACAAATATTCCCTTTTATTTAAGTGGCGTTAATTTCTGCAACTTTAATAAAAGTGGAGCGTCTAATTCTGAATCTCATTCTAATTGGTACTAGCCTGCGAGCAGGCTGACTTAGTGTGTTATTCGCGCGAGTATCTTGGCGGTGAAAGTCGAGCCGGCGAGAAGAATGGGCCGAGGAAAAGTGAGCCTGCACGAAAGCCATTGAATTTTGAATTCTCCGCGTTCGTCCACGAAAGCAGCATTCTGATTGGATTGAAATGACAGGCGATGACAGAATTTATTATTGTGACAAGTGGTCTTGTTATTTGTGGCCTTTCTCAGATTTTTAGACTGCTCGCAGTCTATCGCCGGGTTTTTCAATCGATTCAGTTTCTTAACGTGACTCGGCTAGTTCTGTCTGGTTAGCGATTGCGCTTTTGTGTCATTTTTTGGAATATCAGCCACGTTTGTTTCGCTTATTTGCAGCCTGGTTTTAGTGCGTGGTAGTTTTCAAGCCTCTCTTCTTGGGATCTCCGTAATGACAGGAACTGTAAGACTTTATTTACCATGCAATGGGCATTATCTGGCTATCGCAACGAAAGCCCCAGGTCGCAAACGAAAGCCCATTATCTTGCAGTCTTCGGTTATTTGTTATTGTGGGAAGAGGGTATCGCTTGTTCCTGGTGAAGTATTCTGCGTTATCGGCTTGATACTCTTTGTAATTACAAATTTCATGTCCATGGAGTTCTATATTTTAACTTGTTATGCGCTCTCGTGCATCGATTCCGAGTCATCTGCACAGATGCCTTCGCGATTTGATTTTGCGAGCACTCCTAGTTTCATACTTATTACGAAAACGCGGCAAAAATTGTCAACTGTGTTCTATAATTTTCTTTTGCGCTATTGTGGCACATTCATAAAGAAATCGATCCTCTCGAGTGTGAAAATCTGCTGTCGTGTGGCAAGCCGTCACTGCCAAAAACCTATCGACTTGTAAATACCCCACTGCTATTTGCGGGATAGTGTAGTCCTTTCATTTTAATTATAAAATTGAATAATGAACTTTGAACCTTGAATATTGAACAAACTAGCGACTTCTCGCCAGCTAGCGAGTTCACTAGCGAGAAATTGAAAACTCGCTAGCTAGCGAGTTCATTAGCGAGAAAATGAAAACTCGCTGGCGAGAAATTGAAAACTCTCTAGCGAGAACTCGCTAGCTAGCGAGTTCACTGGTGAGAAAGTGAAACTCGCTAGCGAGAACTCGCCAGCTAGCGAGTTCACTAGCGAGAAAATGAAAACTTGTTAGCGAGTTCTCTATCGAGAAAATGAAAACTCGCTAGCGAAAACTGAAACTTTTCTAAAGCAACTCAACCGTAGCTTTCCAGGACTCGATCATGCATTTCTAAGACTGACCTTATAATTTTTGTAACTCGACCATACATTTCCAAAACTTACCATACAAATTTTACGATGATATTGGAAGCTGTTTGGACCGGTACAAGTCGATAGGCTTTTGGCAGTGACGGCTTGCCTTAGTCGTGTTTGTTTATATTTTGCTTTGCTTGTATTGGTTAGATATTTGATACCTTGACAGTTGAGACTTGTCACCTCGCAGGGGCGGAATTCAAAATTCAATGGCTTTCGTGCAGGCTCACTTTTCCTCGCCCCATTCCTCTTGCCGGCTCGCTTCGCTTGCCGCCTCGCAGATCGCGGCTTTCGCCGCCAAGATTGTCGCGCACAAATTCCCCAAACAAGTGAGCCGCTCGCAGGCTAAACTGGTACAGACTTCGTTCTCTTTTAGCTCCATTCCAGTCTTTTCAGGGTGGTAGGAGGGATGGGTGAGTCGTTGATTAAAAATGCTTTAAGTTAGTTCTCGCTCTGAGAAGTGTCTTTCTCAGCATCAGCCCCGGGATGGTCAAGGTATTCTTACTCGGCAAAATAAGAAACACTACATTCGCTTTCATTTCCTTCAACTGGAAATTTTTCCCTATTTTGCGTTAATTCCCTATATTCTGGAACAATTTTCTCTTCAATTCATTTGAGATTTAAGAAGTGTTAATTTCAGAAACCGTAAATAAAATATTGCCAAGGTGTAAGTCACTATCGATAACGAAACAATGTCAAAAGTCAATTTAAAATGCTAAACAATGATTCTTTTATATAAAAGTATGAAGGCAGGTGTTTTTATTTAAACAAACACAAAGGATTATATCTTCCAAGCGTTGCTCTTTCTATTCGTTAAACAAAAGTAGTAATCTTTATTGTCAAAACGGACTGTTGAGCTTAAAATCTGATCAGTCAGACTATTTTTATGCAATAACTCAGATTGTGGACAATAACAAATTTCCACAAAAAAGATGAAATTCTCAGTATTTTGAAGCGTCAATTTAAACTGTCACAGCAACGTAAAAAGTCGGAATAAGTTTATAGAAAGAACGTTCTGTTAGGATATGGGCTATGCTGGTAATTGAAAAGGTGCCAAAACGAAAGGATGGCAACAAGGGGATATAAATGGAATGATTTTCGAAAGAAAATTGAGAATGTTAGGCGTGAAGAGCATTAATTTGTTTTTGTACAGTTTTATTCTAAAGCATTTCAGTAATAAAGAATTCAGAGTGACACAAAATTCATTTTAGCGCCCAAACAAACAAACAAACAAAAAACTCGGAAAGGCACTCACCTGCCAGCACAATTGTTTGGTATCTTGTAGGGTATAATTATATACCTTTTGCTGATCGTAGCCCTGTTTCGTTTAACCTCAGATCAGTACGTAGGGGATAACAACAAATATATACGGAAGAAAGTTTTTTTTACGCTATTAAAATTTTAACTTCATTCCATGGCTTCAGCTTGGTAAACGAACTGAATATGGCAACGACTGTCACATTTCAATTTGATGGTTATTTTCTTGCTCCGGAGAACAAAATGCCAAGCCATACAGGCAGTCAAACAATTCGCACTCGCTTTCGGTGTTTATCATCGGAACATGTGATAACTGGAAGTATTTTACAAACCCTCCTGTGTGTGATTCTTAGTAATACTTTCCCGGCATGCACGTCACCCTTTGCACTTTTGGCCGTTTTCCCACCACAATTCGCCAGAAGCCACTTTTCTTTTAAGAAAATATGAAAAGTGAGAGGCAGCCTTGCTTGGGGGTGTGAAGGACCATGTTAAGTGTATAGATGTAAAAATTGACGCACTACCTACTAGAACACAAATTGCTGTACATGTAAGCTTGATAAAACAATCAGTTGAGTTGTCGTGTATTCCTGGTGAGAATTGATGGTGAGGAATGGTGTTAGCAACTTGTGAAATTGCCTTAGCAAACATTGAGGTTGCACGCTAAAAACCCTCCATGAAAATAACCTTTGTAATATTTTCTTAAGTTGTTGGTCTTCAATTTACACAGTATATGGTCTTATCGTCGTGTACGAAAAGCATGCGAGTACGGTTTGAACCCTGACAAAAATTACTGAAGTTGACTGCATTCTTGTTTGTGATGACGGTCTGATATGAGTATCAAAGCCTACCTTTGAGAATTCCTTTACTCCACGATACCCCGTCCATCAATTCGTAGTCAGAGCGCATAAAAACCGCTGTGTATTCGCTAAAATTTTCAAAACAAGACACAGAAGACCTGTAAGAAACCTTGCAAGAACAGATTCACCGACCGAATTTGAATAATTGATTATTTTGACATTTTTTGTGTGTTTCTTTACTGTCGTCATGGTGTTTAATTGCGTTTTTTTTCTGTTTATTATCGAGGCGTATTGTAACAAAAATAACCAGGGGAATAAATGATTGAAACAAGTATGACGGATCAATCTACAGGATTTATTTTAACAACAAAGAGGCTGACGAGACACTCTTGTAACAATAAAGGTGTTATATCAAGCATTGTAGACATTTTCCGTGGTGTATTACAAATCTTTGCTTTGATACCAACCGCTCTATCAGCGCTTAAGATCCAAATCAGAATTTTGAAATTTAAACTTAAGGGCCTCGGCCACTTAAATTCTCACTTAATCTTAAGTTTCTTCATGCAACTGGGCCCTGACCCGCGAGTATGAAGAATCCTTCAGTCCACGCGTGTTCGTCACGCAAGTTCGTTCTTAGGAACTTGACGAACGGAAATAATACCGCGTCTCTAAAATTTCCCTGTCTTTTTTATCATTTTCAGTCGTTTAGTATTCTGTATTTTCCTTTTGTTTTTCTACCGTTTTTTATTGTTTTCTGTAGTTCAACTAACGTTATTACTTTCCTTTTCTTTTAAAGAAATAAAACAAATAAATAAATGGTTGAAAAAAGTATCTGTTTTCCTATTGCTTTCCTTTCTTTCTTGTGACGTTTACCTGTGGTTTTCTTGTCGTTTTTCTATCCTTGTCTCTCGTATAACATTGTATCTGTTTCCCTTCGTTTTTCTCCCGTTTTTCCCATTCCCTTTCCTTTCGTTTTATTCTGTTGTGTTATTGTTTTTCTTTATTTCTTGGTAGTTTTCTATCAATTTCTTGTCCAATTTTTTTGACGCAGTTTATTTCCACAGTATAATATATACGCAATACAATTGAGTTACTCTTAGAATAATTATAAATTAATCCCATAGCAGCAAGTTACATGCCACAGGTATTTAAATACAGTTAAAAGTACTATAAAAATCACAAATCAAAAACACACTTTTGCACTTGTATCAGAGACAAACACTACGACCCTTGTCGATGTTTTGTTTTGTTTTGTTTTACCGCTGATCATTTTGCTAACTTTACTGTCGTTTTCTGTCGTGTTTTTTTTTCTACCGTCTTTCTTCTTTCTCTGGCGTTTTGCTACAGTTTTTCCTGTCGTTTTTTTAATTGCCGTTAGATTCCTCCTCCACTAGGGCGTAAATACAATAAAAATTTCCAGAGCAGTGTTACTGAGATGTTTAAATAAGCCACTGTAGAGACACCTTAATATGCCTCGGTTTCAAAACAACGTTTCAGATCATATTAGGGTTAAGTTCCAGATACCAGCCCTGCAGGTGGCTTTGCCGGACAGATTTCCAGCTTAATTCTGACCACATTTTGTTCTTGAAACTTCGTGCACCTGAAACGACTGTCTTTTTCTCATAAAAGTGATCTACAAAAGAGACTTAACAAATGAGAACTTGATCGTAAAACGGTAGTTATTTTCTTAAGAGTCACAACTTGGAACTAACTTTTTATTTGGCTACAAATATCCCCGACATTTTAAACGACATGTTGAGGCACCGTCACAAAGCTTCCTTTGGCATGGCCACATTGTCAGCAATAATAACAATAACCAGTATTACACAATGAAAAACAATTATAGCAAACGTACATAATCCACTGCATATTTATCTGACTACTGGAGTGTTGTGGGATATTTTTACATTATTTCCAGGGTTTTTTTTCACCGAAAATCTTGATAAACTGTACAAACTTCTGTAACACTTAAACAGTTAATTCAGTGCGTGGCTAATAATTCACACATTTTTATTTCTTAGTACGCGTTTCTTATGAGTCTCATGTTTTTTTTTTTAACCAGCAGGTGTTTAATTTAAGAATTTCATGACGATGAACTACTTCAGTCTTTGTTGACCTGATTATGGAACAAACGTTAAATGGAAAACGCAACTGAATATGAACATATCTCATTCTCAGATGCACTAGCAGGTCTATGTAATAACACTGAATACTTTTGTACTTAGTATGGTTATTTTCAATTTATGTGAAATAAGATCATGACAGAGAACTGATCTCTGCATCGTCCAATGTGTGTTTTTTTAGGGCTGACAAAGGCTTCTGTTTTCGTTAATGATCTGCAGTACTGGCTCGAGCTAAGTGCAAAGAGCATAGCGAGTCATAGTTACAGTACTTTCAATCTATATTTACAGAAACACTTTCAAAATCGTATTGGAATAAACTTAAGTGATAAAAGTCAAAACAGAGTCGGCGAATAGGCTTCCATCTTCTCATTATGTCTTCTCAGTTCAAACTGCCCTCTATATAGAACATCAGTAAGGGCCACTATAGAAACCACCATCATACAGTCCTTCCCGTTGTTGTAGTCAAAACAAACCACTTAAAATAGAAAGTCTAAAGACGTAGTGCTTTCCTGCAATGTTCATCCTCATCCTCATCATTCCCGCCCTCCATCTCCTCCTCCTTCTCGTCGTGATTGTCTTCGTCATCATCATCATCTTTCTCCTCCTTCTGTGTTCCTCCTCCTCCTCCTCCTCCTCCTCATCATCATCATCATCATCATCATCATCATCTGCGTGTTTTACTCATGGTGCATCCGTGGCACGCGCGAGAAAAATAACTCCTTGAGGCACTACTAAGATTACCAATGATCTAGCAATAACACGCGAGGTTTTTTTTTTTTAAGGAATCCAACCCCCGGTTTCATAATCTCCTAAACTGACTCAACTCTTCGTTTTCCAGCACACAAAGGTGTTCTTTTCATTGCAGCGTTTAATAATCCATTTTCCTCCATCAATTCTATTACCAGCAACCATGGCAACACAGTCTTCGTCAGTAAACTTGGAGCTCGGCTGTCCATGATACCAATTAGTAAAATTTGCAGTGATTCCGTTACTCCAGACATACTTTCCTTCCAATGAAAGGTCGTTTAGTCCCAGCCATACTCCGGATTGGGCGCTCTGTGGTTTTTGTGCTTTGGAAATAAGAAACAAAAATACCGTATTTTCTCAATTAAACGCCCCCGGCGTTTATTTCAAACTTGGCATGGTGAACCCGGCGTTTCTTTGAATCTGCAGTTTTTTTGGGCCCGCTATTTTTTAATAGAGGGTTATTGTTCGTTTTTCTTGGCCGTCGTGCATGTTGCCCTTAATCTTAAGTTTCTTACAACAAATAAACGTCTGAGCGGCTTATTTACAATTCCCTCCTTTATACCCAGCGTTTATTAGGGACCCGGCCTTTAATCCAGAACATACGGTGATGGCAAGCTCATTGAAAAAAGCAAAAGTAATCACGTTGTATGGGAGCTTTTAGTTGAATGATCAGTCAAAGGAAGTACAGTAGAACCGCGATAAAACAAAGCACCAGGGGACTGGACAAATGGCTTCCCAGACTCTGTGGTACTGGCGCCTAGCCTGGAAACCTTTAAGGACCGGCTGTAGTGCCATCTTGGCAATAGCCACTGGCCATACCTTAAGGTTTTTAAGTACCGGCACAATTCTGAATTTTTATCATAAATTGTGAGAAAAAGACCAAAATCTTCATTATTTCGGGGTGTGGCTTATAATTATTATGCCTTAAAATTAAGCAGTGTTATGTTGCACTACTCAGCATTTTATTGAATCGTGCAATTACTATCCTAATTTAGGATCTCCACGCCCCTCTATTGATCTGTTAATCTTTCAACTTTAGTAGCGGGATTCTGGATTGTGTTGGTAAAAACCCGCAAGTAAGAACCTGCATTTTCCGAAGTTAGCCCAAACAGGTTAAATAAATCAGTGGTAATTAAGACAAAGTTAGGCTATTTAGGTTCTTAAGCAGGTTCTTATTTTCTAAAGAAAAAACATTGTAGCTAATAGAATTTAGTGGTATTCAGCGCAATCCTTATAAAAAAATCTGCCTACCAAATAAATATTTATGTAAAAATGACAGTAATAAGAAAAATTGAAGCACTAATCACATGAATTTTGAAGTCCTCCTTCAGAACTTAACATATTCGTACTGTACTTTAAAAGATAAGAACATATTTCAAATTTTACGCTAAACAGGTTCTTGTATAGAGGGGTCTAACTGACGAATTTTAGCCTAACGGGTTCTTAAAAACTATGTTCTTACTTGCCAGTTTTTACTGTATCGGGATTTCGTTACACCGGAGTTTGTTATATCGGCGTTCTGTTCCATATATTATTTGATAGTCATTTTTCATGGAGGTCTCAAATTTTTCTTAGGAACCTGGTTGAATTTTTACTACTTCTACGAGTTCATCATTACTATCGCATCCATCTCCAATTAGTCTCGACTTTTTCAGGCCAATGTCCCGTATTTTTTCCATTAAACGCCAGGCCTCAAATAATCGCCGGGTCTACACGTTCAAATTTGAACTAAACGCCCGTGGCGCTTATCTGAGGTCGGACGTGTAGTGAAACTGAACATTTATGTAACTGATTCTCATCAATAATCAGTTATGACAATTTAAAAAAGGTTCATAAACCCCAACAGTATATTAATTTAATTCATTTTGTTCATTCCAGCTAAAGGAAGTTGGAACAATGTAATCTACAGCCTACTGAGCATCCAATTCTGTAGCCTTGTTTTATCGCCTATGGGCGAAACCAGTGACATTTTATTTCTGTTTATCTAATGTTTTTGCTGTATTTTGCTGTAACTTAGTTAACGTGATGTAGAAAATACCAAACAAATCAACGCTGTCCAAAATGATGAAGATACCCTTGTGTGAACACCGGGCGCCGAATAAACGCTGGGTTCAAATAAACGCTGGGATTACGAGGTCTAGTTTTAAATAAACGCCCCCACCCCCCCCCCCCCCCGACTGCGTTTGATATTTTCTAATGTATAAGAAAATACTCCAGAACTGCAAATTTGAAATGAGGTCGTCAAACATACATATTTGTAATTGACCCCAGATAAGAAACAAATAATTATCTGTCATAGGATTCCTTCAGGAACAAATACTTTCTAGACAGAACAAGTATATTTATCCCAACAGAAGTAGTCTTCACATCTTACAACAACCGCCTTATGTCACACAGACTCAACCCCACCACTATCTCAGCACGCTGCCTGTCACACATCCACTTCTGTAATCAACAAACTACGAATGACTAAAATAAACGGCAATAACAATGATTCAGCGTTCTAAGATGTTCTCTGGGTACTTTATGGAATGTTCTAGGTAAAAGGACTAGACTATTCCGCAACATCATCCTATCACATGTTAATAAATTGTGCACTGGACCATGTGCTATCCTTTGGGGAAAGTTTTCGGATGGTAACTTGTTAAGAATTTTGCTCTCATGATATAAACACATACTACATACGTACCAGCTTCTTGTTGGATTTCATGGTAGTACAAGAGTCGTTTAAACACCTTGAGATTCCTAACATAACCATAAAAAGTCTCTCCGGTATCCTTCTTGCTCCCGACTTGATAGTAGCTGTGAGAGTTGCTCATAATTTCGTAGCTCGACACACCAAATGCAGATCTAGTTGAGGTTCCTTGGCTATATTCGCCGATGGTGTGGATAGCAGCAGACCTACTGACTTGGTCCCACGTGACTGCTGCGTAAATCCAAACGTTAAAGGGGATTTGTCTGCAGACAATTAACTACAATTAGTATTTAGGCCACGACACTGATTTTAGCATTCAGTCCTGATCACTGATCTTAGTATTTAGTCCTAATCATTGACCTTAGTCCAGCGGAAACCCGATATAACGAGCCCCTATGTAACAAACACCTTGGTATCTTCAGCCCAGTAACAATAAAATGTATGGAGAAAAACCCCGATATAACTAGTTCCTATATAACAAACACCTTGGTAGGTTCAGCCCAGTAATAATAAAATGTATGGAAAAGAACCCCGATATAACGAGTTCCTATATAACAAACACCTTGATATCTTCAGCCCAGTAAATAATAAAATGTATGGAAAAGAACCCCGATGTAACGAGTTCCTATATAACAAACACCTTGGTATCTTCAGCCTAGTAATAACAAAATGTATGGAAAAGAACCCCGATATAACGAAGTGCCAAGGGACAAACGGGGGTTTGTTTATATATCGGAGTTCGACTGTAACGAACGGTGGGGGCGCGTTGGTGTCGTGGTTAACGCGTTGGACTTCAGATCTGAAGGTCGGCGGTTCGACGCCCAGTCCCTGCCATCGTGTTGTTTCTCCACCCAGGTGTCATCCTCGGAGACCCAGGGGCAGCTAGTCGGGACGACGGGATTTTCATGGGCGAAAGTTTACAACAAGAGCGGGAGAGCCCCTGGGCACTTACTCTTACCGAACGAGTTCCATAAGCGTTTGAAATCTCGCCTACTGATTGGCCAGAAAAATATTTTTCTGGCCAATCAGCGAAGAGGAACAGCCGGGCGACTCTCACGTCTTCTTACACGAGGTTGTTTTCCTCGTCGAACGCCGTGGTAGCGTGGCCCGTTCAACGGGAACATTTTTGAGGAGAACTTCAGAAAAAATAAATAAATAATAAATAAACGAAGTCGAGGCAATCGCAAAACTATAACGTGGCCGCAAGAAAACAAACACTCACCGGGATTTTTCACGGCGGACTTCAGAAGGTATCGTAAATTTTTAGAGCTAGCGACTTCCCCTTTTTCGAGTGTTGCATGAGGCTAATAGCTACTCGAGTAAACGAAGTTACTAATTATTTCTCCTTTTTCGTTGAACTACGTCTGAAACTTTCCACGGGAATCTCCGATGCACGGGCCACGCAACTATGTCTCTGGAGCGTGGGAACCACAGTTAACCAAAGCGTAATATGAGTGGTTGTATGGAACTGAAATTCGATCGAAAATAATCGGCGGTTTCCGCTGAAAATGCATCAAAATGGAAATACAATTTGAAAAACATTACCTGCTATGTGTTTGCTGCGTTTTTATTGCTTTTCCGAGCTTCTGGAGGCCGATCTGGGCGATTTTCTGCTTAACGGTCGATGCGACGTCATGTTACGTACTAGAGAGAACTAGTTCTCTCTAGTACGTGACATGATACTCTCGATCAACATAGTTGCGTGGCCCGTGCATCAGAGATGGAAAGTTTCAGACGAAGATCAATGAAGAAGGAGAAATAATTAGTTACATTGGAAAAAGGGGAAGTCGCTAGCTCTAAAAATAGCTAAAAATTTGCGATACCTTCGATAAGTCCGCCGTGAAAAATTCCCTGTGAGTGTTTGTTTTCTTGCGGCCACGTTATAGTTTGCGATTTCCTCGACTTCGTTTATTTATTATTTATTTATTTTTTCTGAAGCTCTCCTAAAAAATGTTCCCGTTGAAAGGGCCACGCTACTACGGCGTTCGACGAGGAAAACAACCTCGTGTAAGAAGACATGAGAGTCGCCCGGCTGTTCCTCTTCGCTGACTGGCCAGAAAAATATTTTTCTGGCCAATCAGAAGGCGGGATTTCAAACGCTTCTGGAACTCGTTCGGTAAGAGTAAGTGCCCAGGGGCTCTCCCGCTCTAGTTGTAAACTTTCGCCCATGAAAATCCCGTCGTCCCGACTAGCTGCCCCTGGGTCTCCGAGGATGCCCAGGCGTATAAATGGGTACCGGCGACATACTGCTGGGGGGTAACCCTGCGACGGAATAGCATCCCGTCCAGGAGGGGGGGGGAGTAGCAATACTCTCAGTTGCTTCATGCTACGGAAACCGGGATAAGCTCCTGCCGTGTGGTCCTCCTTAGCCCGAGTGCGACTTTATCGTTTGCTGTAACGAACACATTTCTCCGGTCCCTTATCACTTCGTTATATCGGGGTTCCACTATGATTAGTCTTAATCACTGATCTTAGTAATTAGTCCTAATCACTTACCTTAGTCTAGGGTTGCAAATTGCACTGAGCTGAACGTGGTCTGGTATAGGGGAAGGGAATCAGAGTCCCAGTGGCACGCCCTTCCCCTACACTCCGTAGAGACACCCCCTCCGGCTTAATTACATTGCAAACCAAAAATCCAATTTAAAGCACTAATTTAGTTAACTGCCAAATTGGTGAGCCTGTGGTCCGGTGCACAGGGATACGCAAAGGTGAAATTTTGAAGGTAAATGGAATCGACACGTTCCTCTTGCTGTAAAATGGAACCAATAATTAAATTTTATTCGATTTTAAGCGCGACATACGCTGAATTACAAGGATGGCCAGAACACTTCTACATAAACATAATACAAGGATAATATCCTTGACTAGACAGGCTATACAACATATAAACGGTCAATATTCATGCATTCATTTCAGTCTAGAGAGATGGTCCTGGTAATTAAACGTACAAAATTTGGCGAAACGGTCATCAAATTGGTCTCTGTCTATTTCAATAGTTTTCAGACCTTTTATCATCCAAATAATTTCAAAATTTTACAGTACCCATCCCCAGGGGATAAGGAAATACTGGTAACATTATTTAATATTGTTTGCCTGTAAACTTACGAGTATATAGACAACACGTCCTCTCCCAGTTTGTTTCTAAACTGGAAAGCCAGATCCTTATTTTCGCCGTGCACCCAAATAGCAAACTGGTGGGGCGACGACCAATCAGCATACACGTGACCTGGAGTTTTGGCGGGCTCCAAGACTTTGACCCAGAACGTGATCGTAAAGGCGGGAAATTGAAGACTGACGGCTGGAGTGTCGGCATATGATCCGTTGCCATCAAGATACAAGGCTGTTATGTCATCTTCATGTCTATAGGAAGCTCCATTTCTTAAGCTGTGAAGTTGTAAGAAACCAAATTAACAATCAAAGTTGTAAACGCAAAGATTTGGTTTGTCAACCGAGCGTAACCCTTCGTCAGAGCTCTGATGAAGGACAAACGCTCGAAACGTCATCTTTCAATTTCTTTACGGTGGCCAATTTACCTTATCAACTCAGTTGATAAATCCAAATGTTTTGTGTTTTACTTTCCTTCCTTTATTCCTAAAGTTATAAACGGTCAATCAAGCAAAACAATGAAACATCAAAGCCTGCAACTGTTCATGAATCTAAACTGCTATTAGCGGGAAGAAAACGCACTTTGTGAAGGTTAGTTAACAATTTTTTGTATAATCAAAGAGTTCGTGGCGCGGAAAGACAGATTGTTAATGAATCAATGCTATCACTGGTCGTTTAAAAAAGCGACTGAGGCAATGGGCAGTTGAAGCAGCCGAACATGCCGACTGATATTAAAGGTAGGAAAACTCACAAAAACCAAGCAGTTATTAGTACCTAGGCAACACGAAATGCTACAAATTTACACTGATCATACATTACATCCGGGTCAGTGCCGTCTAGTAGCCAACAACCGATCATGTCATTAGGTGCCTTACATCCTGCGAAGTTAAGGGAAACGAGTGAAACGTTTGAGGAATGGATTTTTTTTCTTACTGGCAATGTTACACTACAGACAGACTTACTTACAACTCAGCAAAGCATTAGGCTAATGCAACTTTGAAATAAGAAGATAAACTGAACATCAGCGACATTTTTAAAATACCAATTAAAAACTTCACCACCAAGCTCGTGTGCAGTGCATTAACGGGTTTCATTGGTTTCCTTTCAAAGGTGAACAATTAAAGGGAAAAATAAATAAAGGGGTTAGCATCTAAAGAAACTGTAGTGCTGCGTCGGTGACAAGGTGCGACACAAAGATTTGGATTTATCAACTGAGGTGATAAGGTAAATTGGCCTATTGGTAAATTGGTAAATTGAATTTCTTTACGGTGGCCAATTTACCTTATCACCTCAGTTGATAAATCTAAATGTTTCAATTAAAAGGAAACCGTTACTATTACAAGGACTGGAAATTATTCAGGGCTTATGGATTAGAGAAGTGACGAATATATTTTTAAAGTAACTTGTTTGTATTAAAATGGACGTACCATTGCCTTGTTTTATTTGTCGCGGCAGATTTCTGTAGACAAATTCATTGTGCTCGTCGTCTGGAATATAGGCCAACTCAGCATCAATAGCCTGACAAAAGGCTTTTGCTTCCATCCATGTTTTGTTGACAGGAAAATATTTGTAGAAGTCATCTCCTTTAAAGTACCACCCGTCCGGAGAAACTAAAAACAGCACAAAATCTTTCGTTTTATAAATGCACTTCGCTAAACTATCTCAACACGAAATGATTAAGGTTTCTGAATTGATTAATTAAGCTATACGTTTTAATGACAAACTCACGCGCTCTGCTTTCAGAATGGAACTTTTCCAGCTGAAAGACAAGATAATGGCAATATCAAATTTTAACAACTTATGACTTCAGTCAGAAAGACGGAAAAGACAGACAGACAGTCAGTCAGTCAGTCAGTCAGTCGGTCGGTCGGTCGGTCGGTCGGTCGGTCGGTCAGTCAGTCAGTCAGTCCGTCTGTCCGTCCGTCCGTCCGTCCGTCCGTCCGTCCCTCAGTCAGTCAGTCAGTCAGTCAGTCAGTCAGCCAGCCAGTCAGTCAGTTAGTCAGTCAGTCAGTCCGTCCGTCTGTCCGTCCGTCCGTCCGTCAGTCAGCAAGTCAGTCAGTCAGTCAGTCAGTCAGTCCGTCCGTCAGTCAGTCAGTCAGTCAGCCAGCCAGTCAGTCAGTCAGTCAGTCAGTCCGGCCGTCAGTCAGTTAGTCAGTCTGTCAGTCAATCAGTCAGTAAGTCAGTCAGTCAGTCAGTCAGTCAGTCGGGTAATCAGCCAACCAACTAAAATCGTACCATAAATCCTCTGTACTCAAAGCCAGGCTTTTCAACTAAGTTTCCAGGCTTGGTATCCTTGGTTGAGTTGTTAAGCTCACACAAGTACGATCCTGGTTTTATCTGAAAAGATTAAAAGTAAAGTGTATGTTGTCCACGTTAGTTACTCAATAAATGAGCGAGTGAGTCGTATGACTAGGACAATTTCTTTATTAATCAACTAGTACCTTATAGATTATGACACCTAAAATTAAGAGAAATTCAGTGCATGTCAGAAACATTTCTTTACAAACTCAGTTTTTTCTTCTTTCGATACTTTTTGTTACCTTTTTAACATTGATAGAGAAGCAATTTGGGTTTGCTTTACAACGCCATAAGCAATCGTCAGGATACACAAAAGTTGTGTCTATCACGTGACCTTCCAAAGCAAAACCTATTTCTCTGAAGAAACGAATTGAGTCGCATTGGTGCGTGAGGCTGGGTAGGAGAATTCCAATGCAAATGAAATAAGGCCAGTTATCTATGCTTCTGAAGCCTGCAAAAGAAAAAAACTGAAAGTTAATAACAAAATGGGCTCCTGTTAAAACACAGTAAATAATAATAATAATAATAATAATAATAATAATGACGACGATGATGATGATGATGGAACATGAATCAAAATCGACGACACAAAACGGCGTGAACAGACAAGTGATAAAAGCGAATTTTAAAGTCATGTGATAAGCGTCTCTTGTGCACGTGTCTCTGACGTGTCTTAGTAAGAACACGTGCATTTAAGAGATCAATGACTGTCCTCGGACTTAGGTGAGAAACAAAAAATCAAATGGCGCAGGAAATGATTTAATGACAACAAGGGATAATAAAGTAGTGTAATTTCTGAATCCCATTCGAATTGATACAGACTTCGTTCTCTTTTAGCTCCATTCCAGTCTTTTCAGGATGGTGAGAGGGATGGTTGAATCGTTGATTAAAAATGCTTCAAGTTAGTTCTCGCTCTCAGAAATGTCTTTCTCAGCATCAGCCTCGGGATGAGGAACGTATTCTTACTCGACAAAGTAAAAATCACTACATTCGCGTTAATTTCCTTCAACTGGAAATTTTCCCTTTTTTGCATTAATTTCCTAGTTCCGGAACAATTTTCTCTTCAGTTCGTGAATTTAAGAAGTGTTAATTTTAGAAACGGTACCTTAAATATTGCCAAGGTATAAGTCACTATCAATTACGAAGCAATGTCAAAAATCAATTTAAAATGCTAAAGAATGATTCTCTTACAGTAAAAGTATGACTGCAGGTGTTTTTCTTCAAACAAACACTAAAGATTGTATCTTCGAAGCGTTGCTCTTTCCATTCTTTAAAAAAAAGTAGTATTCGGCCATATTGTCAAAACGGACTGTTGAGCTTAAAATCTGATATCAGACTATTGTTATGAACTAACTCAGATTGTGGACAAAATAAATTTCCGCAAAAAGATGCAATTCTAAAAGATGAATTTATGGAGAGAACGTTCTGTTAGGATATGGGTTATGCTGGTAATTGAAAAGGTGCCAAAACGAAATGATGGCAACAAGGGGATATAAATGGAATGATTTTCGAAAGAAAATTGAGAATGTTAGGCATGAACAGTATTAAATTGTTTTTGTACAGTTTGATTCTAACAGATTTCATTAATAAAAAATTCAGAGTGACATAAAATTCAGTTTAGCTTCTAAACAAACAAACAAACAAAAAAATCGGAAAGGCACTCACCTGCCGATACAATTGTTTGGTGTCTCTTAGGGTATAATTATATACCTTTTGTCGATCGTAACTCCGTTTCCTTTAATCTTAGATCAGTAGGGGATAACAAAAAATATATACGGAAGAAAGCTTCTTTTTTACTCTATTAAAATTTTAACGTCATTTCATGGCTTCAGCTAAGTAGACGAACCCAACTCGGCAACAACTGTCACATTTCAATTTGATGGTTATTTTCTTGCTCCGGAGGTGAACAAAATGCCAAGCATGCAGGCAGTCAAACGACTCGTCTTCGCTTTCGGTGTTTATCACCGAAGCATGTGGTGACAGGAAATATTTTACAAACTTTCCTGGGTGTGATTGTAGTAATACATCGCATGCACGTCAGCCCACCATTTGGCCAATTTCCCACAACAATTTGCCAGAAGCCATTTTTCTTATGAAAAGTGTGAAGTAACCTTGCTTAGGGATGTGAAGGACAATGTTAAGTGTATAGATGTAAAATGTGACACACTACCTACTAGAACACAATTCGCTGTACACGTAAGCTTGACAAAACTAAAACAATCAGTTGAGTTGTCGTGTATTCCTGGTAAGAATTAATAGTGAGGAATGGTGTCAGTAATTACTTATCAAATTGCCTAGGCAAACATTGAGGTTGCACGCTAAAAACCCTCCATGAAAATAACCTATGTAGTACTTTCGTAAGTCATTGGTCTTCATTTTACACAGTATGGTCTCATTTTCGTGTACGTAAAGCATGCGAGAAAGGTTTGAACCCTGACGAAAATTACTGAAATTGACTGCATCCTTGTTTGTGATGACGGTCTGATATGAGTATCAAAGCCTACCTTTGAGAATTCCTTTACTCCACGATAACCGGTCCATGAATTCGGAGTCAGAGCGCATAAAAAGCGCTGTGTACGTGGTAAAATTTTTGAAACAAGACACGGAAGACCTGTAAGAAACCTTGCAAGAACAGATTCACTAACCGAATTTGAATAATTGATTATTTTGACATTTTTGTCTGTTACTCTTCTGTCGTAATGGTGTTTAATTGCTTTTTTTCGTTCATTATCAGGGCGTTATTGTAACAAAAATAACCATGGGAATAAATGATTTAAACAAGCATGACAGATTAATCTACAAGATTTATTTGAATAACATAGAGGCTGACGAGAGTCTGTTATAACAATTAAGGTGGACGTTATACCGAGCATTGTAGACATTTCCCGTGGTGTATTACAAATCTTTGAAACTGATTGGCTCTATCAGCGGTTGGTATCCCACTCAGAATTTTCAAGTGTAAACGGGCCTGACCCGCGAGTCTGTAGAACCCTACAGTCCACGCGTATTCGTTACACAAGATCGTTCTTAGCCGGGGGGGGGGGGGGTTGTTTGGCCTAAACGGGTATGTGCCGCTTAACAGGGTTGATTTAAAATCTCATTCTTTGATGACATTTATTAATTTAAAAAATGATCTCCGAAATAATTTCTTTCTGGTCACGAAAAAGGGTCTTTTGTCTTAAACAGGGTAGCAAAATGGACGGAATTTGTCTTAAACAGGGTAAGATTTGAAGGCCTCAGCGGTACACCTCCACCCAAACTTCCCTTGAGTGCCCCCCCCCCCCCCCCACCCCAGGGTTTCTGAGGAGCTTGACCTGCGGAAATTAAACTGCGTCTCTATAATTTCCCTGTCGTTTTTCTATCTTTTTCAGTCGTTTAGTATTCTATATTTTCCTTGTTTGTCTATCGTTTTACTATGGTTTTCTGAAAATTAACTAACTTAAAACGTAGTATCTGTTTTCCCATCACTTCCCTTTCGTTCTTGCGACGTTAACCAGTGGTTTTCTATCCTTGTCTGTCGTATAATTATTCTATCTATTTTCTTTCGTTTTTCTTCCGTTTTTCTATATTCAATTCAATTCAGTTTTAATAAACACGGTAAAATTCATCAATTCGTTTTACCGTTGATCGTTTTGCCAACTTTACCGTCGTTTTCTGCCCTGTTTTTTTTTCTTCTAGCGTTTTTCTTCTTTCTCTGTGTATTGTTTTGCTGTCGTTTTCTATCATTTCCTATCGTTTTGCAACAGTTTTTCCTGTCGTTTCTTTGTCGTTAGATACCTCCTCCTCCAGGGCGTAAATTTAATAAAAATTTTCACAGCAGTGTTACTGGAATGCTTAAATAGGCCACTTTCGAGTCACCCTAGTTTGCCTCGGTTTAAAAACGAGTCTTACTACGTACAATCCCTCTAAAAAAGGAATTTCCTCACGTTTACATGACGTTATTTGGGTTTTGATTTGCAGGGGAAAGTATCTCGAAAATTGTCTTTGAAATCAAATTCATGAAAATGCATTCATCATCTGAGAACTTAACTTGCAAACAATTCAATAACATGCCACAGCGTTATTAAAAGTGAACTTTGATCTTATCCATTTCATAAACAAACACGTACCACGTGCATTAACATATGGTAATTCGCAGTCGAGAGATAAGAAAGAGTGTCAAATGATATTTCCTTCTTTCCATTTCTCTTTAGCTGTACCAGTCTACTTTCAATGCCTGCATTATAGTAGTAGGATAACTTTAAATTCTAATTGCGTTATTATTATTATTATTTTTGTCCTTTTATTTCAATCGCGCTAAACATTTTTTTGCTAGTAAGATCAAACCGTTACTCAGTTTGGGGGTAAAATCCTCAAGTTTTACCATTTAAATGAAAACTTTGGAGCTTTTTTTTCTGTGGTTATGTTTATGATGCTGTTGACCCCAATGTGTAACAACTCATTATCTTCCCATGATTAGTATTGATTTTCCTATGACTTACATTTTCTTGCAAAACTAACTAAAACGTTAAATGTTATTTAAATTGTCAAATTTGTGAAATTATCAATGTTTATTGTACCAAAACAAAAACAAAAAAAACCTGCCAGTTCAGGTTTACCACTTTTACGCCGTCTTACTCATTTTTCCAAACGGAAAATGTGAATATATTTGAATTTCAATCAAGCCAACAATGTTCTCCTCTTTTTATTTATAGCACACAATTTTCTATGATTAGCTTTTGTCAAACGACAACAAACATATTAAGGAGTGCACACGCAAATTCATGGTTTTAATAACCGTCGTACGTGCTTGCCTCACAAACAGAACTTTCTTAGATCGCCCACAGCCTTGAAGTTTCCATGGCAACTAGCCTGGCGGATGCTATGGATTAGCTATATTCGCTAGCGAAGGCGACAGTTTGTAATCGCGGCTTTTCATACTCTTGAAATTTGATGCACTGTCGGAACTGGGTCTAAATCTTTCATCTTTTTTTGACAAGACATTTTTTAAAAAGACGTTTTTCCGCACGAATGGTAAACGTGTTGATATCGTCGTATTTGACAGACACAGCTGTCTAGTTACAGCTTCTATTGTCTTGTTAACAGACAAAGCTTAACTTTTCTTTATGTTGCTTTTCGATTTCTATTTGAAAAACAATACATGGATTACTTAAGATCCTTTCTGTTGAAAAGGAAAGTTCTAAAATGGATCTTTAACAGTACCATACAAAGTCAAGTTAGCCATGCCCGAGGGTTTATTCCTCTTGGAGATTTCTCAGACGTATAAATTGATAATTATAAAAATAGAGATATTAAACAGATGCAGCTTCAAATATAGGTTTCCCTTTTGATGAAAATACTAATTCAGCATTTTCAATTTAAAGGAACATTTGCACAATAATATCTTGATAGAGTGTGTTGGTTACTCATTAGGACATGAACAGGTGTGATGTCAAAGATATTCCTCTGAATATGGAAACGATTTAATCTTTTCGTAACTGATGCAAAGTGCTGAGCACTTGAAAACATCAACGTACGACGCACGTACAAGCTGTTTGTTTGTCTTAAAATGGTCGACCTTGGTTTATGTGGTTTAGTTTTGAGCGTTTTTCTATTCATCGCTCCGTCAGCCATTTATCTAACTTATGGTTTCACATGTTATGATAAAACGTATCGATCTTATTTCTGCTGGAACGTAACGGATGAAACTGCTGTTGTGTTGATGGCGTTCGGATTTGTTTTCCTCTTTTTTGGAACAATAACTTGCGGTTTTACATGTGTAGTCTGGCGATCATCCGGAAACCACAAGGAATACGTTGATCAGGAGAGCAAAGAAAGCTGGTCAGATTGGGTGTAAAATGGTTGAAGTACAGATTGAACAAAGGGAAAATTACGCCAATTACGACACAACACCGTCAACTTCAACTGATTTTAAAAGCAAGTGGGTATGGTTTTACAAAACGTTTCGTCACGATGCTTCAATTTTGAGGTAAACAATCGCATTTTCGTCCATAACAATCAACGTCTTACAGCAGGAATTGAAGCCAATTGACTGAACAACAGTGAGTAGCCTAAAAGCTCTCCCAATGCAAGCACTGCTCATAAACAAAGATAAACGGTCGGCATAGATGGTTGTCTGGACACAAAATCAATTATTTGCCCTACCTTTTGCGTACAAAAGACCACAGTAAACTTGTATGTGCAGCTTTATTAAAGAGAACGAAAATTTCGAAGTTTAAAGACATATTTTGATTTTCTGTATCCACCTTTAAGTACAGAAATGACATCTACGTGGGTGTTGAACATAAAGCAATTAAACGCGGATAATAATAGCGAAATAAAACGGTGGAAGGGAGGGAAGGGAAGAGAGGAAGATAGAAAGGGAGAGAGAATACGAAACTATAGTTTTGAGAAGAGAGGGGAAATGATCGAAGGCGAAGACAACAGCCACACACTAAATGTATTAGCGACCCAATACAGCCTATTGTCAGCCAGTTTTTTCTCTAACTGAAGTCAAGTAAAATACTGCCCAGCTAAAATCACAGGCCAAATAGTGTAGAAATTATGCCGTGAACGATGCTTTATGCTTCCCACGATTTTCTCGAGCTAGTTCAATTTTATCCTTGGTTCAATTTTTATTTTCTTTTGTTTTATATTCATTATCATATATTAACATAAAAAAAGAACAAATGAAAATAAAATTGAACCAAGGATAAAATTGAACTATAACGTATATACGTGGTCACGATCTGTAATCAAGCAAACTCTCGCTTTCCTTTATTGCCATCATGCGCTCCCGTTGCCCAAGCACCATCGTACATTACTCATCTATTTAAATTTTATCAACCTATAAGACCACTACATTCACTGATCCGACAAAAGGTGGCTTGTGAAACCGAAGTTTAATCTCAAAATGACTATGGGGGCGATCTTTTGCTGTCGCTGCCCTGTTACGTTGTTGTGGAACTCTTGGCCCCGCCACAAAAAGAGCACTTTAACTGACAGTTTTGAACATGACCTTAAGACTTCAGTTGGCTTTTTGCATCTATTTATGTGTACAAATAATTTGAAATAATTTCAAATAATTTTTGATCATTTTAAGGTTCTATAAATCTGTAGTTATTATTCTCATGAGCTCGCCCTAAATTTGAACCTGCTCAAAAGAAAAAGTTATTACAGCCGACGATAGTTCGTCTCTCTTACTAGTTTGATCAAACTCCCGTGCCATCTCCCTGACTTTCCTTCTGTTTCACCACTCTTGTCTTATCTTGAACTTTGACTCACACGTTCTCTAGTTTGATCTTGCGTCTTTAAACCTGTTTTTAGTGACGCAAGCACAAACATTTGCTCCCGGTAAAATTAAGGAAAGCAAGCATGAGTGTAGCCTGCGAACGACAGCCGGAAATACGTCTGCGTTCGCAGGCTAGCAAGAGTGCAACAAATATGACAATAAAAGGAAATGTTTACCCGTCTGATTGCGCATGAAAGATAGATCTAGATACACTTGTTATGACAACCAACTAAAAAATAAAATATATAAGCACGCCTCTCTGATTAATTTGAGTTATTTGCAGTCATATTAATTAGTCTGGAAATTTCGAGTTATGTCTGTCGGGAAATGTCTTTTGTGACATACTAATCTATAGCGGGAATGAAAACTGGTATAATAGTTTAAAGGGGAAGGTCACTCCAGAAACGGTGTATTTTTTGAAATTGCCAATAAAAAGATAACACTAAGTTGAGTTACTGGCCGTGGTTTTAGCTTCTAAAGTGCATCCGATCCCACTGAAATTCCTGTCCAAAGAGGGCCAAAATTCAAGACCTGCGCGCCACCATTTGGAATCGTCCGTGACGTACGATTCAAAATGGCGGCGCGGAGTGTTGAATTTTGGCCCTCTTTGGACAGGAATTTCAGTGGGATCGGATGCACTTTAGAAGCTAAAACCATGGTCAGTAACTCAACTTAGTGTTATCTTTTTATTGGCGATTTCAAAAAACACACCGTTTCTGGAGTGATCTCCTTTAATTGATTAAATCACTGTGTTCTCAATACTTTCAATTCCAGAGCTCGAGTCCCAGTCATTTTATGACTACCATCGTCAGTTTTGAAGTTCCAACTTTATATTTTATTTGCTGTTGAACAGTAGTTTCCTATGTCATTGTTTCTTATGCTATACAAGGTATTTTTCAGTCTGAGGATGGGTAACCATTCAACTTAAAAGCTACTGAACGGTACTTTCTTGTGGTGCTGATTGTCACGTTACACAAGGCACTACTAATTTTAAATCAGCAGACGAAATCCTGTCATTCAAATAAAAGAAAAGTATTTTCTTGCGGTGTTACTCGTTAATCACTATCATATGATTAAAAGTGGTAATTGTGATAAACTTGGGAACTCTGTGGGCAAGTGAATGAGAGAGTAAATGATTTCAAATGATACCGAATGCCCCTGCGGTGTTCCACTCGGTAGATGCCGATACCTTAATATTTTGACAGTGTTATGATGGCTATTTACAGCGGCAATGGCGCAAGAATGACGTCAATTTGATAATTGCAACAACAAGTGGTCAGACCCGAGAGAACGAAAAAAAATCGGTCTGTTTTCGAACGCCTGAATGCCTGAGGGCACGCAGAGTTTCAAAGTCTTTGAGACAACTTTAGCCGTCTTATCCAATCGACGTGCGTTTTTCTGCCAATATACTCGTTTATTCGAAAAAAAAACTCCTTTTTCGGTCATTAAAATTCAGTCTACGTAGAGCTTCAGTTGTAACACGGGCTACAAAAGCTCTTGTGGTAGCAATGCTTAAGGATACAGGTTCGTTGAATGACAAAAGATATTAATTTCAACTAAGTAATACAGAAAACAAAGCGAAAAAGAAGGATTAAAATTCGTTTTTGTGGGAGGCCGCAACGAGGGGCTGCTAATGAAACAAATGACCCAAAATCTACCCTCCGGACTTCGAATATCAGACTTAAGAAGTTTATTAAAAAGAGAAAAGTAAACAAGTTTTGTATTCAGAAAACTTTGATGGATTTATTCAAATTAAAGTTGTATAAGATTACGTGACAAACGATGGATCACAATTTTCTGGTGAAAGTAAATGATGTCACGACACGAAAAAAAAAAGAAACTTTAAAATACAAAGTTGGTAGCTTGGCTTAGCGAAAGAATTCCATACTGAAGTTTTACGGTGCACTCAAGAAAAATCTTCTTTTAAGGGCGGAATGACTTCCACTTAAATATCTGTCAAACATGCTTTGTATAAGAATGTTTGACGTTTTTGAGAACCTTAGTAAAACCATTTAAGCTTGGTTAATCCCAGCTCTACCGTAAATACGCTTAAAGAGCTATTGTGATATTAACCACTGCACAGGGACAATTAAGATAGCTTTGTGTCCGGGCAAAATGACATTTCTAGAATAATAATAGAAAAAAATGACACTGACAAACATTTCTTGAAATGTTTGATTTAGTGTCGCCAAACTGCGTCAAAAGACGGTTAATTATGTAAATCCAAGATGAGTCGACAAGAGGCGTAACGTGTTAACCCACGAAAAAGTTGTCAGAAGGTAACTATGAAGTGTTAAATACCAAAGTACTTAACCAGATAATAAGTACCCTCTTGGAGTTTACGATTCCGTATCCAAACAGTATCGCACGATACAGAGGTACGTGTATAACCTAATCAATTTGACACGAGCTCCTTTGCACCCTTCCACGCCACGAAACTGAACCATCTCAGTTACATTGTTTTGCTTTTTTTCAAACAAGAAAACTGTGACCCAATTAAAAAATGTACGGGCACTAAGTCAAGATCATTTGACCTATCAAAAGAAAACGATGTTACTTTTTAGGTTTATCCTTTGCGAATGAACAACTTTTGCCATAACGAAAATATTGTTATTTTAACACGAATTCCAATGTATCTTAGCTGGAGTTTGTTTCGTTTTGCTTACGGCCGAGACCTGAGGACACAAATATATATTGACCCTACGTACAGAGGCCTTCAGGGCGGTACGTATCGCTATTTTGTGGCCCTCACAAGGAGCAACCTTCGCGCATTGCTTAGGATCCAGCAAAACAAACAAGAAAGCAAGCAAGAAAGAAAGCACATAAACTAAGATTTTAAACCGATTTAAACTGAAAGATGTTTGTTATTTATGCTGTCTAAGATGACTCTAACTTTTGAGTCTGTGGATGAAATCCTAAAGTGTGACCATTGAAATGAAAGCTACTGAGCAGTACTTTGCTGTGGTGCTGTTTATTATGCTGTACGAGGTGGTTCTACCTTTTGAGTCTTTGGATGAAATCCTAAAGTGTGACCATTCAGTTGAAAGCTACTGAGCAGTACTTTGCTGTGGTGCTGTTTATTATGCTGTACAAGGTGGTTCTACCTTTTGAGTCTGTGGATGAAATCATAAAGTGTGACCATTCAAATGAAAGCTACTGAGCAGTACTTTCCTTTGGTGCTGTTCATTATGCCGTACAAGGTGGTTCTAACCTTTGATTCCGTGGATGAAATCCTACAGTGAAATGAAAAGCTAGCAAGCGGCACTTTCCATAGGCGCTGTCATTTGCCCAGCAAACGTACGTAGACTAAACATCATTTGTAGATAGGCAACAGATTTAGTTACCTTAACGATCACTAGAGCTCTCAAGAATGAGTGTATTCAACGTCGTCAGCCGTCTGTCAGTTACAATTGGCTAGTTCCCACGACGAGCACTCTAGTTTTTTAGGCGGTCCCTCCTTGTTTTTTAGGAGGGACCACCTGATAGATTAGATTAGATTTTTTTGTAATAGTAAATATAATAAAATATCCAAAAACTGGTACTAGTAATAAAAAGTTTAAGTCACTGTAATAAAGTAATTATTTATAAGCAATTTACTTTTGTATATTAGATTAAACAGGAACACGGCTAATTTCAAAACCAATTACATGTTGAAATTATTACCGTGTATAAATAAAGTTAATTCATCATTCATTCATTCAGTTCATAAACTATCGAAGGGGAAACCCTAAGACAAATATTGAAGAAAAATAAACAGCAGTAAAGAAAGAATTCTTCAGTGGCTTTCACTTGAGTGGTCACTTAAAGGTTTTATTTACAGACTCAAAAGTTAGATCCACATCCGATTGACAACTTAACGAGAGAACCGCAGTTAATACTACTCAGTAGCTTTCACTTGCATTGTCACACGTTAGCATTTTCTTGACAGACAAAAATATACTTATCTTATATTTCAGGGAGCGAGAAGGGTATCTATATATGTAATGCAGAATAAATTCATAAAGTGCGCGCTAAAATAAACAGCTCGAAAGTTTCAAGTTTACATTCTGAACAGAAAATATCAATATATTTGTGGGCCCTTGTCTTATTTTTATCACTTTTAAACGACTTCTTTCACGCTTTATTTGTTTCAGTCTTTCTTATAATTAGCATACACAGTTACACAATGAACGTGAACGAAACTAAATTAAGTGCAACTCTTAAACGATTAAATGTTCTTCGGCTGATTTTCTCAGCTTTATCCCACGTCCCTCGTTACACGCAAGAACTGATACTCTTTCCCTGCCAAGGCAAGTCTAAAATTAAGTTTTTTCTCTAAAACAAGCTACATACTGAAACTAAACATTATCACGGCGAGGAGCTCCCGTAAGTTGTATTTTTTTACCAGGATTCACAAGTTAACTGCAGTCAAATTGAGTTACATAATAATCAACAGAATCTTTTTCTTCAAAGAACATGCTGTCAGTTGAATATCCATATAATGTGAATTTTAATTCAGTCAGGTCTCCAAAGATCTGAAGCAGGAAAAAGTGATACGCAGATAGTTTCTTATCCGCTACTGCCTATCAGCAGATAAAAAAAAATTTGAACATTCAAATGTTTTTTCGTGAAACATGAAAAAAGATTTGTCATCTTATTCCACTTAGGAATACATTGGAATCTAAATGTTGAGGTTATAAATCTGTATTTATCTCTTGCAGAATAAACAATGGAGCACCTTTTTCACGCGATTTTCTTTGCTATTCTGTGCGTAAATCTCAGTAAAGCTACGACGCCGCTCACCACGCTGTACATCGGAGCGTTTTTTGATCTCGAAACAAAAGACGGTTACGGCAGTCTGCCAATGGCGGAACAGGCAATAGAAGAAATCAACAATAACAGTAATATATTACCAGGATACAGGCTTCAGTTGGTGGTCAATTCAACCCGAGTAAGTGAATAACTGCTTTACTTGACGTCCATTGATTCCTTTCGTGTTGGCTCTTGATATATTAGTAGCTTTTAGCTTTTTAAATTATTTTCCATATTTTAACTTTGCTACAGTTACTGTTTGTTATATGTCCGCAATTCTTTTGACTATTAAAATACCAAGCGTTTTGGCTCCTTGACATTAAAGAAAAAACTTTTCATTCTATTATTTAACCCTTGACAATGCTACTTATAAAGGGTTACTACAAATTTGGAACTGAAAACAGGCTTATTGGGAAATGGAAGGGAGCCAAAGCTTCAATTAAGTTTGAAAATCAACAGAAGTATCTTGCCTATATATTTCTTGCTATGTGGGGTTTATCACCGCTTTATAAGCAAAAATAAACGCCTTCC